>JABYQO010000013.1:0-721796 GCA_022606155.1 Trametes elegans | reverse complement strand
AGACGGCCGACAGATTGAGAGTGAAACTCTCAGCCCCGGGCAGCCGGCACGCACGCACAAAGGCGGCGGCGTTAACCAGCGTAATCCGGGGTTCTGAAGGGAGGTCCGAAGGAGTGTCCGACAGGGGGTCCGAAGAGGGGTCCGAGGGGGGAGAGGTCGTAGAATACGACTCTGCCGGGGGAACTCCGACCACGACGGGCGGAGGTCCGGACAGAGAAGCCGAGGGCGCCAGGGGTTCTGAAGGTACAGGACGCGTCGGAGGCACCGTCCGGAATTGGATGCTGCGCTTCTTCCAGTCAATCAAGGGATTGTAAGCGGAGAGCCAGCTGTATCCCAGGACGGCGGAGACCGACTTGTCGAGCGGAGTTACGAAGAATTCGACCGACATGACCTCTCCCGAGGAGAACTGAATGGGCAGGGTGGAAGTCCGAGAAATGACATGGTTTGACGAACCGTCAAATAGTTGTAAGCGGATGGGAGGTACAGGATTCGTCGGAAGTCCGTGGCGTTCTACGAAAGCTGAGTCCACGAAGCAGTGCGAAGACCCGGAGTCGACGAGCGCACGGAATTCCGAACGGACGAGCTCGGAGAACAGGGTGACATGGAGGGAAAGGGATCGGAAAGAGCGGACGCGTTGAGCCGGAGTACCAAGAGGGGTTCCGTGCCGGGAGGGTCAACGCAGTCCTCACCTGACACGGAAGGCTGAGGACTGCTGTCTAGTTTTTTGGCTCCTCCACCGGCTCGGCGTCCTCCTGGACGTCCGACTGGGGGTCCGACGGCTCGAGTTCGGAGGTCTGAGCAGCGCGACCCTTGGCGGGGGAGGCGGACTTCTTCGGGCAGACCGCGGACACATGTCCGGCCCCGCCGCAGAAGAGGCAAAGGTTGTTCGCGAACCGGCGCTGCCGTTCCTCCGGAGTCAGCTTCCCGTCCTTGCCCAGCTTGTCCGAGTAGGGCTTGGAGGTTGGCTTGGCTGGGGTCTTAGAAGGGGTCGGAGGGTTCCGGGAGGTGGAGGCGGACGACGGAGAACTTGCGGCAGGAGATGACGACTTGTACGGAGTTCCGGACCTTGGCTCCGAGGCGGTCTTTGCGGGGGTTGCTGACGACTTGTGACTTCCCGAAGACTCCCTGGCTTGCTCCGCCTTGCGTTCCCAGTATCGATGGTCCAGGGACTGCGCGAGGTTGCGGAGTTCCTCCAAGGAGTCCGGCTTGCCAACCTCGGAGATCCGATCCTTGAGCCGGGCCGGAAGTCCTTTGTAGAACTGGTACCGAAGAGCAGCTCTACCCCAGCGGACTTGCGTCGCGAGCCGAGTAAACTGGGTAATGTACTTCGCGATCCGCTGGTTATCCGCCATCCGGAGGTTCTCGAGGTCGTGTTCGGCTTGTCCAGTTACGTCGTAAGGGCCGAAGTTGACCCGGAGTTCCTCCTGGAACACCTCGTAGGAGTACAGGAATTCCGGCGGGTTTCCGGACTCGCGCTCCAGGAGGTACGGTTCGAACCAGGCGAGGGCCATACCCTTGAGGTAGGAGATGGCGTAGGTGACTTTCTTCTCGTCGGTATCGAACGTCCTAGGCGGGCCTTGAAGACTAGTTCCAGCTGCATGAAGAACGAACGGAGCTTGGTGGGATCCGATCCGTCAAACTGGTCGGGCTCCCGAACATTGCTGCGTTCGGATGATGCGGACGGAGGTCCAGTGTGGGCAGCGGAAGTGGTCTGGGTGAGCCGGAGCGTCTGGGCGAGCAGCAGCATAGCCTGCGCCAGGTCCCGTTGGGGGTCGGATGGGGGTGCAGAAGTTGGGTCGGGGAGGTGAGGTGGATATTCGCGGAGTTCCGGGGCTGGTGCGGCAGGCTGCGGGCTCGACCGAGGCGGTGCGACGAAAGGGTTGTTGGGAGACGTCCGCGGGTTGTCAGAAGGGATACGAGGCGGGTTGGTGGGTGTGGATTGGGGAAAACCGAGTAGTGGAGCTCCGGGGAGGCGAGACAGAGATGTCTCCGGAGTTCCAGCATGTGACTCGGCTAAGGGGGACTGAGTGGAGACGTCGAGAAGTGGTTGCGAACCCGCGGGACGTGTGGGAGTGGTCGGATCCCCGACGGGGACCCGAATGCGACGCGCAGAGAATCCGGACCAAACGCCTTCGGGTTCCGTAGACATGACGAGACCCTCAGTGTGAGTTCGGATACACTGTTAGGACGCGTGCCGTGGCAGACCGATGGATGAGGCGGGGTTCCGAGGGATGACCGGCGGAGTTCCGGCCACGACACGGGGATGGTGGGGACTTGGCGAAACTATTGGTAACGCCCTGAGCGATCTCGTCGGGTGTCCCCTACTTACTAGAGTTCACCGACGCGAAACGGAAGACCAAAGGTGACCGACGGATGTCCGAGACGGGAGTCCGAGGAATGAAGGTGTATTGCGAGTAAGTACCCGAGAGCGTAGAGTAGCGGAGGGCAACGAGCAGGGAGTAAGAACAAGTATCCGAACTGAGGCAAAGGCTACTACCAGCGCGCCTTATATACTAAGCGAGCCTAACATATAAGGAAGGGGGCTTGCGTCACGGACATCGGAACTCCGGTGGGTCCGAGGTCCCTTGACGCAAGCCAAGAGAATAGAACTTCTACTAGGAACTCTATGACGCCAGCGCAAGGAAAGGTCGAGAACGTACTAAACATGGAAAGTCCGGAAGTCCTAACGGAACTCCTTCGGGGTCGCTCCGGAGTTCCGGCATGGATCGTGACACCGAGTCTGAGTATGTTGCGACAACACATGCCGCAAAGAAGGCTGTCTGGCTTTGGCGGCTCATAGGCGAGGTCTTCGGCCCTCTTGCAGACCCAACCACACTCTACAACGACAACCAGGCCGCGATTGCGCTCACCAAGGACAGCTCCTATCACACGCGCACGAAGCACATTGATGTGCACTACCATTTCATCTGCTACTCTATTGATGCCGGCTCTATTTGACTGCTCTACTGCCCTACCAACGACATGACTGCCAACATACTCATGAAAGCCCTTCCATTCATGAAGGTGAAGCATATCACAACCGCACTCAGTCTTGTGCAGGCTTGAGGGGGAGTGTTGAAGGAATTGGGATGTGGGCAAGCCGTGCGCGAGCCTGCGTATTGGCGGCATGTGCGCGCGTGCGTCACCGCCCATCTTGTATATTCTTGTTCTTTCATGACTTGTATGTTTTGTTCCTTGCTCCTATATGTCTATGGGCACTGCCCGGTCTTGTTTCTTTTGTATATGATATGTTTTATCTCGGGCTCTATACAGCCATGACTGTGATTGCCCGGCCACCTCAGTCCTGCGAATACAGACTGAGGTGAGCCTTTACTGTGCCACTCTTACTCGATTAGCTTACTGACTAGTACTGTTAGATTTTCGTTCTATAGGTACATAAGCTTTGTATTAGTCCTGCGAATACAGACTGAGATTTTCGTTCTATACAACTTGTGGGTAGCATTCATTCCTTTGCACCTGACATGTACTCGGACTGTGTTACAATTTCTTGCGGCCCTGTGTCGCAAAATGATTACATCTTTGTCTGCCCCACAGGAAACATGTGCTCGGACTGCCCAGACAATCAAAATGACTGTTCTGTCCGCTCGCGAAAGGTCATCAGTGAAAACAACTGTTTCTCGAGAACAATTATTTGGGGAAATTGTTCTCGCGACTGTTCTGACCGCTCAAAGCGGAGAACAGTTGTCTGCACTGTACGGATTTTGACTGTTTATACCTGTTTTTTGGGTGGCACCACTGTCCAAAACAGTCAAATTGATCGTTCCGCCTCGCCACAGTGGCCATATCACACCCTGCATGCATCGCGAGACCCGTCACGGAGCCCCGCGCCCAGGAACGTCGTGCCTCGCCATCCAGGAAGTCTTTTGAATAGGGCGTTGATACCCTATCATCTCTACCATTGCGAATGCAACCGGGCACGGACACAGTGCGCTCCACTGCAGGGGATGCCTCCAACCACGAGCACGGGACATGATGCACGCCAGCCAACATTCTGTCCAGGATCCCCAAGCTCACGCTGTCCGTAAGCCGGTTACCATCATGACACCGTCGCGGCCCGTGCTCAGCTTTGGTACAGCACGCAGCACGGACTTCCCGGGCTTCAGGGTCCTTGTGCGCTCCGTGTCCTCGCGCATCCATCTACCGCGGAAATAGCTCACGGCCAGCCGCGGAAAGGCACACGCCCTGCATCCCCCGTCCAGCGCGTTTCCATCGCGAGCATAGGCTGCGGTTGTGTTTCGAGGTGGACAGTGTCTGCCCATCCCCCTCACATGCTCGTTGGCCCGCAAAGACGATCTGTAGCCTAGCTCAAGAACGTAGTAGTATATACAGTCCGCGCTGCATCGTGGTATAGAACACCCTCGGAGGCTTTCATTACATCGTGCACTACACCCTTTGTTACCCCTGAAGACCCAGCCCGTCCACTCAAGCGAGGACGACACCGAACGCAGCAGCAAGGAGCGCCGCGAGGCCGCTGATCTGCACGGTGCCCGCGCTGTTCTTCGTCGACGTCGGCGCCGAACCGCCGCTCGTGCCGCTCGAGCCCGCCGTACCCGAGCTGCCCGCGGGCGCGGTGCTGGAGGGGACCGCGACACCGGTGACGTTGCCCGAGAATGGTCCCGGGGCGGCAGTCGCGAACGCGTTAACGCCCGAGAGCGCGGGGACGGGCGGGGCGACGGACGCGCTCGCGGCAAGCGCGACGAAGTTCGAGTACGTCTTGTTCCCGGTCTGGGGGGGGTTGATGGCGCTATACACCGCATGTCAGCAACGGGCAAGGGCTGGATGCGAGTAGCGTATGGCTTACCCTACCATGCCAGCATTGCAGTGGGGGGTGCCGCTCGGGCTCTTCAGCTGCGCGCAGTAGAACCAGATGGCTGCAGACATTGATGAGTATGCGAAGCAGAATAGACGAGGTTGGGGAAACGTACGGGCTGTGTCATTCGTTATGGTCAGGTTGAAGGTGGGGAACGGTGCGACAGAGCCCGCAGGGACGGAGATGTAGCCCGTGTCGAAGCCGTGTTCGAGAGGCTGGCAGGGCTCGGCAAAAGCAGACTGGGAGACAGTGTGGTTGCCCGGTAGGCCGTCGAAGACAAAGGTGACGATGTCACCCTTGATCGCAGTAACAGTCTGAGGGGAGAAACCCAGGCCGGGCTGGCCGTTCACCTGGCCGACATGAATCTGACCGTTGGATGTAAGTCGACCATCGAACAAAGGTGGTCAAGAAGAAAGACACATACGACAGTAACGTTCTGGGCAGCTGCAACAGCAGCGAGGGCCAGCGTGGAGAGGGGGGTGGCGTAACGCATCGCAGATGGTCGACGAGGTAAAGAAATAGTGAAGTGGGGCGTAAGGTGTAGGAGAGGGAGAAGGAACGAAGAGGTGAAGCGAACCGGAGGGGGCGGTCAGGCTTAAATACCGCAAGTGTGGGAGATCCATTGATGGACGGCCCCTGTCGAGCGGACAAGAGACGTCGGTTCTGAAAGGAAGGCAACCAGCAGACCAGCCAATGGAAGGAGAGGAGGGCGCAGAACTAACGAGGAGAACAAGCCAGCGGCGCGTGGAGACCATTCCCCTGGGGCCGCGCTCTCACGCGTGCCAGGTGTTGAATCGCCGTCGTCTGCGCTCGGCCGGGAGACGTCAGAACGACGGCTGATGAGTGTTACGGATGACAGTGTTCTAGCTTGCGTCGCGTCCGCGATTCACTAGGCCCACAGCTTGGAGGAGAGCGAGTACTCAGCTGGTCATTTCGTGCGGCGCGAAACATCGCGGACGCAGCTCTGGGCTTCTGCGGTCAGCCTGCCGCGAGCTTCGAGGCCCATCGGATATTCGCGCGGTTGAGAGACAGATGGGACGCCAGGGGCTGTTCCCGTCTTGTCACTGTCAACCCCGTCGGACTTGTGTGTCGACGTCCCCTGTTGGTGCCGAGGCTCGGGCGAGAACAGATTCATCTCAGGCGCGGCGCAGGCGTTCGCAAACATATCGATCAGCCTAAACATAGTTGTGGGAGAGAGCTGAGATGCGCGCATCAAGGGCGTGCGCACGGGCGCGGGCGCCCGAGGCATTTGTGCGGGTGTTGAGGCCTGAACGTTGAACGTTGAACCTGGTCATGGCTGCATTCTGACGGACGCCGCGGCGAGAACTTAGGACGCGCGCTCGGGCCGACCCGGGCCGGGCGGGTCACATAGCCACAGACGCGACGCGGGCCTTACGTAATACAAAAATCTCGTAGCCGCCCACGGCGATCGACCGCGACTCGCGAGTCGGTGCCACAGGCTCTTCGACTTCAGTCCGCTCGAGCTCGTATTCATGCACATGACTGGGCCTCGCGCGACATAACCATTGCCACCATCGCTCTTCAGGCTCGCTCGTTCAGCTGCTGACCCGACTGGTGATTCCGTTCACGTGGTGGTCTTAACCTCTGCTGCAGTTCAAGTATTTGATCACCTTCCCCGCTATGCCTGGGCGTGACCAGCCTCCGAACAAGAAGCGCAGGGTCGAGGCGTCTTCAAAGAAGGCCTACAAGTATCAATCCGCGAAGGACATCCAGCGTTCCCTCGGAGCACAGAGTGAAGCAGGACTTATCGAAGGTATGGGAACACCATGTCATTTCAGGGATGATTCCTCACAGCGCCGGCCCAAGGCCTGACTGCCCTACGGAATCAGTTCACTGTGAAGCCAAACGAAGCGACCGTTGCGGTTAACGATGAACGTCTTGTTCTCGCCAAGGAATGGCTAGATGCGGACCCAGGAGCGCAAGAGCTTTTCAGCATATGGGAGACAACGAACGCCGTACGTTCTCTCGTTCTCATCTCCTGTTTGCCTACTCACTCGTCCTTCAGAGACAAATGTCACTTCTCTCATCTATTGTTGGAGTCGTCGCCGCACTCCTGAACCTCCTCTCCTCCCACTACACTTACCATGCCTACGCTCAGCCCATTCTCCGCGTACTACTCTCCCAGCAATGGACGCATCATCTCAACCTGTATCTATCTGGGCAACATACGGAATTGATCCTTGTCACCTTGAAACTGTTCAACAGTTTGTCAGCCTTTGCTGGTGGACGTGAACGCAAAGCTGTTCTAGACGCATTTGCTTGGGAAATGAAGGTACGTGCCCGTTTCACTCCACCAGCTAGATAGCATCGGCTCAAGTCGAGGATGGATCTAGACTCTACCAAAGCTACTGCAGATGAGGCGGAAATCGAAGGGGGGTGAAGATGTGAACATGCTTGAGCGACCTGGTATGGGCACGTCTCCCCTTTGAATGAAACGCACCTCATCCCATCCTTTACAGATATCCGGACGCTCTACATCCTACTTGTTCTCTCATTCGTCGACCCGACCACTCCGTCCTCGGTCAAGGCGACGTTTCTTGAACAGCACCGCGACGCTTTTACAATCATATTCAAAGGCCTCTGGCAAGATCCATACTCGGTGATCAGGCGGGTTCTCGAGGTTTGCTGGTCAGGTCTCTGGTCGGACGCGAAGATCAAGCGAACCCTGAAGATACAAGTCTTCAGCGAGGCCACACTCTCCCAGGTTTGTCCCGACGCACCCCCGAATCAGACGTGCACTGACAGCTCCTCGCAGCTACTGAGAATATATGACCGTCATGTACCGGAAAGCTCAGATCCGGAGTCTATACCAGCGGACGTTGTACATCACTTCCTCCTCGCCTTGTGCAGTCGTCCAGGCGTTGGGCTTTGCTTCCAGGATCGTGGGTGGTACCCACGCGAGGTCGACGGAGACCAGAAAGGCCAGGTTGATGTCGAGGGCCCGCATAGTGAAGAGGCGACGCAGAAAGGTGGAAGAATCTACAACAAAATTCTTGCGAATGTCATCAAGACGCTCAAAGTCAATGAGGATCCTCGTCAGCAAGAGCTTGCGCTCAAGATCCTTGCGGCGTGCCCCGAGTTGGTCGTATCGTCAGTATTCGCATCGCATTGTTTCTCCTTCGGCTTCACTGAAGGTGTTCGTGCTCAGATACTGGTCTTCCGCCGGATTAGCGCTCGAGCCCCGGCTTTCCTCCAAATGGCTCGCAAACATTGCCTTCTTCGGCGCTGTTGTCTCCCTCCCCGTCCCCACATCTTCCTTCTTCCTCCCTGAGAGTGGCAGCGGCAGTTCTTCTCTGTACCAGCCCGCACCTCCCCCGCTATCCATCATCGTCGAGAATATCCTCCCGACCGCACACATCAAGACGCACCTCTCGCGCGGACTGCAGGCATCCTCGCCGCTTGTGCAACATGCCACCGCGTTGGCGCTCGCAAAGTGTCTTCTCAAGTTCGAGCAAGTGGTGCGCGCGTTCCGCGAAGTCGAGCGGGCACTCGAGGAAGACGAAGAAGATGGTCTGTGGGCGCGCCGCCGACGTGATGTCGAGCGCGAAGTGCGCAAGCGTGTTCCCGACTTCCAGGTCGTCGTCGGGTTCTCACAACGGCTGAACGAAGCTAGACAGGCTTCGGAAGGCCAGGGGAAAGATCATCAAGATAAGTCGAAAGACCAGGACAAGCAGAAAGACAGGGCCCCAAATCCGGCTAGGACGGCTCTCCTCACGGAAAGCTCGCATCGGCTTTTGTGGCTCTATCACCGTTTACTTCCTTCCGTTGTCGCTGAAGCACGATTCGATGCTGGAAAACTGCTCCAGGCGATTGAGGATATGATCCTGCACAGCTCGGCAGGCAGTCCCACGGCAGGACTCGACACGCTACGTCAATTGCATGTCTTGCGCCTGCTCCGGGAGAGCGAACACTTCACTTGGTCTGGCAAATCAGGTACGTCGTTGAACCCTTACATGAGCTCATCAAACTTATTTCAACACCCAGGCTCCAAGCACAGCAACTTCCACATACTCCTCAAAGCTTACGTGGTCACACCAGCTCCCGCTGTGCGCACTGCGATTGTCGCCCTCCTGCGACACATCCTCTCCGCCGGCGTACTGTTCCAACACGACGCAAACGAAATCGCTCTTTGGCTCGACTCACTGCCGCTCACGCGCCGCTCCCCCGGCGCCCATGCTCCGGACGACGCGCCGCTGACAGACGAGGGCGATGGCGTGATAGCCTTTCTGGATGACTGCGTCCAACGCTGCGTCAAAACCCCGTACAAGTACATTGAGGAGCTGCAAGCAATGCACCTCGCCGCACGCCAAGGCCAGGAAAGCGACGGGCACGTGGCCTCCATCGGCGAGCGCCCGGAGGCGTTCCCCAGTCCTTTGCTCGCGACCGTCCTGGAGCAGTTGGGAGCCAAAATACGCGGGAAGCTGCTCTCGCCATCCGACGCGCTGGCGCTGTTCGCGTTCGCGCGCAAGCTCGTGCTCAGGATCGCGAGCAAGAGCGTCGACCTGGCTCTTCCGCGGGCGTTTGTGACACGCATCACTTCCCTAGCGGACGACGGAGGCATATGTGCGGAGTATCCTGTCATGACCGTCGCCATCACACGGGAGGTGTCGCTCCTGAAGGACCACTTCGAGCAGCTACAGGACCCGCAAGAGCCCATGGACCAGGATCCGACCCCCGCCGTGCAAGAGTTCCTGACCCAAGTGGAGGGACTCGACGAGCGTGAGTTGTTATTGGCGCGATAATTGTCCTCTGTCTAATGCTATGTAACAGCGACTACCGAGTCGGAGCGGCAGACGTCTGCGTACGAACTTGTCGACTGGCTGCGTCTCGTCGGCCCGCGGCTGCACTCGTCAGAGCTCACGCGACTCGTTCGAGTGGTAGAGAAGTTCTACGCGCCTGCCCTGACGGAGCTGGTGCAATATGTCAACCCTAGAGAGACGTCTCTCTGGAGCCACACTGATCTTGCGTCGGGATCCTCATTGATAGACCATGGGTAGGTCTTTTAACGACGGTAACCTGCAACTATCTTACCCGTGTAACAGGGTCGGGTTTGACGTGCTTTTGCTGCACTCAGTGCACGAACAGCTGAAGAATGAAGGATGCCGAACAGTCCTCACTGAGCAGCTGTCAGCCTCTTCGACGGATTTATCCAGTGTGAAGCGGCGGTCTTTCCGCCTCGTCCTGCATCGACTGTCGTATACCTCTCTGCCGGAGAACGTAGCCGGAGACTACTTGCGTCTACTCGCAGAGATGGTTTCCAAACTCCACAGCGCGGGCAAGACAGAGGATATATCAAGCTTCGTCGCCTTCATCTTCGATGCAGAGATCATCCAGATGCTCTCCGCACGTTCTCTCCTTCCTCCAACCAGAGAGGGTGAGCCACACGCCCTATAATCCTGGAATTGGTTTTCTGACAATTGTTCAAGGCTTGGGTGCACTGCTTCATATCTGCTACACTGCAGGCGGAGAGGACTTCAAGCAAGTCCTCGCCACGTTTACCGGCAAGTGGGCACTTACCCTTCGCGAGTCTTTAGACAGCGCGGATGAAAATCAGGTAACGCATATACCAACCGGATGCAGACCGCTTCGATGCTGAAGGCACTCATCACAGATCAACACTGCGCTACTGTGGTTCAAGTATGCCAGCGTGACGGAGACGCTAGCTCTGTTAGACTACCTAGCCGATCGCGCGGAGCACTCAAGTTCTGCGCGCGCCCAGGAGGTGATCGAACAGTTGCTCAATGTCTCCGCGGAGAACATCGCGAGCAAGCAGGACACAGTCACCCAAGCCCTCCCGCTGTTCTTCCGTCTGCACTCCTTCCTCCCAAACTCATCCAAGCTACAATCGCTCATCGCATCTGGAGTCGGTGGCTCCCTTCCCCTTGGTCACACCGGTTACCTCCCCAACCGCTCATTCTCTGATTGGAACGTCGCGTCCCTGGTTCCTCCTGCCGCTAAGCGCTGGTCCTTGCGCCCAGCACTTGTGCCCTCTCTAGCGGTCGAGTCGTTCCTCGCTACGGAAGAATGGGCAGACGCGACGGCCGACATTATCTGCACGCTGCTCTATCGCCGCCAGTCCTCGAGATATGCTGTCATCCAGTGGCTCGAGTCTTCAGCGTCGAAAGGATGTAACACCGCTCACCTGGTCAAGATCACCTTCGCCTTGTCCGACTCAGCTCGAGAGGGTGATGAGCAGTTGTCCGCAGGAGGCGATGTCTTCGCTCGGCTAGTGAAGGTGATTAGGGACGCGCGGCACTCCCATGACATCTGCGCCATGGCTGCCAGCACCGTCGCTTCCATCACCGAAACACAGCCCTCGAGCCGAGCGAAGCTGCTCAAGGTGCTCGCAAAGGAGCTGACGTCCGTCCCGCCCGAGAAGCTGTCTCAGTACAGCTTGGCCGCGGTTCTCGAGCTTCAGCAGAGACTCGGTGCCGAGGCTGCGTCCCTCGTCGAGCAGCTCGTGGATCTTGGTCTGAAATGGGCCGTCAGGCACTTCGCCAACAGTGACTCCATCGCGGAGGAGAGTCGCGCTATCTTGGCTCAGTTGGGTAAGTCCTCATCTGAGCTAATCAGCTACCCTCCATTTGTTCACGTCACACATGCATAGTATCACTAATCCGGTCGCCAACACCCGTCAAGAGTCATCTGGCTGAGCCCGTCGTCGCAGCTGTTGTCCAAAACCGACTTGCGAGCGCCGATGCGCTGCACTTCGTGCGAATCCTTGCGACGTCGACCCGTCTAAAGGTACAGTCCGTCATTGCTCACTACCTTGGTTCAATGCCTGACCTGTCCGCAGCCCGTCACCGTCAACAAGTACCTCCAGACAATTGTCCAGCATGCGCGTTTCTTCGAGCTTTGCGGCGTTCCTGCAACCTCAACAGCAGGGTCCCCCCGGGACGGTATCGTCGACTTCCTGCATACCCTGTTCCACCTCCACCCGAACAATACATGCCAGCCTAGCCACGTCGAGCCGCTGTGCAAGGTGTACGGCGGGACACTCGGGATCGCGGATCGCAAGATCCTCTCCGTCCTCCAGCTTTTCGAGGCCACGCGGAGGACCGCCGTGACGTCGCTCCTGAGCCAGTGGTCCGGCAGTGTGGAGGTCCCGTCGAGTGATGCGCTCGAGGCGCTGCAGAGCCTAGATCCCAGTCGCGTACTCAAAACATGCCTTGACTTCCCGCAGTGGCGTGAGCTCAAGCAGATCGATGGAGACGGCGCTGTCTCGAGTGATGGGCTCTACGACCCGGCGTTCGTGCTGTTGCTCTTTGCACAGATGCTCTCGGAAAGCGTACCGAGCTCTGCTCTTGCGTGGGTACAGCTGTTCCGCACGAACGTTGTCAGCCTTCTCTTCCGGACACTGTCGGCGAAAGACGCTCAGCTGCGGGAAATTGCGTGGGCTCAAGTAGCTTCACTCTACCGCACTCTCGAGGTACGTTCGTTAAGATCCATCTTGGATTATGCATCACTTGACGTCTTACCCTCCAGACCGCCGACCTACAAGAGAAGCCGCACGTCTTGCACATCATGAGCCTGCTCAAGGACCTCCCGCCATCCGCTCCCTCCGATGAGGCCCCGCGCCTCCCCGCATACACCACGCTTCTCCTCGCGCACGCCCTCCGCGGGATTTTCTACCCCTCCAACTTCATCTATCCCCTCACCGCGCGCTTCCTTCTACAGCGCCCGACGCTCGACCCCTCAGACGTGCCCATGCTTTACGGCATGCTCTACAGCTCGTCGGATGACTGGAAGAAGGAACGCGCGTGGATTGTGCGGTTCCTGAGCGATGGCATCGTCGGCAACGAGGAGTGGCGCATTCTGAAGCGGCGCCATACGTGGGACCTGCTCGCGAGCTTGTTCCAGAGCGAAGAGCGAGATCGTTCGCTGCGCCGTGGGGTGCTCGAGGTTCGTCTTCACAAGCGGGTGTGCGTAAGACAATATCGACTGACGAATCGTCTCGTCTCTCAGGTGCTTGCGAACGTCACCTGCAACGCACGTGCGACAACCTCGCTTGTTCTGCGGCACGCACTTTTGGCTTGGGTCGAGATGCAGCTACCGGCCATGCGCGGCGAAGAGGCGATTGCATGGGCGCGTATCCTGGAGAACGTCCTTACCGTAGTCAACCCCGCCAAAGTAGACAGTGCAACTGACGGCGAATGGCGCGCCATAGCCAGTCGCTGTATGCTCACGATCCTGCACCACTCAGGTATGTCTGGTAGTCTGGTTGTTTCTCCCATACCATCCAATCCTCATATCATCGTTTCAGCGTGTTCACTGGGGGTGTTCTTGGCTCTGGTATCCGTTATGCTCCGGCTCGTGCTGCTTCCGGGACGCCAGCCATCCCACATTTCAGCGCTGTTGGCGCGGGGCGTCTACTGGCTGAAAGAGATGGAATCCGAAGTTGCGATCCCCGCTTCCAACCACCAACCTCTCACGTTGGGTATCGAACAGAACAAGCAGGGCTCTGTCAACCTCCACCGTTCGCAGCACCTCTTCGACCAGCCGGCTCCGCCGACCGTGGAGGCATGGGGCGATTGTGTGGAGTCGCTCTGGCGGGTGTCTATGGCGCTCTCTACGAAGGTTGCGGAGTGGGATGCTCTGTCAAGTCGCTTGCTGATCTGGCGTTCTATCACTGGACCACACAGAACTCGGGCAGGCGAATGGGCGAGGCAGGAAGCATTGGAGAACTTGAGGGCAGACTCGGCCTAGCCTCATATATTCGAAATAGTCATACCACGTACTGTACGCCATGCCTCGCTATCACGTACTACGGCAAATCTTGGCCTGAACACTGCAGTGTCAGGACTACACTATAGTGTAGCTGACTACGACCCAGCGGACGCCTGTAGTCAGGCCGTGATCGAGATTGAGATCTGAGCTGCAGGCGATTGGGCGCCAAAAGCCAGAAGCCGCATACACCTGCGCGTTGCACTCTGCCACCAACCCTCATGCCTTGAAACCGCTCAACAGTTGTTCACTTTGACTATAGGAGTATGTGATGTGTAATGCAGCAGAGAAACACAGCACGCAGCATCCGAGAGTCGGTCCACATTGGAATCCCCTTCAGGATTCCAGTTTGGACTGACAGTTCGGAGGCTGACCTTTGAAGCTCATGCTCCGAACACGGCCGCCTCCCAGGCTGACATTGCTAGCCTCCCACAACTGAGTGGTGCGTCTAATCAGCAGTATTGGTCCCTTTAACGTTCAACTCCGTCGACATTCTTCTCGTACTGTACTTCTCAGCTCCCAGCCGTCTTCTGCCATGGCCAAGCTCTTCTGCTCCTTTGCGATCTCTACCGGCAAGGTGGTGAACTTATGTGGCTCGAAGGGCGGATATGACCTGTGGATCTTGCTTCTCATTATCCTGGTTGCCCTGCTCGCACTTGTCACCGCCATCGTCTCGGCTCTCAAGTCTCTCTCCCGCCAGGGAGGCCTGATCATCGTCTTCAAGGTCTTGGTCTTCCTCTGCGTCTCCTGCGCTGTGGCATTCTACGCTCCTCTCGACTTCCTTGTGGATGTAGCCCTCTACGCCGACCTACTGGAGCTCGCCGTTCCCGTCCTAGTCTGTCATCCCTCGTTCGCCGCATGGCTCACCTGGCTCACCTGGCACTCCGTCCTGGCGCGGGCCATCCGGTCGTTCTCATCCGCCGGATGGACGCGGCTTTTTGCGCACGTCAAGACCATGGTGAAACTGCACAAGCTCCGTGCCATCTTGTCCAGCCTTCTGGCCCCCAAAGAGACCGCCCTCAAGGTGCTTCTCGCCCAAGCCGAAGAGACCATAAAGACCCACGCACAGACCATAGCGGATATGGGGCATGCCATGGACACCGTCCAGCTCCTGGTCGTCGAGAAGGACGGCCAGATCAAGGCATGGATCACCGAGAACGCCTCTCTCAAGCAGAAGCTGCGCACGTCCCGTCAGTGCGACACCGAGAAGGATCGCCTCATCGAAACCGCGGAGAAGGCGATCTTGAAGGTCCAGACCGCCGACGCTCAGCGCTGTGCGCAACTTGCTGAGAAGAAGGTGGGCGCTTGAGTGCAGCCGCTGTAATTTGGTTCTGTCTGACGTTTTCATCCTCAGGCGTTGGTCAAGGAACTCGAGGCCGAGAACAAGAAACTCGAAGCAAAGGCGCAGCGCGCCGCCGACTCTCATCACGACGAGAAAGATAAACTGATCCGTGACAAGGCTGCTTACAAGGTTTCTACCTCTCGCGTTCGCCCGAGCTGCTTCTTAACCTTCTTTCTCTTCTAGGCAAAGGTGAAGCAGCTCGAAGCTGACATCGCATGCAAGGACAAGGAGATCGCGAACAAGGACAGCATCATCACTGCCCGTGACGAAGACGCCGACCGCCTCCGCCGCGAGTACGGGCTTGCCGCCCGGGACCTCCAGAAGGACGCAAACTGCATTGCCACCCTCGAAAAACACAACGCGGAGTTACTGTGCTCCATCGATCAGCAGAACAAGGTGCACATGGACGCCCTTGAAAAGCAGATCGCGGAACACGCCGCCGCCCTCGAGAAGCAGCACACGCAGTTTTTGAAGCAACTTCAGGAGAAGGAAGAGGAGTACCTCGCAAAGCTAGAGCGGAAGGACGCAGGCCATGCAGAGCAGCTCATGCAGAAGGACGCGACGCACGCAGCGCAATTGGTGCACAGCCAAGTGCTTACTGAGCAGCTCAAACAGAAGGACGTACAATTGAAGGAGAAGGAGATCGAGTATACCTCGCAGTTGGTCCATATGGTGCAGATGAACGTGGAACACACCGAGCAGCTCAAGCAGAAGGATGAGAAGATCGCTGAACTGCGGACCAAGCGTCGCGATTCCGTTGTGCGCCTGACGACGGAGGCCAGCGAGCGCGAAGCCAAGTTCGTTCAGCAGCTCACCCGTCGTGACCAGAAGATCGCACGCCTTGAGGCACAGCTCGGTGGCGATTCTCTCCAGCAGCAGGACAACGCTCATCTCGAAGCCGCGGTTGAACAGCTGACGCGGGACTTTGAGATGCGTCTTGGCCAGGTCGCTGACCTCCAGGACAGGATTCAGCGCACGACCCCGCGCCGCGGGAAGCGTACCGCCACAGGAGAGCAGAGCAGCAGCGGAGAATTCTCCACCTCCAAGGTCCTCTCGCCGGCTTCCTCCAAGCTCCAGGAGACGCCCTCCTCTCCTCCCCGCCGCCTGGTCGCCAACACCCCTGCTGCGTCCGAAGTTCCGGTCACGGTGTCTTCCGCGTCTTCCGTCATTGTTCATGCGGAGCCAGAGTGCGAGTCTACGTCTCCTCTGCCGTCCAGCCACTCCAAATGCATGGTGTCCCGGCCTGAGACTCCCTCCCTCCTCCTGCCATCGATGCCTTCTACCAAATCCCCTTTGGGAGTGGCTTCGGGCTCGTTCGTCGCAGCCATGAACGCATCATCCGACGCTGCCAACTCGTTCGAACACCCCGCGCCTCCGTTCCCGCCTCCTCGCCATTCCGCAACCGTCAAGGTGGTCGTGGCCGAGCCTGCAACGCCTTCGCAAATCATGGTATCGAAGCTCTCTGCCTACACCCCTCTGGTCGCAGCCACCGATTCATTCCGCGTTGCGATGAACTCCTCGGCTGACGCCGCAAACTCCTTCGACCAATGCGCTCCTTCGTTCCCTCCTCCTCGTCCCTCTGCGATCGCCGTGGTCAAGCCTGAGACGCCCTCTCATATTGCCACATCGAAACTTTCCGCTTATACCCCTGTGTGCAAAGCTACGGGCTCGTTCCTCGCCGCCATGAACGCATCGGCCGACGCCGCCAACTCTTTTGAACAACCTGCACCGCCGTTCCCTCCTCCCCGCCGGTCGGCAGGTGCAGCGGTCCAGCCTAACACGTCGTCTGATCTTCCCTCATCGAAACTCCCTGCTTGTTCTCCTTCTCCCATGGGTGGAGCGACTGACTCATTCCGCGCGGCGATGAACGCCTCTAACGACGCGGCAACGTCGTTCGAGTACCCCGCGCCTCCATTCCCGCGCCGAGTCCCTGCGGTGCAATGCGACGCTGGAGACGTTGAGGGCGAGTGCGACAAGACGCCCTCCCATCTGCTTGACTCGATGGCCTCTTCTGGCTCAGCCGTGGCCGAGATCGCCGGATCGTTCCTCGCCGCGCTGAACGCGAAGAACGACGCCGCGAGCTCATTCGACCACCCCGCGCCGCCCTTCTCGCCTCCTCGCCGCGCGACAGTGGTCGTCGCAGTCCAGCCTCAAACGCCCGTCCGTCCGCTGCGGCCCTCGCCCTCGGCCTTCTCGCCGCTGCTCAAGGTCTCGCTGTCGCCGCTCGCGGCGACGAGCTGCTCGTTCGGGTCCTTCAACATCGACCCGATGTCTCCCACATACGCAGCGTCGACGCCGCCCGCGGAGATCAAGCGCAATAGCCACCCGGTGCTCTCCCCAGGCTACGAGGCGTCGTTCGTCGGTCTAAGCTCGCTCGCGCCCATCCCGTACGAGGACCCGGGGTTCGTCCCGGCGACCCCCGCTCGCAAGTGGACGCACGCGCCGCGTCGGACGCCTCGCCCCGCGGCCCTCGAGCATTCGTATGCCGACGTCTCCTCCCTCGAAGTGATGTCATACGAGGCGCGGGGGTGCGCCTTTGTGACGCCGCCCCGCCAGTGGACCATGCGTGTTCCGCGCACACCCCGCCGGCCTCTCGCGCAGCGGTCGATGAACGTCGAAGACGAATAACTGCATACAGCTCAACTAAACCGCATGATACACATGTCGCCCAGCGCACAGCCTACCCTTCCATGCATTGCAAACAACGTGGAGGAACGCGAGCAGCATCTCACCTTAATGACATACCTACCGTCTCCCCATACCCCATTCACCATGACTCACTAGACCCATCCACTCCTGTTACTACTGATCTCCTCTCGTTCCGTTTCTCCCCGGTTTCTTCTCTGGTTCATAGAATAGTCGTCCGCGTTAGTCAAGTCCCCGATTGTAATCTCTGCCTAGCAAGACTGTCGCGTGCATGTGTGGGCGCCTACGCGGTGCATGTGACCGCATCGCGCAATGAGCACGCCATCGAGCACGGCGAGGACGGCGGCGGAGGCAATCTCTTCCTCCTCTCCCCCTTGTCTTCTCCCTCCATCTCCTCTCTCCTTCCCGCCCATCGTCCTCTTGACAATGTCCATCGCTCAAACACTCGTCCAAGCCTCATCTGCTACCTGTGAAGCGATCTGGCTACTTGCTTCGACGCTCAAGTCGGCTACCACCCCAGTCGGGCATAGGACCACGGGCCTCCGACAATACCTATCTTACCAGCTAGGCGGATGTGTACGCTTAACAGGTACGCTGCTGTGAGTAGTGAACATCTCACTCCGCGACCTCAGATGTCGGCCTTCGTCGGGTACGGCTTTGCCGCCTTGCTGCCCCCGATGCCGATGCAAACCAGTCGGGCCTTTGATGACAGCGTCCTACAACCTGTCGCTAGCCTCTTCGGGGTCCTGCTCGCTGTGCCTCTCCTATCGTTTCCCATCTCCACCGCTTGTCCTCGTGCTTTGTCTAGAGTGCTGAGGACAGAGATAGGACGTAAAGGGTGCTCATCATGCGACACAGTGTCTTGTCTTCGATCACAGTCTCTGGAGGTCCGCCCGGCAAATCCGCACCGCCCTATCGCCTCGCATCGATTTCTCTGGTAATCCCGTTTGTGCACACGCCTCTGAGCGACCTAGCCTCGGACGTCTTCTTCATTCTCATGGCCGCACCGTTCTGAAAGAGCTCTGAAAGAGCGCACATCTCCTTTGACGTGATTCTCAAACTCGCGTCTCCTTACTGCTCTTCACAATCGGTCGATTCCCACGTGGAGGCACCCGCGACGCCCGACGACCAATCCCGTGGCCGATAACGTGCAACCGTCCAACCAGCCCGTCTTACGCTCTCTTATCGTCATCAATTCCGAATTCCACGATGATCGTGCTCTCGGCGGTTCCCCAGGAAGGCTGATCCACTGTCACAGTGCGCATTCGCACTCTCAATATACTGGTCTCAAGAGCCTTCGAAAGACAGAACACGACAAGAATAGTCTGCTGGGGGGCAGCTGTCGTACGGGCGATCCACTCGACATGGTCGTATTGCAAGAAACCACAGGCGGGAGAAGAAAGCACGACCTAGTCGCTGAGGATGGTAGTAATTGGTGCGAACTCACTTTCAGGTTTCACCCGTCACTCCTTACCTAGCGAACGCGGTGTCCGGACTCCTCGCATGTACATACCCCGTCCAAGTATAAAAGCCTTTCATCTCACTCGTTCGTCTTCTCACCAAGTGCGAGCCCTATCAACTCGACAGCGTCTTCTATCCGCCTTGCGACACACTCTCAGTTGAACTCCAGAATGCGCGCATCTTCACCGTACTCATCGGATTCGTTGGCTTCATCGCCTTCGACTGCTCCTTCCACTCCCCTCCCAGGTCATTCCACCTACTGCGTTGTTCTTTACGATGCGAGCGTGGCATTCCTGCGCGCCTTGCCGGTGGGCAAGTCCACCGGTGACCGTGTTCTGCTCTTCAGTGGTACCGGCCCTGTCAAGCCTCTCCTCACGTCTGCGGCCGACATACTCGAGGACAAGTCCGTTGTGGACTCTCACTGGGAATGTGTTGTCGCGAAGGACGAAGGAAAGGATGTGACATATTACAAGACCCATTCTGACTTGCCTTTCGCTGGTACGACGGACAAGTCTGATGTCGCGCTTGACAGCCTCGAGTGCAAGACTACACCCGTGAGTCACTTCGGCATAGAGTCGAAGTTCTCTGGCTGAGCCTGTGTAGATTGGGCACGCAGATGCGCTGAATCGCTTCTGCGAGGCGGGCCTACGCTCCATCATTGCGTTCCCCTCTTCCGACCTGACCATGTACATCCTCGAGCGCCCCGCGCTCACCTACCCGCTCCTCTCCTCGCAGCCCGCGACAGCGCTCAACCCCTCCGCGCACCCCTTCAGCGTCCCCTCCCTCGCCGAATTTGCCCAGGGCTGGGAGACATGGGACCACATCACGCTCGGTATGATCCCGCCCGCGCTGCTGCACGCGAAGCCAATCGACCTCCGGCACAAGCCGCTCTTCTACATCGGCCACCTCCCCACGTTCGCGAACATCCTCCTCTCGCGCCTCGCCTCCGCCCGCCCTGTCGGCCCGCCCTCGTACCTCACCACCTTCGAGCGCGGGATCGACCCAATCGTGGACGACCCCGGCGCGTGCCACGCGCACTCGGAGGTCCCCACGCACGACGAGGACTGGCCGGCGCTGCCGGACGTGCTCGCATACCGCGACGAGGTGCGCGAGAAGGTAATTCGGCGCGCGTACGAGGAGATCGCCGCGGGCACGCGCCCGCTCACCCGCCGCCTCGCGCGTACGCTCATGATGGTGCTCGAGCACGACGGGCTTCACATCGAGGTGCGTGCGCCGACTGCCCGTATCCCATCGGGACACGGCGCTGACCCTACCGTGTTCGTTACAGACGCTGCTGTACATGCTCATCCAGCGTGCAGGCACAGGGGTGCTCCCTCCCCCCGGGTTCGCCACCCCGCCCTGGGAGGCACTCGCCACGCAGTGGGACGCTGCGCCCGCGCCCCCCACGCCCACCGTCACGCTCGGGCCCGCGGAGCTCGTCATGGGCCACGACGACCAGGAGCCGGACGACCTCTTGCCCACGCTCGAGCGCGACGCCGCCGGGCACGAGTTCGGGTGGGACAACGAGAGCCCGCGGCGCGCGGTACGCGTCCACCGCTTCCGCGTCGACTGGCGGCCCGTCACGAACGGCGAGTTCGAGGCGTTCTGGCGCGGCGCGGGGCGCGACGCCGTCGCCATGCCCGCGAGCTGGGTCGAGGTCGGCGGCGAAGTCCAGGTGAGTGACTCGTATGTAAACGGCTGTGGTCGAGCGTGCGCTGACTCGTCGCCGGCACCGCCCACAGGTGCGCACGCTGTACGGCCCCGTGCCGATGCGGTACGCGCGGCACTGGCCGGTGCTCACCGCGTACGACGACCTCGCCTCGTACGCCGCGTCCAAGGGCGGGCGGATCCCGACCGAGCCCGAGCTGCGGCTCTTCCTGGACACATACCAGATTTCGTACGCCGAGGGCGCGAACGTCGGCTTCCGGCACTGGCACCCCCTCCCCGCGACCGCGGGCGGCGCGGCGGACGGCGGGCGCGGCTCGAACGGCGGCGTGTGGGAGTGGACCGCGACGGTGCTCGCCCCGCACGACGGTTTCGCCGGCACAGGCATCTTCCCAGGGTACACGTCCGACTTCTTCGACGGCAAGCACCAGGTCGTCCTCGGGGCGTCGTATGGGACGATCCCGCGCATTGCTGACAGGCGCACGGTGCGCAACTTCTACCAGCACAACTATCCGTACCCGTGGGTCGGCGCGCGAGTGGCATATGATGTTTGAGCAATCCGCTGTCTAGTTTCTCGCACCGTGTACGATATGATGCTACATTCACTTCTGTTTCTGACTCGATGAAGGTGTATGATAGTGTGATTATGCGATACATAACAATTTGCACACATCTTTGCGTTTTCCGACCAACACTCGTGTGGATTAGTCAACGCCCCCCGTGTCTCTCAACTGGCCCTCCTCCTCGTCAGAACTCCCGTTAGCAGCATTCCCGGTACCGCCGCCCCAGAAGCGGTTGACGAGAGAGCGCACGAATCGCACAGGCAGGGGCTACAGCGCCAAGAACAATCAGCCACGAAACCCGAGAGGATAGCCGCATTCACTCACCGCAACCTCCTCTTCCTCCCCATCTTCGTCCTCTCCCTCATCCTCTTCTTCATGCTCCTCCACGCGTGCGCGCGGAGGCGGCGGAGCGGGCAACTCCTGCACGTCCTCGTCGTCCTCCACATCCCCCGGGTCCACAAAGTCGACCACGAACTGCCCTCCGGGCATCCCGCCGGGCATCTCGCCCTCGCGCTGCTGCGGGGCGTCCAAGCCGCCCCCACCCGCCGCGACCGCGAGCATCATGTCCTCGAGCACTTCCGGCATCTGCTCCGCGATCTGCGCGAACTGGACGATCCCGCCCGGGAAGCGCTGCGCGAGCGCGGGGTGCGCGTTCCAGAAGTCGAGCAGCTGCCCGCGCAGCGCGCCGTCGGGCACGAGGCGCTCGAGCAGCCGCGCCTCCTGCCGCCGTGAGCGCGGCCGCACCGCGAGCACGTCCTCCACGCCCCGGAAGAACTCGCCGTCGTACTCACTCACGCGCGTCGACGGCGGGAGCGGGTCGCACGCGACGTGCCGCGCGTCGAGGATCTTGCGGGGCACGAAGGGGAAGAGGCTGCGGCAGGTCGATTCATTCACAAGAACGTGGCGATAGACTGACCATGAGAGCGCGGGCGACTCAAAGCGAGCAAAGAATGGTTTTGGAGGAGCGGGAGAAGCGGTGGGGAGGGTGTTGTAGACGGCGGTGACCGCGTTCGCGAACCACGACGCTCGCGCCGCAGGTTTCCATAGGGAAGAAGCACGTTGTGCGTAGAGATGAGAGAGCAGATGAAAAATCGCGTGACTGTCCGAGAGTAACATGCTGAAGATCCGGTCAGTCAGTGCAATCCATCATTGATACGTTCTTCTGAGGCATACCTAGCGTCAGGATGGATTCTGAAAGCAGGATGCGCCCGCACGTCAGCGCCGAGGGCAATGTCTGCCTTGTCCGAAAGCAGGGGGACCACAGGAGGAAAGTCACGAATTGCAGCCTTTAACGCCTCCGTACTGCTTTCGTGCGTCTAAACGGAAGCGGGCGTCACTCATTGAGCGGGGGATAGTGGGCCATATGATCCTCACCTTATCTCCTGAGCTCTCTTCACGAATGAATAGGGCCAGAGCATGAGAGTATGCGATGCCTGGGAGAATGTTTGGCACCAATCGCCTGAGGTATGGCGACTTGCCGTCCTTGCGCTCGTTCTCAAGCTCAGATTCGAACACGTCCCAAAGGTCAATCAGCCACTGGGTCACGCCTGCTTTCAGAGCAAGGAAGTCAAGATGTAGCGCTGCGCCATGGGGATCGCTCCAAGGTTCGAGCGCGTACAACAGCTTCGCAAACTCAAACGCTGTGCGCACACAACCTCGCCGCTGCAAATCACTGGGATGGGCATGAGATGTATGAAAATAGACTGTGCGTAGGAAACGTACGTGACTTGTCGGTGGAGGGCGAGGAAGAACGGCCGATTCTCGACATGGTCGAAGTCCAATCGGTTCGCACCGCTGGTGAAGTTGAAAGCACCGACGAAACCACGCTCATATGTGAACAGGGCACGATCAACATAGTCCGCGGCCGTACTGTGCTCTTAGATTAATTGAGGTTAGGGTGTTCATCACGGTGTTAGGGCTGTGGCAGATACAGACCTTCTCTGTGATGATACACTTCGGAAAGCTGCAGCAAAGTGTCGGCATGATACGGCAAAGCCCTGAGCAGTTGGTAGAATCCCTCGGGATCTGCGATTGCCTCAGTCTAGGTATGGCCGATGTTTTGCAAGCGCACGCACCGCCGGACATGACCGTGCGCATGAACTCAAACGTCACCGCCCGGTACTTCTTGCTGTACTCCACTGTCCACAACTTCTCCCCGTGGAGGGGCTGCCATCCGTGCCGACGAAGGCTAGCCTCGACCTCCTCTGGAGTAAGCAAACGGACGGACAGGCCTTCACGCAGTTGCGCGGGCCACCAGGAGGGTTTTGGCCGAGTGAGATTCGACCGCTGCGTGACAGACTGCCTGGAGCTAGGCGATCCGGACTTCGCGGCAGAGATGACTTTGGAGCCGAAGAACTTGCGCAATTCCGCCTCGCTGTCCAGATGTTGCAGCGAAACGGAGAGGAGTGCGGCGAGGGAGCGCGCGGCAGCGGGGGAGGACGATGGAGCAGATGACGCGAGCTGCTGCTTGAGGTCGGGATATTTGAGGGAGAGCTCGGCGAGGGCCTTGTCGACGTCGTCTATCTGCTTCTCCTTCGCCTTTTGTTTCTTGAGCGCCTTGCGTTCCTTCTTCGAGGGTCCGCTCGGGGCGGAAGCAGCCTGTGGCAGCTCGGCAGTGGGTGTGGATTCACGATCAGCAGCCTCAGGCGCAGGCGAGGATGCAGCCGCAGGAGTGGCGGGTTTCTTCTTCTTTTTCTTCTGTAGGGAGCATGGGTCAATGTTTACGGCTAGGCGCGACCACAAGGTTTCACGAGCCTTCTTGGACTTTGAGGACGGAGTATGCGCTACTTCCTCACTCTCATCATCCTCGAGCTCTTCCCCTGCCATCAGCTTCGAGAGCAGTCTCAGTTAGTATGCAGCGGAGGCAACACCAAAGACACAACTCACCGCCGCGAACCCTCCTACAGCAGGCTTTGGAGGAGCGACGGGCGAGGGGCCACTGCTCTCCGACTGCTCAGGCGCGGGAGCAGCATCCGGCGCGACGTCCGTCTTCAACGCCTGCAGTTCCTCTTGCTCTCGTAGTTGTCGTTTGTTCAGTCGTGGAGGCATAGCAGAATATGAGCACGAGCTCAGATGATGAGGGCCAAGAGTGAAAGACGAGGGCGATCGAGATTGGACTCTGACAATGAAGTCACTTCACGGGCGCTTCGAGGATGTCTCAGACGTCCGGCTCATCCGTCTACTCGTCGGCGTTGAATAGCCTGCAGGCACGTTCGCAGGCGATCGAGAGGCGTGACATTGATACAGTTCTACAAGCAAAGGTACAACACAACACAACATGTTTTCCTTCTAGCTGTTTCATGACTCGTTTTCAGCCGCTGCGAGCCTTTTTAGCGGCTTCGTACGCATCCCAGCCGATCTCCGCGATCTTGTCCACCTTCACGAGCACCTCCTTCTCAAGAGCGCTGAGGTACTCGTCCATCGCCGTAATCAGGTGAGGTTGTCCAGCAGAGAGGATGCGCACGGCCAGGAGGCCCGCGTTCGTGCCGTTGTTGATCGCTACAGTGGCGACCGGGATGCCACGCTGACAGATTCTATGAGTGGCTGCCCACCAGCGGTATCTGATGCGACACTTACCGGCATCTGGACAATACTGTGCAACGAATCGACGCCATCCAGAGAACTGCCCTTGACCGGCACGCCAACGACGGGAAGAGCGGTCATGGCGGCCACCATGCCCGGGAGATGGGCAGCCCCTCCGGCGCCAGCGATGATGACCTGAAGACCCCTCGAGGCGGCAGACCGCGCGTACTCGACTAGCCTGTCGGGCGTGCGGTGCGCAGAGACGATCGTCAGCTCGTACGGAACCTTGAAGTGGTTCAGAATGTCCGCTGCGGGGAGCATCGTCGGCAAGTCCGAGTCCGAGCCCATGATGACGCCGACGATAGGCTGCCTGTGCGAGAACCCGCGCTCGGGGAAGAGGGGCGCGTACAAGTCGAGCTCCTTGGGATCGTGGCCGCCGGGGAGGCGCTCGAGCAGAGGGCGCAGGCGGTTGCTGAGTTCGGCGTCGGTGTTGGCCACGAGGGTGATGTGCCCCATCTTGCGCCCTTTGCGACAATCGGACTTGCCGTAGAGGTGAACGCGCGACCCAGGTATGGTCAGGGAGAACTCGGCAAAGGACTTGATCTCGTCCATCGAGGATGAGGCCCCAAGTATGTTGAGCATGCAGGCGGAAGGCACCTTGAGGGCCGGAGAACCCAGAGGAAGCGACAGGATGGCACGGAGGTGGTTCTCGTACTGCGATGTCTCGCAAGCCTCTATAGTATAGTGACCAGAATTGTGCGGCCTTGGCGCAATCTCGTTCAAGTAGACAGACCCTACAACGGTGTCAGTTGTATTGTTTCGGGAAGCATTCGTTGTCACTGACCATCTGCCATGAGGAACATCTCGACACCAAAGACACCGGCGCCCTGGAGAGTCTTGACCGCATTTTCGGCAACTTCACGGGCGCGCGCAGGGACCGCAGGGTCGCGACTGCGCAACGGCGCAAACACCAGGTGGCAGATGTTTTCCTTGTGCACCGTCTCCACAACAGGGTACGAGAGGACCTCCCCGGACCTCGAGCGCACGACCATGACTGCGATCTCCTTAGCGAACGGAACCCACTTTTCTGCATAGAGTGGCCTGTTTCCGAGAGCGGTGATAGCCTCCTGCGCCTGCGAGAGGTCGCGGACCACGAAGTTGCCTCGGCCGTCATACGCAAGCGTGCGGCTCTTCAGCATAAGCGGAAGACCCAAACGTTCCGCCACCGCGTGCACTGCCTTCACGTTGGACTCCACCGGCAAGAAATCCGAGACAGGGCAGCCAGACGCGCGCAAATGCTCCTTCTGGACGAACTTGTCCTGGATGGTCTTGATAGTGAACGGGCTGGGGTGCACGCCGAGCGGGACCTTGCTCTCGACCTCCTCGAGCACGCCGACCTCGACATGCTCGATCTCGACAGTTAGGACATCGACTTTGGCGGCAAGCTTGCGGATCTTGACAGAGTCCGCGAAGGAGCCGTCGATGTGCGCGAGGTGCGGGGTGCGGGGTGCGACGACCTGCTTCGCGGGCGTGTGGTCGCCGACGTCGAGCACGACGACATCGATGTTGAGCAGAGACGCGGAGGCCGCGAGCATACGGCCCAGTTGGCCTCCGCCTGAAATTCAGCGTTTAGACATCGAACGCGACGCAGGAGAGCACTGGGCATCTGGGGCAAGGATAAGCGACGCGCTCGAGCCCGGACGGGATGTGAGAGACGCACTCTCACCTAGAATCCCGACAACCTTGTCCATCGCTTCTACAATGTCTCGCGCGTTACGGACGATCGCGAACGAGGACGAGGACGCAAAGGCGCAGAAAGTCGGGGAGACGAGATGGGCGAAGATGGCAAGGGCGCCGCGAGTCCGACAAACTCGGAAGCGCCGAGCGACAAACTTTCTGCTCCCGAACGCCGTCCAATGCGCCCTCCTCGCCGCTCACCCCGACCTCCTCGCCGCTCACCCACACCCCGCCCGCGCTGACCGATGGCGCCCCAAGGCCCGAAGCCCATCGCGGCGCGCAAACGCACGCGTAAGCGCAAGCGTCGCAACGTCTCGTCCTCGTCCGAATCCTCCTCTTCCGACGACTCGTCCGCCTCCGACTCTGATGCGCCCCAGCAGGCCGCCGTCGTCCGCGTCCCCGTGAAATCAAAAACCGGCAAGAAGGCCGCGGCGCAGCCTGCACAACAGAGCGAGCCGTCCTTCTCCTCATCGGCGTCATCACCTTCCTCAGAGTCCGAGTCCGAGGACGTCGAGCCCGCGCGCGCGGGCGAGCCGCATGCCGCCACAGCCAGAGCGGCACCGGCCACGAAACCTGCCCGGCGTACACCATCGCCCACGCCCCCGCCCGTCTCTGTACCACCCTTCCTTCCTGGAGCAGGCGCGTCAGGACAAGAACAGCAAGACGAGCATGTCCTGAAGGAGCGGTTCAGGAAGTTCTGGATGGCTTCTGTCGCGGACGCGTTCAAAGATGACCTCGAGGAAATCCGCAAGGTGAGCATGCTCTCCACCTGTCTGTGTTCTGACATACTGATAACGCGTGCGTTTCGTAGCACGAACCCAACCTCACCACTTCGCGTCTCGCGATGCTCATTGACTCGTTAGCTGCCGGCGGAGACGTCCTCACTTCTTCACGAGTAGACCCCGACAGTAGCACTACTGAGATGGAGATCGTGCTCGACCACAATACATGACTGTATTTGCACTACATGGACGGACCACAGTCACGCGTTCGTGCTCAAGGGAACCAACAGGGCAGGAATAAGACAAGAAGTACCCTGCTACCCAAAACATGTCAGGTACTCGACAGCACCGCATGTTGGTTCGCTGATCACCTTTCTCGCCAGGCACACCTCATATACTGTTACTGGCCAGGAGCAATTTTGGATGCATGAACATGGTGAGTAGGATTTGTGAGCTAACACGCAGATTTGGAACCAAAAGTGAGACAGATAGGCAATAGGAATGCAGGTTGAAGAACGTGAAGGAGACCATAGACCATCTCTCACCAGCTCCAGATCCCGCTTATTCATCCATAGTAAGGGTAAAGGGATGCAGCACAGGCGTCGGCCACGGCGGGCGCGTGCGCGTTTGCGTCGGAGTCATCTGGTCATCCCCGGAGTCGTACCAAGGGCTGCCACCGGGAGCATCGTCGAGATCCGTCTCAGGATCTAGCGAGGGGGGCGAGCGAAGCACCAACGGGATATCCGCGGCGTACTCCGAAGAGCTGCGCGAGCTGAAGAGGGACGAGGAGGACTCGAGCGACGACCCCAGTGCGTTGATGTCCGCGAGAGGCACCGCGAGAAGGGGGGAGGGGCTCGAGAGCGTAAGCCCGGCCGGGGAGCGGTAGGGAGTCTGGGGGAGGTCAGAGTTTCGGCGGGCAGCAGGCGTCACATGACCGCAGAGAGCAGCCCAGACGTCGAGAGGCTTGCCGTTCGTGGTGGGGCTCGAATGAGACACAACCGTACAGTCGGACTGACTGGTTAGAGGACACTCGGCAGCAGGCGACTTTGCGAGCGGGCGGTTGGGAGGAGTGCACCGGTCCTCCGGGATCGTACCGGAGTGGCCCATGTCGCTAGCACTGTGCTGTCTTCCTATGGCCTGGGCTCGAGGAAGAGCGGTGCGCTGCTGGAGTCGGTCCTGGAGGTCGTTGATGTGTGCTAGGCGTGATTCGAAATCGCGCGTGAGCTGATCGACGATGCTACCGAGATGGCTGCCGGTTTGTGGAGGGGCAGAATCACTGAGAAGCGACTCGAGTTGCGCGACCGTCTGAGTACGGTGACTGAACAGCTGGGCCTGTCGGTCGTTCGCTTGAGCCAACACACGCACGAGGAATGCACGGTGTCTGGTGCGCAACTCCGAGAGATGAATGTCCTGCTGCGTCAATTGCGCCAGGTACGTCTTGTTCTGTTCCTCGAGGGCGGCGATGTACTTCGCGTTCTGCTGCAGCTTCTCTAGTTTGAGGACGTCCTCGCGGCGGAGGCGGGCAACGACCTCAACATGCGAGGCGATGACATTGGCCTGACGTGCAAGGGTGGCCCTCATATTCTTGATCTTTGCCTGAGAGTCAACGTCAGCACTCGGTGAGGCAGAGCCTCCAAAACAACAAACACATACACAATGGTCATTCCGAGCCTGCTGTGGGGCGACCGTCCTATCACGATTGCAACGTGATGCGTTGGCAACAAGCAGCGCCAGCAGGCCGACGAACCCGACAACAACGAGTGGCTCCCTGCAAAAGGCACGGATACTGGGTGTCCCCAATACATCCTGCGCATACGAGCGGATCCAAGACCACCCAGTGAGCAATGCGGGCCGGATGTGGTTGGCGAACAACCTGAGCCTAGCCCCAGAAGACAACACCCGGCAGAGAAGCAAGAAAAATCCAGGCACCAAGGAGTCAACGTGTAGGACCAGATTCACGAGAGGGTGCCGAGAGACGTAGGCGACCGAAACATAGACGATCACAGAGAACAGGAGACATTTCGGCGCGGCCCCCCGACTGAGAGAGAGGAATTGATAGATTGAAGGACCGTCCGGGGAGAAAGCGAGCATGACGACGAAGAGGACAAGGATGAGGGCCTGAACTAGAGATCTGTCTCCAGCTGCGTGGTGTTCTAGCATGGCCTCCCTTGACCGATGTGCTAGAAAGTTAGAGGGTACGTTGCGGCGGTGTCCTACAGCGCAAGCGTTCGGAGGTCAATTGGGTTAGGATCAAGGCGTGGTGAGGAGGCAAACCCACCCGCTAGAGCATGAGCACGAATCTGAGAGGGCTGACGCGTCGAGGTCAATAACAGTCACGTATAAACTCCTGGGCTCGATCTCAACGGTTGGTAACCGATGCTTGGTGCATGCGGAGAGGAGCAGCGTCATCATTTCCAGCTGCTCCTGGGATCTATATGTTATCCCCTATGTCGATTCTGGGATGCATGCATAGCTGGTTCGATGGCCGAGGTCGAGTTAATGAATGGATGCGCATGTGAGTGAGAGTGATTGAGAGACAAAAGGATGGATCGGGCGCTAAGCTCCTCCGCCCTCAGCCTCATCTACCTAGTACTTACCCTCGAGCTCTCGGCTCCTGCACCATTTTCTCGACCTCAATTAATTATCCATCTCTCTCACGTCTCACGCTGCTAGAGAGTGAGGTTACTACAACTCGCTTTGGAGACTCTACCGCCTTGGCTTTGGAGGCGTCTGTTTTGGTCTGTCTGTCGTTCACCGCCAGTACGTTCTTTATCAATCGTTGCCCTAGAGCGTCCCCCAAGCGGACTACTAGATCTCTCGCTCTAAAGCGATGATTCTTGTCGTTGTCGTCGATCCGCGCACATGAAAACTCAACACGGTGCTGAAGGCGGTCACCTACCCTCAGTTGGAGGCGCACGATGCTTGCCTTGTGCTTGATGCACACGTACTCGCATATTACTTGACTATTCACCAAATTCCATGTACCCGAATCTTCCGTTCGCTTTGTCGCTACAGAAATCACTGGATGAAGATGCAATGCTTTTCCAACCCGCCCGTGCACGCAGTAGCCAGTGTTCGAAGTAGGAGGTGCCCTGAGACGCAGGATTGAGTGTTACGCTAGAAGCTTCGGCAAGTTTTGGCGTCGAAAACACTCAAAGCGAGGTTAACGCCACATCGCACATCCTCGGGGAACGATAGGGCGAGCGTCGAGGCGAAGAAACAAACATACGCACAAAGCGGGAACAACGCACCACAAGCGCCCGTACAAACCTGACCGTGGCATGCCACGAAAGGCAATTCTCTTGGTTGCGCTCGTCCACGGCGTCCCCTGTTCATCTCCTGCTTCGCAAATACAAGGAGAGCGCCATCAATTCGCGTCCTGAAAACATGAGCCACCTCCGTGTCATCCGATCTGCAGATTGTAATACTCGTTCGCCAGATGTGGCCGAGTGTTAGTGTCCTCTCTCTCCAACTTCAGGATCTTCCGCCGAGGCGAGGCTTCGGTTACCTGCGCACTGCTGTTTCCGACGGCCTCGTTGCCCGACCACAAGGGACGGTATTTCTATACGCATGCGTGGGCGTACCACTACTAGGCGCATTATAAGGCTGTCTTCATGCGTTGCCATCGGCAACCGGTGCCCAGTACTCTCCGCTCGCCCCCCGGTCTGTCTCCACAGGTCCTGTCGGCTACTCTGGCGTCCACCTTTCTCGCGCTCCGCAGCTTCCGTCACAAGAGTACTAGAGCCCCCCGCACCGTGCACTTATTCGCTAAGTTATTCGTATCTATTCCACCCACCCACCACCACTCTTTTTGCCACACTTTGCACTCCATGCTCCTCTTCCGCGCCGTCTTCATCTTCACCGCTGCGACCTTCGCATTTGTTGGGACGAATGCACCCGTAGGTACGTCTTGTCGTTCTGACAAGGATGTACAGGTACAGTGCTAAGCTGAACGACCCCCACAGCCTCCGCCTTCATACTCCCGCTCACTCGCTATATGCTGGACAAGGTTCCCGATGATGGAGAGGCCCCTGCTGGAGATGTGGCCTCGGGAGATGGCGCTCCTGCCGATGCCTCCGACGCCGCCTCCGTTAGTTCGGACGTCCCCGTTGCCGCTGGGACGCCGCCCGTGGCGAACAGTGAAGGCCCCAAAGAATCCCCCACTACATTGCTCAATAATCTAGCGTCAAGTTCGACGCTGGTACATCGGCCGGCATCTGCTGCCGTCGACGTATTTGTCCAATCCTCCGCTCCGGCTGTGAGTCAATATACCACACAGTCGAACTCCCGCTGACTGGTGCGCAGGCTGTGCAGTCCTCCGCCTCTACGAGCCAAGATCTTGCTCAGACCAACGGAGCAGTGTCTATGGTCGTCGGAAGCCACGCTATAATGGCGGGTTCCGTGATCGCCACCGTGTTTTTGGCTCTCTGAGCGCCACAGCCGCGTACGCTAGTCGTATGCCCATTCTATCTCATCCGTCCTCGACTTAACTCCGCATCATACACTCTCCAAGGCTTCCGCGAACTTCGCCGACAGTCTATCCTGGTTGCGCGCCCCGTTATCGACATTTGCACTGCACCTTACGTTGGCTACTGCCAGATTTTGCTTTGTAGCTCCCCCTTGCCTAACCGTGTCTGTAGCCCTTCTGTCCTGCTGTGTAGCATAGCCCATATCAAGAGTATCATAGTACTAGCGAACAGTGATTGTCTTATTCGCCTGTCGACCTGTGTGTAGAATAATTTGAAGATAGCTTTGCCTCTGCTATCGACCGTGATCGAGACCACCTGTACTGTTTCGTGCTATCCCCCTTACCATTTGCCAGTTGTATAGGTGCTATCTTAACCTGCGGGAAGAGAGCCTGTGAGACACGGAGAGAGTTGCACGTGATCGTGGCGCGGCGGGCCGAGCGTCTCCACGCCGAGTCGGACTCGCTCGGCTCGCCATCTCTGACCGCAACCACCACCTTCCCTCTCCTCCTCTAGAGTCTAGTCTAAGCCGTATATTCATTTCACTCTTTCCTTGCTGATGAAGTTGCAATCTCGTGTACTCCGCAACAGTCCTACAGTCCTCTACAGCCCTCTTTAACCTCTCGTTCTCCGTTCTCTCCATGCACTCCAGCCACGCCAATCACCCGCCGCCCCTCTTCAGCTTCGTGCGCATCTCGAGCTTCCTGACCAGTATCTTGGTCGCTCTCGCGTCTGGGACGAACTATGTGCGTGTCAAAGCTATGTCGCACGCCGCATAGCTCCTGATGCGGCCTTCAGGTGTTCTCGGGTATGTAAAGCCCGCTTATCAGTGAAGCGTGTGCAGGACGTGCACGGCGTGCGCGCGAAGTTGCCCACCCCTCACACATTCCCTGAAGCTCGTGCATGGCACCAGAATGTGGCATCTCTGAGAAGTAACGACATCACTCGCGCGGTTGTGATCACTGCAGTCTCAGGCTGTGTCCTCCGCGACATAATCTCTCGCGCGCCCGCGCTCGTCGGTGTTCAGCGCTGTCTTTCTTTCGCTCGAAATGACTTGCATAGTAACTCACTGAAGAGACATGTTTGTAAGGCGTATTGTACGGTGCCACGCTCTCTGATTCGACCATACACTGGTTCCGTCCATTGCATAAGCACCAGAGCTAATCTACCTCACCTTCAGCTTATGGCCCTCAACTCGGGGCGCGCCTACAGCTAACGCACACACAAATCAACGTTGTGGGACTGTCCGGAAATAGTGCGTGAGAGCTCATACAACACATCCGCCAGACTGTTTAACCGTCTTGGACAGTCGGTGTCTATGGCACAGCCCCAATTTGGGGTGGGCTGGTCGACCGACGAGGACCTAAAATGCTCATGGTCATTTCGTTCTTTTCCCTCTTGATCGGCTATCTGGGCATCCGACAGTTCTTCATCAACGGCTTGCCCGACGGAACGAGCGAGATTGGAACTTTCTCCTTCGGCCTACTTGTACTATGTGGTCTGCTCACTGGTATTGGCGGCAATGGCGGATTGGTTGGCTCTATGAATGCCACGGCCAAGAGTTTTCCCGATAAGACTGTGCGTCTGCTAGTAAACCAATCGCATATGTGCTCATTTGGTTCCGTTGCAGCGCGCGACTGCGAACGGCATCGTCATCTCGGGGTTCGGTCTCTCCGCATTCTTGTTCTCGACCATCGCACACACATTCTTCCCGGGCAACACGTCCTCGTTCTTGTTTGTGCTAGCCGTCGGTACCGCCCTGCCGATGATCCTCGGCTTCTTGTTCGTGCGTCCCATTCCTCCCCCGCACATCACCTCGTCAAGCGACCTAGAGGATGGGACGCCAGATAGCCCCGCTTCATACGGCGTTGGCGAAGGTCTAGGTCCCGGTTCACCTACGACGTATTCTGTCGACAACACGAGCCATACGCACCTACTCGCGCGCGATCCCGATGAGGACGAAGATGATACTCGGCCAGACATTGCGATCGAGCTCGAAGAAGAGGAACCGCTCGTATCTCCAAGCCATGTACAAGTTCCCTCCGACTACGTCGTACCTGGCCAGGTAGAAGCAGTAGCGCTCAGTCCCACACGCGCAGGGTTTGCGCGGCACCGATCGCACAGTAGTCGGTCGATATCGAGACGGAGTGTCAGAAGCGCGCTTGGCAAGGCTCTGGACGGCCACCCGAACATCCACGGGAAACGTCTCTTCAAGTCGCCAGACTTCTGGTTACTCTTCACCATCTGCTCATTACGTGAGGTGCCTCATTTATGAAGTGGCGAGCTTTTCTGACACTTCGGTCGGGACATGCAGTAAGCGGTACTGGGATAATGTGTACGTATAATCCATGGTGCTCTCGGCTATTAAGCTAAGTCTCCATAGACATCAACAATGTCGGTGCGGTCACCCAAGCGTTGTTTGCTTACAACAATCCGAACTACGACGAGGTAAAGGCGGCGCAGTGGCAGGCTACCCAAGTGTCCACCGTAAGCGTGATGAATTGTGCAGGGCGCATCCTCATTGGTACCGAACATTTGACCTCTGCGCGCTGACCACAAGCTGACATCACTTCTGTAGGGATCATTGCGGATTTCGTCAAGGGCAAGCTGCGGCTCCAGCGCTCGACGTGCCTTCTACTCGTTGCCGTCATGTTCATCGTCTCTCAAGTGGTGTGCTTGTCCATCGAAAGCGTCCGCGACCTGTGGAAAGCGAGCGCGCTCCTCGGCATTGCATACGGCGGGCTCTTTGGGCTTTTCCCGACGCTCGTCATCGAGTGGTTCGGCCTCCGTGAGTCCTCGCCGGGCGTCCACACCGCTCGATGCTGACCATCGACCTGTCCCGCACCAGCACACTTCTCGGAGAACTGGGGCTTCGTCTCGCTCTCGCCGATGCTTGGCGGGAACATCTTCTCCCTCGCGTTCGGCCGCAACCTCGACGCGCACGGCACCGACGATGACGCCTCGCCCGCCGCCGCCGCCATCGCCACCGGCAGCAGCGCCCTCGCCACCATCGCGTCCACGCTCACCTCCGCCGTCGCGTCCGCCACCGCCTCCTCCTCCTCCCCTTCCTCGACGAACGAGGCGTCGCCCACGCTGACGTCCGGCGTGCACGCGCGCGCGGGCGTCCCGTCCGCGCACCACTGCATCGTCGGGCGCGAGTGCTACACCGACAGCCTGAGGCTGACGACCGCGGCGTGCGTTGTCGCGCTCGCGCTGGGCGTGTACGCGACCTGGCGGGACATTCGCAGGCAGCGGCGCGGCGCGGCAAGGGAGGGCTTGCCCGCCGTGGTCATCTGGCAGGACGAGGAGTAGCGAGCGACGTCCTTTAGACACACAGTATAGAGGGAAAGTATTGGGTATTGTAGACGTCCGGGCTGCCGTATTATATATTCTAGGAACAACTGAGAGTATTCTTGATATTACAGCGGGCATTGCATGTCATGGCGGAACGTATTACATGAGTGGATGTGAGGGAGAATGTTCGGAGCACGATGACATGCCGGGCGGAGGAGAGTGAGCCACTGGGCTGTGGATATGCACAGGACAAGGCTATGGGTGGCGAACGAGTGACTCCGTCAATCGACCAAGTCTGGCTAATATTCAGCCCGGAACGCTTCGGGCCCGTCTGAACATGAGTTCAGAGTGCAAGATACCCCAACCTCTTTGGAGGAGCCGGGAGCGACGGACTGCTGAGAGGAGGAAATATCCGACGCTCCCGCAAACAAGTCGGACTGGGCGCTGCCGAAGCACTGCAAGCCATAAGGCCTGTACTCCTCGGGGCGCGTCCTCATCTCCTCCACACTCGTCCTGCGCGCGCGTGACAGCCACCGGTGTCAGTTAGAACGACGCGCGAGATTGCTTAGAGCACGGGGAGACTACTTGCCTTTCGTTATCCCTGGGTAGGTAGTCGCGGATTAAGCCGCCCCGGGAAACCTGCTCCATTTCCGCGTTGATCCACTCCATGAGTATCTCGGTCATAGCCTGCCTCTGAGCCGGGGTCTGGTTCTGGGCCATGTCTGTTGTCGTTCTTTCGGTCAGCCTCCTGAATGTATGCGAGCAGAGGTAACGCACTGCTGATACTAAAGTTACAAGAAGTTGGGCTGGTGTTGCTGGAACGAAGTGATGGAGGAGGTTGATGACATGGGATGGGACCCCTCCGTAGAGGTACCTGCCAGGTATTTCAAGCCCTTCCGTTACAGCTTTGTCTTCCTTTGGCTCCGCTAAAAAACAGCATAGGCAGCTCACCCCAGGCAAATGTGACAATAACCAAAGCGCGCCCAGTGGCAATGCCATTGACGGACCACACTCGTTGGTGCAGGTCCCCGGCGCTCGTGATCTTGTTATCCAACACGCCTGTGGTCGCTTGGACCCGTAAACAATAGCCCCGGCTGATCATCTCCAAACCTGCGGTAAGACCGGTCAGCTCGACGCCAGATACGTGCTACGGGGCGCACTGCTCGGCCTATGTAGAGTCCACAAGGGATCGGACGAGGCCAACGTAATCGGAGGACTCCCAGTTACCTCTCGTGCTTCCTCAACGTCCCGTCTCGGAGAATGCTGGATCAATCCTGACCATATATCCCTCTACATGAGTTTCGATGGTCATTGGCGTGTCTGTGGCATAGGTCATGGATCGTAGCTCGCGTGCCTTGGCGTTGTCATTCAACATCTGCGAGCGCTACGAGCCTGTCGGACTGGGAGGCGGAGTGTTGGTGGCTGTGCTTCTGCTAGCAAACCTCCTCCAGTTGGCACGGACCACCGTCTGACTTCAGCGCGACAGGCATACGTATGTGGTAAGTTCGCGCTATAGGAATATCCCTTACGTCCTTGCGATTCTTGTCCCTGAAAACAAAGCTACAAGGTTGCCACTAAATTGTGAGACCTGTAGCGGGTAGCCAATCAGCAGGCCATGCGTCTCCCTTGTCGCATGGGCCGGGGATCAACACGCGTTGCCGGACTAGGAAAGCCCATCCACGAGGGGACAATCGAATGCGGTAGGTCCATGAAGAATCTCATTGTTCGTTAGTGACCGTACATGTGATCGATTACAGGTGTGATCTGACTATTGTGTCCCGCGCGCGGGACTGGAAAGGCGCCCTGTTCGAGTCTGAGCCACTCGACTCGGAAAGCAACCTGGCTACGGCGCTTTCTCCCTCCTTGTGATCCTTCCGCTTCAACCACCACCTTCACTACCCACTCGTCTCTGTCCCTTCCATTGTCTGCACTCCATTGGCTCCCACTCACCATGTCCTCCACCGACAAGGGCACCGTCGTGGAGATGGAGATGGACGACTTCGAGGCGCGTCTCTTCCCGCCCACATCGAGAGACCTGCAAGAATTACTTCAGGGCTTCGACGCGTCATTTCCGGTGAATGGAATTCAACATCAGCTACTTCACCCAAACTCTACGCGGGAGGGAACAAAGGAGATCATTGCGGCGCGTTTAGTATGCAGACCCCTTGATTCACATTCACCTAGCGGCTCATGTCCTTGCCAGAACAACTTCATCTACTGCGTTGCTAACACCAGAGGCTACGCAGCCCAATACTGTTACGAGACCCATCGTGAAGACGCTGCTGACAACGAGCTCTACACAATGTTGTACTCGAAACACTCGATCTTGCCGGAGGAGGAAGGACCCAGGTTCTACGCTTCCGCACGGTTTCTGGTCCGATATGAGAGTGGAGGCGCCCAGTACGACCCTTTCACCGACCTCGACAACCTTCCTCCCTCTATGCGCACATCCTGCGAGGCTGCCTACGATCGCCATCTTGAGAACGTGAAGCATGTGTTCAAATACCAGCACAGGTTCTTCCTGTACACCCTTCTGATAAACGACCAATATCTCCGCATCGCCCGCTACCATCGCGAAGGGGTGTACGTCACGAGGCCGTTGGACTACCTTCAAGACCGCCACCTCCTGCCCCGGCTCGTATTGCGTCTTTCTGGGCTCACGGACGCAGAGCAAGGCCTGAATCCGGAGGCCGTCATGCTCAAGGAGGGGTCCCCCGACTGGGATCTCATGGACGAGCTTGGGTGCGCCAACCCTGAGCTGGACATCCCTTCTGAAGAAGGCGCGGAGCTTCCTCCGTTCGCTCCTCCACCACCCCCCGCCGCCGCCGCCGCCGGCCATCACCACGCTCCCCAGTCGCAGCCTGCCGCTGGCTCGTCTCGCCCACCACGTCGGCTACGGGCTCCGAACGAACACCGCGTGTTCCGCCATGTGCGGGAGTCTTTCCTGCGCTCATTGAACGGCGGATGGCCCCGGTACCGTCTCAAGGTCGGCGCAGAAGGGAAGGAGTTCCTGATCGCCGCTCCAGCCTTGCGCAGGAACGATTTCTTCTTTGACCGCGGGTGCCTGTCTTACGTCGGAGTGGATTGCCAGACGCATGCATTCGTGTGGCTGAAGGTTGGCTGGCGGTCGACGGACGAGTGCATCACCCCGGAAGGGCAGGTCCTGGAGATGTTCTCCGGTGATGCAAAGATGCTCGCCCCTACGCTGGTCGCGCACGGCTACACGTCCCAGCCCTGCTCCGATCTGAAGGGTGCGAAGCATCCGGCATCTGCGGCGCCACTGCAGCCCACGCAAGAACACGCGACGCCCCAACGGAGCAAGATGAAGACGCGTGCAGCCGCCAAGGCAGAATGCCAGGCGCTAGGGGACAAACGGGCACGGGAGGACGACGTGGATGCGGAAAGCCTCGAGCCCGATACAAAGAGGCGGTGCGCGGATGACTCGGTCAAGCCTTTGCTGCCCACTGCATACTACTGTATTGTCGTGAAGGAGGTCGGTCTCGACCTTGAGTCATTCACATCCAGCTGGCAGCTGGTCAAGATCTTTCTCGACTGCATACGCAGTAAGTCCTTGTCTCGGCTCAGGAATTTCGACTTTTCCTGACGTGCTACCCATGAACAGCGCACGCGCGTGCTTACAAGGAGCATGGGATTCTCCATGGAGACATCAACTCCGGGAACATCCTCATCGTCCCAACTATTGTCAACAAGGGCGGGCGCGAGGTCGTCATCTGGCGAGGCTATCTTATTGACTGGGAGTGTGCCCGATTTGCCACCAATCAAGGCAGGGCAGTCAACGACGGTCCCGACAAAGTCCTCATCGTGAGTTAATCTACAGCGTTCTTCCTGCGACGCCCAACTCACGCATGTATGCGTAGATGACGTCGGCATTCTGCTCAATGAAGGCCGTCCGTGGACAGGGCGCGGTGATCACCGTGGAGGACGAGCTTGAATCGTTCCTCTACGTGCTTATCGACCAACTCGTCCGCTTTGTGCCGAGCACGCTCCCGGACGACGCTGTTGCGCCCTTCTTCGAGCAATTCTTCGGCACCTACAAGGTGTACCCTAACAATGCCGGCACCAACTGCAGCGACGCGAAGGCGTCCGTCATCCTCAACGCGTGCCTTCGCTTCAAGAAGTGCGACATCCTGTTCTGCGACGACAACGGCGTGCCTGTGCACCCGCTCAACGGGCTCCTCGCGGACCTGCTCCGCCGCTTCCAAGCGCGCTACGCTGTCCTCCACTTCCAGAACGGCGACAACGCCCGCACGCTCGAGCACTACCGCGGCTCCGCGCCACCCCCGACTGTGCGCCCGTTCCGTGCGCCGGCGCTCAAGTCCCCACCGGGCGCGAGCGCGCGCACACTCGCAAACGGCCTGAAGTCTCACCTGGCCATGATCAAGGTGTTCTCCAAGTACGTCCTTGAACCTGGATGGCCTCTGCGGGACAGGGTCGCAAATCGTGCGCCCCACACGGAACAGGACCATTACGTGAAAGTCCCGTGGTGGCGGTAAGCTGCAAGCGGCCTTGCCAAACAGAATGGGGACCGGTGGGTGCAGAGTGGTTGTGTACGTATTGTTATCTTTATAGTTGTTTCTATAGAATAGTCCGCCGTATGCCCCCACATCATCATGGACATCTCTGTATCATTATATTCGTGTAGATTTTTCGTACTGGGACCACACATAGTGATGTACCTATCGTAGCTGTAGATGCTGTTTATGACACGGACCTGCAGCATATGATTGGCGTGACATGCTGCGAGGGAACTCGGCGTAATGTCGTCCACAAGCAATAAAACCAGCGAAGGAAAAAGTTGACCCAGTTACCCCCGGCGGGACTCGAACCCGCAACCTCCAGATGCCCCACGATGCCATGGTAGAAGTCTGACGTCATAGCCATTAGACAACGGGGGCTTATACAACTAAAGGCTGCAGACGGTTCTGAGTGTTTCTTAGAAGAGACATCTGGCGAAGTTCCAAGTGTGGTAGTGACCGCCGGTGCGAGGTCTTGGTTTGGACTCGTTTCAACTTACCCAGGGCCCCCGCTGATGGAGAATGGAGATACCGCCGGGTCGGTCGAATTAGCATCTGGATCCCGGCAATGGTTCGACACGTTGCACGAACCGCACCGTCTGTCGTCGTCCGTCCTCAACCCCAGCGGACGAGGTCGTCTCCGTCCATCAGCCAACTCGCCTCGGTCTCCTGATTGGACCCCGTTCGACTATGGGCGCACTCTTCTCCCGCGGCTTCAATCCGGACAGGGACATACCTGACCTCTCGCGCAAGGTCATCATCGTCACCGGTGGAAAGTGCGTGTCGAGTTTTTGTCTCGTGCGACGAGGAATTTTTTTCGCTGAGAGACATCGTTCAAATTCAGTTCGGGGATCGGTTATGCCATTATCCGGCAGCTCGCCCGGCATGGTGCTAAGGTGTACATGGGTGCTCGTAACGAGCAGAGGGCAAAGGCTGCGATAGAACGTCTCCACACTGAGGGCTTGGGCCCCGGAAATGGAGAGGTCGTCTGGCTCCCGCTAGATCTCAGCGACCCACGACGCGTGAAGCAAGCCGCAGAAGAGTTCCTGAAGACGGAGGACCGGTTAGACGTGCTTGGTATGTCTCACATGCGCTTGTATGCAGCTACGGCGTTGTTGAAGCCAACCCCCATACAGTCAACAACGCTGCAATGTAAGTGGCGTGGCGTTGGGTGGCGCCGTATACCAATCCCATTCTGTGTAGGTTGCTAGTCCCATATACGAAAAGTAGAGATGGTGGGTGTAGTCGTTTCTGAATCTCTACCACGGCTGATTTCCTTCAAGGTCTGCAAGACATAGTGATGGTCAAGTAGGTGTCACCTCTCGGCGTTTGTCTACCGTGACTTACCCAGCTCAACCCCAGCTACATCGGCGCGTGCGTTTTTACAAGGACACTCCTCCCGATCCTTAAGAGAACGGCGGAAGAACCGAACAGCGACGTCCGCGTCGTCTTCGTGAGCACTGACATGCAGCGCCACCGCTTCCCACCCTCACCCAATTTCCCAGCTCAACTCTGCGAGGCATTACCACTGCCCAGGCGACGTCCGCTTCCGCAACATCGACGACCTGAACCGCTCCTTCGAGGACACCTCCTTCCCGCAGCTGCTCCGCTATTGTGCGTCCCCGCTCTTCCATTTCATCTCCGTGCACTCACTGAAGCGGATCGCCGCGGCCTTCTCCGCACAGCATACACAAAAATCATGCAGCTTCACTTCATCCGGGAGCTGCAGCGCCGCCTGGACGACGAAGGCGTGCCGATCCTCTTAATCGCCGTCGACCCTGGCGAAGTTGATACCGGTACGTCACCCCCCCCTCTTCCCTTTCCCCACAACCACGCAAGCGCTCACCGGCACCCCCCTCCCTCCCTCTGCCCACGCCCACGCCCACGCACCCGCCGCTGCCCCGCGCCGACCCCAGAGGGCGTGCAAGCCTACGCGAACTCGGTCGGGCCGCTCATCTCGCCCCTCTACCGGCTCATCGTCGCCCTCGCCTTCACCGCGCCCGCCAAGGGCGCCCTCGGGCCGCTCTTCGCCGCCGCCGCGCCCGCCCCGCGCGCGCACTCTAACACGTACCGCGGCGCGTACCTCAAGCCGCCCGGCGTGCCCGCGCAGGCCGCCCCGCTCGCGGACCGCGCGGACCTCCGCACCGAGCTCTGGGACACCACGGACGCGTTCCTCCGGAGCATCGGGCTCGACCTCCCCGCGTGAGCGTCCGGGTGCTGCGCACGCGTTGTGGTGTTGGTCCGGGAGGCGGGACATGGGGATTCGGGGCGTCGCTGCGGGACGTATTGTGTGGGTAGTAGACGGCGGTACGATAGATACCCTGGATGGTACTCTCTCCTGGGGACACGACATGGATGACTGTGACGTATGACCGTGCCTAGCCCTGGCGGGGTCCTGTCCCGTCGCTAATTCAGGGCATGTACGAAACGCCCGGACGTAAGTCAATACAAAACGTGGGCCCCGTCAAACCCTGATCAACCCTCCCGCCATCCGAACGCTGGACTTTGCGCAGCCTTGCTGACCAGTGGTATCCGACAGCCTCCCCGACGACCAAAGAACACAAATAGGACGAATGTCACATACGTACGCCCAGTACATGGTCCACTGCACGTACAGCCAAGCATATGCTAGCCCAAGCCTCACACTTCACCCAGCTCGACCCTCATCGCCCTCAGAACCTCCTCCGTGGTCTCCCACAGCTCCGTCCTCCGCTCCACACTCGCCACCGCCGGATGCGCCCTTGTGCGGTCCACGCCGACCAGAAACGCATTCTCCCGCTCCCCATCCGCTTCCAGCTGCGCCCGGCCCGCAGCCGCAGCGAACACGGTGCTACGTGCGCCCTTCTCGGGCGTGGCGAAGAAGAGGGCCGCGATGGCGCGGTATAGCAGCGAGAGCGGCAGCGGGACCGAGCGCGCGTACGCCTGCACGCCCTCTGCATCGCGGTGAGGAGGAGAGGCAGTCAGTCGAGCGTGGCAGAGACGCGGGGACGGACACTCAAGCGCACCGGTGTTCACGACGCCGGGATGGGCGCAGACGCATGTGATGGGGACGTGCTGCGCGTCGAGCCGCCGCTGGAGCTCCCGGACGAACATGTACTGCAACAGCTTGCTGAACGCTGTCAGTAGCGGACACCGTGCCCTACTGTTAGCGCTCCTCGAGAGCCACTCGGACCTCACTGGGAGGGACGGACCGTAGCGCATGAACTGCGGGAAGAGCGCGTCCGCAAAGTCCCTGTTGAGGTCGTCGACGCCGCAGAAGCGGACGTCCTGCGGGACGGGGCTGTCCCCACCCGAGTTGAGCTGTGGTCAGACGGGGCGTGAGAGGGCTGTTGGTGTACGGAGGAGGTTGTGAGGTGCAACCATGACTATGCGGACATCGCTTTGAGGCTCTTGGGCCGTTCGTTTGAGGAGCGGGAGCAGCGCGCGCGTGAAGACGGCCGTGCTGATGTAGCTGGAGGCTGAGGTGGTCAGGGCAAATTGAATAGGGCGGGCACTGTATCTCGGAATGCTGACTTGACCATCACGACGTCCTGTATGTCTGTGTACAGAGGGTCCGTCTATTCAGTTCCCCACAGAAGTCCTGGACGAGGCATAGCATACCGTCATGACTCTTCCTGAACGGCGTCAATATCCTGCGACACAAGCGAGTCAGAACGAGAGCCTCGGGCACGCCTGGTCGGTTTCAAGAACGACGTACAGCGCTGCGTTGTTGACTATCGGAAGCTAGGTCAGCGTTTGGCCCCGACTTCCGGGAGCTGAGAACAGCAGCACTCGCTCAGTACGTCCAGCCGGTCCTCCTTTTGCAAGAACTCTTGGGCAGCCTTCAAAGCATCGCGCGGGTCGCTCAAATCAAGCCTCAACCACACGACCTCGCCGCGCCCGGGGGCCAAGCGCTGCGCGTGCAGCCGCTGGATGGCGGCGTACGCCTTGTGCTCGCTGCGCGCGGCGAGGTACACCTTGGCGCCGTGTCGCGCGAGGTGCTGCACGGTGGCAAAGCCGATGCCTGCGCTGGTAGGCCGGCGGCCGTGCAGACAGCTGTGAGCAGTGGAAGGCAGGGGATGGGGGAACATGACACTTACTTGCCGCCGGTCACGATGGCGACTTTGCCGGTGAGGTCCGGCACGTCCGTCGTGGGATCGAACGACGATTTCGAGAGGAAGGAGCCCATGGACTGCAGAAGCCTCAGGCCTCAGCTGTGTTTCCTGCCCACGCAGCCAATGAGCGCCTACCGCCTTCTTGCAGTGGGTGTGTGACTAGAACGGCCGCAGCGATGGCTGCCCACGCAGGGTAGAGATACGGGGCAGGTAGAGTGGACGATGGACCTCACCGTGTTCCCTCCTGGCCAGCAGCAGTCGAGGGAAGAGCGAGGGAGTACAGGCCCAAGCTCTGAGGCGCCCAGCAGCATGCCCCGCCTGCCCAAGTCACGTCCCACCTGTCGCGGCTGCGTACGCGTGCGTGTATGGGTAAGTGACAGCTGCATTGGGTATATTTGCTGGAGCGAGGTTGAGTGAATCATCCAAGGTACACTCCAGCGTATGATCCCTCTTGTTGTGCAGGCTAGGGCGCCGTGATGCGTGGTGTACATGGACATCTCATTGCGATTGCCTGCGAATGTCAGCTCAAAGTGGATAGCACACGGCTCTGTACAGAACAAACCCTGGCGCACAACCGCACATTCACACGACCATCCCTCCCCATCCCAGCTTACAGCCTCTCCGTTGTCTTCAACAGCGCCCTCGCGTTCTCCGCACCCCGATCCGTCCCACTCCCGAGGCCCGCTAGGAACACAGCGGCGAACAGAGGCCCTCGACCCTTCCCACGTTCTCTACTGGCCTTTGACAGCACCGTCTGGCATTTGCGTGAAGACCATCATGGCAATGCTAGCCTACAACCGTATCCGCATGAGTTCTCCCACTTGACCATCTAGTATCCCCAAGCCGCAAACAGATTGAATACCCCACCGATCCGCCTGCCCCTCATTGAGTCTTGCGATCCTCCTTCTGCGGCGACCTCCGGTCCAAGTGTAGCCAAACGGCCTCAGCCTTTCCAGGCGCTCGGCCTTCCGGTTAGAGACGTTCCCTGACCCGTGTCAGGCCCGTGTGCTCGTTTCGCGCGGCAAGGTAGATTATGGCGCATGCGCCACGCCCTGCACAGTTCCGAGGCCGACGGGCGTCGGAGCAGTACTAAGTTGGCCGCGGGCGCACCTAGATTCCGCTTGTCACTATGACGATTATGCCTCTAACGTTCGGCACGTTCGTAGCAGGGTTGGAAGCTCCGGCGGGAACACCCCGGCGTGGCTTGTGAATGCCAGGGAGTCATCGCCAGCGAGCGCGGTGTTTGAACAGTTTTGCGTGTGAGCGCTGGGGCATTTTGTGGGAGCTGACCTGCATCGTTGGTGTGAGAATGGAGGCCGCTCTCAGACTTTGTACAAGGCACTAAACTCTCTGGGCGAGACGACCTCACAGACGACGGCGTCAGGCCGTTATCGACCGTCCAGGGGAGTCTGAGTCAAAGCATCCATTGAGGCAACTTCTGAACTTGAACATGTTCACTCGCGGAGGCATGGGCGAAATGTGTGCAAGTCCGCGGCCCCGAGCAGCCCTTGGCGCGTGAAATCCTGCGGGACCCACGGGCGCCTACGCAGCCTTTCCGGTGACCTGGATGCCGGGGCTGCCCGATATAGACTTGTCGCAGGCTCGGACTGAACGCGTCTCCGACAACGACGACGACCTCTCCGGCGCCCTGCCACTGGCCGTCGTCCCTGATCCAGCTCTCCGAAATCCGTCGTCCGTCCTCGATGGGGGTGACAACGATTTCTGCCTAGATGTCCGTCCACACATGGCATTTTTGCGTTGGAAAGCCACTCAGTCCAGTACTCGTTTTTTCTGTAGGCAAGCCTGAGTCGCCGACATGCAAACCCTCCGATCTGCTACCGCCACCGTTCCGAAGGGGCAAGGGGACGGCAGAACGGTGGACCCACACCTCTCTCGTAATCTATCCTAAATCCACCCGTGCACCGATCGGCCCTAGCCCGATCCCAGATTCGCCTCTCGCAGGAAACCAGAACAGCCAGATCCAACCGCGCTGGCGCAGAGACTCGGACGCCAGCCAGAACGTTGGCGAACGCCCCTCGCCCGCTCTGACAAAGCCGCGCGCACCACCGCGCGCGCGCCCTTCGCGGTCCCTGCTCGGTAAATGTCTGGCCCGCGCCGAAAATGCACACCATGCTCGCCCGCGCGGGGAGCCCATACGTCTTCTCCCCGACTTGCTTCTTCTCCGCGCTCTCTCTCTTCCCTAGCTTCCCTCTTCTCTCCCCCTCCCGCCGCACGGCACTTCCGCCATGGGTATCGTCGACGAGGTCGTTGGCGCTCTCTTGATCGAGGTCTGCCTGGCATGCATGTACGCCCAATCTCCGCCCTGCTCGGGTTGACTGCGGTCGAAGCGAGGCTCACGCGACTGCTCGCAGTCTTTACGGCGTTACGACTCTCCAGACCTTCATGTACTATCAAACATTCTCCAATGATAGCCGCTTCCTCAAGGGCGTCGTTGGGACCGTGTGGTAAGTGCCCCGACGCGTGAATTCCGATGCAGGCCAATCAACCCGCCCTTACAGGGTCCTGGAGAGCGTACACACCGCGCTATGTATGGAGATGGTGTACACCTACTCTGTGACACATTTCGGAGACTACGACTTCCTCGGGAACATATATTGGTACGTCCCTCAATCAGAAGCGGCTGTATCTCCTTATTTATCGGTCGATTGCAGGGGTGCAGGGGTACGTTCCGCATGACCTTCACAGGAATCCCTACTGATCGCAAAACGGCCGTGTTCAGGCAAGCATATTGGTCGGGGTACGTGAATGGTTTTGAGGTAGTATGCAGTGCCGATCCTCATCGTAAATTGAGTAGGTCTTCATCTCAGCCGTCGTGCATGCGTGAGTACCTGTCTCGGGTGTGTGAGAGCATAACTGAGCCGATCTTGCTGTGCAGATTCTATATCCGGAGGGTCTGGATAAGTACGTTCGCTGCCCCAAGCCGACTTGATCTACGTATATTGACGTCCGGTCGCAATGCACAGTGAGCAGCGGCTCGATCCCTGTGACCGCTTTCATCGTGAGTAGCCGGTCATAAATCATGTAAACATCATTCATTCAAACGGAGATGCAGTCACTACTCGCTCTGTGTCGGTTCGGTGAGTGCTCCGGAGACTTGCACATCTTAGCGATATTTTGACTGACAACACCACGCCTTAGGCTGTGGCATCGGTACGCCCCTTGCTCCCATCCACTTGACCAGTGCAGCTCACCGTGTACCGTCTATAACCAGGCTCGTTCGTACTCAGGTTCGCCCCCTTTCCGTCTGCTCATACTCGAATTTCATGACATACTCACCCTCTCCGCCAGCCTCGAGATCACCGAATGGTCTCCATTCCGAGATAGCATCGGTCCTCTCGTGAGCATCGGAGTACTCCCATTCCCACGCATTCCCCTTCTTACCCATATTTCACCGAATTGTCCAGGTCACGATCGCCGTCGGACTAGGCTGCGCCTCCGCCGTCGACGTCCTTGTCTCGCTCACGCTCTCCTACTACATCCAGCGCGACCGGGGCAAGTGGGAGAGGTAGCACATCTCTTGCGCCATCTCCTTTCCCCGCGCGCTAACCTCGACCTCGTTGCAGCGGGAGCCAGGAGTCCGACAGTCGTGTCGACACGATCCTCATCTACGCCGTCAACACCGGCGCCATCACCGCGTACGCCTCCACCCCCCTCCTCTGTGCGCGCCAAGACCCAGTGTCATGCTGACTACATGCGCGTCCCCAGCATCGCGTCGGTCCTCAGCGTTATCCTCGTGAGTCTTCGCCGCTATGCCACCAGCCGCGAAGAACTCGTTGACTGACCCCGCCGCCGCGCAGTTCGCCACGCAGAAGAAGAGCCTCGTTTTCCTCGGGCTCGTCGAGATCCAGAGCAAGCGTGCGTCTCTTCTCCCTCCCTACTTTCCCTCCTCCCGTCGGCACCCGCACTCACCCTCGCCTCGGACAGTGTACGCAAACTCCTTCCTGGGGAGCCTCAACGTGCGCGCCGCGCACCGCCCCAAGGGCCCCGCGTACGAGTTCGCGTCGCGCGGCGGTCCGGGGACCGTGCCGCGCATCCGCCCCCCACAGTTTCGCACCCCGGGCGGGACGGACTTCACCGTCGTACGTCTCTCCCCCCCCCCCCCCCCCCCCCCCCCCCCCCCTCCATCACTCAGACTGCATGCGCTGACGTGCGACGACAGCCGCAGGTCGCGGTGCACCAGCAGACGATCGTGATGAACGACCACGGCGAGGTCGACGTGAGTCGGCGCCACCTGCTCCTCCCCCCGACTCGTGTTGACGTGTTCGCTGATCCGCATGCGCTGCTATCCGACAGGCATACAGCGAGAACAGCATCAAGGGCGAACTCGTCTAGGGCCTCTACTTCCCTACCAATCCGACCCCCGCTCCTCTGCTGGTCCCCCTCTCACTCCCTTTCGATCCCCGGACTCGCTCTCAAACTCTCCCGACATCCACCACCCCCTCCTCTCATCTACAACACCATCACCCGCCGCCGCAACCCGCGATATCCTCGTCACCCCCCTTCCCCCGCGACCTGTACAAACACGCCTCGTGGCAAGGAATACGTTACGGCCGTCCGGCCGTCCATCCGCTCTAGATGTCTTCAGCAGTGTACTCGGGTACGGAGGCGCCGCGCGCCGCGAGCCGGACGGACGGACGGACTCCTCAGCCAGCTAGTAATTGTGTGTGCTTCATGAACGCAGTCTCTCCTTTTACTTTCTCTGAATCTCTGCGTGTACGCACACTTAATCTCATGGTGAAAACCCCGCTGAGGCGTTGAGACGAGTTGGGGTAAGTGAGCTACGACATGGCGATCCAAGTATTTTAAGCGAGTCGCGATGTGTTGTTTGGGAGCGAACTGGGTGGGTTCAAGACTTGCCCCTGGTCGTGGAACGCAGGAGTGCTGCGGATCCGGAGCAATTCGTGAGTACTGACTGAGTACCATGCCCCACCAGCCAAAGCCAAAACTCAGCTCGACGCACCGGATTCCCTGATAATAATATAGTAGCGGCTCTCCGCCGTCTGAGTCGAGCGCGGCGCAGGCGTACGACGCGGACCAGCTGCCTGCTGTCTCGGGGCCATCTGTGCGCGTCCCTTAGGGGCGGGCGTTCCTCGTCTTCGACCGGACCACGCAATCAGGGAAGATGTTCACGTGCGCTCAGACTCGGCCCTGCCCCCGCCTGTCTGCTACAACCGCGCGACGTTAAATCGTATCCCCCACCCGCGCTGGACGCACAACATTGGCGTCGCACGGCTCGCAAGTCGCTGGTCTGCTGATCCCCTCCGTAGCAGGAAATAGCCTGCAGAAGGGCAAGAGCGTGAGTCCCTCGACGCGGCGCGCAGCTGCAGTGGTCACACCACATGTACGTACAGGGAATCGAATCTGGTGGGTGGCACCGCTTCCGTCATGACCGCCAACGCGCAGGCGAGCCTGCCGGGGGCATTGCACAATTCCCCCGGAAGCGTCAGTAAACGTCTATCTCAGCAGTGCATGAGCGGACAACAGCAGGCAGCCAGATAGAACGAGGCGTGAAAAATTGCGCTCACAGGCTCGACAGCCTCGTAGGACAGCGTAGGACTTGAGACCCATTCGTCGTGCTGAGTGCTGTGGCAGTATGCCAGGTTGCACGGGTATCATGCAGGTGGCGTTCTGTAGCGTTGCGCCTGAGGTAGCACTGAGCTGGACAGACTGCTACTGAGGCCTGCGGCCTGACCGCTGTGGCATGACCGATGAGTTCAGTGGCGCGTTGTGGATAGCTACTGGCGTCGCGGATTGGGACTTGCATTCGGCAGTAGTCCGCCCGGAAGAAATTGTCTGAAGAAGAAGGCGGGAATGCTGAACGGTGCTGCTAGAGTACAGATCTCCGAGTGCAGACGGTAACTATATAAATGCTCCGTTGGTACAAAGGCCTTGGTGAGATCATCTCATGTGCCATTATTATGGAATGTAGGAAGCGGCACAATCGTGTTTGGTCACTGTGCAAGCCACAATGCGAAAAAAAAGCGGAGTGAGAACTGCAACGTGTAGATTGCAAGGAATGTCCGCGCGCAGGGCCGAGAACAGTCGATGAACAACACCGGGGTAAAGTACAAAGGTGCAGCACTGCCGCAGTGGGGCATCTCAAGAAAGATCATGGTGAGCTCTAAGCATGGAATCGTTGTCGTGACTCGTCATTCCCTTGCAGAACACGTGAGAGACGACACAACATACCGTATGCACTCACTCTAATTCATACTTCAGCTCATCGAACTCGAACTCGCCCGAGCCGTCCTCCTCTTTTATTTTCACCTCCTCCTCTTCCATCTTCACATCCTTCCCATCACCACCAACGTCCGAGCCGGAGGCACTTGACCTGCCGTCCTCATCGTCCTCGTCTCCTTCGGATGACTCGTCGGACTTTTCGCGCTCGCCCGGGGCCGCATCCTCCTCGTCCTCACCCTCCTCCATCGCCTCGAGCACCGCGAGCTGGCTCTCCAGCTCCGCAAGCGTGATCTCCTTCCGGTGAAACGCGTCCGTCGGGCATCCCTCCCAATGCCCCGAGCGGGCCGTGCTCCAGTTGTCCCAGCGGCTCAGCGTGCGCCCGCACCCGCGGCACTGCGCGCCACACCCGACGTGCACGCCCACGACGTGCTTCCGGAGCTCGTAGCTCTGCCCGCCCGCGTTGAACGTGCACCCCTCCCAGCCGCACGGCGAGCGCCCGTGCACCCTGAACTGCGCGCGGAGCTTCTCCCAGATGTCCGGCGGCGCCCACGACGCGGGGATCGGCCGCCCGTTCCAGCGCCACGTCGCGTCGTGCTCGCCCCAGAGGATCCGCCAGCCCTCGGGCGGGTTGTCCGTGCTGTAGCGCCGTTGTCTGACCCTCAGAGTCAGAGTGGCAGGCCGCAGGGTTGCGTATGGCCTGTATCGTCCGCGCGCGGCGGTCTTCCCTTTGCCCCTTTCCGCACTGCTCTGGGCTGCAGCAGCGCGCGCGCGAGAAACGTTGATGGAGGACGTGTGAGGGAGCTGGCAAGGATCGGCCGAAGGAGTGGCGGGTGCCGATGAGTCCTTGTTTGCGACCATATTTTGTCCGATGTTCACGATGGCGGACGGGTTCAAGACCGCGGCACGTTTGCGGCTTGCATCGCCGGTGCTCTTCAAGGACAGGGTGGAGCATTCAGGAAAAGTGGGTTCAGGGTCGTCCTCAGAATCCGTGTCATATCCAAAGGAATCCGGCGTAGCCTCCACCCTTCCAATACATCAGGACGGTTTTGCATAGCAAACTACGGAACTACATACCATTGCAGCGTCTGCGCATATGGCTGTGCCGCATCTTGGATGTTCGCCAAAGTGGCAGGATCGGCGTGGCCCGATGTTGAGTAGCGAGTATCAGGCTCAGAGTCCGAAGTTTGTGTAACTGGAAGCACCGTCCTGTATCGAACGTTCAGTATATGGTGAAGCGTTCGGGCACGCGACACTGCTCACAAAGGCGGGTCCATCTCTGTACGATCAACATTCATGGCAACGTCTTCGGCCGAGTTCTGCGGTGCCTGCCCGCTGGGAGGCTCATTGTGGCCAGTGGCGTCACTGGTGGTCGGTTCAGGAGCAACGGTTGAACTTGTCTCCTCGACTCCTCGTGACGCAGCTCTGTATGGACTTATGAGGCTTGCGCATTCGCCACTTGTAAGTATTTGGTACGCACTGCGAAGCATTTTCCGCGTCCTGCGCGACCACCCTAGTACCCGCTGCGACATCGGCGGGAGTCTCACGCTGCATGAACGCGTCCCACAGGCTTTCATCTGATGGCGCATGGGCCACCCAAGTCTCACATGCAGCGGCCTGAGGCTGCTGCTCCGTGTCAACTTGCTTCTCTGTCGTATGCCGATAGGCGATGTTCGCCCACGCTACCTGGCCGCCTCTGCATGTTCAATCCAGTCAGCCTCTGAGTCGGACAAGCGCGTACCGGATGCAAAAGCACTTACAAAGTCACGAACGCCTGGACGTCGTCGCTGTCGACCCCAACCGGTGGCTGAGCTTTGTTCGAAAAGCCGCTTCCGTTGTGTGTAGACATAGCACTGGTGGTATCGCGGGGTGTGAGAGGGTATGAACAGATGAGCAGAGGAAATGCAAGGCTCGGGGTATGCGGATGGGTAAAGATCAGCATGGCTGAACCCCTCCCATATATGCCCTGCGGACAATGAGACCAACTAACGCTTGGTGCATCCGCATGCGTATATTCGCAATAGCCACAGCGGAGCAAAGCGACGGGTCGCCATATCGCCAGCGGCCAAGCGCCAAGCGATGATAGGTGGCTTTCTCCAGACCGGACCATGCTCGTACGGGCTAATACCTTGTGTGCCGTCAGGCAGCAGATGGAGCCACAGGACTGCAGGTCCATGCACCTATTCACTGTCTACCCGCTTGGAGTGGCTCTCTGTCACATGGATTATTAGCCTGCGCATCCTGAAATCGAAAACAATGCCAACAACATGCTGAATTTCCTTGCACCACGCTCGCGAAGCTCACGAAAGATCCACCGCTCTACGGTCCTCGAGTTTGGGAGGGGCACTGTTGGGGATGATTGGGCGTCTCTACTCGGTGCAGTGTCGTTCAACGCCAGCCAGACGTTCCACCAACGCAATGTGCACTTCTCGCGAAGCCACATATACGTACTGAACAGACATAGAATCGCCACTACCGAGTGCAAGAGAAATCAGCGTCCTAAAACACACTGCATCTGAACAGGCGAGCCAATCATGAATACCACTATGGATCACCAACACCAGTGCCAACAGCTTACCTCCATCCGTCTACTAAATGTCACTTTGATGGTGTGTCTTTGAAGCCCATCACGTACTGCATGATCTGGAAAGCTCCCCAAGGAGAGAATTCAGGAGCCCTGCGCCGAGCGTTTCAGTACGTTAACCTTTGGTCGTTCCAGGAGAACGCAACGCACATGTGTTCGCAGAGAGCGACCTCGTAGAACGTGAGCCCGCGCTCGCTGTGCGCCGTACCGAGCACACCCATGCCATCGACAACGAAGCTTTCCTCGTCGATCGGCGTCTGAAACCCTTCCTGCTCGGCCCCTATGTCGCGAACGTGCCCGTCAGCCTCGCAGACACGTAACCATGATACGAGCATCATGAATACTCACAGGACAACCTACCAGACTGAACATGTCACTCACTTTGTATGACCACCCGCGTCCCGTCGGCGGTGATGAGGGAGTCTGCGAGGCCCTAGACGATCGCCACGCATTGGTTCTTCTCGATGACGTTCGACAGAACTGTGAGCGCAGGAGGGATTGACGGGCCGTTACCGCCAACAAACACCTGGTCTTCAGAGCACAAAGTACAAGTCGTGTTCAGCGGGGCGTAGATCGCGCGCTTCACGTCAGAACGATCGAAGTAGACTGGTATGAAGGACGGGTCGCTATGCAGATCTTCCATGAACTCAAACTCGTGAGCTCCGGCCCTTGGGGCCGACGTCCCAACCCACTTCCGGGATCTTCGATACGTGGACATAAAGATGTAGGCGAGTATCAGGGTAAGCACGAACACAGAATGCTCCTGAACAGCTGAACTTACCAGATGCCCGAGAGTCGCTGAACGTAATGATCTTGATCCCAGATGCTTCGCCTGAAGGCCCCACGTCACCGGGCGGAGAGAGACCACCGTTTATGCGGGCTGCTGCTGCTGCTTGTCTTGCACGTAGGTCTGCATGAATGGAGGGCTTGGCGTCCGCAGTCGCATGTAGGCCAGCGAGGACTGTCACAAGGAGAGTCCTGAGTAGAAACATGTTTCTCGACCGATCAGAGACGAAGAGTTTGGCGATTCACGCAAGGAACACTGAAACCTGGAGAGCAAGCGGCGTGCGGAGGGACAACAAGGGCTGAAGAATGGTCTGCGCTGGGCCCCACATATACGTTCCACTCAGGCAACGGCCGATCCTCCATATATCTAAATCCGGTGTCATATTGCTTGGTGCCGTTTCGAAGGAAATGCCGTAAGTGTAGGATGACCTGAACGCCATATAGCTAGCCAATGAACACAGTGGTGAGGCGAAACCGACATCGTTGCCAGCTCAGTGGGGCTGCCTGGGTCCCGAGCGATGTTACTTACCGACAGGAAAATCATGATGACTTCAGCAGCTCATAGCACACCACATTTCAATGGCAGAGAGCTAGCGGACGCAATAATAGTGGACAGCGGCTAGCAACACCATGGTCAGATTCCATCCGAGTACGCACTGAGCAAGTCCTTGAAGTCGTCGTCGGTGTCCCTTTGTCGCGTGCAGTCACATACACGTGATCAGTCACAACATCTGTCGGTGCAGACCTCCGCAACCTGAAGAAACAAGCCAAAAATCGCACACAAATCCGATGGAATAGGAGGGGTAAGAGTCTCCACGGTCATTAATGAAGGGAATTGAATCCGCCCATACACGGGCCCTCGACGCAGATGCGTCATCCAGTGATTCAGGGCGTTTCTCTGAAGCCCACCAAGTACTCCATGGTCTGGAACGCGGCCTGAAATGCCATTGGTGGATCAGTATTCGCTATTGCAGGGAATCATACTTACCCTCGGCGAGAACTGCGGTACCCTACATGACGTCATTAACGGTTGAGCTTTGGCTGCACAGAAGAGGGGTAGACGTACTCGTGTCCACTGAGGGCGACCTCGACGTAGGTAAAGCCGCGCTCGGTGTGTACATTCCCGAGGGAGCCCTGGCCGTCGACGATGAAGTTTTCTTCCTCTATCGGCGTCTGGAAGCCCTGCTGACCATTCCCTAACCCGTACGGATCAGCAACCTGCCTGCCGGCGTTCACCCTCCGCGAGTGCACTCACAGGTCATGCTATCACCATTGTGCGCATTAGCACCACATGCCACACACTGCGCGCCTTCGCACTCACTTTTGGATGACGATCCGCGCGCCTTCCGCGATCAGAACGAAATCCGCGAGGCCGTGCACGAGCACTGCACGTTTGCTCTTCTCGATCACGTTCGGGAGTGCGGCGAAAGCGGACGGAGGCGAATCGTCTCCGCCGTCCTCGCCAACGAACACGTCGATCTCAGAGCACGCGAACCAGGAGACGTTGACGGGCGCATGAATCGCGCGCTTCACCTCCTCGCGGTCGAAGTACACCGGGGATTGCTTTTGGAAGGTGGCGGCGCTAACAATGGAGCCCAGTGAGTAGTTGTGATGTAAAAGGCCGATCGTGCACGTACGAGAAACCGAGCACATCCCATAAATATGGGTACTGGATAAAAGCATGTTAGCTAGTACCACGGCCTCAATCGGACTCGGTTCTGCACACACACCATGTCGTAGATGCGATATATGTTGAAACCCGGGTTGACCAGCAGCGCCGCTGCGTATATCTCGTCCCAGACATCGCAGCCCTCGTCACCGTCGGTGCTATTCCCAGGCAGTGGAAGAGGGCCCTTGGGGGGGAATGTGACATGCTTGTCAACGTAGCCCGCGTATCCGCAGCGATCGGCCACCTCGTCAAGGTGTTTCAAGAACGTCTGGCTGCGGTTAGGTGAACATGAGGTCAATGCGAGGCAGTAGGAGAAGATGGCGAATCACGTACTTGAGCGCGAAGACAGCCTCGTAATTGTGCACGAAGTCGACAGCTGGGATCTGTTGCTGATCAACGAAATTGCCGATCAATGCTGAAGCAGGTTCGTGAGTAAAAAAAGACAAGTTTTTGCCCAGATACATACGGTCCGCGATCCAGATGCCATTGAGCGAGAGATTGACGGCCGTAGGATGCTCGTAGATGTAGTTGGCGATGTCTATGCCGCTGAAGTCAGTTGCCTGGGCTGGAGAGGGGACAGCCAAAGAGGACCTACAAGGCACATACATGCCCGCGTACTGAAGCCCTCTGGTCAACAATGCTCACACTAGCCCCATGAGATAACTGGCTCACGCTCTCGCCCGTGGCATAGAAAGTCTTCCCCTGCAACTCCTGGAATACATCCAGGAACTGCCCAAGGAACCCTACGAATTGCTCCGCCAGCTCGTCCTCGTTCTGAGCGGCGTCATATGAGATCATGCATGAATGTGATCAATGAGGGAACGTACTGTGATGTTGGGTGTTCCCTGCGAGAACCCGGTACCGACAGGCTGCTCCACGAACAGTAGGTTGGAGATATTCGTCCAACTGTGTTCGTTCTGCGTCGGGTGCGCCTGACCGAAAGCCCATTGGAACGGCTACACGCTCACGGTCTTCAGTAGATATGCTGGCCGCCGAAGCAACCCATCAGCAATACGATTCTCACCCCGTTCTCCTGAAGAAGGCCCATCATCGAGGAGCAGCCTGGTCCGCCGTTCGTCCTACACAGCGAAGACCTCCGTCAGCTGATGTGGTTCGTGACGCCTGGCTATCACGTCATATAGCGCGCTGCGCTGTTCCACATGGAAACGAAGTACAGCATGGGAATGCTTCATGAACGGCCTGGCACGGCCGTTGCTGGACAGACAGCCGAAGGATTGAATTAGTGACGTACCAGAAAATGAGATCATCCGGGCTCCCTTGAGGTCCCGGCGGGAAGAACCAAAAGAACAGCTATCCCCAAAAGTGTTGCATGTGGAAAGTCGGATACCGATTCGTGGAACCACGCGCATTGCGAATGGTGATTGAGAGGCCGGCGGGTAGAATAGAGGGCGCGCATGCATCAGGATGCAGTCAGCTCGATCGTCGACCGCGCAAATTGAATCGCGCGGACTAAAGGGGGAGGAATCGCGAGCTTACCTTGCGGGTCTCGTCAGGGTCACTGCTGATAGGCAGAAGCCCGGACCAACTGGGGCCAATGTCCCAGTCGACGTCGGGGATGCTCGTCCCGTCTACGTAAAACTCTAGTAGGTCGCTCCGATTAGCACACGCCCCATCGTTCCTTGCTTAGAACATAGCAAATCGATGCTCGAAGACCTACCAGACGCGCGCGGGTTGCTGAACGTGATGTTCTTAACTCCAGTGCTAGTGGCAGCGCGCTGCGGAAAGACGGCTTGAAGGCGGGCTGCGGCCTCTATCTGCGTCTTGTGCAGTTTGGCCCTGGAGGCGAACTTCGCGTTGACAGTGTTGTACGACCCCGTGAGCGCGGTCACGCCTAATAAAGGCAATAAAATGAGAGAGAAAGCGTTGAACATGTTGAGGCTGTTTAGGACCGTGCTGGGGCCGCAGTGCTGATGCTGAGGACTGGCTGTCGAGGAAACGAGACCTAGGGGCAGACAGGGAAGTCTGATCAGACAAGAGCACTTTAAGTACGACGGCCGGCGGCTTCTGCGGACTCGGTAAGCTATAGAGATCAAGTGTTGCGCAATCTCCGAGAGCGACCGTGGGGAGAATTGGAAAGCTGATGTGCATGGCTGGACCATGGACCATGTGGTCCGTCATGCAGGATCCTCTCTGGGCGCAGTGCGACTGTCCTCCTATCGGAAGCAGACGCCGCATCGCAGTTTAGACGGAATAGGCACTTTCCACACATACTCCCGGAGTCATCTATGTGTTAGCCAGTGTTCCAAGCGCGAGTGGGGGATGATGAGCAGGCGTGGTTTGTTGCAGTTCAAGCTGAAGCGCTTTTATCTCATTCTGTGAATGAGCTCAATCACGAGTTCACAGCTTGCTAGGCTGAATATGCTGCAATTTCTTGCGTACTAATGGTAGGCTTATAACCTGTCGCAAACATTCAATTGGCATACATTGGTGGTAGGGGCACGTACATGACTGACAATTCAGACGAAGGCCCATAGCTGCGCAAGCTCGAGCACAGCCGACACTTCTTCTGGGACGTTCACGGTCCTTTAGGCGCCAAGATACAGTCCTCCCTTCGTTCGGAGTACCCGTCTCGACTCTGAATCAAGCAGACTGGGAAAATATGTGGCGTGTGCAACCCAAGGTCACGCTTAGTAGTGTGCAAAGGCAGGAATGATCCAGCAAATGCCGGTTATTGCAGTCTTTGAATTTTTCATTACAAGCACTTCTGAACTATAGACTTTATAGCGCTGAGGCACCAGTGTGAAGTGAACTACAGACCGTCACTAAGTAGTGAAGCATGTGGGCTCCTCTTAGTGCTCAACCGTCCACAATAGTGAACCCGAGGTTCGAACGGCCGAGCGTGGAGGGAGACCTGATCTATCTTCCACGTCACGAGTAAGGAGACGAAGGCATCGAACGCCGTGTCTCCAGGCTATAGCGAGTGGGTTTGTCCGTCGTCCTTGCGACTCAGAGAACAGCGGGCAGGATAGTAGCCATCTGGTAGAATCCAGACTGTTGTAGATGCAGCATTAGGGATCGATGAAACGCAAGACCAGTAGATTGTGAGGAGAATACGATGGTGAACATCGCCGGGGGACAAGGATGAAAGGAGGAGAACGCGAAGATTTATGGCCGCGCGGGTGTGCCGGCCCTGAAGTACTCCACGTGATCCGCGCGTACACGACGGACGCGCCTCGCTTCCGTGCCAGAGCGCCAGTGGCTTGAACCACCGCACGCAACACTCAACTCTGAACTCTTCCACGAACCACCACTGTCTCTCGCTGCTGTCCACCACACTGGATCACCGCTTACTGACAGCATGATATTGGCACCCTCATCCTCTCCTCCTGCCGCTAAGTCTTCGGCCAATGACCGCCCCAAATCTGTATCCCCGCTCAAGGATAGCAGTAGCCATAACATCCCGACATCGCCCCCTCTTTCAACCTGCCAGAAACCGCAGACTTGCGAAAAGGCACAAGATGTCTTCGAGAAGAGTGACTTCTTCAATCGTCTGAGAGTGCCAACGGTTCTACTCGACGCACCTTCAGTGTCCCATACCATGGCCGCCGCACTCTCTCTGTCACTCCTCGGACACACGTTATTCCTCAAGAATCAGGTTCCATTGTGAGTTTCTCTGTCCTCTACGGACAGTGCGCATGCGCTTACATACGTGTGTTCAGTCCTGTCGCCCAGCTTGTCCGCATGCCCAGAGGCGGTTCCAACCCCAAGGTCGCTAGGAAGCGCGAAGAGCTACTTGCGACCTTTGACACACTATCCTCCCATCTCCAAACCACTTTTGTCGCCCTATCGACCGCATATGCCAAATGTCAGTCCGCGAAATGCAAAGTGACGACTGCGCCCGCAGACGAAAACAGCCACAAAGAGACACGAGCCGCCGCGGCGACAAGCCCTACTCAGGGCACCGCCCATCTCATGTTTGTGCTCGGTTCCAGCGTGGGGGCTGCCAGGGCGAGGATCCTACTCACGATCGACGGACTGGACGTCAAGGTATGGGGTGAACGTGCGGACGCGCCCCCAATTCAGCCCACTGGAGAGTCCGACGACGAAGGCTCGATTGACCTCCAATCCAGTGAAGAAGACGAGGAAGATGTGGAAACGGACGAGGACGATGAGGACGATGAGGACTACGAGAGCGCCGAGGAGGTTAACGATCAGGACAGCTCTGACGCAGACGAGGATGAAGAAGAGGAGGACGAACTAGACGAGCTAGAAAGCGATGTTGAGTCCGTCTCGGCTTCACCACCGCCTGCGTCTCGCTCGCCGTCGCCATCTCCTTCGACACGTTCTCTCGCGCCATCCCCCGAATCCCTCCCAGCCACCCACTCTGCACACAACTCACCATCCATGTCTAAGCACACCTCACCTGCGCCACCGTCACACTCGACCGCACAGCCTCTCGCGCCCACCCTCCTCCCACTCGCAACCTCCGCCCCCGCCTCTCGCAGGACCTCCCCCGTCCCCCCGCCCGCGCCCACGCACGCGGAGGAGCAAGCCACGCTCCGCGCGGCCGAGCGGCTGCTCTCGCGGACGCTCATGACCGCCTGGGCCGACGGCGGTGGGGACATGGCGAGCGAGCTCGCGCCGACGCAGACGCACGTCTACCTCCGCGCCCCGCGGCGCTTCGCGCACCCCGCGTGGCTCGCGCGCCAGAACCTCTCGCGCACGCTCGACGGCGTCCTCGATGGTTTCCTCGCTGATGCTGGGGCAGTCAGCGCCAAGCCGGGCGCGAAGAAGAGCAGCAGGGGCATCAAAACCGAAGGGGCGTGGATCAGCTGCCGCGGCGGGTCGGCGTTCGCTTCGGAGCAGGCGCGCAAGGCGGCGGCAGGGGAGAACGTAGATGAGCTGCGAGAGGGAGACGAAGAGGACGAGGAGATTTGGTGGGCTTGGGACGGCAAGATCGTTGGGTTCGCCGATTGGTGAACTACATGGTGACTCGCCGCGCTCTCTCCATACGCATATACCTGGACACTCCCCACTGCCCTGTGTTCTCGACGCAATACAGACTTTACTCATCGTGTCGTCTGTGCATTAGTTCTACACGAAGTTATCAAGTATACCCTAACTGTATCCAAATACCCAGTGAAGTCGTTCACAACAGCGCAAAGTCCCCGCGTTCCGAACCACAGCCCACGGCAACCCTCTGCTCCGCAGCACAGTCCCTGACTACGCAGACGACGGTCTCCAATCCACTAGCCACTTCCCAAGATGTTCCAGAGCCGTCTGCTGCGCCGCCGCTATCGAAGGGCTCATGTCCGCGCTGCCCAGGTCCATATCGGACGTGTGGAAGCCGTCCGCGAGGAGGTGCACCTGCATGTCCGTCGCGGGCCCAGCCACCCCCGTCGCCGCCACGGTCGCCTCGTGCCACGGATCACCTAATAGGCAGTGCGGCATGCGCGTCAGCTGTCATTCGATTCGTTGAGCAGAGCAGAGGGGAGAGGAGGAGATGGGGCACGTACGGCGGCCGTTGACGAACACGATGCGCCCGGTCGTCGTGTTCCACCCGCTATACTGCATGTTGACGGCCAGCACGTCGAGGAAGCTCACGGGCACGCTCCGTGCCCGTTGAAGGCTTCCGAGAACCAGTTCATGCATTGACGCTGTATATGCCGATTTCGAGGATGAATGTCACTCTCAGCCACAGCCACAGGAGGAGCGCAGGGCAGACACGGACCTGGTTGTATGCGGGGGTTACGAAGCGAGATACGATGGACGGATGCCCCTCTGGCGCTCCGTCCTGCCAGAATCCGAACTGTGTGCACCTGGAAAACGCGACAAAGAGGTTGTCATGAGGGAGTAGTGAACGCAGCCTCAAGAACCTACTCACAATAACCACTGCCAGGACCTGTCCGCGTTGATGTTCGTGGAGTCACTTGGTCCGATACGGGTTCTCAGCATCATATGTGCTCAAGCACGAGCTGTGCGGGCTGCAGTGAGTCCTCGGCCCTGTACAAATGCCAACATGGACGTACTCGATATCAATGTCCCCACAGGCTATCCCCCACTATTAGTCATCAAGGTCGCTTCGAATGCGAGGAACTCAAACGCACTGCCCTGGATCGTAACACTCCGGTAGTAGGCACCCCAAGCGGCGAGGGCGTGCTGGAGGCCACACCCCTCAGGACCCGCACTCCGGCCGTTCTGGAACTCAAGGGCGTCGCACAGCTCATAGAACGTCTCGCCAGGGCCAGTGACGGGCTGCAAATCTTGCCAGCTCCTCAGCGGCGTTGAAACTGCCAGGAAAAAACGTGACAGGTAAGAAGGTATACGTGGGACATCGAGAGCAACTGGACGTACGCTCAGCCGCGAAGTCGTCAATGTGCTGGAGATCGCCCACGCCGAAGTTCTCCTTCAATGTGTGTATTGAGGCGGGGTCCCCTGAGGAGAGACCATCGTCGACGTGGGCGAATAGAGCTTGCACATCCGCAGAGCAGTTGTTGGGCATGGTCTCCCGTATAGGCTGGTAGTACGCCCTGAAATCGCTGCGTAACGAATTTCAGCTATGGAGCGTGACGGCAACGGTACAATTGCATGACAACGTACGCGATAGCTTGTACCACGGCGGACGACGCATACCCGGCACAAGACAGACCCGGCTTGCTAGTGCCAATCCAGTGATCAGATTTTTCCAAAGTCAATGTACGATGGATGTAATCTCACTTGTCCACGACGAAGCTAGTCAACGCCCCAGCATAACTCCCGCCGACCAGAATCTACGGCACCTTCTCCGGCCCTACCTCGTCCCCGCTCGGCATTGGCAGCCGGACGTTCTTCGCAAAGTACTCGAGGTCGTCTATGGCCTGCTGTACCGTATGCACACTATAGCTTGCGACAGACAGGTCCGGGTACGGGTTCGATTCGCCGAAGAACCGGTGCTCAAGCACGATTGCGGCGCCGCTGAACTTCTCCGCCATAACGCCCGTGTTCGTGTCGTCCTCCAAGGAGCTGACTTAAGCTGAGTCGGGACGAGGCCAGTGAAATTAATAAGTGAGGAACGAGAGACGGAGGTTGGTCCCTTAACCTGAGGCGTCAGACTCGCCAGGGGTCGTCACAACAATCGGACCACCTATAACGAGGTCAGTCATGAGATCGAAGTTGAGTTTGTGGGCGGCGAAAAGCTGACCAAGCCGATATTACTGGTAACCAAACCAACAACGTTGTTTGAACGTGCCCAAGGACGTATCACGGTGGTCGATGAGTTGGTCATAGTAATAGACGGTGTCAAGAGAGGGCAGCTCCGTTTCGTCCGCCCTATGCCAGACGTTGCGACGCACCGTGTCGTGCAGTCTTGTTCGTGCCTGCAACGATGAAGGGACGGCTACAACGAAGGCCGCGAGCACGAGAGGGAGAGGGAGCAGGAAGCTGAGCTGCATGTCGAGTCAGATGAGTTCCACGATGAGCCGGTGAAACAGAGACTGGAACGAGAACTGAAGGTCATTCAGCTCCATCTATCGAGCGGGAATGGATGACTTATTGCACGCGTCCTGACCATACTTGCAATCTATCATACCCATAGCGTTATCGCGTAGGTGAACGAGAATTGCCAATGATCGTTTGTGGCAGTAAAGTGGCAGTCCCGCGGTGTCCTTACCGGTTGCTCGTCGCAGGATGCTAACAGAGGGCCAATCGAATGCTAGACCGTCCATGAGCTTGTCGCCTTGAACTGAGTTCTATTGTATACGTGCCGCTACGCGACGCGATATGATGCGCAGGGACAAGCCGGAGGCGTTACTGGACTCATAAGTGAGGATAGTTCGTCCGAAAGGATCGGAGCGCTGGCTTCGAGGCAACGCGTGCACGGTGGTTCGGTCTCGCACAGGCGGGGGACTGAATACAATAAGCGAAATGTACTTGCACCGTACGAGATATTGCTGCTCACTCAGTGACCAATCCAGAGGACGGAGTTACGCGAGAGGGATATCATTTCCACCAAGTGTCATGGCTGGTTGACACTGACGAGGTCAGCTACAAGTAGAGTTCGCTTGTGATTGTGAGCAGTACTGACCACACAGCCTTGCAATCGATTGCTTGCGAATGGCTCGAGGATGTAGTGCGAGCGAGCACTATCTACGTTTCTTGTTGGACGTGCCACGCTTAGGGGTAGCAGGGCTATGCGCATCGGCGGGATCTGCGCCTGGCGGTCTCATGAATCCTCCACGTTCGAGAGCTTCTTTGGCGACAGAAGATATACATTTCCAACGGTCCGAGCCGAGCTTGACGCCGCCATACCAGCGGAAGACGACGACGATGACATCTTCGCAATGGCCGAGCTCCAGCAAGCGTTCGAGACGTTCTCCTGCGCCAGCCTCGCCCCCGTTTGAAGAGCCGTATAGCATAGGTCCCTGTTTCTGGCAGATTCTCCAGGCGTACATGGCGTGTGAGGCACGACGCGTTCGTGGTTGGACCGCGTTCAGATGTTCGAGAAGGCTGGGAACTACGAGTGTCTTCATCCGCGAAGGGAGTGATGGGTCGTTGGCGTCGTGATCTTTCGCCGCAGAGGGTACAGGCACTGCATAGGCTTGGAAATTGGACTTGAGGAGCGTGAGCTGGTCCGAGACAGCCAGAGCCTCTCGCTCCCAATTGCGCATTACCTGGCACGCGTGGAAGTGTGCGCGGAGAATGCGACGGCACGGAGACGTTGTTCGTGGCAGCATGGGATGAGCACGTGAGACCGAATCCGAACGCGGTGGACTGCCACTGGCACTGAGATCGGATCGGGGCGCGCCTTGCCCAGACTCGGCGATAATCCACAACGTCACACAACTTCGTCACAGCGCGTCCAACGCGCTCGCGGCTCCAAACCGAACTTGCCCTCAACCACCAACAACCACCGCCGTCTCCTTATTTCTTGCTCGCCCGCCCATCTCTGTCGCGCTCTCAATTGCATCTCTCTAGCTTTCTTGTATTTTCCACGTCTGCAACATCTTCCCTCGTTATACGCCGCACTCCACTAGAACATAATCATGCCTCGTCTTCAAGTCTCACGGAGGATCTCTCTTCTTTCCACCAACTTGCGCACTGTGTTCCTTGAGTGTAAGCTGCCCAGTTACTCGGACCTGGGAGTATATAATGCCAACCCGCACCTCTGCAGCGTTCAATCGGCATGTCCGCACTGACAGTGTCAAGGCCGCACCCATCGTACACTCCCAAACAGACCACAATGCGGTCTCTTCCCTCAACACGATCGCCAGACGCGTACAGACCGATATGAAGCGCGTCACTGGTCGATACTTCCCCATAAGTCAAGTCGTTGCTTCCATACACGCTCTCAAGCACAATACAGACAGTACGTATCGGAGCCTCTGCGTTCCTTCTTGCGCGAATTCTTTTGACTGATCCCGCATCACAAGATATTGTTCATTGTTCCGAGCGCAAGATCTCTCCCCCTCCGACTCCGCTGCAGATCGTCATCATTCCCACCTCTCCTCCAGCAGTCACCAACACCAAGGCTACCAATAATTCGTCCTCAATGTCCCGACGGCGCCTCGCTTGCAACATCCCCTCTCTCCAGACCCATCTCGCAATGCCCACTTCCACGTTCTCTCCCTTTTTGTCCCCTAGGTCAGGCTCGCCGGCCAGTCCGCTGCGTACCCTCTTCAGCATGTCTAGGAGGTCTTCGTATTCCTCTGGCGAGAACACGCTGTGTCCAGTCACTCCGATTGATCAGATCGTGCACACACCTCTGTCTCCTCCAAAGATGCCCCGTGCGCCGCCCCCGGCTCCCCGTACTTGGGCAAGGATGAACGCCCAGATGCACAATGACGAAGTTTCGCCTCTTCCTTCCCCAACCATACCATCTGCTCCCCTTACGCTTACCTCTAAGCGGGCAGGCCGGCCTATACTCAACCCCTTGCGTATCCCTACCACCTACCCTGTACTTTTAGGGGATGCTGAGTTGCGCGATAACCATCTTTCTCCCTCTCCGCGCTCTTCATCACCCCTCGAGCTGGTCAGGTCCCCGTTCGCCGAGGGATTGTCTGCGCCGACGATGCTCGTATCCCGCCCAGCTCTCGTGCGCAACGACTCAGCATCCAACTTGACTAGGACTGCCCTTCTACGCGCCTCTCGGCCCCACCTTGCACGGACATCTTCCGGTTCGGACCCCCTTATGCCGCACACTGGATACAAGCGCGATTTGTCGCCTATCTCGCCCAACGGAACCAGAGCCCCCTCCTCGCCTGTCACACTAGCATCGCCTTTCATCATCCGCGCTGAAGAGATGGACACGGAGTATTTCCGGTTCTAGATACTACCTTCTTGCATATCGCATCTCAGTCAGCATCAACAGAAGTCGTAGATCGTCTTCTACGCACGGACATTGTAGCCATCGTTTGTCGTTCTCTCTGTGCCATATCGTGTGACCTCCTCCCCGCTTATTGTCGTCAACTCTTGCATCGCTTTCCTCGTTGTTTTTCCATACTGTATCGTATCTCTCGTCGCCTTCCTTGTTGTAACCTATATAAATTACACCGTCTGGTTCGTTCGTCATTATCACTGTGTTCAGTATCGCTTCTACTGTACCTCAACTTCTCCGTCTCTCTCAAACCTTCGATTATAATGGTGCCGTGCACTCTTTATGCCATGTTTACTACCGCCTACAACAAACTCCCACATATGCCGTATGCCTCTTCGTTACTCTATCGACTTCTATGTATTTATGATGTTCACTCAATGCCGTACTGCGCAACCTTTTCTCTCTCGTGGGATCCCGGTCCCTGATCATGCACAATACCGGGATGGAGATATTGAAGCTGCAGTATCTATCGGACAGGTACGTTCAAACGCCATTGAACAGACATCTATGGTATGCAGAAGCACACGAACGTTAACACAACATGATAGCGGTGTACAACAAGTATCAACTCTATGAACAATGTGGATCTAGTACGAGCCTACGCAGGCGAAGACGAGCGCGAAAGCGTCGGGAGCACGCACTCCTTGATGAAGTATTCGTGGAACCGGTCGTCCTTCGTCAGCTCCGGGTGGAACGTCGTCAGGAGGTGCAGGCCCTGGCGGAGCGCGACGATCGTCCGTGGGTCGCGCGGATCTGTATCGTCCTCATCGGCTGGTACGATGGTCTGTCCCGCCGGGAGAAGTGACGCCGAGATGCGCGAAATGATCTGAATAGGCGGGTCCGTCGGCGCGGGGTCGAGAGAAAGCACGACCTGCAACGCAACGAACATATCCAGTCAGCACGCCATCCCCCATTCGCCAGCCAGACACGCAACACACACCGGTGCGCGGATGAAGATCCCGTGGAAGGGCCGGTTGGACTCGCGGAGGCCGTCGACCTCGAGCGCGGCCTCGAACGACTCCACCTGCGAGCCGAAGCCGTTGCGCGCGATGCCGATGGAGATCCCGCCGAGGAGCTCCTGCCCGCCCTTCTTCGCGCCCTCGACCGCGCGCGAGAGCAGGATCGCGCCAGCGCAGGTGCCCCACACCGGCTTCGTCTTCAGGAACTCGCGCAGCGGCTCGAGCAGCCCCGCGAGGCGCGCCAGGAGCGCGATCGTCGTCGACTCTGACGGGAGAGGTCAGCTTGGCTGGAATCGAGGGACACAGCGGGACGGACTCGCCCCCTCCGGGAATGATGAGCGCGTCGCACTTGTCGAGATCCTCGGGCTGGCGGACGAGCACGACGGCGACTCTGCGCTGCTTCTGGAGCATCACCTGGTGCTCGGCGAAGGCGCCTTGCAGGGCTGCGGCACATCCGAATCCGAACCATCAGCTACCTCCGCACTCCCTGCGCCGGCCCACGACGCGCTGCGCACCTAGGATGCCCACGGTGACACTCTCGCGGACGGGCGAACGCTGCGGCATCCTCGGACGCGGCCTCTGCTCCGGCTGGGCGAGCGGCGTGGATGGTTGTGGCTGCTCCCAAAGTACGGCTTGCCTTGTATGGCAATGCCCCCCGTGCGCGCCTGGCTCGGAAAACAAACTTCGCGCAGAAATTTTCGGGGCAGGGCGGGTCCACCGTGCTCCTTCCTGGTCCTGGGGGAGCTGCTCAGGTCCTCGCAGCCGTCGTGGGTTGCACACGCAGGAGACGTTGCGGTCGGATGAGTGGCACGGCGTGGCCAGGAGGCCGATATGACTCTGCTGAGTGGCGCCACGGGTGGCCGAATTTTGAAACTCCGCAGCTTGTCTCTTGGCCATCTGGTCAATCGGCACCTCGGGGTTTGTTTTGGCCGGTATTGATTTTTGTATCTCCGATACAATCAGCGCCCGCAGAGATCAGACGTCAGCTAGTGCACCCGACCCTCTTGACTTCCTGACCACCACCACCACCACTCTATCGAGAACCCTCACTGTTACTCTCACAATGTCTGACCTCGACGCTGATTTGTACGGCGGTATGTTCAGTTTGTACGCCATGCCTTGCTCGCCATAGGTCTTACGATGGCTAGATCTTTATGGCAATGACGAGAACGAATTCGCTGTGCCCACGACGGAACAGCCCGAACAATCACCTGTTAAGCAGGAAGCTCCTGAACAGACTACGGAGGAGCCTCTTGCGTCAAAACGAGAGCCCTCTCAGGAGCCTTTGCTCGCCACCTCCAACGTAAAGCCCCCAACAACAACAACCTCGGAGGACGTTAAGCCCCTCCAGGCGCAAGCCCAATCACACGACTCGAACTCTATCCCTTCGTACATGTCGCCACCCACACAACAGATCCCGATATACGAGGAACGACAGCCCACCGATTTGCGAGAGCCACCACCACCTAGGCATGATGCTGGGTACCAGGGTGTGCCCGGAGTCGACCGGCCGGTGCGGCCCTCGGAGATGAAAGAGGAAGGGTGAGTCGCTGTTCCCTCTCGCACGACTAACCCGCACAGCCAGGCATACACCCCGTATTGCTCGCTGTGTGGCATGGCTAGGTTGGATGTCGACTCTGGTTCGGTCATGGATACGGGACAATGGCGGTGCCAGCGCGGTAGTCAACCTAGCCTCAACTAGCTAGCTCTAGCCCATGCTCTAGCACATCTGGCATCCCTAGGTCTAGGTCTAAGCTAGGCTAGCACCGTCACGCACAGTAGAGTCGTCCACTCTCTCCTCCTTGTCATGACCGCTTTTTGTTCTAGGCTACGCATGCTAATACCAGCGCCCTTCCTTTCCATGTTCCCTGTGTCGCCGTTCGCTCCGCGTCCCGTCTCGCGCGTGCTTCCAATATGGACGGTTATATCTGTAGCAAAATGTTCATCGGCGGCCTCAACTGGGATACGACAGACGGTACATACATCACGACGTTCGTTCTTTGGGCGTAGTACTGAAGTGGGGTCGTCGCAGAGTCGTTGAGAAAGTACTTCACACAATTTGGCAAAGTCGAAGCGTGCACTATCATGCGGGACGCCGCGGGCCGCTCGAGGTGCTTCGCGTTCCTGACGTTCGAGGATCCTGCATCCGTGAACGCGGTGATGGTGCGCGAGCATTTCCTCGACGGAAAGATTGTGAGTTCTCCAGCTGCGCATGGGTCGCGTAGAGAGATACGAGGCTAACCCGTTATGTGCAGATCGACCCTAAGCGCGCGATTCCCCGACAAGAGCACCAACGAGCTACGAAACTCTTCATCGGCGGTCTGCCTGGAAGCGTTACCTCGGAGTCGATGCGGGAGTACTTCTCCCAGTTCGGCAAGGTCGTCGATGCGACGGTTATGCTCGACCGCGAGACAGGGCGGAGCAAGGGCTTCGGTTTCGTATCCTTCGAAAACGTCGATGTTCAGCCTATGCTCGGCTTCGGTAACCTGCAGATTGACGGCAAGCTTGTACGTACCTATCCGACTTTCTGTACACTATGCATGTGCTCATGTACCGGCAAAGATCGACGTGAAGCTCGCCCAGCCCCGCTCCCAGCGCGAAGGGTTCGCTGAGGGCGGCGGAACCGGTCCTGGCCGTGGCAACTACGGCAGCAACAACAACGGCGCCTACGGCACCCAGAACTTCGCGGGCCCCGCCGCCGCCGGCGCGCAGGGCGGCAGCGGCAGCGCGCCGTTCGACCCGCAAGCCCTCGCGCAGCTCTACACACGCATGATCTCTCAGATCGGCGGGATGAACCCGATGATGGGCGCGATGAACCCGGCGATGATGGGCGGCCAGTACGGCGGCGGCCCCGGCGGGATGGGCATGCGGGGCATGGGCGGCGGCCCGATGGGCGGGATGGGCATGGGCGCCGGGATGGGCGGCGGCATGGGCGCCGGGCTCGGGATGGGCGCCGGTCGCGGCGGCGCGGGCATGGGTCCGGGCGCGAACATGGGCCCGGGGTCGTTGGGCCCGAACGTCCCTCGTGGCCCGCGGAACGCCCCGCCGACTGGCCCCAGCGGCGGCGTCGGCCCCCAGCGCGCAGGCCAGCGGGGGCAACACAGCTACCACCCGTACGCTCGGTGAACGCGCGCGGCGGGCGTCGGGGGGCGGTGGGAGTGTCGGGTAATCTATGGACTGTTGTGCAAATATTAATGTGTATGTTATTTGCTCTCTGGCTCAGTGCATTCTATGTTAACCTAATCGTCGTCTTCCGGCCCTGGCAGATTCATCATGAGGCCGCTCATGTGTACTATCATGCATCAATACAGGACTGGATATGACGATATGTGCGGCGGTGTGCGATAGCAGTTGGTGTCCTCATAGAACTCGGAGGACTCGACCCGCTCGAGAGCGAACATCGGCAGCATGAGACCCGCGATTGTGCGCTGGACACATCACTGACGTCTTCAGGGAAAATGGTGCCAGACTGTATAAGTCAAGAGTAGCCTGTTACGGTTCCCGTGCTGATGACTCTGCTCAAAGGGGAGTACAAAACGGTGCACGGTGAGAACATCGGAGCTGCGATGCAGGGTCCTCCGCTGATGGAAATTGCTGCCTCTATAGCCTCCAGCCTTCCAGGTGTACTATCTCGCGGGACGGATGTTGTGCGCTCAGGAGTGCACGCGCGAGGCGGTGTCGGTGGAGCACTCCCACACGCGTAGTGGGCAAAATGTGCCCAGCTTTATGGACGTCCGCAGCGTCACAGGACAGAACACGGCCGCAATGAGTGCCAATCAATAGGAGATCCCCGCTCTGTCCTAGGGTCTGACGTCCCTTACCTGAACCATTGTGGGTTGCTCGGTAAACACGCTGGACGGAACTCCGACGCATCTCAGAAAGATGCCCATCTCCAGCGGTATACGCAGGAGGGTGCACCAACCGTCGACGGTCCCCTCGAGCTAGAGTCGCTTGCTCTAACTCCCTTCCGCCAGCCGGCAATTTCCTTGTATTGTACGCTCGTACGTTCGATTTCCCGCACTCGCGTATACCCGTGCCGGTCCCATTATCTACCCTCTGCATTTCTCAGTCTCAATACCGCCGCACTCAGCCTATGCAGTGGCCTTGCGCCGCGCGCTGCAGGAAGTGGAATCTGCTCCGGACGCCTTCTTCTACCCCGATCAACACACTCTGAACAGGAGCTTTGACCATGCAGGCATGAGTCTGCGCCCCACCAAGGGCTCCCTTCCGATGCCGAAGCCGATCCACATCGTCTATTCGTTGTTCGTCCTCGGCGCTGCGCCAGTACGTTTCGACGTATGGCTCCTGGATCTCCCCGAAAGACGCGGCGATGATTCGGAGGGGGGTGTATATCGGCTTCAATGACTTGATGACCACCCCATTTCATGAAAGGTATGCATACCAGAAGCCGCTGTGTGGTCGCTAGCAGGTGTGATGTTCTGAGTATTGTGCTAGGTCAACCCCAGTACGTTCTGACCCTTTCCCCATGGGTTTCCGATAGGTCGCGGTGCAGTAGATGCCCATCCATCGAAGTTCGGATGATGCCACCCTCCAATTACCGAGTGTGCACTTTTCTACACACACCGTGTGCACTACCCTACCCCGTTGTGCATATAGTGATTGATCAATTGATACCGGGTACCAATACCGAGTTCGTAAACTGCAAACTCGATGTCTGGGCTCGGAGTGAAATGTGCGTTACAGAGTGTTGCCATCGATAGTACATCCAGACTCGGCCCTGTCAGAGTGTCGCGGCCGCAGCGCGATAAGTGCAGGATTGAACACCTTCACACAGCGCTCCACAACCCATACCAAGGCATGCACGACGGTCAGCACCTGGCGTACCCGGCGGATTGTTGGCCGGCAGTGACACGTCGTCGTACAACCACGTTCTTTGCCCGTTATCCATCGTTCTATCCACTTCGCCGTCCGGGGAGGTTGCAGTTCACCGTAGAATAAGCCCTGTATAAGCATTCATACATCAGGCCAAGTCGACAAGCGAAGGTGGAGAGCCCTACGTCAACCATCCTTTGCCAAGTCTGACCAACGCAATAGACATCCCACGAGTACGGATCGAACTCCTTCATCCCCAGCGGCAGGCTTTCTTGCGTGCATGGTAGTGGGATAGCAGTTTCGACGCCGGGCCCGGAGTCAAACTGCCTCGAGGTGTGGAAATCAATGAGGTAGATTCGATCCTCGACCACACGATTGTCCAATGCGGCCGCTCCAGGCTGGCCCACTAGCACATTACCGAGCATGATATCCTACAACCGCAATCGTTCAGCCGTGATCACCGGTACGTCGCAGGTGGAAGGAGGCGGACCAGGTGCGCAATGTGGTGATTGTGCAGATAATCCACCGCCTACTCATGAATCGGGTTCAGCACGTGCTGTAGCATGGAATAAACGACAGACCTCGACGAGCTGGAGCAACACGCCAATCAGAGCGGAAAGCGTAGGGGCCCTTGCAGATGCATCGGATATCTCCATGAGATACGGCATGATGAGCAAGGCTGGCGTGTCAGTTTCCACCAACTCGAATGGGATCAAGTGTTTGAAGCCCTCTGGGTCCTTTGCAAGGCGTTTGTAGATAGCCGCCTCTTGGCTGTCGGGGAGCAAGACTTTGACAACAGACGCAGGGATTGTGGCGTCCCTAAAGTTCGTAACGAAAACGTAGAACTGATTTATGTTCAGTTTGAACAGCGTGGCGACTTGTGTACCGCGAACGTACAGGTTTGAGCGTATAGTCGAGCACCAAGCCCCGTCGCTTCAACTCAGGATGTTCTTGTAACCACTCTGGGATTCCGAGGAAGTCCAAAGATCCATCCGTGCGCGTAGCCAGAGGCCAAGGAGGAATCCCGCTCACGGGATTCGACATGTTGAGGGGCGAACTCTGCAGACTCGTCGGGGTGCGAAACAGGACGATGGTGCACTGGTGGCGTCTCATTACAAAGGCGCCCGCACTGTCCGTGTTTGCGATCGGCGTACTAACTCAGACCTCTCTCTCTCACTCTCTCTCTCTCTCTGAAAGATCACAGTCAACAACGTCGACGTCGAGTGTAGAGCAGGAGTACTCACGATGTAGCAGCTTACACGGACTTTGGAACATACATCTATGCCTCTTTCCTCAGGAGTCCGGTGACTACAGCCTGGCTTCGGTGCGCTCGAGACTGTCTTCCCGGTTGCAGGCGACCGTACAAGACACGTCTGACTTCGAGGCTCTAGAGCTTACACCAGCCACGGCAATGATCCGGCCTCCGGTTTTTTCATGGATCCTGGACCGTCACAGTAGCTTCGATGGTCAAGACTCGAATTACTGTGCTCTCTATCGGCACTGGAACCAGCAAGATCTCGACGCGTTGCCGTACGTCTCGCTCGATACGGATAGTCGCCCGTACGTATTGGCCTCTTCATCTCACAAATTGTATCTCCCCTGGTAAGGGCAATCATGTGTATGCACGCAACCCGTTCGTCAACGTCGGCGGAATGAGGTCCGTGATCGCACGTTGTCCATATTACTGACGCCTTCAGAGAAAACAGCGCCAGTCTGAATAAGTCAAGAGCAGCCTTTTGCGGCCGCCCAGCTCCCGTGCTGATGACTATGTTCATATTGAAGCACAAAACGGCTCACGGTGAGAATTGTGTAGCTGCGATGTGCGGCCCTGCAGGGTCCTCCGCTGATGCACTGGCTGCCTCTGCAGCATTCACGCGGTTTATCTCGCCAGATGACTGTTGCGCGCTCAGGGCATTGGGCACGGAGGCACTTCAGTACGTGATGTTGATATGATATTCCCAGTTTTGCGGATACACTAAGCTTCTGGGTCACCATATCAATCAGGAAGGATGAAATGCGCATCGACAAGAAATGCCCATCCCGGCCTATGCTTCGCGCAACTAACCAATTATGATCATCAGTGAGCATGCGCTCAGCCGCGGGCCACCCCGCTGTGAATCATTGGAGAGACGGCCTGCTGCTCCGGTCCTAGATATTAGGATGACCTTGGTGCATGCGTCTTTCCGAGTCCAGTATTGCTTCGTCTCATCCTACCCCTTCCCCCAGAGCTTATCGCACCACCCGTACGTAGAGGGAATCGCGGTTGTGAGCCATACTGATCGTATGACGTGACCCTTTTCGTTCACAGCTCGCATGGCTCCGGAACGCTTCTACGCAGAGTGCCTGCAAGCCATGATGCACGACCTCAACAACTCCGGGAACGAGTTCTTCTACCCCAACGTACAGGTCCTCGATCGGAAAATCCGCTACAAGAACGTTGAGATCAAGGTGGTCAACAACGGTCTCTCTAAGTCACACCCCTACAACACAACCTATGTGGTTAATTTCTCGGACAACCGCAACCTGCAGTATTCCGTTCACATCTTCAACACCACAGACGACGTCAACCTCACTCGCAGGGGTGTCGTGGCAGGATTTACTTATCTGGCCACAACCCCCAACGTTGGCGTCTATACTTGTGATGTGGACCTTTCCAAACCATTCTGATGATGTAGACGACAGCGCTATGGTGAGTACGGCGTATTTTACAGTGACGACGTATCACTCAATGGATGGGTAAACATACAGCACACTCGGAATGTCGCACACCCCTCAGAATGCGTCTACCATCCACGCTATGACTGCCTCATTTGAACGTGGTTGTACCGCTGCGCACCCGTATATGTCGTACTATCTGTACCGCACAACGTCTTGCGCACCTTTGACCGTCTTGTACAATACTGCAAACTTCGCCCTTTGATCAGCACATCGTCTGAATGACCGATCACCGACGTGATGGCTCGCGTGAGGTAGTTCACACCTGAGCGAAATGTCTAACGCCACTTTCGCTTGTGATACCACTGCTGTAGCTAGAACGTGGAGGCATAGATGATATTGCGAGTATCATACTGGGAAGAAGTATTCGAGGGCAATGGCCATCAGGTGAACGCAGGAGTCATCTCGGGTTCGCGGGCGGGGCGAAGTTTCAGGAAGATCAGCGTATCATCAAGAATTTGGCTGCAGCGCTCGCCCGCATGCACCACCCACCATACGACAGAAAGTACCTGCCGTACCCTGCGGGCAGTGGGGCGACAATGGCATACTGTGGTGCATCCGCGCTCCTCTCCTTTGACCCATCGCGTAATCCAGTGGGTGATTGCGGGCGGTGGCGTCCCATCATAATACTTGGCCTGCGGTCCACATGTACTATATCAGCAGATATCCAAGCCAAGCCTGGAAGGCCGCTTACATTCACTATATGTCTCCATACGTCCCCGAGACAGTATACGTCCCACGAGTATGGGTCGAAATGTGTCATGTTAAGAGGCGGGAGCACTTGCGTGGGTGGCAAAGGGATCGCCGTCTGAACGCCGGGTCCAAGGCTCAGCTGCTTTGACGAGTGGAAATCAATGATGTAGACTCTGCCCGCTACCACCCGCTCATCGAGCGCGGAGTTGATCTCGAAGGCAAAAAGCGTATTGGAGTAGCACACATCCTGGATGTTCAACCCGTCAGACATCGCGCGAGCTATGGCGGAGAAACTCCATACCAGATGAACGATTCGTTGGCTATGCAGATATTCCACTCCCTATAGCACATCAATGTGAGGAGACTAGGGCAACGATCACAAAGGCACACAAACCTCGACCACCTGGATGAATACTCCCAGCAGGCGGGACAGAGGGGACGCGAAGGTGACCGCCAATCCGAGGCTCACTAGGAAGGGCATGACGAGTAAAGATGGCTCCTCGTTGTCAATGATCTCGAATGGGACTGTATGGTTGGCAGGTTTGGGGTCCTGTGCAAGCCGCCTATAGATCGCAGCCTCCTCTGTGTCTGCCTCCATCAATTTCACGGCGAATGCAGGAATTGTCTCGTTGCCGATGTCCGTGCAGAACACGAAGGACTCAAGAGAATGGTTCAGTACCACACCAATACAATTACAGGGCTGGATTCGAAAACTTACAGGTTTGAGCGTTGCGACCAATTCCACTCCTCGCCGCTTAAGCTCACGGTGATTCTTCAGCCACTCAGGAATTCCGCCTGGATTGGGACTGCCATCGGGATGTGTGGCCAAGGGCCACGAAGGTGCGCTAGTATCCACTCTACGCACAGCAAAAGGTTGATTGGTGTAGTCACCGTAGGTTGTCATGGTCGCGAACGAGTTGCCCAAAGCCTCACTGCGGCAGCCGCACGACGCGCGGTGTTCCCGCTGTGCGTGATTCCGGGCTTAGTCAGCACGTTTCGCTTGCTCTGCAGTTCAGATCTCGGATGAACGAGGGACCCGCCGGTACTCTGGAGTCTGGCGTGTTGCGGATCCTCAGCTCGCTGTCGTTCAACTACTCGTCAGATGGACAAGCGCAGCTACTGGCCAACATGTATGGGCATTTGCCCTCCCATTCGGTCTGTTCGCCTCTTGAACTCGACCATCGCACCTTCCCTGGTGGGGACAGTCGTACGTACGCATGGATGCATCTGGCTCGATGGACTGAGGCTATTTGAACGCTGTCCGCCACACAGCCACGGCTAGTTCCCAACAAGCCCCATCCTTGCCCCCAGGCGACTCTGCTTGTTCGCCTTGAAGCGTTCTCCCAGGTATCTAGCTTGCCGGTCGGCTTGTGCGCCACTGGGTACCAGGAAAGCGAATGCGCTCTGCCATTCCGAAGCACAGTGCGCCCACGATAAGCCCGACAGTTACGCGAGTGGCCGTGGGGAACTCAAAACTGCATTACATCTGCCGGATGAAACAATGTTTCGCCGGGTATAGGAACTTCATCATCGCGATGGGGCACGTATGCGGTATGAGCTAGCCCTTCGCCCCGGGATGTGCGACTACGCGTGCCGGGGTTGACGGTCATGTCGTCCTATAGCGCCAGCGGCTTGCCGTTAACGCCGTGTCCTTGCATGGGCGGCGGATCAGTATAAGTAGAGGCTCGCCCTGCGGACTGCCGACCCTATTGCGCCCTCCTCTGAGGCTCCCTGCGACTTGGGACCTGCTCACGTCGTGGTGTTGGCCACTCAGCCTCAAACGGATCCACCATGCTCAACGCGTTCGCCAAAACACTTCTTTTGCCTCTCGTCGTGGCTGCTCTTGCTGGCGTGCATGGCATTGCAGACGCCAAGTTTGTCACTAGAGCCGAGCTCCGCGCAAAGCAAGCAGAAGCAGCTACCCGCATCAAAGGGGACCTCTCCCGACGCGGTGTAGCTTCAGGCGAAGCGACTGGGGTCAAGAACATCACGTTCAGCAACCCACGAGCATCTGGTGAGTCTGCACAGCATGCATGCCGTTGATTGTCCTTACCTATACTCTTCAGAGTTCTATGTTGACGGGAAATCGATCCCGGACGTGAACTGGGACGTTGGCCCTAGCTGGTCAGGACTTCTCCCTATCAGCAGCGACCCCAACGAAACCCGCAAGGTGAGCATCGTACCTCAGCGCCATGCGTCTCTTCTCGAAGGAGTACCGCATGTCCCTGCTATGCGGGGAAATCGTTCACCCACGGTCGACCATACGCGCCGTCGTCATCTGGGCACGCCCACCGCCACGAAGCGGTTCCCCATCATGCGACACGTTGTCGGAACTGTCGGATGTTGTACCTTTCGCTTCGATGCGCCCAGTTGCTAACCGCACACCGCATGGACCCGCAGCTCTTCTTCTGGTTCTTCCCACCAGGCCCGCTGGGAAGCCTCGACGACCTCATCTTCTGGTACGTCATCTCGTTATCTCTACCATAGCGCACGTCACCCCCCGTGTCCGCTCTACATGCGCCGCATGGGTGCGAATACGCGGCAGTAGTAGCGTCCCTGGACGCGTATCCTGTCGGACAGGAATAGCGTGTGATGCACCTGCGCGTCCGTCAGCTGATCGCGTCCTTCTCTGACGCCTGATGCACAGGACCAACGGCGGCCCAGGGTGCTCGTCGCTCGAAGGTCTTCTGCAGGAGAACGGGGTATGTATGCACTGCTGCATGAAAGATTGATCGGACTGCTGATCCTGTGGAACCACAGCCATTCTCGTGGTCCTGGGGCCAGGCACACCCAACTCAGAACGAGTTCAGCTGGACGAACCTGTCGAGCCTCCTATACGTGGAGCAGCCCGTCGGGACAGGCTTTTCGCAAGGAACGCCAGATGTCAAGGTGTGTTTTGACTTCTCCTGACGCCATCGCGATCACATCAACGCATGCGCTCGTGTGGTGTGGCAGAACGAGGACCAGGTCGCAGCAGAGGTCGTCGGGTTCATCCAACAATTCTTAGAAGTGTTCAAGGAGCTGCAAGGCAAGAAGCTATATGTAACTGGCGAGAGCGTGAGCGAACTTCCCCAGGTTCCCGAGTCGACGCTGATCGCAGAGCTAGTACGCAGGGTACTACGTTCCGTGTAAGCCCACACCATCTGCGACCCACTGGTAGGCGCACCAATGACGGGACTTGCCAAACCAGACATCACGAACTACATCTTCGAGCATCCCAAGGCGCTCAACCTCTCCATGACAGGCATCTGGGCGTCTGACCGTGAGCCGCGCCCGGCATGAATCTTGAACCATATTCTGACCGCGAGCATCTACCAGCCGTCCTGGGATGGGACGTTGTGCAGTCCCAGATCCCTGCAGTCGACTTCGTGCACAAGTACGAGTCCGTCTTCGCCCTCAAGTGCGTCCACAGCGCCTTCTTATCTCGCTGCTCTCAATCACGGCTGACGTATCAAATGTTCATATGCATACAGCCAAACATTCATGGCGCACCTCGACGCCGTGGCCGAACGCTGCGGGTACGCGGGCTACGTCCAAAAGCACGTGACGTTCCCGCCCAAGGGCCCGCTGCCGCTCCCGGGGAAGAGTACCGAGGCGGACCCGGGGTGTGACGTGTGGGACGAGATATTCGACGCTGCGCTCGCGGTCAACCCAGCGTTCAACATCTACAGGATCTTCGACACGGTGAGGTCTTCTACTACGCTGCGGCGTGGCCATCAAAGTACTGAGAAATGTCGTGCAGTGGCCGATCCTGTGGGACGTCCTCGGCTTCCCGTACGTTCACGCCCTTTCCTGCCTTACCCATACCTCGTATCTGACGCCGTGTTCCGATCCAGCGGCTCATTTGCGCAAGAACAAAGCCCGATCTACTTCGACCGGCCAGAGGTGAAGCGCGCGATCCACGCGCCCGCGAACACGACCTGGTCCGAGTGCTCCGACATCGACGTCTTCGCAGGAGGGAAGGGCGACCAGTCGCTCCCGTCCGCGTTCACGGTGCTCCCAAGCGTTATCGAGAAGAGCGCGCGGTCGGTCATCGTGCACGGCCTCGCGGACTTCATCCTCATCGCCGATGGCGCGCGCGTCGTCATCCAGAAGTGAGTTACGGTCTGGTCTGGGTTGGGTTGGCTGTGCGCGCAGCGCTGACGGAGCGTCGTCTTTACAGCATGACCTGTACGTGACGAGCGTGTTGTTCGAGAGGGGTTACACGAAAGCTGACGGAGCTCAACTCCCACGTAGGGGACGGCAAACAGGGCTTCCAAACGCCCATCCAAAATGACAGCTTCGTCGTCGACGGCATGGGCGCGCTCGGGACCGCCCACAGCGAGCGCGGGCTCACCTACTACGAAGTCGCGCTGAGCGGACACATGTGCGTGTCGTCCCTTGCACGCTCCACCCGTCGCGGTGCTGACCGCGTGCGTCTTTGCAGGATCCCACAATTCTCGCCGAAGGCGGCGTTCCAGATCATGGAGTACCTGATGGGCTTCAGGGAGAAGCCGTGAAACAGTGCAGGTGCGCTGCGCTAGTCTCTTGTAGGCGTAGATACTCCTCGCAGTGGAGTGACTCCGAAGTACGAGCGTGACGAAATGTGCATGCTGCGTCTATTCGTGACCGAGCGGTATCACCGTTCTGTTGACTACACGCAGGAACCACTCGACGGTGCATATAACCCACCGCAAGATAGTGAGTACCCAGTACGCTTGGCGGATCGTCGGCCGCCAATGGCAAACCGTCGTGCAACCGCGTTCGTCGCCCTCCAGCCACCGCCCAATCCAACGAGTGACCCAGGGGACTTCTTCCTCGGGATCGTGCAGACACTAGGCGTGCGGATGAGAAACGCCAGAGTCAGTGAATGGTGCGGAGACGAACGCTGCATACCTTGAGCAGCTGAGACCACATTTTGACGAGGCAATACACGTCCCAGGAGTACGGGTCGAACGCCTCCATGCCGCACCTGCGTGCATGGCAGTCTGGACGCCCGTCCCATTGTCCAGCTGCCTCGAAGTGTGGAAGTCGATGATGTAGGCACGCACAACGCTTGTCTAATTCCGCTTTTTAGTCCGTCGCGAATAGGACGTTCGTGGTGGATCAGTCCTAAAGGAGCTGCACTAGCCTCATAGCGAAAACGACTCAGCGACATTGAATCTAAGAAGGATGCGTACCAAATGTGCAATGCGGTGGTCGTGCAGATACTTTACTCCCTGCATTCAAGTTGCATACGAGATATAAGGCGGACATGCAGGGTGCCCGAACCTCCATCAAATCGATGAACTTCCCGAGCAGCGAGGGAAGGGTAGGTGTTGGCATCATGGCTGGTAGCCGGAAGAACCGGAAGAGGTACGGCATGATCAGCAGAAAGGGTGGTACGGTCTCGATGAGCTCGAATGGTATCAACCACTTGAAGCCCTCAGGATCCTGCGCAAGTCTTTTGTAGATGACCGGCTCTTAAGTTTCGGGATCTAGGATCTTGACGACGTGTGGGAGGACTGTTGGGCCCTGATTGTAGTTCGTGGATTATACGTAGGAGTTTGAAGGGTGAGATGCCTCTTCGGGTTCAACCAGAGCAATGCACGCAAACTCACCCTCGCCGTCGATGTTCCACGCCGCGCCGGCCCCGCCGTCGACGTTCCGCGCCGCGCCCGCCTCGCCGTCGACGTTCCACGCCGCGCCCGCCTCGCCGTCGACGTTCCACGCCGCGCCCGCCTCGCCATCGACGTTCCGCGCCACGCCCGCCTTGCTGTCACCCTTCTGCGCCGTGCCTGCCCCCCCACCCCGCCATTGCCCTTTCACACCACGGCTATGACAATGACACCATCACCTTCTGGCACCATGCCAGTGCCAACACCGTCTTCATGCACCATGCTCGAGACACCACTGTTCCCGTACACTGCACTATTTCTTCAAGATAGCCACAAATGTATCATTGACTTGACTGCTGATAGCGACCATGAACCTGAACCCTGACTAGACAGCATGTATGTTCCCTTGTAGTGTGTATGTATAGTACGGGCATGTGGGTCACCAACTGTACAAGTTTTGGACTTTATAGTACCGTAATGTATGACTATGTTAAGTTAAGCTAAATCAAGCGCAGTGGCATGTACGCCCACAGGACGTACAAGGATCTGTACCAAGACGGTTAGGGTTGAAGAGGTCCTTACGGTCGACAGTGGGATTGTCAACCCAAGAAATAAGGTACTTGAAGATAGTTGCAGCATTGTCAAAGTTCTCCGTCCACCCCCCCCACTCGCATATTGTGCGGATAGGCCACCGTAGCTCCATGGCAAGGTATTGACACCCTCCACGTCAGAAGGAATGGGTACCGTATGGTCGCGGGTCGGTGCCAATGTCCACCATATTGTTGCGGAAGTATTCAAGAAAGCTTTGCGAGGTCTTCATACATTTCAGACATTTTCATGAGGTAGCAATCAACAAATGTCACTTACCAGCGCATCCTCGGCTGCCAGGCTAACCTGATCATATCCGTGCTTTCGCCGGAATACATAGCCATGGCGCTCAATGCCCATCTCCTTGGAGAGTCTCCACCATTTGGCCAAAGCGAAAACTCCATCCATCCATGGCCGCTCTTTATCAGGCCAAAGCCAGAACGGGGCTATTCCTGTCATAGAACAAATTCAGTCACAGACGAAAACCATTGACAGCATGGGGATCAGACTTTATGCCACTCAAACAACCTGTACACTTACCGCCATATTGATTGGTTTTACAGAATGGTAGCTCCAACTTTACGACATGGGTCCCATCAATTTGGGTGAACTCCACATCCGTCCACATGATCCGCAAGGCCTCGTCGTAGCGAAGCAAGCAGAGCATTGAGACCACATACAAGGTCTGCAACATCTGTCGGAAGTTGTGTCCACCCCACTCCTCCGGTCGCTCAAGCTTTCGCTTTTGTGAGCCTGGCTGAGGTTCATTTTCATTCTGGAATGTTGTGTTGTATTGCCATAACTTGCGCATAGTTTGCTGGTCCATTGAACACGCGCTAGTGATGACCTCGCCTGCTCGGACCTGTATACATGCAAACACGCTAAGATTGGCATACTCGGTTACACTACTGTATGTAGGAAACTTTCCCACCTTCCTACGCCGCAAGCTAATCATGTACTGGGATACAACTGGCGAGAGCGATGGGTTGCCAGAGAATGTTCCTGGTTGGAGTGTATTCTCGAGCCAAACTTGAGTCCCGAGCTTATATTCCCTGCCGTACTTGTGACTTATGGCAGCGCGCATTTTCTGTGCACGCGCGTACCCAACCCGGGGGATCGAGAGATCTTTGGGCTGCCCGGTGGTAATATCGAGGTCATCCGCCCTTAAGCCGTAAGTCAGTGCCGACATAATGGATAGCCTGACATGGGTACAGCATACTTGTGCATAATCCACGCCGCAATCCATAAGGGGAGCTTGGGTGGGAGTGCGCGCCAGAAACCATCATGGTTGTCGCTGGACTTGATCAAGTTCCACTGGATGCAAAAGTCCGTGAAGGTGTTCCAGAGTCTGCAAGCGAGTGAGCGGCCAATACTTATGATGCAGGGCACAGTGACAACTGAAAACATACCGTCGATACTCGTGCAATGTGCTTGGAACAATGACGTTCTCAGATGCCTTCTCGACATGCTTCTCTAAGGTGTTGCTGTCCGACTCATGTGCAAGCTTCTGTTTCTTGTTGATCTCGTTGGGAGCTCGAACATACTCTGGGTCCTGCTCGAGGCAGCTATCGAAGTCTATAGCAGACTCCATCGCCTCGATTTCACTCTGCTGGTCCTCAAGAACATCCGTAATGCTGATATTCTGGATCTCTTCAAGACAGGAAGTTATTCCTGCCATAGACATCTTGCTGTCTGACATGATGCGCCGTCAATGGCTCGGGGCTGGCAGGATCTTGTGCTAGTAGCAGTAGGAATCGCCTGAGAGATAAAGAAGCAACCAGAAGGCGAGCAGCTGTGTACGAATGTCCCTCAGGTAGTCTGACAAGATCAAACAACACAAAAGAGAGGCAAGGGTGAAGGTGTACACAAGAGGCTGTCAATACACGACACGGTGTTGTCGCGTAGCAGCCATAGATGGATCATCCGCCACTAAGAATGTAGGATGGGCAGGCACCAGGAGCCGAGCACAATGCCGGTGCTTCGACTCGCTTTCCACTCACCAGTACCATATCCCTCTGCTAATCACAGATCCATGCCTGCTCATGAGCAGGATGCACTCACGCTTCCATATCCAAACCAAACCATACATGCCAACAACGGGAAGATGCAGACATTCCAGCTAGTGATGTGAGCCAGTTCTCGGACAACCGGGAGTCCAGCATGCACACGTATGCGGTCTAATGCCTCAACAACTCAACAGTACACCTGCAGTCAAGAACAGTAATCTGAAGGGATATCTTGCCTCTTATGGCCTACGCAAGTCGGGGAACCGGGCGGTGCTGCTCGAGAGACTCAGGGCCTTTTCCAGCAGCCCTGCAGAGTGGACAAAGTAAGCAGTGCTACGAGGAACACAACCGTCCTGTAGGATTAACTCACACCCATTGCAGCTTGTTCCAGCCCAAGCACGGCCGCAGACGGGGGGATATCTCAAGTGCGAAGGCCAATAAGAGCCATGCTGCACACCGCATCCAAGATCTGTTCGGAACCAACAGTGAGCCAACTGAGTACCTACCAAAGAAGACCGGATCGGAGACACGCGTGCCTCTTCCAATCAATGAGAACATACTGGCAGCGAACGATGCATGGGTACGTCACTGTAGTAAGACACATAGGACAGCGGCACCACTCACATGAATGCCCGGACAGGCTGAGACGGTCTTGAAGATTCATGCGCCGATCTATGTCCCTCTTGTGAATGACGGCACTCACGCTTGTGACCAAATGAACACTGAGGCGATAGCATTGCCGAGTAGTCTGACCCATGACACCCACAATCAAGCATCTCAGGATGCAGCTGTACCTGAGACCACCAATGATTTGGACACGAACTCGCTCAGACCAGCAGAGCCAAGTGCCCCTGGGACCAGCTCCGACCGAGGCCAGGTTTGTCAAATTCCTTGAATACAACCATGGCCGTGCTAAGCATCCCTTACCTGCAATAGATCACAAGCATCCGCAGGCTTGAGCGGCGTGTTGCGAGTGTAGGGGACGACATTACATCGCAGTTTGGCGCAATGCAGAAACAGATCACCAACATGCAGTTGTCCCTCCACGCTATCCTGCAAGCGCAAGTGTGCCCGCCGAGCCCCCCGGTAACCTCTCGGACCCGGGCACCCGATGCGCGCATCCCGCTCACATCAGCATCCAACTCATCCCGGTTCGCCCTTCCGGCTTGGACCAGTACACTCACTCAGGCTGCTGGCTCCCTGACACCTACGCTGGTCAACACAGACATCCTGCCCTCATCGCTCACTGCAACGCCAACACTTGGCGAGCAACAAGACTGTCCTGGTCAGGGTCGGCTCTCACTCGGCAGCCAACAACAGGCAAACTCCGCCACAGTCACCTTGCACGACACGTCAATTCCTGCAGAAAATCTCTTGATCTTTGACATCGACGGCGAGTCGCTCGCGTTTGATAAGACCAAGGTACCAAACCCCCCGCCTATCAACTTCTCGGACGACATACCACGGCTATTCCGTGAGTGGAATCACTCAACGCTCTTGGTCGTCAATGGCAAGGGGATTGGTGTCAAGCACTGGGGTCGTTTCTACAAGAAACGCACGCACATCAAAGACCATGCGTGGGAGCTCCTGCGGGTCCGATGGGGGACTTGGAAGGTACGTTCCGTGCAGTAGATCCATCATTGCTTTCAGTGTCTTGACATCAAGTTGCCGCCATTTTCTGCGGTCCCTGCATAGTTCCTTGTGGAAGAGCGGGAACGATTCCCTTCTGAGGAGGCGTTCTGGTCCGAGTATAGCGACGAACACGGAAACCATCTGAGCTACCAGAAGATTGCTGACGCGCTGCAGAGGAAGCGTGTTCAGGACGATGAGCACGATTCCACGGCAGCGCTCCAGTTCTTCGGGGGTGATCTCTCCCAGCCTGCAGCACACGGATACTTCTCCTACAAGAAGAGCGGCAAGATGCATGTCTGCAACAAGCCAGCCAAAGTTGCAGAGCGTTGGCGACAGTTGCTACAGAATCACCCAGAAGTTGCTCAAGAGTGGGAGATCACGCGCGCTCAGACTGCCTGCGGCCCGCACAGTATACCAGGATCTTCGCGCAACACTCGCGAGGTCTCCAATTGCAACGGCGGCTTCTGAGTCGTACACGGTAAGCGGTCGCATCGCTAATGTGCAGCTGTTTCTGACTCACTTCCTTCATCCAGTTTTGCACTGTCTCGACGCGCTCGTCGTTCACGGGTGCGCTCACCGCTTGTCATTGCAGCGCCTTTGCTCATCACTTACACGTCCACAGCGCGCGTCGGCACGCGCACTGGACAGTACATATGAAACTTGCCTTGTCCCATCCTCGCTTGTTTTCACAACCCCACGCTCGTTCAATAACCCTTGCTTGGCCCTCACAACCCCACGCCCACTCGGTGCCCACTTGCAGGCATGTCAACGACCCCATCCTCGCTCGCTCGACGTTCATGCCGCGCTCGCTCGTCGTTCGCGACACGCTCGCCCGACGTTCGCAACACGCTCGCCCGACGTGCATGCCGCGCTCGCTTGTCGTTCGCGACAAGCCCGCACAACGTTTACGGCTCACTCGTCCACCTGCGGGCACGTCCACAACCCCGCGCTCATTCAAAAACCCTTGCTTGGCCCTCACAACCCCACATCCACTCGGTGCCCACTTGCAAGCACGTCAACAACCCCGTCCTCGCTCGCTCGGCGTTCATGCCGCGCTCGCTCGTCGTTCGCGACACGCTCGCACAACGCTCACGGTTCACTTATTCACCTGCGGGCATGTCCACGACCCCGCGCTCGCTCGTTGCGCACGACGTGCTTGCCAGGTGTGCACATGTAGCTGAGATGAGTTTGCTTCAATCCTTACTGTGATCTGCGTAATGCCGTCTGGACGCGTGCCCGACGTTCGTACATTACTTAGCCATGTGCCCTTTATAATGCCGTCTCGACACAATTTGACGCGACGACTCCAGTCCTGATATTCTTACCACAATATATCTTGCTATTCTTGATAATAATGCTGCTCAGGCGTCACGCTCACGCCTGCTCCGAGGTTCAGCACGTCTCTCCATTCCACGCACTCGTATTTCAGACGATCGCGCAGTCTGGGGGGCGTGAAGGACGCTCCGCAATGACGCGAGCGCCGAGACGGCCGCTTAGAGACCGGAGGCCCGATTTGGGAGTCGTGGGAACGGAGACCTGAAGGTAGCGCCCAGGGGACCTTCAATCTCCCGAAGGAAGTACAGCATGATCAGCAGAAAGGGTGGTACGGTCTCGATGAGCTCGAATGGTATCAACCACTTGAAGCCCTCAGGATCCTGCGCAAGTCTTTTGTAGATGACCGGCTCTTAAGTTTCGGGATCTAGGATCTTGACGACGTGTGGGAGGACTGTTGGGCCCTGATTGTAGTTCGTGGATTATACGTAGGAGTTTGAAGGGTGAGATGCCTCTTCGGGTTCAACCAGAGCAATGCACGCAAACTCACAGGCTTGAGGGTCGAGTCCAAGACTAGACCGCGACGTTCGACATCCGGGTGGTCTCGCAACCACTCCGGAATCCCGAGAACATCCAATGTCCCATCAGGATGCTCCGCGAGGGGCCATGGCGGAAGCCCCTTGAACACCATCCTGGCACACAGGAAGGTATGGTGATGGTGAACGCTACAGATTGCATTATGGCGAATCGCAGAGAACTCCGCCGGTCTGTTGCCAGATCCGGCTACTTTCAAACACAACTAACGCCGCTCAACTCGGGGCTGCGCGGCACGGCCGCATTCACTCTCTCACCATACTACCACCTGGCGAGCTAGCAGAGCAGTTGTAGCATACTAAGAATGATCAGAAGGAGAGCTTGATCAAGCTCGTCGGCATCTTCTTCGACAGCATGGACCTGTCGTGCTGCTCCAGCGCCTTCGCCAGGTCTTGGCTGATCTCCCGGTTCGTCTTCAACCAGTCTTCACTCCCGCGAATAAGCCCCCGGCCAGCAGTGGCGTACTCCGCCTCAAGGTCCACGAGTCTGTTGAAGTGCGCCACACTGATCGCGGGTGAGGCTGAGTATCTACATCGTCTGCAGAGAATGGAAAGACACACCTCTCTGCACGGATCGCGTGAAGATCAGAGACGGCATTGCGCATGAGCTCGTTCCGACCCAAGCGCGCCTGATCCTGTACGCCTTCAAATTTCGCCTCCATGTTGTGTATCACGACCTAGGACGCGTCAATCGAGGCACATCATATGGGAGTAGAGAACTTCAAAGCGACCTGGTGAATCCTGTCCAACACCATCACGATCCTTCTCGTCGGGTCGACGCGAGACTTATCCTGGATGCCCGGCTCCTCTCTCAAGGCGGGCACTTCATATGCGCGGCGCATCTTGGTTGTGGCCACTGCTAGTTTGGTCAGTGCCAGCAAAGTGATACCGTTCCCGATGAGCTAGCTACCTTGAGGGGAAGGCGGTTCGAGGGATTGGATCGGTTCGTAGCGGTGCCGACGCCACCCGGCCTGAGTGGAGGTGTCATAGGCCGATGCCCGTGTCAAGTCAACCTCAGGAGCAGGACGGTCCCTGGGCAGATGCGCGAAGAGTTCATCATCGTCCGCGGTGAGAATTTTGGACTTGGTGTCCGCCGGCTTGAACACTGGGGGCGTGGACGTCCAGGTTCTGACAGTTGAGGGGGCTGATATGTGCTCTGCGACTGAACTAGGAGCGCGACAGACGGGATTTGGAGGGGAGTCGAGTGTTAGATCAATTGTCACCGCCCCCTGCTTGACGAGGACTGGAGCATGAGCAGGCCGCTGGCGGGGGCGTCACATCAGTGAGCTCGCAAACTGATGCGGCAGATGGGCTTACTGCAACGCTAATGAGGACAGCAGATCGTGACCGCGGCTCTTCCTGGAGCTAGATGTACGCGTAAGAGGAGTCCGACGAGCCCGTATCTGTTCGCCTTACCTGTACGTCGATCTTCGATGGTTCGGACACCGTGATCTCTTTGTTGCGCTGAATCGGCCTGAGTGCAGCCCGCTCGAGACTTCCCGGCCCCTTAACGGGTGCAGGGGGCACAGGCGAGGCTGGAGGCACATACGGGTCCTCCTTTGGGCTTAATGTTTCTGGGTCGTCAACGTTCATTGGATCGGCAACGTCGTACCCGATCAACGACACGTCCTGGATCGTTGGTGCACTCTCTTCGTCGACGTCGTGGGCCCTGGTGAGTTCCTCGGCGGCGACATCCCAGGGAGTAGTGTTTGACTTGTTCGAATAGATAGGAGCGTTCGCTCTGCCTGAACTGTCAGACTATGCCCGCAGGCATGTCAGTTCAACAAGCCACGCGTGGGAATGGACGACATACGGCTTCATGAGCCACCGCAGCAGTCTTCGATCCAGAGCTCGTTACAAGAGTCGAAGTACCATCCACGGCGCGTGGCGTAGCATGGGCGTTGTCACTGATCAGCTGCTAGAGGTAGAGGTAACGGTAGAAGTTAGATCACAACACGGTGCACGCTATTCGAATCTTACGAGACGGTCAGCGTCGTCTATCGGAGCGGCATGGGTGTCGACCGTAGCAAGTGTCGCGGAGTTATCGTCGTGAAGTTGAAGTATCATCGCCGCCTCGATGGTAGGTTTCTTGCGAGGTGCGCGTTTAGGACGAGTCCGCGGAACATCGACCTCTGCGACAGGGAACGTTTCCGGGGGAGCCTCAATCCCAGCATCAGCCTCCACGTGCGTGTTCGTCTGTTGCCCCTGCGTCGCAGCTGCGCGCGTCTTCCGGACTGGCTTGACCTTCATCGGGACCTCCGTCGCCGGGCGAATATCGTGGTCCTCCGGCCCTGGTGGTTGCGTCTGGTCGAGCTTCACCTTCTCAACCTTCGCCACCTTCGCCTTGGGCTGAGGCTTACGCTGTACCTTGGCGACAGGAGACGAAGGCTTCGCCACGGACACCGTATGCGGAGGACTGGGCAACGCGTCATAATCGACTAGTTTAGACGTGTTTTCAGGCTTCACTCCGTCATCGACCACAGGCGAAGACATTCGCCCTTTCTTGGCACGGTATCTCTTCGTCGCTCTCGCAGCGGCTCCCGTGCGAGGACGCAAGACTTGGGCCTCAGAACGCTCGTCCGCGATCCCGGTCTTCGGCCTCACATACCCTGTGGTAGCCGGTGCGGGCGCGATGCTCGTAGCCCCTGAAGCGCGCGCACGTTTGGTAGCTTTCTCGGTGTCAACACTGTCGATGACGGGTAGAAATTCAGGTTCGTCCGGTTCCTCCATTATTAACTTCCGCTTGGAAGGACGAGGCTTCACACCACCGTTGACGAGCGGCTTCTCTCTCTTTCGGAGCCCCGCCTTGACGGATCTCTTGGCGGCGGGTGTCGGGGAGCTTGTCGGATGTGCTAGACACCGGTCAGGTGAAGTCGTCTCCTTGACTGATCAAGACCTACCCAAGTCGTTCAGGATATCGCTCGCCTTGATCGCAGAATTCGTATCTTTGGCCTCCTCATCTGGAAGAGTTACAGGCGCGGGAGCAGAAACGGCGGCGGCAGCAGCAGCAGCAGAAGGCCGTCGATTGGAAGAGAGGACAGTACTTAGACGAACGGGGCCTTTCTTGGCAAGAGCGCTTTTCAGGACAGCCTTAGGTACGATTGGAGGAGATGAGACTGCCGCGTTGAAGTCGGGAGCAGGGATATCAGAAAATCTCAAGACTTTCTCGCGAGCATCAGAGGAGACGAGCGTCACATTCTCAGGTAAGGGAGACAGCGTGGCGGAAGCAGCGGGCATGGGAGCGGGCAAGGCATCAAGCATAGGCACAGGAGCAGGAGGAGCGGGAACAGGAGCAGGAGGAGCAGGCACAGGAGCAGGAGGAGCGGACACAGGAACAGGAGGAGCGGGCACAGGAGCAGGAGGAGCGGGCACAGGAGCAGCAGACAGAGCAGCTGTGGGCAGAACAGGCAGGGGTACGAGATCGTCAGCAGACTGGGATTCGTCGATGGTAGGTTCACGGAGCAGAGCAGCTTTCCTCTTGGCACGTCGCGAGCTGGGAGAGAGCGGAGCAACTGGGGGAGAGCCATCTTCAGGGTCTAGCACGATCTTGCCCACCCCGCCGCGGGCGACGCGAGTAGCCGAACTGCTCGTAGCGATGCTCTTCGTTGCGATGGTTTGGAACGAGATCCGTCCACGAACAAGGCTAGTGCTAGTACCAGAGCGTTTCAGAGCTTTTGACCGAGGGAGAGGGCTGTCATAGTCAGATATGTCGGACAGTTCTTCATCGCTGAGTCCAAAGGCGGCCGCACGGATGAGATGGCTATCGCTACGAGTCGGAGGCGAAAGGCGAGTACCAAAGTTTTCCTTGTCGCCAGACAAAGCAGTATCGCCTGGTTTCTCTTGCTTTTCGCCACTCCCCGGCATCGCTGAGACGGAGGACGTTTCGGCAATTCTGGGTTGCTCTGCAGGGCGAGGAGGGGATGGGACATGCTTGAGCTCGATGACAGACTCAAAGTGTTCTGCATCTCTTGGCGACACGACGTCATCACTAGGATCGTCGGTTTGGTAGACTGATGATAGCGACATGAGTGTCTGGCCTGCGTTACCATACAACTCCTCACACTCACATTGCGATACGTTATCAATGCGCTATAACCGTATAAGCCTCAGCGACTTTGCGTGCAGATGAGCGAACGTCACGTCTGACCTCGGTTTGACTAAGCACTTTGACCAGGTTGCCTGTGCTGTCGAGCTCGAGATGGGCAGGCTCGACAGCTATAGACAGTTTGTAGGTTGTGGAAAGTGCCGTCGTTCTCCCGGACGCAAGGTGGATCTACAGTACCAACGTGTGAGTATCGATGCTCATGCCTGCGAGGATAGCGCTCACAATGCCTCTGCTCTCCATGACTTGCATCAATCTGCCAGATTGGGTCGCATTTACGTCGAAAAACGCGTTGAGTTTAACAGCTACCTCCTCGCTATGAGAGTTGATGGGGTCTTTCCCCAGTCTCGGTGCGTCCTTGAGCGAGAGAGAGACTCGGACGCCGTCCCTGGACGTCCGGGTCACATCGATACCCTTGATGGATGTGTATGTGATCTCGAGTGACTCGTATTGGTCGTCCTGTTGTATACATCAGAATCACTCCCTTGTTGCGGCCGGTTCAGCGATGACTTACTCCGAGTAATACGTTTGCTAAAAACATGCGATCGTCTGCATATACGCGGTCTGATGGGTAGGCTCTACCGCATGCAACAACTTCTGCAACAACGAATGGCTGCGGGCTAAAGTAGGGTAGGCGTTAATCAGGACTTGTGTTGGCAATTCGCGAAATGGCACATACTATGTGATGTTGCCCTTGGACAGAACGTCGACAATCTTGGAAGCGGTCTCTTCCCAGTTGCCGCTTGGTACGTTCTCAAGAAGCTCAGCAACTTCGCTTCCCACTGCAAGCAACTCGGGCGGGGTGGAAGACCTGAACACGGAGTGGATATATGCGGTACGTTTGGAGCGGCCCGAAGCGGAGCTACGCGTGGAGGGAATGGCACGAGCGAACAAGTTGAGTAGACCTTCCAGAGCGAGGTAATCTGTGACGGGTATGAGATTCATCAAGATCCGAGCGCTGTCTCCAGTGATGTCTCATAAACATACCTTTGGTCCTCCAGATACAGGAGCCAAGGCGTTCTCCACCTAAGATGTCTGCGTCACGCAATTTCTCTTGGTTGCTATGATTCGACGCAGCACTGTCGCACAGAATGTTGTAGGCCTATGGTGGACACGCATATATCCATGATAGCCGTGGCGAGGATGTGGAATAGCACTCACCGTACAACGCAAGTCCACGCTTGTCTTCGGGGCGGAGAGAGAGAAGAACACATCGCACATAGAGGCGTAAAGAGCCTCCCCAACATATTCCTTCGCATCCTTCGTTTCATAGGAGTCAAGATAGTCCTAAATGGTTCAAACAACGGTGAATAGCTTGCATATATTCGCGAGCTGCAGGACTAACCAAAACACCTGAGAGCAATGCATGCAGTACAAGCTCCCACCAGTCCTGCTCGTCGCGGCGCATGCTCACAATGCTAGGGAGGACATGCTCGTGGTAGAGGAATTGGAGGATTTCCGAAGTCATTTGCAGTGCAGGAAGTCGTATGCTGACGTAGAGGACGCGTAGAGACTCTCGGAGGGTGGTCGATAACTTTCGCGCAATCTGCGGGGAAATAGTTTGCAGCTTCTATAGCAAAATGAGAGGGACATTTTTCCGTGACTCCACTTCCATAACATACCAAGAGTACGAGATGCGAAGACACATGGGCCGTGATTTCGAGCAGACGCTTCTTCTCCTTTGTTTTACATTTTGAGATGATTTCGTTCAGTTTTTGCAGAGAGATCAGAACAGAGTCCATTGTATACTTTCATTGACGGTTGAAACAAGGCCAATGTGAATGCAGAGGCCACTAAGCGGGCGGGAAGTAAGCGGCGCGATGGCGGGACGGGAGCAAGACACGATCGCCGCGACGCGATTGAGCGCGTTTGTCACAGCGCGACGGTGACAGTGACGCTTATGTAAATATATCTGGTAGCCCAAGCAGCGACAAACAGTACAGGCAAAGCTTCACAACAGGCGATATGCAGGCGGTGTCCGCTTCTTGCCCTTGCACAACCATCTTCGTCCCCTCGATATGTCTGAACCTCCGCCCACACAACCTCAAGTCGACGAGCCGATGACGGTCGACCAAGCAGAGAAGACTGAGCTGTCTGCAGACATCATCAACGCCTTGCGCCAGCTGCAGGCTGCGCCACAATTCTCGCCCACTCCTACCCCCACTCCCACGCAACCTAACAGCCAAGACATGGTGGCGGCCAAGCAGGAGCCGATTCCGCCACCTCAGTCTGAGTGGGATCGGTTGCGTGCTCAGTTGCGAGAAAAGCCTGTGGATGCAGACGGATGGCTGAAACTTGCCGACCTCGCCGAAGACTCGGGTGACATTGAGAAGATCAAGGACACCTACGAAGGCATGCTCGAAACCTACCCCAACACTGTTAGAACCACCGTGTGCATGTCTACCCGCAAAACCACTTGTCTGACCGCCCGAAACTAGCCGTCCGTACAGATCGCGTATTTGAAGCATTTCCTGGACGACCCATCCCAGTTCGGCCAGGCTGAGGCACTCTTCAGACGATTTCTGCTGAGAACTACACCTTCCGTAGAACTTCTCAAGTTTTACTTGACATACATCAGGTATGGGTCGCCACCATTCCCATGCCCTGCATACATTAAGACTTCAAGCAGGAGAGTGACGACTGGCGCGAACGCGCGGGAAGTCATTCGGAAGTGTTACGATTTCGCACTCGGTCATGTCGGCCAGGACAAGGACAGCTTTGAAATATGGCAAGATTACATCAATTTCCTGAAGGCCGGCGAGGTAAGTGACCTTCTCACCGTTCACTTTTTATCTTGTTTTTTGCTTTCGTGTTTTCTATTGTGTGTTCGGTTCATCCGGTTATTGCCTGAGGCAACGAACCAGTCTCACGACTGGCGATGCAATGGCATGCGGAACATCGCTTGGACATGGCTGCGGATGTGGGCGATATGTGATTGGGGGCGAAAGTTTCTCATGAGAGAGGTAGACATCCCACACCACCTCAATCACCGGTGAGGGCCATCGTCACGATACCTACTGTGGTGACCATCCGTTGCACCGTTGGATGAGACATGCATTGGACAGTCTCGCAGTCATCATAGACGGCAGCAAACCTCGAAGCAGGACGTGCTGCATGTAGGTGTATTGGTCTCCTCACTGGAGAGCAATACATCAACAGAAGGTCAAACCACGACAGATGACCGCGAGAACATATCAGAGGCGTCCATCCGCGAAAATGACCATCTCGCCAAACCCTCTCGCAGTCGGCTGCTCCGTGCAAGATGGGTCATCCAGAGTTTTATACCATTTGTACTCGCTGGAAGCTTGGACCTTTGACTGCATCAATGGCATCTGTTAGTCACCTTGCGCTCTCCAGTTCGAATGCCCAAACTATCGGTCTTACTGGCCTTCTTGCGAGTTGAGGGTCATTTCACGGCGCTCGAGGCGCATCTGCTTGTCCGTTCCGTTGACCCGTTTTCTGCGGCTGCGTCAAGGTTCCGATACATTCACTAGGACCATTGTACAACCTTGTAGTTCCTACAATTGTTACTCCAATTCTCCTCTCCAACCTCTGCGTGCGATATCAAATCGTGTCTATTTTCAAGGGTACTTCACGAGCATGTCATTGGGTTGTTTTGACAGTCTCGGAGCCCATACTAACCGAGTTGTCTAGACAAGCACGACATGGGAGGAACAGCAGAAAATGGACGCTGTGCGGAAAGCGTACCAGCAGGCGGTGCAGATCCCCATGGAAAACGTGAAGCGGCTCTGGGAGGAGTACCAGGACTTTGAGAACGGCCTCAACAGGATCACCGTACGTCCTCGCCTCTCGCATCCACAGCCTCTCACTAATACTCGGCTCCCCATAGGCCAAGAAGTTTATCTCCGATCTGCAGGAAGCCCACATGCAAGCGCGCACGGTCTTGAACCAACTGCAGGAGCATCTCACTGTGCTCTTCCCACCGCCTCCCCCGCCGCGCAACAACCGCCCCGCGATTTGGCTCCCGCGCCCGCCAACGTTCAACCAGAATGACAAGGCGCTAGTGCAGCGTTGGCGGCTCTACCTTAAGTGGGAGGAGAGCAACCCGCTCGAGATTGAGGAGAAGGACCGCGCGACGCTCCTCCAGCGCGTGCAGAGCGTATACCGCAAAGCGGTTGTGCGTATGCGGTATTACTCTGAAATCTGGTATGTTCAACCTCGTTGGCAGCGAGGGATGTCGGGCACTGATGTCATTGCAGGTACATGGCGTATGCGTGGACGAACAGTATCGGTAAGACAGATGAAGCCAACGCACTGCTCAAGTCGGGCATCGACGCAAACCCTTCAAGGTGAGCAGTACGTTCAACTGACCTTGTACGAGAGGGCTCACTCTCGTGATCAGCTTCGTTCTGAACTTCGCGTATGCGGAAGCGCTTGAAGTACAAGGTAACTTCGCCGAGGTGCACGCCACGTATGAGAAGTTCTTGGATGTGCTCCGCAAAGACCTGGAGACGGTCGAAGCGCGTGTAAACTCTGCGAACTCATCCAACAGCTCCATCGGATCGCAAGCGTCCCAGAGCTCGCTGAAAGATTCCAACGCGATGGACGTTACCCCCGGACTGTCTCAGTCGCAGTCGCAGCCTCCGTCCCAGAACTCGTCGTTCGCGACGCAGGCTGGGGACGAGAAGCCCCCGAAGTCGAAAGAACTGACAGACAAGCGCACCGACTATGGCATCGTGTACATAATGTACATGCGCTTTGGACGGCGGGCTGAGGGCCTCAAGTCGGCTAGGAACGTCTTCGGTAAGGCCCGCCGAGATCGGTGGACGCCGTGGGAAGTCTATGAAGCTGCCGGTACGTGCGCTTGGTCATGGTCCTTCGTGCGAGGCTGATGATGTGTATTCCCAGCTCTCATGGAGTATCATTGCGGCAACAAAGATATCCAAGTTGCGAGCAGGATTTTTGAGAAAGGCATCGAGACTTTCGCCGACGAAGTCGAGTTTGTCCTGCGTTACCTCGGCTTCCTTATCTCTATCAATGATGAGAACAGTATGTGCATCTTCGCCCCCGAGTTCTCGCGCTGACTCATAGTCCTTGCTCGCAGACGCAAGGGCCCTGTTTGAACGTGTGATCGGTAACTTTGCTCCTGAGAAAGCTCGTCCCCTGTGGGAGCGTTGGGCACGTTATGAGTATCAGTATGGCGATCTGGCTGCTGCGCAAAAGCTCGAGAAGCGCATGGCGGAAGTGTACCCAAGCGGTATGTTCTACCACTGTCCTCGTGTCTCGATTGAAGCTGACGAGACGTGTAGACCCGCCGATCAAGAGATTTGCTGAGCGTCACAAGTACCTCAACATAGATGCTATTGCAGTGCGTGACTTGGGCTTCGTGCTTGGACGACAAGGCTCGCGCACGGGCGGAGGAACTCTTGGCCGTTCAGACACCGTGCAGTCGCTCATGTCCTCTCAGCCAAAGGAGATGCTCCCAATCCCGAGCAGTAGCGGTTCCAAGAGGGCGGTATCGCCAGAACACAGAAGACGCGACGAGAGCCGCTCTGAGCACCCGCCGAAGAGGCAACGTGCTGCCAGCCCCGTCAGAGATCGGGAGCCGCACTGGAGAGAGGGCCGGGATGGCCCGCGTGGTCGTCGTCACAATTCACCCGGGTGGGAGAGAGAGCGCGAGCGCGAGGCTCCTCCTGCTCCAAGGAGGCCTCACAAGGAAGAGAGGGAGGAAGACAAGGGTGTTGTCATCCCCAGTGTGCTGTCTTGGTTCATCGGTACATTGCCGGCCCCCAGCTCGTTTGATGGTATGTCGCAGTGTTCTGAACTAGCCACACACGAGATGCTGAACCTATGGCTTCTCCAGGTCCTGTCTTCCGAACCGATGATCTCATGCAAGTGTTCCGCAACGCTGTGATCCCGGCAACCTCCACCGCCAGAGCACGTACCCCTCCTGCTGCTCCTCGTCAAGGTACGTGCCACATCACAACCGAGATTCGTGCGATTTGCTCACTGTTCAACTCTATAGGGGGTAGGCCTCCGCCCGATTACGGACCGTACCAAGGCCCAGGTTCAGGACGTCGAGGACGCTGGTAGATAGCCTGTACTGCTTGATATCCTCGACCCCAGTAGCGTAGCCACCTTGTCCCGTAGCGTATGCCCAGCTGTCTTCGAATCTTCACGTATGACCGCAGGCGGCATCGCCGGCCCGTACGTCTCAGTCTCGATATGGTGCTTGGACGGGTGCACGGGAATTTCGGTGTGAGCGCGCCTGGATCACGCCTCCAGAGCTTCGCGCTTCAAAGCCAAGTTCACGCAGCGTCGGCGTGCCCTTGTCCCACCACCATCAACGTGAGTAAGACGGTGTCAGATGCCCCTCAAAGGAGCCAATCACTCTTCGTTGGTCTCGGACGATGCGCCGTGCTTCAAGACGTTGGTGGATCTAGACGAATGGGCCGGAAAGTCGCTTAGTTCGAGGAGGTTGCGCGGCGTTCTGCCATACACACCCCGCAAGTATACTGACGGCGCAAGCGAGTCCTCAACGGGCGGGAAGCTTTTGGTATGTACGATACAGGACCTTGCACTGCAACAGGTTGCTGAGAGCGCGATCAGGTCTGTCATGACTACAAAGGAGGCTACGCGGAATCACCGACCGCTCCCTCGTATACCTTCAATTTCTGGGGACATTGCGACACATTCATCTAGTTCGTGTTATGACCAAGTCTGAAATGTGCACCAGCTTACGTCGCCGACCCCGATGTCCAGCTTTTCACATCACAGGGTCACAATTCCGCCGTCTGGGTGGACGACGGCTGCTCATCGTCATGGCGTCAAGATGCTCGGAACGTTGTAGGTGGATGATCGCGCAGAAGACTCATGACAAGTCTGCGAAATCTATCATCGCTCCGGTGTGGCTGACACACTCCCCCCACTAGGATTTTCGAGCACACGGACTCTGAAGCAGACTGTCTGCGTCTCCTTGTGGGGCCTCTTCCCAAGTCGCTCACAGGACCTGCTAAGTCCAACGTGAATATGACGCTTCCCGTGTCCCCACACTATGCCCGAGTTCTTGCAGACCTTGCGTACCAACGGGGTTTTGACGGCTACCTCCTCAACATAGAGACCGCACTGCGAGGAGGCGTGGAGCAGACCCGTGCGTTGACCCTATGGATCGCTGTGCTAGAGCGCGAGCTTAAGCGTACTGTGGGCGAGCACGCACACGTTCTCTGGTTTGTTTCACCGGTTCCTATCAAGCATACACATAGTTAACGGCGAGGCGTCCCCTCACAGGTACGACAGCGTCATTGTAGATGGCAGACTGGCATGGCAAGATCGGCTGAATAGCATTAATCTACCCTTTCTCTTGCCCTCCACAGGCTTCTTCTCCAACTACACAGTACGGCCACTGCCATACCATGATCCCGTCTTCTGACCTACTAACGTGTTGATCAGTGGCGAACACACTATCCCAACGCAACTGCACAATACCTCCTCAGTATCGACCAATCCCTCTCACGTCGTCCGAAGCAATTTCAGGACCTCTTCATTGGCGTTGACGTCTGGGGCCGCGGGTCTCACGGCGGAGGTGGATTCGGCCTCTACAGAGCGATCTCCCATATCGACCCCAAGTCCCTCGGCCTGAGCGTTGCACTCTTCGGGCACGCCTGGACATGGGAGAGCGAGCAGGACAAGCCCGGCTGGTCATGGAAGTCCTGGTGGGAGTACGAACGCAAGCTCTGGCTAGGCCCCGCGAGGAAAGACGAAGTCGTACCCGTGCCGGACTGGAAGCCGCGCCAAGGCGAGCCCGACTGCGCCCATGGGCCTTTCGTCCCCATCGCCGAGTTTTTTCCTCGCCTCCCGCCCCCCAACCCCGCCGACCTGCCGTTCTTCACCGCGTTCTCTCCCGGGGTGGGCTGGTCGTGGTTCGTCCGTGGAACGAGGGTGTTGCATACAGAACACGGGTGGACCGACCTGGATAAATGCACCTCGATTGGCGACTTGGTCTTCCCGAGGCCCACCCTAGCATGGGAGGATGGCGAGCGCGACGAGCCACTACCGGAGGCGACATCTGAACTGTCGATGGACGACGCGTGGCTCGGAGGAAGCTCGCTCAACCTGTCCGTATCTGTGCGAGGGTCTGAGGCTGAGGACGCGTTCTTCCGCTGCGTGTGGATTCCCATCCAGTCGCTCTCAATCACCCCTGGACAATCCTACCGCATGTCGTTCGTCTTGAAGTTCATCTCCGAGTCCGTTGACGTCGATATCGGTGCCTCCGTGAAAGCCCTCGTGCCAGACCTGGGGGCCGAATTCGAGGTCACCCACGTCCCCGCACCTTCTGGCCAGCCCGCCCTTCCCGGCGGTTGGTCAGAGGTCCTGGTCGACTTCAAGCTCCCCGTCGTGCGCGAGCACGACGTCCTCAGCGCTGCAGGACTCGTCATCGGCTTCGCATGCGAGGACCCCACGGCACCCGTCGAGTTCACCATCCACATCGGCGCACTCAGCGTCTCCGCCAACCCCGCCTCCCCCCAACACACCGTCGCAGATCCGAAGATTCTCTGGGCCGCCCTCTCTCCAGGAGAGCCATCCGGTTCCGGCCCTGGGAGTGCCTTCGTCGGTGCTCTCACCTGGGGTGTCGGCCTATCTCTCGGGCCCGTGCCAGTGATCTCGCTCACGTCTCCCGAGGACCCACAGCCGTGCTGGGTGCTGGACGATGCCATCCCGGGATTCCTCTACTTCAACGTGTACGTGCAGGCGCATGTGCCTGAGGGCGCTGCCTTGTCTCCCGAACAGGCGACGTTCATCGGCACTACAGGCCTCGACGGTCGGGAGAACAGGTTCTATGTCGACGCAGCGGTCCTCCCACCCGAGGTACTGGAAGCAACTGCGGTCAGATTCTACGTTCAGGGCATCACGGAGAAGGGCAAAGCTCTGGAGTGGCAGGATTGTGCTTTCGTTGACATTCACAAATCGTAGTTATGGTCCGGAAAGAAGCATATGCCCGTCATGTGCATTGTACGATAGCACACGCGTTGAGATTCTGATAGACAGGTGAACGCTTGTCATTCCTCTGGACGACACGTCTCGCTATGTATTATAACAGGCGAGTACAGATAGAGATAATAAAGACATTGCCAATACACGAGCACGTACTATAACAAGATGGTAGTATACACAATCGTCCCGGTCCCTCGCATATCACATAACAATTCAAACCACCATTCCTGACCATCACGGCGAAGACGCGTCCATCTCATCCAACGAGACTTCCTCGACGAACCCGTGCGCGATCGCCTTCAGCTCGTTCAGGAGGCCATCGCGGTCCCAGTCCGAGTGGTGCTTCCACACGAGCCCAAGACATGACGCCCTTAGCTGCTCGAGTTGCTCGACGTTCAGGGAAGCGGTGGAGTCGCGGAGGTATGTCTTGAGGTCGTTGAAGAGGTTATCGTCCAGGTGGAACTCGGGCAATGGTGGAGTGGGGGAGCGCTCTACCTCCATCGGCTGTTCGGGCGCTGGCTGTTCGGGCGCCTCAGCGGGGAGAACGTGCGCCTCGGAAGACTGGGAAGTTTCCATGGCCTGGTCGCCATCGAGAATGATCCCAGCACCCACAGGCAAGCCGTTCTGGAGAGGGACGGACGAGGCGCGAGAGGCAGGAGGTTGGGAGTTTCTTGACGGGGTGAATGGGTTGTCAGGAGGGTCGATAGGACCTTCGGTCTTGACGTCGGCAGGGGACGGTAGCGGGTTCAGCAAGGCAGGGTCAAATCCACTCCGACGGGGCTCTTCCAATGAGGGTTCCTCAGTTATCGGCTCCATACCATCAGGTTCGGGTTGAGGAGACGAGGTCGGAGGGGGAACGTCGTCCGCGAAGCGCACACTCATGGCTCGTCCGCCGCTCGTAGGCGACTGCGGTTCACCGGTATGGTCGACCTGCTCTTCGCCATTTTCGCTGTCCGTGCGCGACTTCTTCGGCGCCCGCTCGCCGTTCTCCTGCTCGGAAGACGCCGCCCCAGTGTCGTGCGACCGCTGCCGCTTAAGCCGCCGCTCGGGATCGTCCATAATCTGAATCTCCGGCTCCTGACCACTGTGACGGGCGCTGCGCCGAGTGCCTGGGGCGTAGGTCTGACCGTTCGCGCCCTGAGCAGCGAGTTCCGCCGCCTTCTCCTTCTCCTTGTTCTTCCGGTGCTCGTCTCGTCGCCGTCGCTCCCGCATAGCCATGCGCTGGCACTCCAGCCGGAATTGCGGATCGAAGTCTTGAATGCTAACCTCGGCCGCGGTGAGCATCGCCTGCGCTCTAAAGAGCCGCTCGGGATCCTCGTGGATCCGAACGTTGGCGTTATGGACTATCTTGCGGATGTCATCCAAGAAGTCGTCTGGAGTGAGGTACCGGCTCTTGTAAAGCTCGACGTTCATGCGCTCCAGGTCCATGTCGAAGAGGGGCGGCTCTGGGGGAATCGCAAGCTGAGCTTGGACCTGATTGTCGATGGACTCTTCGACGACTTGCTGCGTACGGGTCTCGTTCACAACCTCGGTAACACCGTTGGGGGCAGTGTGGACCTCTACAGTGGATGAGACAAGCTCAACCTGAGGTGGTGGCGCGTTGAAGTCGTAGTTATACTCCTCCTGCAGGAATCCGTCAACCTTTTCGACCGCAGACGAAGAGTATCTCAGCCTTACCACCGCGCGCTTAGTGAAGCGCTTGAACTTCCTCTTCAACTCGGACAGGATAGGTCCCAAACGGTACTTGAGCAGCGTGATGACTCGCTGATCGCTCTCCTCCTGAACCGCGAGTTCTGCCGCCGTAGGTTGACGGGGCTCAATCGGGGGTGCGACCGGCAACTCCTCCAGCACGCGCTTCTTGCGTTTCATGCCGTCCGGGAAGTGGTTCGGGGGACGACGCACGTCGTTAAGGAGGCCCTCGAAAAATGCCTCCCGTTGAGACGCGGTAGGCGCTGTCAACGCGACGCGGTTCTCCCGTGTGGGGCCGAACCACTGGCGCACATCCTTGGGAAGTTGGGTATATGGGCCGTCTACGACAGCAAGCAGGAGGATCGGGTCTGTCGGCGCGAGGGTATCCAGCATTGCGCGCACGGTCGTGCGTGCCGTCTCCGTAACAGCTGCACACCAGCCCACTAAAGACGGAATGTAGATGACGGAAGGTTGGTGTCGCTTAGCTTCCACGAAGAGCTGTACGATAGCGGCCTCCGGAGTCTGACAGGGCTTTGTTAGGCCCTAGCGCGGTTAGCAAGTCTGGATCAACATACCCTGGTGGAATCGCTCATCAACGTTCCCAGGTCGAGACTCTGGACATGGTACCCTTCCAGGTGGTGGAGGGCGGCGGCAGCGACGTAGCCTTGCCCCATGCCCACAGCGCCATGCAGGACAACCCGTGGTCGGTATATGCGGAGCGTTTCCATCGCTATCATAAAAGTCAACCCTCGCCACACCGCACATGAGTGAACACCCTCACATTGCAGCATGAGTTCCCGCTCGAGCGCATTGACCGAGCCGTCGTCTTCCCATTCAGCCTCTTCGAGCGCGGTGCGCTTCTTACTCACAGGCAGGACCTTCCCGATTACATCTTTCATCCTGTCGAGCGGCTCCTGGAGCAGCGGCACGAGTTGGGTTGGTAGCGGCGCCGCGCTGGAGGACACGGAGCGCGCGGACGAAGGAACTAGCTCTGCCGAAATTACGGTGTGAGCGCCCATAAAGCAAGGTACAGACGTCGATCGTCAGGGACATACTCTTGATGGAGATCATAAAGTCCCGCAGCTCCACTCCGATCGTCTCTGGCTTCAACAGGAGGCGATCATTCGACTTGTATATCTGCGGGTAGCGACGCTGGACGGCGTTCAAAGCTGCCTCGGTACATAGCGCCTTCATCCACAACGCTCAACAGTGGTCTTCGCCGGGGAATCATACTCGAGAACACGCACCCTCAGGTCAGCACCACCATAGCCCTTCGTAAGCTGTGCCAGGCCCTTGACGTTCTCCTCGCCCTGCTCGCCGTCCCATCCTTCCCATTTCCGCGTCATGATACCCAGGATGCGCTCACGCGCCTTGAGGTCGGGTAGGGGGAAGTAGAACTCTCGGTCGAACCGTCCGGGTCGCCGGAGGGCGGGGTCGATCGCGTCGGGACGATTAGTGGCGCCGATCACGATGACTTGACCCCGGCCATCCATTCCGTCCATAAGCGCGAGCAAAGTCGAGACGATCGAGGCATGGATCTGGTCCTGCTTTGATGACCGGACAGGCGCGAGTCCGTCGATCTCGTCGAAGAAGATGATGCTGGGCTGCTGATTTCGTGCCTCCTCGAACAAGAGACGCAGCTGACGCTCGGCTTCACCGACCCATTTCGACAGACAGTCGGCACCCTTGCGCATAAAGAAGGCTGCGGCGTGTATGAGAAGGGAAGACGATCTAGCCAACACCATCTCACTCACATATGCTCTTCCCGTTCGACCGGCAACTAGCAGCCAATGCACGGGCAAGGAGGGTTTTGCCCGTACCTGGCGGCCCATGAAATAGGACGCCACGAGGCGGCGTGACGTTGAATCGCTGGAACACTTCCGGGTACAATAGAGGGAGGAGCGTCATCTCCTTCAGCGAATTGATGTCTTTGATGCAATAACACTACCATTAGCACGTACGACAGAAGGGAGGAGCAACACTCACGATCATCTAGACCGCCAACCTCGTCGAAGGTAACATTCTGGTTGACACCGAGCGGATCCGCATCTGCAAGAGCTATACCGAGACTTGAGAACATGCACAGTTGTACGTCGTTGAGGCGGCGCACCTGCATCTCCGACCTTGCCAAGATTAGACGGTGTTCCGGCAGCCGCAGCGAGATCTCCAGGCAAGAAGCCACCTGAACCTCCCCCTCCAGCACCACCCGCATAGACTCCTCCTCCCCCGCCCGCACCAGCAAGACCGCCAAAAGGTTTTCGGGAGTGCGAGTGGCGTAATCGGAATCCTGTAGTCAGATTAGGGGGAGACTCAGCGAGACATACGTTGATGCATCCACGTACCGAGTCATCCGCTGCTGCGCCCATCCACCTGCTCAGCTCTGCACCCGTTGCACTCCAACCGGGGGCTTTCGATCTCCCGTGGTTACGATGTGACCTGGACTGATTGGATCGGGGTTTGGGTGCTGGTGCTCGCATCTCCTCCAGTGGAGGGGGGATGGCATAGTTGATCTTTGTCCTCTGTCGTAGTGCATAGGGTTTGCCATCGGTCTCGGGCTCTCCATCACCGTCGGCATCGGCATCGGCATCAGCGTCCCCGTCCATCTCGACATCGGGAGAGGTAGCCGGAGCTTCGTCAAGAGAACCGTCCCCATCGGCTGAACCAGAAGAAGGTTCGTCGACGTATCCATCCTCATCTGCATCGTTGCGAGCATTGGACCGGGTGCGTCGCTTCGACAAACGGGTCTTTCGAGGGGTCGACTGAGCTTGCGAGCGGCCATTGGAGCGTCGCGTCGAGCGAGAACCTCCACTGGACTGGCCATTGCTGGTCGTGGCCGCCTTAGTCCGATTGCGCGTTGGATAACGTCCCATCTTGGCTTCGCCGTCCTCATCATCGCTTTCGATGAAGCCGTTCAGCTTGTGCGAGTGTTTGCGAGATCGTCCACGGAGCGCATAGCGTCCGACTGGCTCTTCGTCGTCATCTTCGTCCGGAGTGTCCTTCTTCGCTTTCCCTTTACCTGATAGAAGGTCTATTGGGTCATCGTCTTCGCTGGCAGCTGGGTCGTCATCGGACTCTTTGTAGGACAGCTTCGCTATACGACGTCCTCGAGAGGTCACATTATACGCGACCTGCTGTGGAGGTTCAGATTCAGGCTCCTCTTCTGGAGGTGGATTGTCGTCCGCATCCATAGACGCGTTGCTTTCGTGGTACTCCGAACCAGAGGCAGCGGCGGGGCTACTGGGTTGATGGCGAGATGCACCACGAGTGACGGGTGCCATTGGTGGCAGCTTGATCCGTAGACCAGTAGTCGGGGAGGGAATGGCGTCAAGAGTGGGTTGCGGTGGCGGGGGGAGAGGTGCGTCGATGTAGCCGTTGTAAGAAAGCTCCGGTTGTAACGGAGGAGGTAGAGCGGGGTATTCTGGGAGACTATAAGACTGCTGAGGGATCTCCTGGGGCTGCTGAACGGGCGGGGCGTAGTCGAATTGCGGGAAGACGAATTGATTGCCCGGAGGTTGGTATGACGGGTTCATGGAAGATTACCGAGTGAAGTTGTGCGACCACAACTTCCACAGCCTCTGAACCTTCCTCTTGAGCTTGCAGACACGATTTGGGCTTATTCCAGCGTCAAGATAAGCCTCCAGACCCCAGGAATGGATGCGGAGAGCGAGGCGTACGCGGGAGAGAACAGAACAAAGACGTCGTTTGTCTCGAAGGGCCGTAAACGCCCAGCCAGGTATGTTTGGTCGTATTTGGTTCTGGTGGCGGTGACACATCAACACGCTGCTCTCGTCGCGCCGGAGCGTCCTCGTTTCTCGTCCAGAAAGCTGCGTTTGTAGCGATCCCAGCACTCGTATTCCGTACCACGTCCCTTTTTGAGCCCCACTCACGGCCGTTGTCCGATAGAGCAACATGCCTGAATGAAAGAAACTCACACATGTCGATGTCTTCCCACCCGACTTTCTCCTGCTTATCTGACCATGCCTCCTTGACTTGTCGTCTCCTTACCCCGTCCATCGACCTTCATACAACGATAGGTTTGACGATTGTCAAGTGGGAGTCCAGTACCAAAGTTGCTTGTGGACGGCGCATACGATCTTCGAAGCTGAAGTTCGGGGAGATAGACCGAGCTCACGAGAGGCCCTTGTATGCATTCTGTGTGAGATCCAAGTGGTACGAAAGCAAAAAGGAGCGGAACGCCATGCTCGACGACGGTGTCGACGCCCTCAAGGTTCACCGGAGTTTACCGGACTCTTTCCCAGATGCCTTCCGTATATGGCAGTGCCTATACCATATCGGGAGTCGGATTATACCGTAACCCTACTCAACTTCCGACTAGCAATAAATCTGTTGTTCCATGCAATATGTGAGAGGTCTCCTGCAGGTTGCAGAAGTGCATTAAGCAGGATGGATGACAGATGGAATAAGGAACGAGTCGAGAGTTGGCAGCAGTACTGTAACTGCCAGTTCTGTTACAGCCACGTACAGGTTGTACAAGGCATCTGATATTCCGTGCATAATCATACGCAAAGTTCTCATAGGTATTGTGTCAGACAGAAGAGCATACTCAAGGGTACAACAGATGATGCATGATATTCCGGAAGACCACACCGGGCAACGGACGCGCTTGATGAAAGTGTCACTCAACTTTGATCACCATGAGAGAAATCGCGACACATAAGATGGAGCTGAGGAGCAAGCCTGAGAGGGAGTCATTAACTAGCAATACATACATGAGCCGGATATCTAAACAGAGATTAAGAGGGAGCACATTCTACAGATACGCGCTACTACTGGTAGCACTGCCGGTACTACCCACTAGCACGACGGCTTCTTATGTCAATTCGCAGGAACCCATACCTGCGGTCATCCGTCCTTCCGTTCTGTGATCAAAATCTCGCAGCTTTTGCATATATAGCGACGAGCGTATTGGTTCGCCCGTATAGCCCAGTTGTGGTCTCGGGCAGCGAGGCACAGAGGCACTGAGGCACTTTTGTCGCAACGGAGTGACGGGGCTTCGGATCCGCAGCGACCAGCTGCCAGTCCCGCAGTCTGGCAGAGCTTTGGGGCGGGGGAGGCCTCTCCTTCTTCAGCCACGTAGTGTCTACATGGACCCATACTTGCGGTAATCCCGCCTTGCGTTTCTTCACCACGAGGCCGCAGCTGTTGCATGTATAGCGGCGAACATATTGGTTCGCCTTCACCCCCCAAGTATCGTCCCCGACATCATGGCACGGCGGAACGACTGCAGCGACGGGGTGCGTGGGCTTTGGATTGTCGAAGACCAGCAAATTGGCGGGATTTGAGGAGCTTGTCTCTGCTCGTACACTAGGCTCTAGCGAGGGTCTCCCTAACGTCTCTCGGCACATGGGGCGCGGGACGCTGAGCGGGCTTGCGAGGTCATTTTCAGGGCTTGCGAGGAGGGGGATGGTAATGCGTGAGGCCCATCGGCAAAAGGAGGCTGCGAGCACCACCGCTTGCTGTTCAAGGTGAGGAGCGTCGACACTGGAGCTCCAGGTGCGTCGTTGGGCTGTCGGTATGCCGAGTCGGAAACGTATTTGCAGACTCAAGAGCCCGAATCCAATTCTTCGCTTGATGTCTGCTCGTCCTCTTCTGGAATAAAACTACCAGGCATTGATGGACGCGGTGGGCGAGTACCACGGGCCTGGGAACGTGTGCGCGGCGGACTCGGAGGGTCCTCAGGGGGATCGTCGTGGTTCGCGCGGGGACGTCGTGACTCGAGTCTCACAACGCCGAATGGCTCCCAGTAGCCGTCTTTACTTTTCTTCTCGTGGACTTGGTACTCACAACTCAGGCAGACGTATGGCGAGTGACTATTGACAGAGGGGACACGTCAATAATGACGAGCGGTCCCGTCGCGGCATGGTAGGGTGTAGTGCGACGCGACCGGTGCTTTGGGTTTGGGATGCTCGAGGACTGATACACGCCCGAGTGGCGGTGGCTGTTGAAAGCAGCTGGCATGGATACGAGCGCGTAATTCTGCGGCATTCCGCGAGCGGCGGCGCCCAGTGCATGGCAGAGGCCGCGCGCTTGCGCACTGTGGGTACAGAGTCCTCACGTTCGGTGTCGACATCCATGGCCTGATCGTCCTCAATGTAGTACATGTCAATTCAGGAATCGCTTCAGGCTGATCTCCAGGTATTACTGGGGTAATATTATTATTACATTGAATGGGCCGCGCGCCGACGTCGATGACAGGTCTATTGCTCTATAACCATACTGCACTACAATGTGAGCTGCCGCTCTCGAAACAGTTTGGAATGAAACCACTCACAAGCAGTTATCTCGTCCAAATATCTGAAGCTTTCTTTGAGCCAAGAATTCTTGTTCTGACTGTGATCATAGCGTTAGTAACTACGAGCGGCTCATTCAACTCCTTGCAGACTACAACGTCTCGTTCAATTGACCGAACAACATCGATGTCCACCCATTCGCGCCAACGCTGCGGTAAGGCCTCGCGCAATTAATCTTCCCTCGTCTGTGTCGAGATCGGAACGGCTAGTAGGGAAAGTGTCCGGTCAGTTGCATCGCTTGCGAAAGCGGGTGATCTTGCGGTTCCGCATGATCTAGATGCTGGTACTCATTCTCGGTGACGAACTATACTTGGACAATTGTCTTCTTTACCATGCGTTGTATGATACAAAGGCAGAATACAGTGTGGTGGAAGTGGCTGAACTTGTACAGGCCCCGTTGCGTTTGAGCAAGGGAAGAAGTGGAGATAGGCGCTCGATACTCGTGAATCGCACACACCAAGTCTTCAATCAACTCGCTTTTTGACCAATTCTGATCTCCTGCACCGGTCAACTGCTACTATACGTAATGGCGGTGCTTACCGAAGAGCCCTAGGTAATGCTGTCTCGACTCAACTTCTCATAATGGATCTGGGAAACACTCATTGTCGCCTACATCTGTACAGGACACGGTGGCAAGATGAAGTGTTGTTGAGGGCTGTGTCCTCCTTGTTTTTGCGGTGATGTGGTTGAATGATCACCAGCTGCGAATATTTCATTTGTTAAAGGTCCGATGGAGGATACAAGGACAGCGGTCGACGTCAGATGCCTTCAGTCAGCCGGCAGTGCCAGGTCATCACGAGTCGAACCCATGGCTCAGTCTCCAGCGTTGTGATGCCAGGAGCCGCGCGCCGGCTGACGAGCAAAGCCGCCCCTGTAGCTCTAGCGCGGCATATGATCAGGCCAACCGATGCCATGCCATTACTCTCAGCTCGCTGAGGCTGCGAAATCTGGAGGAACCGCTGTTGCACGGGTGGTACGAGTGGAGGCGATCGTGGTCAGCTGGCTACCATCGCCGCCTCAGGCGCTCACCCTGCTTCTCCCCAACCATGGCTTCGTGTTGGCACTTCTCACAAGCGTCGTGGGGGTATTCACGCGAAGCCGAAGACGTCCGAATTCTCGTCCATTGGCATTGTGCGTCCTTGATACCCCCAGCGGCTACTCTTACACGTTCTCACAGAATATCAGTGGCGATTGAGTTCGTGCGCCCTCCTGGCCAATCCGCGGTCAGCTGCGCTCTCCAATAGACACGAGCTTGGTATGTCCAATTCATTCTTACTGGATGGGAATGCGGTCCCCTGAGTGACGCGCTATAGATAGTCGAAGCCAATGACACCGTCACCGGCATCTTGCCCATGTTTGGCGCACTCGCTGGGCAAGTGGGGCGCATAAGGACATATGCCAGGCTGCGCGGGGCGAGCTGAAGAGCGAAACCACACGGCCTTAGTCGAGGCCCCCAACCGAGGGTTCAGCTATGCGATCACCAGGAAGAACAGCCCTGTCTCAGGCTTGACCCGAGAACGCGTTCGACTGCGGGGTAATAGTGCTTTAGGTCGACTTTTCGCACATTCATGCTGGCCGCCGCCCTTCTGAATCTTGCTTGCTAGATACCGATCAGCCCCGAATGAATGCGGAAGCAGCGCGAGACTTGGTGCTCCAGTCATCTGCCCATGCCTCATGATCCTTCTTGACACCACCTGGCTACTGCACCTCTGCGCTGTCTCCCAATCCAAGTGTGGGCCTTCCTCGGCGTCACGACGAGGTTCCACAGTTTGCGTTCACGGGCCGCGCTCTCGTCACTCTTGACGTACTCGTGCCCATGTTCCCCACCCCGCATCAGACAGACTTCAGCAGGTTTACGAATGACAAGTGAGTGCCTCTCATGCATCAACTTCGTGAGGCCTCATCGGGAGGTAATAGCAGATGTGGGCGGCCAGGTCCACTTACGCGGATAGAACGACTGGAGATCCGCTTTCAATCGTGTAGCTCGAAGACGATGGTCGTTCCCGTACTGCGAAGCACGGACTGTACGGCAATTGACCCGCCGAAATGTCAGTCACGCTCCCAGGCCCCAGGCTATTTGCACTGCGAGGTAGCGACCCACGGGGGATTTGGACTAATCCCTCTTGAGTCCCAACGGCCAGCTGACGCGCCTGCTTATGCGAATGCGATTGTGGTGGGAGGGCACTTGACTTCGCGAATGACCTCTTGGGAACACCGCGGGCGGGCGAAAGATAACAGGCCTCCCCGCGAAGACATAAAAGCCCCTCGAGAGAACTTCGGGACCCCCAACCTCACTCGGGGCTCCCATCTCTATTCTTACCGCTGCTCACCTGCCCCTCCCCTCGCACCGAAACAGAATGGGTCACCCAGAGGAAGTCGATGTCATCGTCGCAGGGTACGCCCCTGTATTATCAGTTTGCCTCCTGACCATGAACGCTGAATCTCTCCATTGACGGTGTACAGAGGCGGCCCTGCGGGCAGCGTCGTCGCCGGACGTCTCGCGTATGCCGACCCGAACCTCAAGGTCATGCTCATTGAGGGTACGCGCCATGTTCCACCTGACGTAATACGAAGCTAAAGAATAATCCGTTCAGGGGGTGCGAACAACCGTGATGATCCTTGGGTATACCGGTACGTGACGGTTGGGAGCATCATCTCCGGTCAAGCTGCTAAGCACAGCTGAAGCCCGGGAATCTACGTCCGAAACATGCAGCGCGATGGGATGTGAGCACGTTGCCATCCTACATTCGTGAGTAAATACTAACGTCACTCTAGCAACGACAAGGCGACGTTCTATACCGACACCATGAAGTCTTCTTACTTGCGTGGCCGACAGTCGATTGTTCCTTGTGCCAACATCCTTGGTACGGAGTTTCTGAATTTCCTAATTTGACCGATGCTGACTTTACGACTAGGCGGCGGCAGCAGCATCAACTTCCAGATGTACACGCGCGCATCGGCTTCGGACTGGGGTAAGCGGCCCCGTCTGTTCCCACCCGAGGGCGATCCCTGAAAGCTGTGCGCTCCAGACGACTTCAAGACCGAGGGCTGGACCTGCGAGGACCTCTTCCCGCTCATGAAGCGGATCGAGAACTACCAGAAGCCCGCGAACAACGACACGCACGGATATGACGGTCCGATCGCGATCAGCAATGGTGGACAGATCACTCCAGTTGCTCAGGACTTCCTTCGTGCCTCACATGCTATCGGCATTCCCTACAGCGGTGTGTACCTCACTGTATGCGGGAGTTCTGAACTTTATACTGATGACTTGATTTTAGACGACATCCAGGGTGCGCGTATAGGAACCCCGAGTAGTCCGCGCTGCGATCTGACCTGGGTGCCGTAGACCTGAAGACGAGCCATGGTGCCGAAATCTGGGCGAAGTACATCAATCGTCATACCGGACGTCGTAGCGACGCTGCTACCGGTACATTTCTCACTGTCACTGTCAGCAATTGTCCGCTAACTGTGTCTCACAGCGTACGTCCACAGCGTGATGGACGTTCAGAGCAACCTTTTCCTGCGCTGCAACGCGCGTGTCTCCCGCGTGTTGTTCGATGCGAACAACAAGGCCGTCGGTGTTGCGTACGTGCCCTCGCGCAACCGCACGAGCGGCGGGAAGGTCCAGGAGACCATCGTCAAGGCACGGAAGATGGTCGTCCTGAGCTCAGGCACCCTCGGTACTCCACAGATCCTCGAGCGATCTGGTGTCGGCAACGCCGAGTTGTTGAACAAGCTCAACATCCCCGTCGTCAGCGATTTGCCCGGTGTCGGTGAGGAGTACCAAGATCACTACACCACACTCTCCAGTACGTGTAAACCGTGAAACAGCAGAAATCGGGTGCTGACCTAGCAACGCAGTCTACCGCGTCTCGAACGAGACCCAGACACTCGACGACTTCCTGCGCGGTGACAAGGACGTGCAGAGGGAGCTCTTCGCTGAGTGGGAGACGAGCCCCGAGAAGGCACGGCTCGCCTCGAACGCCATCGACGCGGGCTTCAAGATCCGCCCGACTGAGGAGGAGCTGAAGGAGATGGGACCCGAGTTCAACGAGCTCTGGAACCGCTACTTCAAGGACAAGCCCGACAAGCCGGTTATGTTCGGCTCGATTGTCTCTGGCGCGTATGCGGATCACACCCTCCTCCCGCCTGGCAAGTATGTCACGATGTTCCAGTACCTCGAATACCCCGCGTCGCGCGGTAAGGTAAGTCCTTTACGCGATCGGCTGGATGGTAAAACGGAGGTACTGATCGGACGCGTGCAGATCCACATCAAGTCGCCCAACCCGTATGTGGAGCCGTTCTTCGACAGTGGCTTCATGAACAACAAGGCCGACTTTGCGCCCATCCGCTGGAGCTATAAGAAGACACGTGAGGTTGCGCGCCGCATGGATGGTCAGTGACGGTTCCCTCGACGATGCCCGCCCTTCACCCGCTAACCTTCCCGATTTCAGCGTTCCGCGGAGAGCTTACCTCGCACCACCCGCACTTCCACCCGGGCTCGCCCGCGGCGTGCCGCGACATCGACATCAAGACGGCGAAGGAGATCTACCCCAACGGGCTCACCGTGGGCATCCACATGGGCACGTGGCACCGCCCGTCGGAGCCGTTCGATGCGAGCAAGGTGCACGAGGACATCCAGTACACCGAGGAGGACGACAAGGCTATCGACGACTGGATCGCTGACCACGTCGAGACGACCTGGCACTCGCTAGGCACGTGCGCGATGAAGCCCCGCGAGCAGGGCGGTGTCGTGGACAAGCGCCTCAACGTGTACGGCACCCAGAACCTCAAGTGTGTCGACCTCAGTATTTGCCCGGTAAGCCTTGGACGCAATGAGCGATGGTCGCACGGCCTTACCGCATTATTTTCAGGATAACCTCGGGACCAACACGTACTCGTCCGCCTTGCTGGTCGGCGAGAAGGGGGCCGACCTGATCGCTGAGGACCTGGGTGAGTCCGATGTCTTTGACAGGAGAAAATGGTATGTTCATAGTGTTGGTGATATACAGGACTCAAGCTGCGCTTGCCGCATGCCCCTGTTCCTCACGCGCCCGTTCCGGCCGGCAAGCCCGCGACCCAGCTCGTACGGTGAAGCTCCTGCGCCTAGCATCATATCGATCTCCCTGTGTTCTGGCCTGTGCGACTGTTGTACTATTCCCACGAGTAACGATGTTATCCCCATGTATGTACGATCAAATGCTTTGCGAATGTACCATCATTGTATACCACCCGAATGATCTATGTGTCTGTTGGTTCATCGCGCCAATCTGCTTCCCTTATGGATGCAAGTTCCCAGAGTACTTTGAGATGGATATCTTTGGTTTCTATCCTGTGTGATCCTTAATCGTTGAAGTCGAAGGTCAAGGAGACAAACACTTTCTCAAACGGAGCTGCGGCCATGGGCGAGCCCCACGTGCTGGTAGATCAAGTGAAGAGGATTGGCAAGAGAAGCGGAACGTTTATTGGAGAATTGGAGAGGTGCATGCAGGTAATTTTTGACAATATCTTATAGCGCGGCTTGTTTGCAGTGCAATCCAGCGTCGTGGAACTAGCATCCGCGTGTAGAACGCGTGTGCGACGCGTCTGTGGCTGAGATGGCAGGATCGACGTGGACGCGTTTTAGCGCCACCAACGCGTCGACCTTCCATAACGGGAACGCGGAGGTGCACTGACAGACGGAGAGTTCCCGCTTCCTCGGCCGCTCCATTTCCCCTCCCCCTCTTCAACTTCAACCCCCACATTCCCCCCTACACCACCTGGTATCCCCTCAAAAACGCGCTCTCCGATAATACCTCTCATTCGCCAGCGACGACCGATTTTACGACCTTCTCGGTTCGACAACCCACGATAACATATGTGCTAAAGAAACAATGTCCAGTCCCTCTGAGAACGTCGGTGCGCCTGTTAGACGGCCTTCTTTGACGTCGAGGAGGTCGAACTCGGTCCCGTTTCCATCTTCAAACTCGGATAACCAGCTGAAAGGCATGCATGACGGCACCATCTCGCGGAAACATAGCTAAATCAGTTACTCAGAATCCGCCTCCTCGACCTCGGCTCTCACAAGCTCCGACAAGCTCTCTGCCCTTCCGACGCAGAGCCCGCCGGTCTTTGAGCGTTTGCGGACGCCAAGTCGTGCAGTCAGGCGTAGTGTGGACGCCTCGGGCTCTCTGACGTCCATCGACAGTCAGTCGAGCAGCCTCCCTGCGCTGCAATCCTTCCATTCCATCACAGGTGCAGGTCCGACCCGCCTCAGCGAGTCAGACTCGTCTCTGGGGCGAGACACTCCCAGACAGAGGAACGAAAGCGAGAGATCTCTCCCTACTACGCTACATAACATCAAGCAAGGTGAGCAAACAGTCCAATTCCTCCCGTCTTGGCAGCGAACCGGATATACGGCGCGTTTCTGTGCGATTGCGAACCGGATACGGCGCGTTTTTATGCGATTGCGTCTTTGGCGTTGCAGCCTGAATACCCAGGCCTGTACGCATTACCGGGTTGATACTGCCGCATATATGCGCCGGTTAATGGGTGGAATAAATAGAAACTCGTCGCCCAAGACGTAGGCGAAACACACCTTAAAGGTCTGTGGCGAGACTAGCCGCATGCTGCGAAACCGCCATATATGCGTATCCGTGCCCATGAGTGAAGAGGCAAGCGCAACTACGTCATGCGGTCATGCCCAGAGGCGAGGAATCTCCATCACTGCCTGTGAATCCATCCCTTACTACTGTGACACGGGAGCGTGTGCTGTTGGAGGTACTGGGCATGACGCGCCAGCGCGCATCGTAAATGTGTCCTTCAGCTCCTGCTGCTATGTGCATCACGTCATGATATCCCACATAGTTTCATATAACAAGTACGAGATGATTGTACCGGACATGCTCACTCTGCCGTAACATTCAGTCCTCTCCTCTCACTCACTGGTCATTCTGCGCCATGTATCCCCCTTCTCAGCCTGAATCCTCTCGCAGCGACAACAGCTCGCACCGCCCATCCCTCTCGTCTGTATCGGGGGTGTCCACTTCAGGCTCGAGACGGGAAGAGGAACATACACTTTGCTGCCATGTATTCCCTGTGAACCTACCATCGGTAGTACATGATGCTTTCTCGTGCTATCCCCATTTCCGAAGTTTTTCTGGTCAGGTCGTCCCGACAGAATCCCTGAATACTCGCTAACGCCATCCACTGTAGCTGTGACAGGGAAACTTGTTCAACATAGCGATTCCGCAGTACCGTCGCCATCTTTGCGCTCCCGCGAGGGATCTACTCGCGGCGGGCACGCAGTCGGCCATTCCCAACCGCCCTCGAGGCAAGGCCACAGCAACAGCAACCGGCCCCCGAGTCACAACCTGTCCCCAGTAGTGAACGCTAGAGACACCTTCGCGACTCCGCAGTCGCGTTCGCCCGCACAGTCGCGAGCGGCATCTCCGCTGAGAATCCTTCAGGGATGGAACCTGCACCGCAACCACACGCGCGACGAGCCATTCGTCCCTGTCGATCCCTTCCGCTCACACATTCGTTGGTTCGGTCTACGACGCGAGAGCTCTCCAAGTCGTGCTGAAGCGGGCCAGGCAGACCATGCTGATGAGAACACGGGGCAGTTTTATGGGCGCACATCGGCCCAAGCACGATCGATCTGGCCTGACCTACGTTCTTTGTTCTACAAGAAGGCAGAGGAGAGCGACAAGGAGCATGGGCGGAAGCAACGCCGGCGATGGTGGTCCTTGGCGTCAGAGACGAGCCTCTTCCTCTCGGACACGCTGCCGCGCCAGACTTACCTTTGGTTCTTGCTCTGGTTGCCTGCGCTGTATTGGCACCGCGTAGCCCGTGTGTTCGAGGACGCCGAGGTCAGCAAACCTGAGATTCAACGGCTCATTGACGCTTGCGGAGACTTTGCACACGATCCCTCCGTAGATGCGGTGATCGCGACGGGATTCGCCACGCCGACGGGGTACAAGAGCCCCGCTACCGGGGCGATGCCCTTCCCTGAGGACTGGACGCCGCCCGTCGTGTCGCCTTCTCTGGCGCGCTTCAAGAACTCTTGGGAGCTTTTCGTTGACACCCTCATGCGAGAGTGGAAGACATTCAACCTTGTGTCCGCACTCCTTTGCACGTAAGTGACTCCGCTCATTATGCTCTGGGCCCTACTCATCGATGCACAGGACGATCCTGACCATATTCCAGATTGAGGACGCCGCGGCGGACCCAATCACACGCTGGTCGTCCCTCATGTCACTCGTTTTTGCACTCATGAGTCTCTCCTACGGCTGCGTGTACATCGTCCAGTTTGGGTCTATGCGGAGCATGGACCGCGCCTCGCGGTGGGCCGAGGAGGCACAGAAGTCGCGCACCGCGATCTGGTGGAACATCTGGGTGCTGCTCGCGACGCCCGCGGTCTGGCTCGCGTGGTCGATGATCTCCTTCTGCGTCGCGATCCTCAGCTTCGTCTGGCGCACAGGCTCGGACGCGGACCAGGGCGACGGCGCGCCCGCGCCGCTCACCGCGACGCAGGCGCTCGGCGTGCGCGTCGCGATCTCGGCCGTGTTCGCGTTCGGCCTCTTCAACTTCTTCATGATCATACGCACCTTCGGCTCGTACTCGCGCATCTCCGTGCGGCGCGACCGCCGTGGCCGGTTCCGCCGGCGCGAGGGAGAAAGGGACGAGCGTGGGGAACGCGGGCGCGAGCGCGAGCGGCCGCGCGCTGCTCGGGAAGGGACGCCCTTTGGGAAGCACGGCTCCGAGTCGATGGTCGGGCTCGGACTGACCGGCATGGGCGTCGCTGAGAACGCGGCTGCGAAGGGGTCGCCGAGCCCGGCTGGAGTCATCTTTGAGAATGTGGACCTAGAGAAAGGGGAGGGGGTGCTACTGGCCGGAGAGAAAGTGAAGAGGATGGGGACGCTGTCTCCGAAGCTATAGGTCCCTAGCAAGGCAAGCAATGTTTATAGTGAGGACCCTGCATGACTTCGGACGTCGACTGGCTCGCTAATAGTCAGTTGTAAGATTCTTTATCCATGGACTGTTCATATGTCTTGATGTTGTTCGTCGAAGCTCGCATACCCGCATATCCACGCTGTTTATGATAACGATATTCGCATGTTGTTCCGTTTCTTGACCACGCAATGTATACCACTACACGATGGAAGAATGTTCTACGATCCACCTTTTAGTTCGTTCATGAACGCACAGCGACACCCCAGTAGAATATTGTAGTTGTTCCCGCTACGCCTCATCGTTGTGACCATCTGCAGGTTTCGTGGTGGTCATGGACCCACCCAACAGGCAAACGTGATACGGCAGGAGATATCGGAGTGAGTTGCAGCTGAGGCTGATCCTCCCCGAAGACGTCAAGCTCTGATGCGCAGCGTACGTACTAATCTGCAGAAGAAGAAAGGGCTTCCCGACTACAATACAAATACACGACGAAACAATGCAAGAAGGGAACCAAGACCACAGATGCACCAATCTCCCCGGGGCCGTCTAACTCTTCTTTGTTCCCCTCGCCTTCGGCGCAGCAGCGGCCTTCGCCTTGCCCTTGCCCTTCGCCTTCGGCGCCTTAATGAGCGTGTCGTTGTCGAGCGAGTCGTCGGCGGAATCGCCCTTAGTTACCTCCTCTGCTTCCTCGACGATCTCGTCATCCACCTGCCCAACATGTCAATCTCAGGTATTTGACCCGCGTATTCCGATACTCACATCGAACGCCTCCTCGAGGTCTGGAGCCGGACCGGCAGCGGCCAGCTTCTTCGGGACCTTGCCCAGCACCTCCGCCTTGTGGAACGCGATCGGGTGGTCGCGGGTGTTGTACCTGCATCGCGTATCCTGTGAGTGCATGTGTCTTCCAACGGCGATAGGACGACGACATACTTCTTCGTGAAGGACGTCTTGGTGGCCGTCGAGATCTTCTTGGTCACGAACGCGTCTGCGCGGTCGCCCACGCCGAGCTCGACGACGGTGTCCCAGTCCTCGCGGGTGAGGAAGTACTCGTCCATGAAATCGATCACGTCGTCCACCGCGCTCTGCGACCACATCGCATCAGCTCGAATGTCTCTGCAGCAGCGAGAACGGTAGAAACTCACCGCGCCAGTGTCCATCAACGGCTGCACCATGTGCGGGTACAGCGAGGGGATGTACGACTGCCTGATCTCGGACTTGTCGCCCGAGACCTTGAGACGCATCCGCGCCTGCACATCTGTCAACTGCCTGCTAAGCTTGTTCTGCTTCGAGTTCTGCCCCAGCCATCTGCAGAACATGTTGAGCGACGTCATCCGCAAGTACGGTGAAAGCGTGGGACATACTGAGGGAAGCTCATGGCATTTGGGCCGCCGTACCCAGCACCTACGCCGTAGAGGAACGATGCGGGGCGAATCGTCGAACACACAGCGTGCAGGGGCATGAGTGACCAGTACTGGTTTGGACTGTGCAACACAGGTCAGACAACCCACCCAGCACTGACGTTGTATGATCTAAGAACGAACCCATGGATGAGACTGTCTACCAAATCACCATCAGACAGCGACTCTGCCGCCTTGTCCATCAGCTCGAGATGCTTGAGGACCTTCTCGGGCCCGTCCAAGTTCCGAATACGCGAGGGCTGCGTCTTCAGGTAGTTCTCCTGCAGTCGCTTTGCGTGAGAAACATTCGTGGGTATAGACAACCCGTCGACGTACCTGCATGAACAGCGGCACGAACGACGGATCGTGGAAGTACAACTCGATCTTGTCCCCGAGCGTCTCGCGCGAGGTCGGGGAGAACATCTGCGGGCCCAGCATCTTGTTGAGCACGCCGAAGGGCGTCATCACGGAATACTTCTCGTTCATCTTCGCACTGCGGTCGTCGACAATATTAAGTACATGCTCACGTTGACGGAGTGGACATTTTTGCTTACAGTGTCTTGCCCTCGTCAAAGTCCATGGTGCTGCTAGACAGCTTCCAGGTTGAGAGCATGTTCAATACTTGACGGATGTCGGACTGTGCGCCCTGCACGAGCTGGTCGATCACGTTGGCAGGAATCTTCATCTTCTCTCTAAAGTGCTCTCGTCAGATGATATTTTGTCTCATCTAAGCCATATGCGTACTTGAACGCAATGCTGAGAATCCTCGAACGGATGGCAGCGGGCTCTGGTCTGTAGCTACCATGAGTGACTGATCCAAGTCAAGTAACAACGCCCACGTACCTCCTGTACGCCAGGTTGAACGTGACATTGAGCAGCGGCTTGAGCTTTTGTGCACCTCGATCATTCGCAATGCAGATGATAGGAACCTTCCCATTTGTGTCGGCACTCGGAGCATGTAGTTCCACGAACAAGTGCTTACTTTCGACTTCTTGATTAGGGCAACCATTGCCCCAACGCCGCCTCGGTCGCCTCCCGACATGCCGTCGACCTCGTCCATGATAAGACAGGACTTGTCCGTGATGGCGACACCCGCGGCGTTTGTGGCCTACATACATGCTCAGTACACGACTCGCATACGCAACAGAGAGCAAACTTGCGTGTCCACCGTGCATCCAGCCGTCCAGCGATGTGTTCATGATGTTTGTGCTGTTCTGTCGGCACAACGTCAACAATCGTGCGCTACATTTCCCTACATCCACAGCCTACCTCGACGAGCTTCTTGCTCCGCGCATCACTCGCGTTCAGCTCAATAGGAGTGAACCCCGCCAACTTTGCACACAGATGTGCGCTCGTCGTCTTCCCGATACCAGGCGGGCCCGTGATCATGATCGCGCGAAAGACGTTCATGCCGTTCTTCCCCGGTTTTTTGAACCCAGACTTCAGGCTCGACGACCAACTGTTCAGCCAGTCCTGCAGCTTCTCGACCTGGCCCTTGTTTCCGCAAATCTCCTTGAGGGTCTGAGGCGCATATCGGTCCGTCCACAACTGGTTAGTTGCGGCCGGCTTCGCGCTGAACGGTCGCGATTTAAGCTTCGACAAAGGTGGTTTCTGGCACATTGGAAAGCATACCTGGGTCCTGCCGTGGTTGCTGTGGCTTTGGCCGCCTGCTTCTCACGGCGCTCCATCTCCTTCGCGCTCTCCCGGATTGCCTCTTGCTCTTTCTCGATCTTCTTGCGTGTCTTGTCATCGAGTGACTTTGGATCGACGACGCGCGTGGCGATCAGATTGAGGAAGCCGTCCTCATCGAGCGTGCTCAGCTTGTTCTTCTCGATCGCCTTCAGCTTGCTCGGGCCGGCATCGGCACCCACAACGACATACGACGTCTTGGAAGAAGGCTGTCCCACGACGCGTCTGTGACCAGAATGAGAGCGGCTCAAGTCTCAAGGACAGTGCACATACCCGCCGTAGCGCTTCGCGAGTTCGATTGCGTCGTCGCGCGAGAGGCTGCTGAGCTCCCCGGTGAACACGAAGGAAAGACCAGCCAAACAGTTAGGATCTTTCGGCACGGGTAATTCTTTGGACCCGGGGTTGGACGGCCCCGCTCTCGCCGCCTTCATTGCATACCAGCTAGCGAAACATTAACTACACTCCTAAAACAATCATGTGCAGACCTACTTCGGCTTCTTCACAGGCTTGTCCTCCGCCTTGCTGTCCGACTTATCCTCTGTCTGCGTGAACTTCTTATCGTCTGCCTTGGCGGGGGTTTCTGCCTTCGCCTTGGGTGTGACCTTTGATGCGGATAGTTTGGCCGGAGCCTTCTTCGGGGCTGCCTCCGCCTTACTCTTGCCCTTGTTGACAATGTCTTCGTCATCATCATCCATCTCGAAGTCGTCGTCTTCGATATCATCCTCGGAGGAGACGATGAAGTCGTCGTCCTGAGCCTTCTTGCGGGTCGCTGCGGCAGACCTGCGAGGTGCGGGGGCTTTGCGTGGAGTAGACACCTTCGCGGGCTTAGTCTCCTTAGCCTCTTTCGCCTTCGGTTCGGGTTTAGGAGCGGACGTGGTTGGTTGAGACTTAGACGATGTAGAGGTGGAGGTCGCTTGCTTCTTCCTTGGGGGCGATACCTTGGCGTCCTCTTCTTCATCGCTCGATTCTACCACAGCTGCTTTCTTCCGCTTGACGGGCTGAACGCGCACAGGCTCATCGTTGTCATCGTCAATCTCCATCACTTCCTCACTCTTCAGTTTCTGGGAACGAGATAAATAAGCGACATAACGAGAGGACACGCGTATTCTCACTTGTACAGGTGGTTTCTTCGCGGGAGTTGGTTTCTTCCTGCTCATGACGATGATCAGTTTTGTACAACACGGGCTCAAAACGCGTGCAAAAAGCCATGTCCAGATGGTGGTTGACTTCGAGCTCATTCATATTAGGGAAATGGAGAGGATGAATGACTTGCGGCTTGTACGATTGGACGTGAGAGTTGGAAATGTGACGTACAGTTGTGGCACTGGCTTCTTCTTCGGCCGTCTTCAAGAGATGTCAGACGGCGTGAATCTCAGGTATGTAACCAGTCTGGGAACGTACTGTTCTACATCATCGTCGCCTGCGAGGATCGAGATCAGTACAACCATACTCAAAGCTCCTCATCGAACTGACTGACTGATCTCGATAGTCTTGGCTTTCAATGGTGCACTCTTGAGACGCTGAGAACCATAGTTATAGCTGCTACGCAGAGAGTATACCGGCAAACTCACGGGTGCACTGGTAGATTGAGACGCGTTCTGGGAGCTACCTCCGGAACCCTGGCTACCATGGGCTCCGAAGAAGCCGCGTATGTCCTTCCCGTGAGTCTTGACTGGTGCCTTTGCCTTACTTTGTGCCATGGCCTATACGTATCTCAGAACGAAGTGATACAAGGCGAGAGCAGGGAGGGGAGGAGAGTCGGAGGCGGATGGTGGCGGAAGAGGAAAGTCACGGTGCTGAGAGCGCGCAGAACGACCCCGAGACGCGTGGTCGCGTGGCGCGACGCGGCGCGGAACGTCACACCGCGAACGTGACGTAACGTGACAACCCTCTCTGCTCTGCTACTACTACCACGCTCAGCCATCGCCCGCGCACAAGACTGGGCTCAAGTCCACCCCAGCTCTTCGCGAAACTATCTGTTGGGAACCCCAACACCAGCCACTACATTTTGAGCAAGACGACAGCAAGACAACGCGATGAGTGGAGCGTCGTCCAGCTCAAGGTGCGCACAGCCCACGGCACAATTGTGCGTTGCTGACACATACCTCGAGCCAGATTCGCAGCCATATATGACACGCTTCCGCCCGACGTGCAGCATACCATCGTCGAGAAACAGTTGATACCGCTCCTTGATCTCGTAAACAAGTCCAAATGCAAGCGCGTCCTCTCGAGCGCTGCCAAGATGCAGCGGCGACATGCCGGGATACCCGTCCTCGACCTCAAGTCAAGGCAGCGCGAGGTTAACGCCCTTTTGGATGAACTCCATCGGGACGCGAAGCGCTCCTTCGTCAAAGAGCGGTCGCATCGGACGGAACTCATCGAGCAGACGATCGAAAGTGTTACAAGCTGGCTGAACGATATTTGGCGTATTGTCTACGAACACAATGTTGACTATATGCTTGCCCATCGATGTCTGCTTTTCGTCGTGAATGTGCTCGACCAGATCGCCCATGGGCGCGCGAGGTGAGTACGAGACCTCGTTATATGCCTCCCCCCCTCCCTCTCCGCCTTGCGCTGAGCAATTGCTTGATCTACAGTTGTCGTTGTGCGTTCACGACTATGTACGTTCCCATTACCATCAAAGGGAGGAACGGCAAGGTGGTCAAGTCGTGGGAGATCAATGGCGCGCACAATATCGAAGAGGTCTTGCAGTTCATCTGGCGGGACCTCTTTCTCAGTCTGCTTGCCTCTGGGAACCAGCGTCATATCAAGAGGATCCCTGAGATGCTGGATGACATCGAGGACCTCATGGGCTGGACAGCTCTGGAGCGACTTCTATACGGCGGCCGAAAGTGTAGGTTGCTATTCCTACTTCAAGGAGGCGATTCCTGAAATCAGATCAGGTCCTCATGACGTCGAAGAAGACATTGACGAGGATACCTACGCCATTGATACGGAATCCGACATGGACGAAGACGAGGAGGCGTATACTGACGAGGACAGCGATCTCGACATGTCCATAGGCGATGAGGACTGGGTCCCCAAGGTCGCGCGCAAGTCGACGCCCTCGCACGCGAGGCACTGGTCGCACCGCATCAGCTCGCAGATGTGGCAGTTTCGCCGCCATATCCAAGCAGCGATGATGGCCGTCTTCAAGACCATGCCCTCGCTGCGCCTGTACTCGGCGCTTCTCAGCATCTCCGCCGACCCCGAGTCGACCGAGGCAGAGCTCATGGCTTACCTCGGGGAGATGGCGACGTCCTGCTCGGAGGTTTACGCAGCCGCGCTCGACATCCACGCGCGCGAGAGCAACACGGAGACGATCGCGTCGCTGCTCAAGACGCACGCGCACCTCGTCCGCCCGCGCGACGCGCCCATGGTGCAGGCCGCGGTGTCCGTCATGGCCCGGAACCCGTTCTACCAGCAGTTCGCGCTCGAGATCATCGAGAGGGAGCTCCTCGACACTGCGCGCGCCGTCCGCTCCGCGATCCTCGGCCCGTTCTCCCTCCTCGAGACGCCGGAGAACCGCGCGGAGATCGAGCAGATTGTGAAGCTGCGGCAGAACGCCGCGGGCAGGCAGGACCGCGTCGAGCGCTGGGTCGACGCGGTGGGCACCCCTGGCATGAATGCCCCCAACCCAATGGCATTTGCCGCGATGGTCATGGGCTTGCCCGTTGTCCCTGCGATGGACGGTTCGGACGACGCGGACCCACTAGGCTACCTCGACCTCGATCCGTCTGACCCGGACATGGAGGACCTCCGGGACGAATTCCGGCCTCGACTGAAGCAGCGCTTCGAGGGCTGGACGGACGTCGCCATCGTGGTCAAGGGCGCCGCCGCCGTGCTGCAGAAGGTGTACCGCGAGATCGTGCAGATGATGCCGTTCCTGCGCGCGAATGACGTCGTCGAGGACATGCTCGGCAGGTAAGCGCCTGTTCCTTCAGACATCCCTCGGACATGTCTCTGAACACACGCCTTGCTACATCAGGCTCGCAGACAAGCCGAGCAAGCAGTACCTCATCGACGCGGTCGACGCGGTCGCCGCGTTCGTCAAAGTCCAGCGGCGCAAAGCCTATCTTGCGAAGCAAGAGCAGAAGCGCCGCGCGAACGCTGCCGCACAGACGGCCAGCGCCGCCGCAGGTTCGTCAACGCACACGGCGGCGTCGACGTCAGCGTCTTCCGTCCCCTCGATCCATTCGCCCGTGCACCCTGGCGCCTCGATATCGGCGGGCGCAACCAACCACACCGCGCCTACGGTCCCGGCCGCACCAGGGGCACCAGATACCCGGCCGGACATGCCCCCATCGCCGCTGGAGACCGCCACGGACGCCGCGCCGGTCGCGCCTGCGGGCCCCGCTCCTCCGCCCGCGCCCGCGCCGTTGTTCACGTTCTACACGGGGTACCTGACGATGCCGCCCGGTGGTGCCGGCCCACCTGCCGGGGGCGGTGGCGCCCAAGGCTGGTTTGGGGGTTTGGCGGGATGGAAGATGTTGATTGAGGCGCGGGTGAGTATCGACACCGTTGAGAGGAGACAGTCTGCGGCCCTATAGCGTATATTGTACCATTGAATGACAGGCTCAGTTGAGCGATTAAAGTTACGCCGTCGACGCAAGATGCACAAGAACCTGATATGCGTACAAAGTCCTGTAGAAGAATAGGCCACCATACGCATTTGGGAGTCTGCCCCGGACCTCCAGGCTATCCATGCGTTCAGCCAAGTCCACGTAGGAGTGTGCTGTGATTTAACCACGTCCGAAATGTTGTATCAACTCGTGCTGAAAGTCCTCATCGTAGCCGACACACTTCATCGACCATGCCCGAAGGACCTGCAGCCAGCCATGTCAACACAAACCTCTTAGTGAGCATCGAGAGGAGAACCACACATACTTCAAGTCCAGCAGCAGAAGCATCGCTGTTCATCGCCGGTGTGACCTCCTTGAACGGGTTCCTCTCCGCCGCAGTCTCCCCCGCGTCTGCTCGCGTTCGAGCACGCAACGGAGGTGTATGCGCGCCCTCGTGACCTGCTCCCACTCCTCCCCATGCACATTCTTGACCCATAACGCGCGTACCTAACCCCCCTTCCCCTTCCACATCTTCAGCTCTCCATGCACCACCATACACAGATAACGCGCACCCACAACATCCGGAAGCACACAACCACTGCGCCGCGGTCAGCGCCGGGGCCGCGCCGGTCTCGTACTCGCCCAGGTAAAGCCACCTCGCGTCCCCAAGTCTAACAAAAAGCATATGGGGCGCCAAGCGCCCCTTGCGCGCGAACCCACAGCTCGCCGGGGAGGGGCGTGTCGAAGAAGAGGCCGCCGTGGCCCGGCACCTGCAGCGCGTTCGGGTTCCAGAGGAGGTTGAGATCGATGCACATCAGGTTCGCGCGGCCGTGCGCGGCGGCCGTGGCCGCGCTGAGCCGCGGAAAGGTGTCAACTTCGCTCCCGCCGTAACGCTGCGCGAGCTGCCGCCGTGTGACGGTCGGGGGGCGCTGTGCTTCGGGGAGTGCGAGGGGGTATGGCGCGAGCGCGGCCCGCGGGAGGCGGGTGCTTCGTCCTTGAGCAGCCACTCTTTGGAGATCTCGGCCTTTGGCTGTTTTCGTGCGGGCAAAATCGCTCATTCGTGTTGCACGGATGGAGTGTGCATGGGAGCACTCACGTTAACAAGGCTCGGAACTAGGTTATCCAATTCCAGTTGTCCTCCGCCTTGAACCAAGTTCTGGGAGTAGACTCAAGGCGTTCCACAGGTTCAGACAGCTCTTCTTTCACCTCAAGTTCTGCCTTAGGTGCCTGTGGCTTCAAGTCAGACCGAGATAAGTAGACAAGGATATCAAGTCCACAAACCGTTCCAGGTCAGCCAATAGTTGCGCAGTTCTGCGGAGACGACCAAGGCATGCTTTGCCCGCAAAGGTGTCGAGAGAATCGGGCCCTGTTGTCTGTTCGCTACTATGAGATAGCTTGATGTCTACTCAACAAGGTAAGCTAGGAACACTTGCGTTTGGTCGCTCCCATTCTCCCTCTCACCCCCGGGCCCGAGTCAGAGATCTCTAGCGGCATATCGCGTGTCCCCATCCGCTTCTACGAGGGCACGTTAATGTGTTGAGAACCCTGAACTCGAACTCCTGGTGATATTCTGAGGGAGAATAAAGCATTCACGTCTGAAGAGCTCAATGTCGTACGTGGTTGGAAACGCTGCTCAACGGTGATGACTTGTTGGTGTCCCGCCCTTGAACGGGAGACGACGTGCCAGGGAAAGCCCCGCAGCAGGAGCCGTGCCGACCTGCCCCAGCTTTCTTCCCAGCTCGGCAATATCAACCTCCCTGGCTGCCAAGATTCCTGCAAAATCAGGTTCGTGAGGCAACATATGGATGGCGGCAATGACGGTCAGAGAGCCGAGCGACGCAAATTCCAGGTATCGATTCTGTGCCACCACTGCCTCTGGCATAAACACGATGAGAGGGGAGCTGCAAGCGGTGGTACGTAATGAAGTGGCAGGTATACCAGGATGCGACAGTGTTGCAAGTTACGCGACAGCAGTCAAAGTGCGAAGAAGCGATCGTATGCCCGATTGGGATAGACCACAATATCCCCAGAGAGAGTAGCATCGGCGTATCCTGAGTATTTCAGCAACTGCAGTGTCATAGGGTTCGGTGCAAGTGAAGCTATGCCTATTTTGCATACGATATCAACTTTGGTAAACTGGAGCAAAAACCGCCGGCGGAGTTAGTAGAGGTAAGTAGTAAGTGCTGTAACATATGTGTAGCTCGCAAGTAAAGCAAACGCTCCGCACCAGCAATTCCGTCGGCAGAGCCGGGGCCAGTTCATGACAGTCCCAACGAAGATGGACGAACTCGACGGAGCCCCCTGTTACAGCGTCGGCTGCTTCATCCCGCCCGACGAGGAGCCCATGACCCTTTTGAACTCGCTCTGGAACCTCCTGACGCCACACTTCCCGCCCCCGACGTGCTGACAGAACGCGCTGAGCGTCCCGAACTCGTCTCTGCACCCCGACCACGCCGTCGGGCACCGGTAGCGCTTCTCGGAATGGGCGGGGCTCCGGAGGTGCTGGTTGAGCGCGACGAGGGACCGGTACCCGCGGTGACATAGGTAGCACTCGTACTGCGAGCCGTTTCACGCGCGGTCTGTCACCCACATGTCGGTCACGGTCGACCCACCACCAAAGGGGCCGCTGATGAGCCGCGCGGGGTTGGTAATCACGTTCGAGCGGTCGTACTTTGCGACGACACGGTCGACGACGTCGCACGTGACGCGCGAGAGGCAGGAGTCAGACTCGAGGACAAGGACGAGTGCGGCAGTCGAGACGAACGCCCTGCCGCAGCCCTGCATAGGGAATACGATGCTCCTGCCTTGGTGTGTGGCCGAACGCTGATGGCTGTCGAGCTTGTTCGCGTTCTGGAACATGCGCTTGCAGGGCACACAGTAGCGATCGGCGTGTTTCTGGCGGCGGTGCTCGTGGAGGCCGACTTCGAAGTCGAAGATCTGTGATCATAAGTCACATATACGATCGCGCAACAAGGGGCAGGAGCCCACTGAGTCGCAAACATCGCAGTAGGAGTGATCGTAGTGTTTATGGTCATTGAGAGCGGCGAGATCGCTGAAATGGCGAACACATCGTTGACAATATGCGTGGCGAGGACTCGTGTTGGATGAGCGCCCAGTCTGAGGCGAAGTCCATATCCAAGAGGTGCAGATGTCGTGTGCGCCAGAGTAGTCTTCGTGTTGCCACAATGCATGTTGGTGAGGAAACCACCGGGCGCAGCGATTGCCACAGTAGACCATCCTGAGCAGAAACGCATCTATGAGCTCTAGCAGAAGCAAACACGCGCGTATAGACCTACCTGAAGACTTTGGGGCAACTTGGGAGAGGGGCGATGCGTCGCCGGAGCGGATAGAAGTATGGCGGGAGGGACGGGCGGCGAATGCACGACCTGCGGCGAAGTCCAGCACACCTTTGCGGCGCTTCTGCAGGCAAGCATGTCGCCAGACACAGCAAATTCAACTTCGCGTTGAACGATTCTTCTAGGGGCCCTGGCTTATACAAACCACTACTGTTTCTCTAGCACAGCGGGACCACATTGGGCTGAATCACTTGGGGTAGATCTCCTGAGGGGTGTCTGTCTCGATGGCAGATTGTCCATGCCTAAAAGACCGACGGTAATTCTGCCCGTTAGAACAATCCGAGTGCTATGTGAAGAGCATCGGCGCCGTTCGGATAAGTCGAAGCGTCGTACTCGACGGTTACGAGCGCTCCAGTGACGGTAGTGTCGAGATCGGACTTACTGCCTCGCATGGCACTCGCATCTTGAGCAAATATATACATGACGAACCGCCAATCTGAGGCAACGCGAACGTTGACAAGGTGGGTGCCCTTGAACCAGAGGGTCATCATAGTACGGTGATTGGAGCTCGGAGAAGGAGCGCCTGAAGTCGCGCATCCTGAACCCCTTGCGAATTTCCCGCGCCACGGGACAGGGGAATGCAGCATACAGATGCATAGGATACAGACATAGTCACATACAAGCTAATACCTACTGGTACACGGAGGTAGTACGCGTACAGCGGTCACACCGGTACTGCTAAACATACACGCCGTCTCCTGCGCATCTCTCCCCTCATTCGCCACCGCCCTCACCATGATGAGCATGCGCATGGCCGTTCAGCATCACAGGCCCGAGGGCCTGGCGCAGCAGGAGCTCGACGCGCTCCCGGTCCTCGGCCTGGCGCCGCATCTCGTCCCGCCACCGCGCCTCGCGCTGCTCGTAGATCGCCGACAGCGCCCCTAGGCTCCCGAGCGCCGTCTCGAGCGCGCGCCGGAGGTCCATCTCCCCAGGCGAGTTCGCGCCCGGCGAGCCGTCGGCGGAGGAGTCTGAGCGCGAAGAGAGGCGCTCGGCGAGAGACATCCGCTGAGCCTTGCGCGCCGCGCGCCGCTGGGTCGCGAGCGCGGAGAACGAGCGGCGGATGCTGGAGAGGGCTGGGGATTGGGCGAGGGTGGGGTCGCGGCGGAGTGCGCGTGAGGTGAGCGCGTGCAGCTTCGTCGAGTGGGAGGGGGCGGCAAGGAGGACCAGCGTCGAGTCCGTCTCCCTGTCCAAGGCTTGGAACTGCAGATAAAGTCAGCACACCGGTGAAGGATGGGGGAATGAGCACAACGTACAGCCTGGACAAGTGCGTCCCAACGCGTGTCGAACCTCCTCCGCCTCTTCTGAGGGTTGCCCACGAACGACGGGTGGTACTCCAAGTCCAACAGGTCCTCCTCCTCACCCTCTTCCTCCTCGTCCACCCATTCGCCATCATCCTCGCCATCCGGGACGACCCCGTTCACGTCCCACCCACCCACCCCATTTCCATTTCCGTTGCCGTTGACGCCGTTGACACCACCCACACCGTGCACGAACTGGTGCACGAACTGGTCCTCGCCCGCCGTGCTCGTTTCCTCCCCAGACGACGGCTCCGGGCTCGTCTCCCTCGGCTGCGTGCTGTCGACCCGCGGCGGGGGCTTCACCGTGCGCCTCGCCTGGCGCACCGGCGGGGGCGGCCCCGTCCGCGCCGGGGCCCCGTTCTGCTCGCGCCGCCGCAGCGCGCGCGCGCGCATCGCCGGCGGCGGCGGGAGGCTCACCGGCTCGTGGCTCGGGCTCGAGCGGATGCTCGCGGCGGCCATGTGCGCGCCGAGGCCCGCGGTGCCCGCCGCGGGCACGAACGTCCACGGGTTGTACCCGGGCCCGGGGAAGGGCGTGGACGAGGGCGAGAACGCGGACTCGGACGAGGGCGGCGCGAGCCCGTTGTTGAGCGCGTAGATCTGCATCTGGAGCGCGAGCTGCTCGCGGATCACCGCCGGGTTGTTCGGGTCGTAGTTCGTCGAGGGCGTCGCCGCCATCGGGCCCGAGACGGTTGAGCGCCGGATATGCGTGAACGGGTACGGGTACGGGGACCCGATCTGGCGTGGCTCGATGTCGGAGGGCGTCGCGGAGATGAGCGGAGAGGGCGAAGGGGCGGCGGTGTGGCTTTGGGGGGTAGGCGGGATGGGCGCGCCCGGTCGGGCGCTTGCTGAGCGCAGGAACGTATGTAAGTAGGAGGAGGTTGGGTCGTCCATCAGGCTCTGCATGTCATCGGACTGTTGCTCAGAGCCATTCCACTGGTATCCATACCGCTGATCGAGAATATGATTCAGCGGGTACAGACGCGGGTCGTACTGCGCATGCGGCTGCTGTTGAAGCGGCTGTTGGGGAGGCTTGGGAGGCTCCGACTTCACCGCCTGCTGCTGTTGCTGTTGAGGCGACTGGGACGTGCGCTGGCCGTTCACGGGCGAGTCCCTGTTGCTGCCGCGCAGGCTGTGGATGTCGCGCTCGAACAGCGCAGGGTCGAAGCTCCGCATCCCCAGCTGGTCCGTTGCGCCGCCGCGTGGTTTCTGGCGGATCGTCTTCTGGTTGTCGACGAGCGTCTGCCCATATTGCGCATTCGAACCCGCGTATTGGTTCGTTGGGCCGACGTACTGGCCGTCGCGCGGGCGCTCCGGCAGATTCGTGGACGGCGAGCGGGGCGTAAAGCCCGCCTCGGAATCCTCGCTGCTCTTGTTCTGCGGCACGTGGTCGTCGCCTTCGTCGTTAAGCGTCTCGTCGTCGTCGTCTTCTTCATGTCGTTGTTCGTGCCGGGCGTCGTAACGGGTCGTGTGTCCTTCGGGGTATAGATCGGACGATGGGGTAGGGGAGCTGTGGTGGCGGTCCGCATACTGCGGCTCGTCGTCGTGCTCGAACTCGTGCCCAACGTCCTCCTCGGGCTCCTCCTGCACCGGTAGCGAGCGGTCGGGCGGGCGGGTCGCCATCGTCTGCAGCGGAGGGGTGTGGTTGTTGGTCAGCTTCGACGTCGCTGGTGGCGTCAACCGCGTGTTCGCGGCCTCGGCTTGGCTAACAGTCGGCACGGGCTTGCGCGTCGGGGCCTGCGACGGAGCCTGCGGCGGGCTCGGATACGACTCGGGCACGTACTGGGTGTACGCGGCGGTGCGCTCGCCGGGGGACGCCATCGGCGTCTGGTACTGCGGCGAGCCACGGCTGTCCGGCGTGCGTCCGAGCCCGTTCTGCCCGTCCCCCACCTGCTGCGACGAGACCGTTCCAGAGCGGTCGCGCGCCTTAGGGCTCTCGCGTGCGGCCTGCGCGTCGCGCTCCTTGTCGCGCGACTGGCGCTTCGCGGCCTGCCCGACGCTGCCCCCGTCCGAGTCCTTGGGCGACGCGCGGTCCGTCGCGCGCACGCGCTCCACCGCGGGGTCTTTCGCGGGAGCGATGGCGGGCCCGGACACGGGCACGGGCACGGGCATCGACTCGTGGCGGGGCTTGACCCGGTTCGACGCCGCGCCGCCCGCGTATGCGACGCCGGCAGTGCCGGGCAGATGCGAGCCGTACTGGCCCTGCTCGAACTCGGCCATCAGCTCCTCGGTGACGGCCCAGTGCTCCTCTTGCTGGTACTGAGTCAGGAACGGCGCCGCCTGGACGCGGTTCACAGGCCGCGGATGGTGTTGGTTCGGGAGCTGGGGGATGATCGGCTGGCTGTGAGCGTGCATGAGCGGCGGTGGCGTTCCCTGGCGCTCGGTGGTGCGTTCAGTCTGGGTGGCGACTTTGGCCGCTACTGGAGAGATGCGCGAGGTCGGTGGAGGAGTGCGGCGAGATTGGTGAGAGGAGTTGGAGGTCGTCGGACTAGGCTGCTGTTGGCCTTGAGGGTAGATCATTTGCCCGTTCTGGCTCGCGAGGATCTGCCCGACCGAAGGCACGGTGGGCATTGAATGCGCCTTGATGGCTCGCTGTTTCTCCCGGAAAGAGGGGGAGGGGGTCATCTCCCGCGGCGTTAGGTTCTGTATGTTCTGCATTGGACCTGAATGAACAGAGGGGAGCGTATGAGCACGGTGAGAACAGGCAAAGGGAGAAGGAAGCGTCGGACAAGAACGCGGTGTTCGGCCTCAAATAAGACAAAACGCTTGATAGCCTAAGTCGTGAAGACGAAGACGTAAGGGCGACACAATAAGCAGATCGTCGGGCAGGAGAGGCAGGAGAGAATCGGGCTGATACCGCCCGGAGCTCAGATCGATGAGATGCCGTACGGACTGCTTCAGCGGACGGAGGATAGCTGAGAGGGAGAGGTGGAGGCCGGGCGGGTGATCATGGGCGACCTCCCGGTAGGAAGAAAGAGATATCGTATGAGAACGCGGGTGAAGCGAACAGACACTGACCTTGCTGGCTGAGGTGTGCTTGTTGGATCCGGTTCAGGCTGCGCTGCGGAGATTGGCTGGGCATTATCTACGGGACACTCTGGGAGGCCGGGGTCGCTGGAGGGGGGGATGAGAGCGATGGCTCGTCGGAAAGGATAAACACGGGGAGGGGCCGCGATCGCACCTTCATAGGTCGCGATCCATTGTACTCGCGTTTCCAACGTGGCTGGCGAGTGTGCGGGTCCAAGACGTCCGCCCTGGTCCACAACGAGGTGCGCGGCCGTGTTTGGAAGGTCATGGTTGCCTCGAGGCTGATTACCGCCAGCTCGCCCTCTTCGGACCGGTGCCTATATTCAGCCCTGCGAGCGCTGCCTCCCGTCCTCGACATCTTCCTGCGCTCATATCCGTCTCTCCCTCGCGAGCTCCCATCTGTCCAGAACGCCGGCTGCCCCGCGCGCCGAGCCCAGTCGGGTACGCGAGAGACATGTGCTGCGCCCCATGCACTTCCGCGCCCGTCCGACTCCCAGGCTCTCCAGCACACGCCATCCACGCGTTGTGCGACGGTGCTTGGGCGCGGCGCGCCGTATGCAGCCTAATCTCCAGAAGCCTATTCGACCATGAGATCATCTCATAGATAGAACATGACTGGGAACGCCACAGTAGCCGACTCACGTCCTGCGAGGGTGCGACGGCGGCCTCGAGTTGAAGACGCGGTCTCACAGCGCCTTCCATCTGCAATGACTCGAGTACCATCAATGCCCAGGCGTGCTTGGTAGGCAGGTAGAGTGATGCACGCCGTCGGGCGATGCGAACACGAGGTGATCAAAAGGAGGAATTGGGCAGTGGGGAACTGTCGGCGTGTTGCTGGTGGACCACAAGCCACTTGCCGAGTGGCACTACTCATACGCGCGTACAGTACATCCTAGCGTTCGGCAATGCACGAGTCATGACTAGAACTTGCCTTGCAAGGTAGAAATGTCGGGCTCGCCGAGTCGCCGTTGTTGGCATTGCACGCACACGACCGGCTTTCCGGCAGTTCATGCTCTAAGGGGGGATGCACCTACGATGAAAGGGACATAAGGTTGGCACGTACCATATCCACGGGAAGCGTCGGAAATGAGAGACAAATTACGCCCGGACAGATGGAAGGAGCAAAAAATGTTAGCATAGAGGCGGTGTCGGAAACTCACTGACGAAGCGAGTCATACAAGAAATGCATTACGGAGCATAGTCGTGGCTTCGGGCCACAAGGAATCCTCTCCCCTTGTGCTTTGGGGCGGGACCGATCATGGCCCGGTCTGTGCCACATCCATGCCCGGGGCATCAATCCATACTCAGCCAATACTCGATACCAGATAGCCGACTGGTGGGATTAGAAGGACTATTACTGAGGAGCCAACTGGGGCATATATGAGGTTCCCGTCTCATGAGGGAGAAAGTTGAGTGTATGCTCGTCTCCCATTGGCTCGATGGCTAGAGCATGTACGGGACATCCCTCCTGATTGGTCAAGTTGAGCTGAAGCCCAAGCAAATCGACGTTTGCCTTAGTAATAGTATCGCAGAAAAGTGGACCAGGTGGCGGATGGTAAGTGTGCTCACTGGTCATACCGCGGCATGTGAAGCAGATAATAGTCGTGGCCGACTCATCGCTCAGAATTGCCAACCTCGAGTCTCGCCCGTGCCACGCTGAGGCACCGCACTAACCCGAGAAGGTGTTCATCGGGTGCTTCTGCGCGCATGGGCAAGCACCACCAGCTGTGCCCGGAAGACTCGTAAGATCCGATCGAAGGCAGGCATGACATCTGCACTCCAAGGCTTTGTTCGTATTTCCGAATCGAAGTAGGCCCCGCATGTGCCTCGAGAACCAATGTAAGACGGGCGGCTCGCACGCGAGGTTGGCTGCACGCTGCCGTCCGTTTAGCAAGGTGTGATACTGTACACTAGTTCGCAGGCCTCTCATAGTCCTAGTCTTCCTCTGAAAACTCACCTGTAAGGCAGAGTGGATGCAATAATCACCATTCTGTTCGCACGTATGCGTCAATTGCATGCAGATGAGTCCTTGATCATCATGTGAATGGGGGATAGCGAACACGCACTGTTTTGTGACTCACCTTAGAGCCGCATATGCAGAAATGAGACATTAACGGCGCTATAGAGCTCATAAGCCGGAGCTACGATGCAGTCATACTCAAGGACACATACAAGTAGTTCAAAAGGGCCTAAGGCGAGTGCAATCAAGAGATAGCTCCTAAGAGAATAACTTAAAGCAAGAAAGCGGAGTGTTGCAAAAGGGCACTCTACATCACTACTCAGACTGCAGAAGACGAGGGGTACTTAGAGTTCGAGCGCCGCCTGACGCGCCACAGACGCGTCAGTCACATGACCGCATTCATCGGGCGGCCTCTGCTCCACTCGTGCGGCCTTCCCTCTAGGCCGCAGTCCGCAATGTGCAACAGAGAGGGAAATTTTGAACGTCTCATGTGCTACGGCTTATTTCTTGTATGCATTACCACCCGATGTAACCATTGTGAGGCTTTCGGATTTCATCGGACTGACGAGTTGTGTACGAGCGCCAACGAACGCGATACACAGCGCCAAGTTTAGCGCGGCCGATGTGTTCTGCTACCATCAACCACAATGTGCGCACTGGTCGTACGCTGTCACGGGTTTGTTCGGAGACTCCATATTCTCTACCTCTTCTGCTATATCAGACAGCAGGGCAAGGCCGATGCAGCATGAGCTCACTTGACCGTGGGATGTCACTCTCGGGAGTATAAAGCCTTCTCGCAAGCCCCAATCTTCACCCGCATACCCTCATGGACAAGAGCCAGAGTAACAGTCCGAGACCCATTGTTCCCGGCAGCTTGACACCCCTTCCTGACCAAGAGGACCGGCTGGCCCCTCCCGAGGCATGGATCGTCGACTGGGACGGCCCAGATGACCCAGAGAATCCGAAGAAGTAAGTGTATCCCTGAGCTAGGCGAGCCGACATCCCAGCTCATACGAACCTCTTGTTAGCTGGAGTGACAGGCGAAAATGGGCGGTGACATACGTGGTCTCCGCCTACGCCTTCATGAGCCCAGTATCGTCGTCAATGATGGCTCCCGCTGCTACCCAGATCGCGCGCAATTTTGGCGTGGCGAACAAGACGGAGATTGCGTTGTTCACGTCCATTTACGTAGCAGCGTACGGTGAGTAGCTTCCAGAATCTCTCGCGCCAGTGGTACACTGACCTGCATGAACTTCAGCTCTGGGACCGCTGACGTTGGGCCCCTTGTGCGAGCTGTTTGGCAGGGCACGGATACTCCAATTATCAAATCTCTTCTATTTCGGTAGGTGCTTGTACCATTCACAATATCAGTTTTCAAGCTGACTTTCCTTGAGCTTGGAACCTTGGTTGTAGCTTTGCAAAAACCCCAGGGCAACTCATTGCCTTTCGGTTCCTATCAGGCATTGGAGGCAGCGCAGCTCCCTCAGTGAGCATGCATGACTCAAATGATGTCGTGAAAATCACTCACTAGTTTGACCCGTAGATCGGAGCAAGTGTTCTTGGAGACGTATGGCGGTCAGATCAGCGAGGCAAGGCCATGGCCCTGTATACTCTGGGGCCGTTACTTGGCCCTGTGATTGGGCCTGTAGGAGGTGCTTGGATCGCGGAAAAATCCACCTGGCGTTGGGTGGTGGGTCATCTTCTATTGCCCCATATCATCAACACGCTCTCACCCTCTATAGTTCTGGTCGACTAGCTTGGCTTGTGTTGTCGTACAAGCCGGTGGACTCTTCTTCCTGCAAGAAAGTATGTGCGTTTTGTTATCATATGCAGGTATATCCGCTCAATTCTCACACAGCGTATGCTCCTACACTCCTCGAGAAGAAGGCACAACGCATCCGTGAGTCACTCAAGGGAACCGAAGAGGGTCGCACCAAAGAGGTGAAGACCATCTATGATGGTAGTGACAGAACGTCGGTATCGTTCGGTATTACCTCATCATGTCCACCCTAAATTGTGCTTGCCATAGATGGAGACATCTCGTTCAAAAGGCCCTCTTACGTCCGTTTGCACTAGCAATACACGAACCCATCATACAGGTTCTCAGCCTGTACCTGTCCTTCGTGTACGGTACCCTGTACAGTACGTTCTTTTTGCAGTTGTGTCCAACCTCTCCATGCTCATCGACACCCAGTATTCCTGACAACCATTCCCTCCATTTTCGAGGGAGTGTACAAGGAGCGCGTCGGTTTTGCAGGGCTGCACTACATCGCGCTAGGCGTCGGGCAAATCAGCGCAGTACAGCTGAACGCATTCGTCGTCGACCGCATCTACAAGCGCCTCCGCACGTACTACGGCGGTGAGGACAAGCCCGAGTACCGGCTGCGTACGTGTTCTCCACCCTTCCTCTCACTTGAGCAAACAACTAACTGTTCCCACGACGTTCTTTAGCGCTGATGGTGCCCGGGTCGATCGTGCTGCCCATCGGACTCTTCCTCACCGGGTGGACTGCGCGCGCGAGCGTGCACTGGATCGCACCCGACATCGGCATTGCTCTCGTCGGCGCAAGCATGATCGTTCTCTTTCAGGCGATCCAGACATACGCCATCGACGCGTTCCCGCTGCACGCCGCGTCCGGTACGCTTTCCACCCGGTCAACGGGCTCGGCGATCAACTGACGAACCTGCGGTGCGGAACATCGTACACAGCGCTCGCAGCGCTCGCGTTCTTCCGCTCGATGGCGGGCTTCTGCTTCCCGCTATTCGCACCGGCGATGTACAGCGCTCTTGGGTACGGCAAGGGTGACTCAATCCTCGCGTGCGTTTCGATCGCAATTGGGATTCCTGCGTCAGTTGTCGCTGTCTCCTTCAATGCCCACAATCCATGCTGATCTGAGCGCTTGTAGGCCGGTCCTGTTCTGGGTGTATGGCGAGCGCATACGGAACGCGAGCCGTTACGGAAAGCGGGCTTGACATGCTCAGACAAGGCTAGGTGGACCAGGCCACTTTGTATTCGACGGCGCCGATTATGTAGGATGGTAACAGGAACGGACTCTGGTTCAGGCAATGGGGTCGGTATACTACTTGGACTGGACCTCGTCTAATGGCAAGTGGCCTTCCGCCAGGCTTGCGCCACGAAGCACTGTTGGAAGGTGTGACTAGCACTCCGTGAAGACGGATAATGAGGTACGTACCTCGTAGCTGTCGGCGTTCTGGGCCACGAGTCCCGTGTCGTCCGCCGTGAGGACCAAGGCAGCGTCGCAGCCATACGCGTAGTCGGCGGTGCCCGAGGAGTACGTGAGCTCGTGCAGCATGGTGCCACTCACGGTGCGTTGACGAACATTCTCGGCCGAACCATCGCACTGTATCTCTTCTGGGGCGTCGAAGAATGCGTCGCAGACGCTGTCGTGCACCCATGAGCACAGTGCACATAATCCAACAAGGAACGACGTGGTCGACGCACAAGATCTGGTTCGTCCTGGTGTCAAAGTACGAGATGATGTCGGTGTTGCACTGATGGAGGCGATCGTCACAATTGACAACACTCCGCGGGCGGCTCTTGTCTGCAGCATTCTGGTCAAGGTATGAGTGTGAGTATTCTTCTGACGTCCCACATTTGATACTGACCACGAAGACCCTACGAACATAACCGGGCTTTTATCTGTTAGTACCAAAACGGTACGTGAATCATAGAACGCACGCACTAGCGTCGAACCGAAGTAGTCATTGTATGCGTCGCTGGATGTGTTTGTGCTGAGGAACCGAGCGGCGAAACCAGCCAGGTCTTGACCTGCCTTCCACCTAACGCAGGAGCAGGGTGATGAGCGATGTCCGTCACTGGTGCCATTCGAGCTGGGAAGACGCACCGTCTGTTGATCGAGTCAATCCGGCTCTGATCAGCGCATTGGACTCCAGCAGCGCGTCTACCGAGGCCCGCGAGACGGCGTCTTCTCACGTCCTCGGTAACGTTTACAGTGTATCCGGAAGTGCCAGCTTGAATCCTGCGCATCTGTGGCAGCACGCTGCCAGTCGGAGTATCTGTGTGCAGGACCTGCAGCTGCTCCAGCGGTTCAAAGGTGAACGCGCCAGGGCCGAGCGAGGCGAAGTCATACAACGGTGCGACTGCGAGACGGGTTAGGCGGCTGTCTGCATGATGATCTGCGCGACGTACCGCTATGCTCGGCCCTAACGGTCCCCCCGGCGGGAATCGTGGTATAGGCGGCGTCGCTCAGGCCCTGGGTGCCATCCAGGCGGATCTTGACGCCAATGAAGTCGACAGCAGCCCCGTCTTTGGTGACGGTGAAAGAGCGCGTAGGCCGCTCGCTGTCGAACACCGTGCCATAGTTCACGACCGTCACAGGGTCAGGACCTGTGTTGGTGATAGCGGCGGTGATCCTGATGTCGTCGATCGAATGGACGGTCGGCGGGCCTGAGAATGACGGCAAGGTGATCAGCTCGTCCTCTCAGGTAGCATGGTACTCTGACAAACCAGTCAAGACCACTCTCAGCGGTGATGTCGGGACAGCCGCATCGACCAGATAACAAGTACCGACGAGGAGAAGAATGAGCGGACGAGGATACATGTCGAAGGCAGAAGAGTAACCAGGTGAAGTGAGTGTGTGGTTCGACAGTGGCCTGAGGATCGTTGAGAACAACGGGGAGGTCAATATAGGAAGTGTCAGCAATAAAAGCGCACAAACCGCGGGATCCTTCGCATCCGAGGAGAGAAGTCGACACTCTCGGCCGAGAAACAAATAGTGGGACGAGCGAGATTGAATTACGCGTGACCACGTTCGGTACGTTGACTGGCTTGGGTACCTCGATTCACTGAGAATGTGGGTTTCTATTGGCGGATTGAAGTGAGAACTTGCATTCGTGTTCGCCACATGGATGAAGACGGCTCATACGCGAAATAGTGCGCAGGAGGTACTCACAAACCCAATAGTGTAAACCATCAGATGATACCTCGCAGGTATGAGGCAGCAGCGCATAGTCACGAAGCAGCTACTATGACAACTGGTTTCACCACAAAGGTGGTGCCTATATCGCCTGTATAATCGCTTACATCGAGCTTGAATATTGCAGCCAAGTCAACTGGTTGACGGGGATACATTCATCGATACTTTCGCCGTCGATTGCGCTAGCAGACAGCCCCGAAAGTGAAGCTCGGACATCGCGGACTTGGAGCCATTTGGGAATGTTTTTGCATATTCAAAAATCGGTGCTCTCCTCGACACGAGTGAGTAGCGCACCGTGTCAAAGGCAACAGGCATGTTCTTGCTAAGAAAGCCAAGCGCAAGGTAGTCGTTGACGGGTGGCAATCGCAGCGGACGGTCTCGGACGGTCCACTGGGTGACAGGATGTGGCATGATGTCAGCCTTCGACGTTAGCGATGTTGTGACACACCCTCTGGAAGAGCATCACCCTCCTGTCACAGGCCTAGTCACAGGACACCGAGGGCGGTCCGTGACGCAAACTCGACCAACTCCGCCAGCATTCGGCCATGGCTGCTAAGTCCAAGGCACGGTACGTCCCTCCCCCTTCTTCTGCACGACGAACCCGTCCATTCTGACGCATGTCTGTCGTGAAATAGGACGGTCATCGTCCGTATGATTTCTACCGCTCAGACGGGCTACTTCTACACGGCGCAGAGGGTGCGGTTGGGTCCTCGGTTAGCGGCAGTGAAGTACGATCCTCGAGGTGCGCAACACGCCTTGTCCTTCACTTCCGTGAGCTCACATATGTGCGATTATCAAGTGAAAAGCCGTGTTCTCTTTGTGGAGAGCAGAAAGACTGCGAAGAAGTGATTTGCTCCCTCTGCGTCCCTAGACTTGCCTCCTCCCAGTTGGAACGGTTGCTCGCGCACCGTCTGCCGCATCCCAGCACTACTCGCTGTACATCTCACTCAATTGGTATCACCGTAAACCTACCAGAAGACGACCGTAATGGAATAGGCTCTCGTGACGTCTACAGCATGCTACTATGCAGGCTCTCCGGCTTGCGTACCGGTTGCAGGATGCACTCGCCAAAATCCGCCCCAAGGCCATACATCGCTTGCAGCTCTGCTTCTGTGTACTATCTTCCTGTCCTCGCTACGCCTCCTTCGCCTGCCCAAATGGTGGGGCGAAGAGCTTATCTGCGGGTAGCAGTCTTGGCATCGCGTAGACGGTCACAAATACGTCGCGAAGATGCACTCTGACGAGTACACCACACATCTCGTGCGCAGACAGACACATCGCGGCTGGTCACTGGCGGATATTCCAGATGGTGACAAGACATGATCCTCGGCACAATTAGTACGGCAGTCAAGATGGCACTATTATTGACTGCGTCCGACGCAGGATGCTATGCTGATGTGAATGTGAATCACAGATGGGAATGTGTCTTGTCGTGCAAGACCGGGTATGAACAGCATAGATATATGCGCGAGCAGCAGCCATATGCAATATCTACTACAAACAATGACTCAATGAGACAAGGCGGGCATGATGCAACGGAAGTCGTGGTCAGAATCATGATTGTGCATGATGCAGAAGCGGGCGGCCGGAGAGCGGCCACCGACACATACAGTACTTAGTACGGAAGAGAGCCCACCCAGAAGGCTGGGGAATACTACAAATCGCCACGCCCGCGCGGACCAATACACCAGATAAAACAGGGCTCACCGCTGCTCCGTCCTCTTTCCTGCTCGAATTCTCCTCCTCAATCTGCCTCTACGAGCTCGAGATAGCTCTCCGGCACGAGCGCGTGCCCGCCGCCTTCCTTCTCGGCGACCGCCCACCCCACTCCGCCTCCTCGCCCGACGACGCGCACAACCTGCTCCTCCTCGAGGGCCATTTCCGCCGTGCCCTCCGGCTCGAACGCATACAACGCACGGTAGAGCCCTGGCGCGAGCGGCCCGTCCTCGCCCTCGCCTTCGTACGCGTCCTCATACTCTTCCCCCTGGTCGGAACCGGCGTACGGGTCGCCCGCCTCGTCCGTTGGTGACGAGACGTCAAAGTTTCGTGCAAAGTCTGTGTGCGACGGGCCCTCGGCGACTTCCCCTCCCCAGCTGAAATGGGTGCTGAGCGTGTTCCATCGGTAGGCTCCCCAGCTCCCGCGCGCGTCCTCACCTGTATCGTCCGCTTCCCCGTCCGCGCGGGACGACGTCGCGGAGGACGAGGACGCGGTCGAGTACGTCGACCAGCGCTGGCGGGGGCGATTCGCCTTCGGGACGTCCGGGCCGCGCCCGACATGCCGGTCGTCGGAGGGGTCGAACGCGTAATCACGGATCCTGAACAGCAAAGAGCGGCGTTTGGGCTGCGCAGATGGCACCACCGTCGCAGCAGAGGAGGAGGACGCTTCGGGCTCGTGCGAGACTTGGAGGAGAGAGGAGGCCTTGGACTGGCGGTTGGAGCGGGCGGTAGACGAGTGCCGTGATAACGCGGCGGACGCACGGCGGGATGCAGCAGGGCTTGGTGGTGCAGGACGAGACGAGGTGAGAGAGTCGCGATTCTGATTCGTGAGAGCAGATGCCGTGAGCGACACGGGTGACTCCGCGTCGGGGGGAGGGTCAGGGACTGTAATCTGGGTCGTAGGCGTCTTGACCTGGAAGACAGAGTTCGGTGTGGGTGTTACAGGCGAGCCAATACTCGGCGTAACAGAGAGCGAGGGAGGGGGTATAGTTGCCGTGGTAGGCGTCGCTTCGCCGTTCGTATGGGCCATGCTGTGATCGTCCTTGGCGGCGGATCCGCTGCGCGCGATAGACTTTGTCGAGGACGACGACGATGGGCGCGATGCAAACTCGTGTGCCCCCAGACGCGGCGGGGGGTAGAACGGCGAGCCCGGGGAGGGGAAAGGAGAAGAAGACGCTTTCTCGACGGGTAGCGTCAGGCGCAAATCTGCGGAAACGCAAAATCCGTTCAAGACAATTAATAGGCCCGAACCGTTCCCTCGGAAACGAACTCACCGCTCGACTCCTGGGCAACGACGGAGGCCATCTCTGGTTCGGGACTGCTCGCGGCCGCGTTGGGAATGCGTCTCGCTGTCGGGGACGGCTGCTCGTCGTCGTGGTACGCGGTGAGAAGGGTTTTCACGTATTTCCAGGCGTTGACGACGGAAAGGTACAGCCAGTTCGCACTCCGAAGGGGCGTTTGCTATGGCAATGTCAACTCAGAATGGCTGGTTTCGTGGGAAAGAAGTGGTTTAGCACCTTGTAGCCCCAAATCCACCACAAACTCATCTTGACCGTCTTCCTCTTCGAGCTCGGCGGCCGCGCGACTCTGCAGTCCGACAGTCGACTCTCCCTCGTCGGTGAAGCTCATCATCTCCTCTCTTGGCTCATTGGCTTTAACATGCGCAGGACACGCCTTCGCGTTGTGTTCCACGTTCTTGACGCGCGTGCAATAAATGAACTTCGCGTGTTGTCGATGCAATCCACTCGCTCGCCCTGCATACAGCCATTGCCTGTTGACTTTTCCGGGACGTACCGGCAGTGCTTTCCATCCGTGTCTACCGGGCATGAACTAGATATCCAGCTGTTGTAGTCTATTGTCACCTGTGATGGCCTCCTTGCGAACCCTTGATAACCAGACCCTTGGAACGGTACATGCAGGCCTTCCCAGAATGCTCCGCATCTCGTACATGTATCTCTAAGCTATACAATGCAGTGTTCAGCTACTCGTTCACCGATGTGGTGTGTGCATAGCCCAGCTGCCGGGATATCCGGGGATACATGGCTAGGTGAGACTAAGATCTAACTGGTGTGTCATCGACATCACTGACAACATGCATGATGAACCTGCTCCTTCTAGCTGACTATTTCTTGCACGGTCGATGTATCTGTTACATCCAGTTAAGCGATGTCGATGACCCTGCAGCCAGTCCGGACATACGGGTTTGCTGTTCACCTGTCACCGATGTGCCCGAGTTGACTCCTTTATCGCGCAGGTGCCCCTGTGTAATACTCCATACTGTATGTGCCATACGCAAGGCATGCTCTTTCCATAGCCGGCCGCAAGCCGGTATAGCAAGTTCCGGCGGTATACCATGCACCATCTGGTGCATGGGCTTGGCGGCCATCAGGAATCACCGTCTTACGCTCGTCGTCGGGATGCTTCTGATCCTGCTCCACCTTGTCCATGTGCTGTGCTACACAATATACGCTCAGCTGAACCCTGCATGAGCGGTCTCTCAAGCTGTGTTCTTTCCCACGTCAGGTAGCACGGTACCACTCACCGGACTTACTGGCAACGCGGCGGCCGTTGTCGATCACGAGCAGCCGAATGTAACAACGTTGCACACCGCTCGTGGGTTGTTTTGCTCTTCCGCGAGCTTGGCCCACGGTTCAAGACCCTGGCTGGACGTCTACCGGGGATGTATGCTCTGAATCCAGACCGGCTCGCAATCTGACGTGATTGCAAGGCCGGACAACGGCGAAGCCACGGCGTGCAACGGTACGGTTGTAGTGACTACCTTTAGACTTCAGTCGTTGTACTTAGGTCTACTGTACGGCAGGTGATCTCCGACATGCAATGCCTTGACTCCATCCAACCTCTCCACATGACGGTGCTTCTATCGTGCAGCGGAACAACATAGCACCCTGTATCGCCCCTGCGCCCCTCGTGCATCTATCCTTCTCGCACTTTCGCGCACCGCACAATTATCCATGCGCAACGACGAGCACGACGGCCTTGCGGCCGATAGGTGTAGTGGTCCATATGCACATCTGGTCTTCTTATTCTTGGCATCTAGCTCCCTAACAATATATAAAGAGGTCGACCAACTACTAACAACTTCAGACTCTCGAGTAGCAGTCTACGTACGCATCGCACAGTCTCCAGCCGAACGCCTGACATGTTCTCGCTCGCGCTCGTCACTCTTGCTATCAGCACCGCGCTCTCCTTCGCCACCCCGGCCAAGCGCGCGCCTGCTCTCGAGGTGTCTCTCACCGGTATGCTTGTCCGTTGTAGTAGCGGCTTTAATCCTGCATTTACATCGTTCCTGACAGCCCCGGCCGATGTCCGCTCCATTGACGACATCAAGGTCACGGCCGCGGTGACCAACACCGGCTCAGAGGACCTCAAGGTACTCAAGTTCGGCACCGTCCTCGACAGCGATATCCCCACGCGCTCGTTCACCGTGCTGAAGGACGGTGTCGCTGCCAACTTTACCGGTGTCAAGTTGCAGCTTGACATCGACTCCCTCGATGACTCTGCCTTCATTACCATCCCCGCGGGTGAGACCATCGTCGTCGAGCATGAAGGTACGCGTTCTATGGCCGCATCGCCTGCTAACGCCCTGATATCAATACTGCACAGTCGCGCCCCTCTACAATTTCGAGGCGCTCGGCCCCGGGGCGTTCGACTTCGAGCCGATCACCAACTTCCAAGTGATCGAAGCGGACGCGCAGCCGCACGCATACAAGGTATCCGCGCAGAAGTTCACTGTGAACGTCAAGAGCGACGTCGCGAAGCGCGAGCTCAAGGCCGCCCACGATAAGCGCGCCCGCGTCTCGTGCTCGAATGGCAGCCAGAGCAGCTTCATCTCGTCCAGCTACTCGGAGGGCAAGAGCCTCGCCTCGATCGCGTCCAACTACATCGCGAGCCGCGGCGCCGACTCCCTCTACACGTCCTACTTTGGCACAACTTCTGTAGGTGGCATCTGTGGCTGGCCGCCGTACTCGTCTTGATTGTACTTGTGTCAGACGTCGACTGTCCGCAACGTTCTCAACGTGAGTATGCTCGTGATTTCGGGCATGACGTCGAAGCTCATGGATACACAGAACGTTGCCAATGAGAACTCAAACAGCCGAACCCTTAACTGCAACGACCCTTACGGCTATTGCACGAACGGTGTCATTGCGTACACCCTGACTTCCACCACCAATGTCTAGTACGCCGCGCCCTCCTTCGTTCGCTGCGCCCTTCCGCTAACCGATCGACTGCGCCAGCTTTTGCTCCATCTTCTTCCAGGAGGTCGCCAGCTCGCGCCTGTGCAGCGGCACAACGGTCGCGGCGCGCAACATCCGCGGCGGCACCGTCCTGCACGAGCTCACGCACGCCACGTCGGGCACGGACGACGTCGGCTACGGCTGCGCGTACGACCAGAGCCTCGGCCGCTCGAGCCCACGGGAGGCCGCCATCAACGCCGACAACTACAACGTACGTCTCCCGTGCCAACGCTTGTCTTGCTGTACCTCTGAGCTGAGAGACGTTTCGACGGCTCTTTGCCACAGTGCTTCGCTACCCAGGTCTACCAGAACACACAGTGCTAGACGGTCGGTGCTCACCGACGACTGCCCATGCACGAAACCATGCGGAGGCCTTCGGCGAGAACCAGTAGCTCATGACTCGTTGTGTAGTACCTAGCGAGGAACACTGTACGCCCCTCCAATGTCAGCCCGCATCCATGAAGCAGTCCACTTTGCCTAAGAGTCACGCATGTAAGTAAGGCAGGCACGCCGTGCTCGCGAAGCCGATGGTGACCTCCGAGGACGCGTCGGCGCCGCATGGGTAGCCGATAGCGAAGCAATTACTGCTCCTGTTCTGCCACTCCGCTGCAGAATCATACCTCTGCACCAGCGTATACAGTTACGACGGGGGGTGGGGAGTAACATCTAGCCATAGGTGAGAATAGTGTACTTAAACGCGCTGTTGTAATCAGCCTGACCGTAGTAGTTTCCCCAGCAGTGACAACGTCGACTGTCGCGCGCGCGGAAGAGGGCTTGCGATGCAGAGCGATCAAGAGGTTGTTATCATCTCTCGACGACATGGGATCATGATCCGAGAGTATCGCACCAGAACATTGACTGGAAGCCAAAGCTTGAGATAGTCCTGCCCGGTGTGTCGGAAGCTTGGGATGACAAGGCCCATATCAGTGAACCCGTGAGTGCATCTGCAAGTATCCGCAAGGAAAGGTGCAACGTCTCACGGATAGGCACCAGTCAGTACCTCGAAAGCCCGAGAGGGTCCCGTCCCCCCAGCTGTCTAGTCTACTCCAGCAACCGGAACCAGGTCAACTTGAGCAAGCGCCTGTTTGGCGCTCGCTTGCATCCATTGAGTTGTACCCCGTTACGCCGATGTGCAAAGGATGAGAAGCCTGAAGGCTGCCTCCCAACGGGCGGAATCAGGTACACAATCACAATCGGGTGTAGCTCACTCCGACTCCAGGCCGCCGAACCCGGTGAAGGCGGAACCTCAAATCGACGACGTGAAGCTCGACCTACCCAAATCTTTGGACAGTCTGGATGTGCAGGCAAAGCAGGAGGCACTCCGCGCTGCTGTCGAAGACCCGAAAAATGTAAGCACTTCCCCCGGAACTACAGAGACCTGCTTTGGAAGCTTAGCATGTCTGCAGCCTGATATTGAGATTAAGAAGGAGCTTCTGTTGAGTGACGCGTTCGTCCTCAGCGCGCTTTCGTGGGAGGGGATTAACCACAAATACGCCGTCCCCCTCCCGAAGGAGATTGCCGAGTACCCCCTTCGGCGGGACTACATTGCGCAGATGTACGGGGGCAACATGAAAGACGTGATACCCACTCCGCGAAGAGAGCTCCTTGAGTGGCACGGACTAGACGACTGGTTCTTCCTCTCTCTCTAGACTACAACCCGCACGCACCCACGAAGCCGGGCTCGTCGGGCTCGGCCTTCGGGATGGACCTCGACCGCTCGGTCCTCAGGCGTACGTTCGTGGGCTTCGGCCCCCAGCGATGGGTCTACATGGGTCAATACAAGACCTCCCCTGGAACATCACTAACAGTCGAGGAGTTTCGAGGGCAGAAGCCTTCGGTGAGAGACTACGTAGCCGAGACGGCGGACCGCCGCTGACGAGCACTCATCAGGTCCGGCGAGCGTCGGCAGGTGGAACCCTCAACAAGCAATGGGGCACGACCACCTTGATTGACGTCTGGCTCCGGCGAGTTCACGGCCCCAACTACGTGGCGACGGAGGAAGAGTACACCGAGGGTGAAGCCAGGCTGAAGGAGGTCAGGCAGACGATCACAGAAGATGACATCTTGGACGCGTTTGACAGTGGTGATAAGGTACGTTAGTACTCCAGGTTGTTGTGTTTTTCCTTCATGTCGTGCATCAGCTTTGTTGCCTGGATTCGCACTGACCAGATCTGAACTCATAGATCATGAACACCGTGACGATGGTTTGTGTCGGGTACGACGAAGACTTCATACGCGTGCTCGTACGCAATGCAGATCGATGTGTGCCGCCTGAAAGGAAAACGAAGGCGAAGAAGCAAACAGGGCAGGGCACGGGTTCTAAGCGCAAGCCGATCGAGTTCGAGTCAGTATTGGAGGATGAAGAGCACCCGGCCGAGAGCCGCCCTGCCAGAGTAGGACGGACAACTCAGACCCGCGCCCGCCGTAAGCGGACACGGACATAGTGGACGCATCATCGTGTGGTACCGCTTCACTTTGTCACTGCGCGTATCTGTCCTAGAACCGGATTCTATGAACATCATGACTGTGAGAAGTTACCCGAGATCTCTTCTTCCGGAGCCTCTGTGACCGCACGTACCAGTCCCCTCGATATACTGCGCCAATGTACATGTGCGGCGGCAGGTTGCGAGCCATGTCGAGTGGATAGTACTGGCTGCACATATCTATAGCCTTTGCGTTGATGTTGTAGCACAACGACGGGCATACAGGCACGAAGCAATGCCATGAATATGCGCAATGGCCACGCGGTGTTCAAACCAAGTTCAACCACACCCGGGCCATGTCTCACCTCGCCCGAGGCCATGGGAGTGCGGCTCCGACTGTTCCTCCCGGCAATTCCCACATTGACATCCGGAAAAGCGTACGAATATGTACCAGTCAACACGGATGACATCCATCATCGGATGTGAGCCTGCGACCGCGGCATAGCACCGAAGTGTTGAGGCTCGCCATCCTCCGAGTCTAAATCGACATGCAGTCCTCGTTGTGATCAGTCTACTTGTTCTCTTGTCAGGGTACGCACTTATGGTGTTGGAAACAGCACCGCGAGGACGCCTTCGCCACATCATAGTCGAGACGGTGAGCGCTCAAGCTCAAGTCTAATAGGTGTCATGGCTTCGCGAGCTTGATGGAGTTCTTTCAACACCGCCTCGGGCTCTGCTCATCCCGCACCCATAGTGCAGGCCCGCATACATCATCCGTTCGTTGCTTAGTAATTCACACCTCGTCGATGAGAGCGCTACGGTCTCCGGCAAGCCCGAAACTCGATATTGCCGGCAGGTTGCGGACACCGTGAAACTAGAACGGCAATCGCTTAAAAGGAACGGTGAGTAGATCGCGAGCAACCTCGCCACAACGTGAACTCACCTCTCTCTCCATCTCCCCCACGTCGAATCTCCCATAGGCTATAGTACATACAATGTCTGAGCAGCCCTTCACGCTCGCGATCCCCGACGCCGACCTCGAGTACCTCCGCAAGAAGCTCGATGTTGTCCGCCTCCCGGATGAGCTCGACGGCGCCGGGTGGCAGTACGGTGCCCCGCTCGCACACATCCAGCGGCTTCTCGCGCATTGGAAGGACGGCTTCGACTGGCGCAAGGCGGAGGCGGAGATCAACAAGCTCGCCATGTTCACGCGCGACGTCGACGTCGAGGGCTTCGGGACGCTCAACATCCACTACCTCCACCAAAAGAGCGAGGTCAAGAACGCCATCCCGCTGCTGTTCGTGCACGGCTGTGCGTACCCCGATCGCGAGTTGCTCAAACTCCGATCGGCGTTCCCATGGCCAATTCACGCTGACGCTATTCTACGAGACAGGGCCGGGCCACTTCCTCGAAGTGAGGAAACTCCTGCCTATCCTGACGGCGAAGTCTCCAGATCATCCAAGCTTCCACGTTGTGGCCGTCAGCTTGCCTGGCTTTGCGTTTTCCGAAGGCCCGAAGAAGCCGGGCTTTGAGGGACGCCAGTATGCGGAGGTGAGATACGAGGTAGCTGTGCCGCGTCCAGATGGCCCATATTAGTCTACAGGTTCTCAACAAGGTGATGTTGGCACTCGGATACAACGAGTATGGTACGTACTGCGGATATCCCGGGATGCTTCCCTGACCTGATCCTGCACCACAGTCTACCAGGGAGGAGACTGGGGCCACCTCGTAAGCGGGCCAACGTCGTCTCGCGTGTGGGAACCGACGTCCTGACCTCACGCAGCTCGGCGCCCATGTAGCGCACCAGTACGGACACAAGCACGTGAAGGCGTGGCACTCCAACATGCCATGGTGAGCCTCCTCGCCTACGTCCCGGATCGCTTCCCGCTGATCCTCGTCCGGCGTCCCACAGCTACCGCGCCCCGAAACTGCTCTCGAACCCCTTCCTCACGCTCGAGCCGTACTACAGCGCAGCCGCGCGCCAGCGAATTAGCAAGTCAGCCAAATACCGAGTGACGGGCTCGGGCTACTTCCTCGAGCAGGCGACAAAGCCGCAGACGATCGGGTACAGCCTCGCGGACTCGCCCGTCGGCCTTCTCGCGTGGATATACGAGAAGCTCGTCGCCTGGACCGACGAGTATCCGTGGACCGATGACGAAGGTGTGTACTCGTCCGACTCTCCCGCGTTCGTTGTCGGCCTTGTGCTCAGTGTGCATATGGTGGTGTGCGCTGGCAGTGCTCGAATGGATCTCGGTCTACTGGTTCTCGCGCGACGGGCCTGCGGCCTCGGTGAGGATCTACCACGCGCTGACGGGCGGGTCCACGCACGACTCGTTCGCGGGCGCTGCGCGGAGCACGATCCCTCTTGGCGTCTCCTACTTTCCCAAAGAGATCATCCAGCTGCCCAAGTCGTACGTCTCGTCTTCGCTGCGTTTCGGCCAGGTGCTGATTGCTTTTGGTGCCATCCAGGTGGACACAACTGCTCGGGAATGTCGTGTTCGAGTCCGAGCATGACAAGGGCGGTCACTTTGCCGCGACTGAGCAGCCGGAGGCGCTCGCGGGCGACCTGCGCAAGATGTATGGCAAGGGCGGCCCCGCGCATGGAGTCGTTCCCGGCAGGAACGGCTACGATTGAGTCTTGCTCTTCAAGAGCGCGGCCACGTGACATCAGTGTACGGTAGATATTTCCTTTCTCATGATCCTTTCTTGTACGCGAGAGAGTGGAGCGCTCGTGCGCTGTTCATCGATCTCTTGGTATCTCATTTGGTTGCTTTTGTGCCGTGAGTGAGAACGTGCGGTGGGCATGAGGCAGGTACGTTCTCGATACGGAGCTATGGATGACAAGATTGGTGCTTCGCAGGGAATCGTACATCTTCTGGGGCTTGGATTCCTCGTCTGTTTGAACAGTACACAACTTCGGCATCGGGACCTATGTTTACATCTACCTGCCAGTGCACCTCGTCTGTCAGCTGTGGTACGGAGAGCGAGGAAGCTACTCACTCCTTGTGGATCTCCTTATCTTCCGTCGCATGGCAAGGGATTTAGCTGAAGTAAGTCGGGAGGATGTACCTCAGGATCGCCCTGTCCTCCTCCTTCTGCTGCACAGAGCGCGGCATAATGGAAAACTTCATCGAGCCAATCTCCTCGTTGAGAAGATCGCCTTCTGCGGCGGCGGCGTTGAGGTCCTCAAGGACAGCGGCGGCGACGTGCCTCGACAGCTGCGCGTTCGCATGGAGCGTCTTGAACACCTCCGCGGCGGTGACCGCGGACTCGTTCTCCCGCCAGGAGTCGTAGTCCGTCACCGTCGCAATGAGGGCATATCTGCACGCCCACTCGATGAGTCATACGTCCCAACGCGAAGGGCGTAGGTTCAACTCACCCCAGTTCGGCCTCGCGCGCGAGCTTCGCCTCGGGGAGGACGCTCATGTTGATCACATCCCCGCCCCACGCGCGGTACATCTTGCTCTCCGCGCGGGTCGAGAACTGCGGGCCCTCCATGCAGACGATCGTCTTGTCGGTGTGGAGCTGCGGACGGTTCCGCCCCGCGAACTCCTCCTCCGCCGCACCCTCGAGCACCTTCCGGACGCGGCCCTCGAGCCAGCGCACGAGCCGGTTCGCGAACGGGTCGCCGAACGCGGCGTGCGCGACGACGCTCGTGCCGTCGAAGAAGCTCGCGGGGCGCACGCCCTTCGTGCGGTCGATGATCTGCGTCGGGAGCACAAAGTCACCCGGGGCGAGCTCCTCCCGGAGCGAGCCGACGGCTGAGAAGGCGAGGATCGCGCGCACGCCGAGCGACTTGAGCGCGGCGATGTTCGCGCGCGAGGGCACCACCGAGGGCGAGAGCGTGTGGCCCGTGCCGTGGCGCGCAAGAAAGGCGACCTTCGTTCCAGACGGGAGAGCACAGATCGCGATGGGCGAGCTAGGGAGCCCCCATGGCTGAAGCGCAAAGATCTGGAGTCAGAGCTGGGTGTGGGCGCTAGAATACTCGGCAAACGCACAGTCTCCGGATTGACATGTTTCCTGAGCATGCAAGTTGATTGAACATGTGGCATGAGCTTTGACAGCGCTGATAAGTACGTACAAGAAGGTCAGGTTGTCGAGGTGGTACAAACCACTCCCGCCGATAACGCCAACCAGAACTAGTTATAGGGCAGTGAGCTTTTGTCGTGAAAAATTCTCGCTCAGTCCGCTGAGTTGGAAACGCACCATTCTCGTTCTCTGAAGAGGCCATTTTGAACACTCGTGAGCGGATATGCCTGATGGGTGTGAGGCGTCGAGGGCAAAAATGTATGCAGCGAGCGGATCGATGGATGACCGTCGTTGTTATCATACCAACCGCCTGGGCGCCTATGTCCATCGTCCTGAACTTTCTCTCGCTTCGATCACACAGTTCGATCTTTTCTCTGTGCTCTCACGAGCCATGCCCTTGCACGATGTTCGAGCTGCTATGCTCGACTGGATTCTGTACTTTATATGTGTTCGGGATGTTTTGAAGCCTACATGACTGCTGCCTCGTAGACTACGCGTACCAACAAGTGCACGTTCATCGCGTGCGGCCCTATTGCAGGTGAGTTGCCTTCTCCTCAGTCAGCCCGCATTCATGTCGTTACCTGCAAACGCGCTCAGAATACTCGATATACGCCATAACTTCAAGTCATGAGGCTACGCATGCAGTAGTGCAGGGAGCATCACCTTCCCATGTCAAGCTGGCCTTCCGGTAAGATTTGTAGAACTCTGCGTGCAATTCAGTGATATGAATACGTGCCAATGATAGTCAGTGGATTGTCTCGATGATAATTGAAGCCACACAGTCAGGTACTCCCTGGTTCTAGGTGGGTCCCGGAATGCACTCCACCCAGAGCCGCCTCTTCGTATTAGTACAGCTCTTCCTTCGGTCGAGTTATTCGCTAATTTCTGTCTCCGGTTGGAGCGTACTTAACTCTCCTAACCGGAATATATAGGGTGAGGCCTCCGTCGGCCAGCCCATTCCTGTGTTCCCACCCATCGAGTAAGAATGGCCCATGCAACTCCCCTCACTTTGTCGATATCGGGATTCACACTCCCTCGCGATGCACCCGTGAAGCGGGCATTTGTGTTGGATGTGAACGTTTACTTCCTTGATATCCACGACACAGCTCTTTTTGACAGGTCTCACCGACTCCGAGAGCTTCTGGCCGGCTCGTACCTAACTCGCGACTGCAACTCGTGATCCCTGGCCCTTCGAACGCCACCTCCAACAAGATTCTCAGATAGCCTCAAGGGAATCCTGGATGCGTAACATTCGCGGATATCGGACTAGAGCTACTATATAACCACAATGGTGATGCCCATGGATGTGCACCCTACACTAGCCGTCTCGCTCGCTTATCATCATGATGCTTTACCTGGCCATCCTCTTCCACCTCGCATTGCTCGCGTACGCCGCGCGTCCAAATGCCAAACCCCTCACGCCGGAGCTCGCCGCCCAAGTCGCCTCCTTCGCAGTCGTTGAGCTGAACACGACCTCGCCCTTCGTGCCCGCCGCCCTCGCGTCGCACGGCTCAGTCCTGGGTCCACAGCCCGACGCCACATTTTTTCCCGCGAACCTCCTCATGTGCGCCGCGGTGAGCTGCACGAGCTGCACCTCGTTCGACCTCAGCACGCTCCCCGCGGATGAATGCTTTGGGACCGCAGTCACGACGCTCTCTGTCGCGATCGTCCAGCCGAGCAACATTGGCCTCCAGACGAGCGTCGTCGTCGGCACGCCGGGCTGCATACAGTTCCTGCAGGTGACGACGGTGAACACGTGCTTCAACCTCAACACGCCGACGTTACTCATCGACGACTTTGCGCTCATCGTCGTAGGCCGGACAGGTGAGTGTTGCTCTACCGTGTTATCAAGCACCCAAACTGAATTGCACAGGGGCCCCGCCGACGACCTCTTGAAGGATGACGGGCTCCCCGGAATGTATGTCAGGCAGAAGGTTTGATGATGACCTTCGATTTCAGTAGCAGACGTACTGTTCTATGTTCGTGTGCGGTACATAAAGTACGGGCATTGTTATCTGCCGTTACATTATATATCATACCATGGTACTGAGCCAAAAGGAGCCCCGCACGCCCGGGGCGCATCGTCCCGCTGGCCATGCTGTTCACGGCTTATCATGCCAGGTGCCTAAGATGTGCAGAGATGTTTTGTGCAGATCAGCGGATTTCACTCGCCACGTTGGATCTCAAAGATACCAGCGGTACTGACCTCGAAGTTACTGAGATGGGCTAGCATGTCAGCGCGAGAGCGGTTTGCAGTACACCCGAGCGCCTGATGAAGACAGGCTGGGGCGGGAGGCAAGGATGTATGTGACTGCATCCACTGCGGGGTAGGTGTTCTGTTGCACACAGAAATTGCGCCCGGTCATAAAGGCGTTTCTTGGACGCTCCAAATTCGCTCTCGGGCATAGGTTGGCGCGACTGGAAAGAGAGATTCCCTGGTTATTCATCAGTACTCGATGTCAATCGCAGTTAGCGTGGAGTATGATATTTACCAAGCGTCGAAGCCCTACTACCAGGGCTGGGGAGATTTGACATATTCCGCTTTTGACCGATGGGTTTAGTGGTGTTTTGGACCATGATATGATGTTGCTGTTTGGGCATGGCTGCAGTACGCAGCTGCAGGGTAGGTGGCACCGGAGCTGTTGTTCGCGGGATCGTTTGCAGAGCCTGAGGAAGTGCACAACAGATGCTTTAGTACTCATCCAGTTTCCTCCTTCTTATAAGGAGCAGAGGGTGGGATGCATTGACCTTCGCTGCAACAAAGCGTCAGGGGAACGTTTGACTTGTCGTGCAATGCGTGAAGGTCCATGCCAACAAGTTCTTACCGCATTGACCGACATCAGGTCATTCATGCCAGAACATACAGACATACGGATTTTTCTGCAGAACAAATCAAGCCGACGCAAGTGCGACTTTACAAACGAAAACTAGCTGCAGAAACATTGCAGGTTGACGCGCAAAGCGGCAAGACGCGATCACGTGAGTCAAGAAGCGCGAGGCGCATCGGCAGCTGCTCACCTACCGGTTTACAGTCCAAACTCAGCCGTCGAACCTCGCTGACAAAAGAGGTCGCGTAAATGCATCATATTCATTGGCGTGAGCCTATTTTGTTTTCCTGCTACCTGGGCCTCAGTTTTACAGGAAGGGTCAGGAAAATGGGATTGTATGATCGTGCTCTTCCGAGTCGACGACGAGCCAGCAGTGTCTACGGGAGTGTGTTCCGTAGCAACTCTATCCATTGCAGGTTGATACATGTGGTGCACGCTCTTCTAGCCTGAGCTGCATCAAGGCGCTACCGAGGTGGGTCAGATTCTGCGCAATCATGCATGGAGTGGGGACCGTACAAAGGCGAGGTTTTTTCCTTCCCGTGAAGCGGCGCCCGTCTCATCCATCCACTCTTCGTTATCCAGTGCATTTAAATCACCTCTGGAGGTGTGATAGAAGTGATTTGCGCGATGTCCTCCAGTTCACCGCCATTTTCGGTTAGTACGGAGGCGAGAGCGTACTAAAGACCGCGCACAGCCCTTCTAGCCATAGCGGTGAGCTTGGCTCCTGGAGTGTGTAGACGTCACTACATGTCTGGTAAGTCCTGGAGGAGAACGGACACAAGCGAGTGAACAACGTACCTCACTAAACGGCTCTGTCAGCCACTGACAAACGTAACAGCGCCGAGCGGCCTCGTCACGCACCCGAGTTCCTGGAAAGTCCTCAAAGCGCAGTGTGTCGGACTCACGGCCGGGTAACCAACAACACACGCGAATAGGCCTCCAGGAGCTCGGGGATATCGAGCAACACAGGCTCCTCGACCGCGTAGTGAGGCTGCTAGCTCCCTTGAGTGTCGATGCACTCAGCCTGTACGCACTCAGCCTCGATACGCGGATCACGCTGAGGCTTCGCACCAGGGACGTGGCGAATTCTGGTACGGAAGGGACCAACTCGCAGAGGCGCGCGATTCTGACCCGATATGTTATTGCCTGCTCGCTTGGGTTGTGCAGCAGAGAAAAAACGAGTCAATTGGACCTAATTGTTCTGTGGAGTTGGGCCACGCATGCGCGCTGTTCACAATTGGAAACTGGATAGTTAGTGCGAGAGTCAGGCGGTCAGCTCCCGAGGCAAGCATCGACACTGAACCAGACATACCACAGGCATTTTCATGAAAACGCAACCACTGTACAGGGTATAACACGTTGCTGTTGGGTGGCGTTGAAGTTGAGAAGAAAGGCCCCGTGAACAGCAACGCACTGGCGGCGGCCGCCGACCACTTGAAGTGCACTCAGTGCCTGGCGATCGACTCTACGAAGGTCATGACTCGCACACTCAGTACACGACGCAAACGTACCAGTCTCGCGCGGCAGGACTCACATATAGCGTACCATGGATCCCAGTATAGGTTTCGGCCTATCTCGACTAGCTCAGTGGCTCGGGTCCGCAGACCGAACGAGTTTGGTGAACCCGGGTTATAGGCTTAGCAACGCCGGTGCATGGTACTCTGATTTGAGTCATCAACCAAGGATTGTACTCGGATATCTGATTCGGAAATTTTCTTCCTTATTCGGGCATCCTGAGTGCGGAGGGAAGTCCGTCCTGCTCCAGTACCACGGGGTGCTCAGATACCGTCTGACGCTCAAGCTGTACAAAACGACGTACCGCAAGGCATTCTGAATGACCGATGAGTTTAGTGGTGTACGTCGAGAGCACCAGAGTATTACTTTCAAGGAGGTCTGGCATTGCGCAGGCGGGCTCAGTCGATTGTCAGGGAACGAGGTACGCGAGGAGACGGGTGGATGTCTTTGCGGGTACGGCGCATACAGCCCTCGCTTTTATTCGCTTAGCATTCAACATACAAGAAAGAGACATTGACCATGATCTCTTGGTTCTAGCTGCTCAAAGGCGGAACACGCGGTCGTGGATGATCCTCTGAGTCGAGTGGCTTGCCAGTGGCCACCCCCGGTGTGCCACCGCGGGGTACACGGACAAACAACTTGGATGAACGATTTATGCACTGGACCATATATTGATAAGTGAGTACGGTACATGCTCTCAGGCACGACACACATGAATTTGAAAGAACATTGTAGAGTAGAAAGAATCCGCTTTATATAAAAACAGCTGTGCAGTGGCGAGAAGCACTCTACAAGCGCGTAGACCGGGAGAATGTCCCTATAAATAGGATTGTACGAGAGTATATCGTCGGCGTGTCTGACCACGCTGCAAGAAGCAAACATGTAGCCATTGGAGGGTACAGTATGTTGGCTAGGCCACCTGTGGGAATTGAATGGCACTCCACAAGATAATCATGTTCGCAACATACCCCTCAGCTGGCACACCGAGGTATATGATCCGGACAGGCACGACCTCTACATATCCATTGCTCGTCTTTAGTTCAGAAACACACGATGCCATACGTGCTGGCCTCTGCTACATGAAACGGGTACGGTGGAACACCCGCAGACACGCCGCGTCATGGCTTCCATACCGGCCGCCTCTCGCCATCCCTCTCCCTCTCCGCTACCATTCCATCCAAGCTGGACTGCCGCCCTTCCCCCAGACGACCCATAACGGATGCCCGCTTTGACGCGCCCTCGTCCCGCATCCGCGCGTCCCCCCTTCCCCTACCCACAGATGAAGCGCGCCGAAAGAGGCCACGAGTAAGGCTCCCAGGCACGCGCGGGCGCGAGAGGAACACATCGTCATGCTCCGGCCGCACGGGAAGCGCAGAATCCGTTCGCCCTCCGAGGAAGGTGCGGCGCGCGGGCGCGAGGGGCGGAGACGCGAACCGCACCTGGGCGATGACAGGCGTGCCAGGGCGAGTACGCGTATGGGAGGGGAAGGCGAAGTCTTCGTCCCGGACGAACGGGATCGGCTGGAACTCGGCCGTACGCTCCGAGTCTTGGCGGCGCCGCTCATCCGTGGGCGACACCCAGCCAGGGTTCGGAGTAGACGTGCGGCGAGGGAGACTGCCGAGGCCATCGAATGGTGTCCCATTGTCTTTGAACAGGCCGGAGAAGCCAAGCCCGAGGCAAGCAGTGGTCCCAGAGCGAAAGGAAGCGACGGGGGTGTCGGGGTTGTGAGTGGTTGTGGTAGGGAAAAGTTGCCTGACGGGGGTGGGCCCTTGCCAGGAGAGCGACCCAGACGAGTCTGAGGCGCAAAAGTCTCTGAGGAGGGAGGGCGTACCATCGCCACGAGAACGCACAGAGAGCGGCGGTAGACGAGCCAAAGGATAATAGCCTTCTCTGAAGCCCTGAGGTCCCTGGGCAGTTCCAGAAGAATGTGCATCCCTCCGGGAGGAGTCTCGCCAAGTATCAGAAGGCTGCCCAGAACCAAAACTAGAGCTACCAGGTCGATCTCCAGAATGAGACGTGTTCTTGCCACCCGGATTGTACGGAGGAGACAACAAAGGACGAGAGATTCGAACAAGCTGATAGTCGCAGAGTTCGTTCGTGGCAGGGTCTAGGAGCCGTAGAGTAGAGCGGCCAGGTTCCAGAGAGCAGAAGACGGCGTAGGGGAGATCACGGACCCGTTCCATAGGTTGACTTGGAGTGGACATTAGGAAAGGGTATGTTGTGTGGTTAGTGGTACAAAAGTTCATATCAGCGATGCATGCATGGTGCATATACGACAACGGTGCTGGCTAGTGGATGACAATAACTGCGGCTGACCTTGGGTGACCGAACGGGGGATGACACCGCGATGTGGTATACGATCCAATCCGGAATGTCTCAATCAGAGACCATGGTACACCGTGTTCACGTTCTCTGGCTCGCCATAGATGAGTACAAGCAGCTCGGCCTACGCCAGTGGATCGTCTGGATGTGACAGAATTCAACGACGATAGCAGGGTGCTCACTGCACTGACTCAGGCTTGTGCCATTACCGCAGAATTCCCACTCCGAAACGTCTTCCTACGGCCGAAGTAAGTGCGGCATCTCGGCACTATCAATGGCAGCTGCGCACCCAGTCAACCCAATGCATACTACCCCCAAGACGCCAAAGTACTGTCATCGTCTGCTGGTGCTCTGGATTATAATCTCGAGTTGCTTCGTGAATATTTGAATCGAGCAGGCCCCCTTGAAAGGTACTGTCAAGTTTCGGCGTCCACAGTGTCCCAAGGAAGTCGACTGTATTGCAAACAGTAACGTGCTTCAAGCTTCTCAACCACAACCTCACCGCGTTCCTGCGAGGGCTATGTTCACCGGTCTGGCCGGTATCTCGCCTTGCCCCGGACAATGCCAGAATGGTACTAGACTTCAAGGCGAGCACGTATAGAAGCTGCGTCAATCACGGTATGCAAGTTCCCGACCGTTGCGATTTGTCCTTGCAGTGCCCACGAACGGCAGGATCTTCCTCTTTGGCATGCATAGCCTCTAAGCCGCCCTATAGCCACCGCTGCGCCATCAGGTTCTTGCCATCTGTCCAACAGACCGCATAACCACAACAGGCGCCGCTAACTCAGCAAAACTCGGGTCACCAGCGGTGTTCAACATGTCCCGTTCCTTCCATGCCCCAGGCTGATCGACGGTCATAACTCAAGCCTCAATGAGTGAGTTCGGTGATCTCCCTGGCTGCCCCGCTCTTCTGAGCTGACTGCGACTCGCTACTGTCTGGATAGGTCCCAGAGATACTGCCCCAAAGGACGACCTGTCAGACCCTGACTTGGGTGACGATGTATACGCCCGAGCGTGGGCGGCGATGTCGAAGATACAAGGTCGAGAGCTCGACAAAGTGCCGTATGTGACCATAGAAAGCGCGCTCGGGTTGGTCTCTACAGCCCTCGGAGTACTCGCGACCTACTGGCCTGTCCTAGAAGGTTAGCAGTGCGTTGCAGCCAATTGGGAATTGGGTCGTTGACGATTCCGCCTCTAGCTGTTCGCGCAGCAGTCGATCTCACGAAGAGTGTGATCGTCACGAAGGCGGACGTCCGCAAGCGAATTGCGGGCCTTCGCTTGATGCAAGCTGACATGCTCTGCAGCCTCTTCGGGTATGCTACATATTCTCCCTTGATTTCATCCCGCTCACAATTTCTTGAATGTAGCCTCCGTGACTTCAAGGACGACGGATTGGTATTCAACGGCCAGACGTTCCCAGGCAGATTGCAAGGTGTGTCTGCTTATGATGTCGCCCTCACACACCTACAAGTTGGTGCACAGTCCTCTGCGACCACATCAAGAACGATGTGAAACAGTTCGGGAACGTCATGGAGAACTACGTGAACGAGAACTGGCTTGGTAGGTCGAGCGTCCTGTATCGACCCGCACTGGCGTGTGCTCATGTACGTTGATTAGGTCGCCTACTGAAAGAGAAGGGATGGAAGGTAAGTCGCTGTCACCGTGACAATGGCATCACTCGCCGCAATCGTATTTCACCACGTCCAGGAAGCAATCGCAAAATGTGGCGAGTTGGTTGAGAAGAGGAAGAAAGAAGTCCTAGAGGTGATGGCCTTTTACACTGCGGTACGCCCGCAACCCTCCCTTCTACGTAACCTCCACCGTTCATCGCGGATACAGCGGCGTGCAGATCAGCTAGTGGCCTCCGTCGATCTTTCCCTCGCGCCGATCTCCAAGATCGCCATCCAAGTTGAAGCGCTTCAAGCACTCTTCGTGCCCGCCCCAGAGGAAGACCGCGTGCTGCAGGAGGTAGACCGGCTGGGAGGCGCAGCCGCGTGCCTCCAGAGCGAGGCCAAGCTCAACGACCTCGCCGCGCTGATGCCGGACGACGAGGACGCGGCCGCGCGGCGGGGTGCCAAGGACAAGCGCGCGAAGCTGAGCGCGGCGGAGCTGCGGCGAATCCGCACCCCCGTGGAGCAGCTCCTGGAGAAGAACCTGGCGCGGTTTGAGAGCAAAATTGACTTCTTAGTGGACAAGGCGAAGAGGGAGCGTCATACGTTCCGGCTGATCAGGAAGCTCGCTGGCGCCCGGCCGTATGAGCGTATCGAGAATCCGGTATGCCACTGTCCTGTGTGAGTTAAGTAAGGTCGTGTGTTGAAATGTCCCGCCATAGGATATCAGGAAGCTCTGGAAAGAGATGGTGAGGTCCTTGACAACCGCTTCCGGCATGGGACTACTCACCAATCGTCCCAACCGAAGGGATGGGGCGGGTCGATTGACTCCCACACTTTCGTCCTCAACCTCTACGAGTACGTCTGCGTGCTTCCATGAGCATCGAACCTGTCTAATACCTTTCAGCTACTTCATCGACCTAGGGCGTGAATTTTATGCCCGGCAAGGCACCATCGTCCCCGCGATGACACGTCTAACGAGCCCACAAAGTCCAGTAACGCCAAGCATCACCCTCGAAATTCCTCGCGCGGCATCTCCTGCGCCCTCAGACGCGGGGACGGAGGACCACGACGAATTTGAGGGGTGTACGACTCCTGCAGCGGCCGCAGATGACGAGTGGTGCCTGAATTACTTCAACTACAGCACGCTATCCACATTCATGGAAGGTAGGTCAACTTGGTGTTGTGACGTTTGGGATGGACTGACGGAACCGTGGGCGTAGTACTGGACGACGACATGAACGGCCTCATCAAGATCAAGGAGGTCAATGATTTCACGAGTGCCATACCCGAGGGCATCACCCTCACGCAATGGATCGCGTACTGCGCATACGGTCGGTCCGGTACCAAGATCTACTGGCACTCGTGCAAAACTGATGGCATTCCATCACCCAGGCTGGCTAGTAGCGGCACATATCTACCGCTTGCGGCTTGATTTTATCACTGAACATATGCTGGAGGTAGACTTTGCGAAGGAGAACAGCCAGCCCGTCGCGACCTACCTCACCTCACTCCGCTGGATTGCGCCTTGCCTGCGATCGATGGGAGAGCCCGAGCTGGAGGACCAGCGTCTGCTCAAGGTCACGCATATTGTGATGAGAAGCCAGGAGCAAAGACTCGAAGGGGTACTCGCGGTGCTGCACTACGACCTCGAGTGGGAGGAGGCCAGATCGATCCTGGACTATGGGTTCCGTGGAGGGCCCCGGGCTATCGGGCGCATAGAATCAGTACGTGGGTGCACCTTGGAGCGCGGCGACATGTTGCTCATATTTGTATTGAATTGCCAGCGAATCTTCCCGGTCTTGTTCCTGATCATGCAGCAGCACTATCGCTGGCTCTCCCTCTGCCAGACCCACGTGATAGAGGAGAGCGTCCTCGAGAGGGCTGCCCACACGATCGACGTCGTGACCGACCTTGTGTTCGAGAGGGCGGCCCGCTTGCGCGGTATGTGACTCTGGACCAACAACCATGGGCACAGTCTGACGATATCTCAGACAACTTCGCGAAGCAACAGAGTGACGTGAACAGTAAGATTCAGTATGTCGCCAACGGGATGGTATGCCAATCGACGCTCATGGTGGATGCGTGCTGACGTTCGTGCCTCGTACTAACAGTACAATGAGGCTCATATCTACCTCACCGCTCCCGATAACACACAGCGTATCTCGATGATTGACAAATGGTGTCTCCGGTGGATTCATAGCGTCCGTGTCCCCTCGGCTCTACAAGAATACGACCCCGAGTTTTGGTTGGACACCTCACCCAACGACAGACAACTCCCTGAATCCAAGGCTGTAAGACGCCTCATCGTCAGTGCTTCAGGCGTGGACGAAGGATACGAGCAAGTCGCCTTGTACAGAGCACAATACGGGATCACTCTTGTTTCGGGCGTCGCAGAGGCCTGTGCTCCTGCAGAAGATATGGAGCACTCGAACGGAGGAAACGATGACACATCGGACGACCTCATTGTGCAGTGAGTACCCCTGAGTCTTCTAAGCCCGCAGATCCTCGACTCATCAACGCAGTGATGGGATACAGTGCGATGGATGCATGGCCTATCCAGTGGTTGGCGTTCGCTTCAAGTGCATAGATTGCTACGGTGCGTGCACAGTGCCAGTTGGTTTCGTAGTCCGCATTCTGTCCTCAATCTGAGAAGCATTGGCCTGACCTACTTGGCAGACTTCGACTACTGTTCCATCTGCTACTCGACATCCCCGCCTCCTTTGAAGCACCCGGCCGCTCTCGAAGGCCACCACGGACCATCGCACCGCTTCCTAAGGATTGAGAGACATGGAAAGGGCTATGTTTTCGATACCATCAACTTCGCCCTCCGTGAAACCAGCCTCGACCTCGCGCACCCGGAGATCCTCTCGAACCTTGACCCTCTCATCGAGCACTGCCTCATGGCGCCCTTGGACGTGGTGGACAAGCTATCGGGAGCACTCAAAGCCTTCCGCAAGGTTTGTCTGGAGGAGCCAATCGATCGGGATGCAGAGTACGCACAGGCCCACGACGTTCTGATTCCGGAGTTCGCGGTCCTCCCCGCCGCTGCCGAGTGGGCGATGTCAAAAGCTCGTCTCCTGTACTTGATGCGAGAGGACCACAAGCACGCTCAGTGAGCTACGTCTTCATTCAATCAGCGTGTCGATGCTTATTATACAAGCTATTGCGTATGCGATGGGACCGATTGTAACGAAGGGAACGACGAGGACCGGACAGTCCGCGGTGACCGATACAGATGTATTGATTGTTATGGTGCGTTGATCCATAGCCCGTACTCGGCGAGAATTGTGTCAGTGACTGACACACCGCCCTCCAGACTTCGACTATTGCACAACATGCTTCGATCTTAATCGAACAAAGCACGCAGACGGGAGTCATCGATTCGTGCTCATCCGATATCCGCGCGGCAGTGTCATCATAGAGCGGGTGTTCGCCCAGTTTAAGAGCGGACCTGATGATCCTTGGACACTCAATACCGGTTTTGCTGAGCCTGCGCCTCCTCCCCCTCTCAACGAAGACGACCAGGGAGGCGTTAAATCCGATGGTACGTCCCCACATGCGGCACATTCCTGGAGCTATGTACGACCCACCCAAATATAGATGCCTTGGCTGGCACGGACACTGATGTACGGCCTGGCACGGCCACCGATGTTGACGAGACTGAGAACCAGGCTGAGGTCGCACGCTCCGAGGAAGACGGACCGCCACTCTGCCACGGCCTGTGCCGAAGGCCTCTGGCAACGGTCGAAGGCTACAAATACCGATGCCTTACCTGCAAGATGGCCTCAACGAGCAACGTCGCAGGTACGCAGTCTTGGTCTTGACGATCTCAGAACGCTATACTCATCGGCGGTCTCTGATACAGCCGATTGCCTCCTGTGCCACGGCTGTGCGTTCGCGACCGCGAAGTGGGACGAACACAGCCCGACGCACGTTTTGGCGGTGATCACGGCAGACGCCAGTCGAGCAGCGTCAGAAAGGAGCGCCAACGTAGACCCAGCGCAGGAACCTCAAGAAGTGGCAGACGTGGTGACCATCGAAAATCTCTCGAAGAGGATGGACAAGATGGAGGAAGATATGGCCGCGCTCCTGTCAATGGTGGGGAAGCTACACGAGATGATACTCACGTCGTCTGAACGGCGTACGCTTCCTTCATAAAATCTGTAATATGCTCGCGGTTCCGTGATGGTGGAGTGATGACCAAGGGAAAGTTATATATTCGAGGGAACCCGATTTAATACAGACCAATCGACCACTGACCAAAAGCGAGGGTGGATCGTTCAGGCGAGTGCCTGCATGACGGCATTGTATGCCGGCTTCGGCTGGAAGTTGGCGTCGAAGAGAAGTGGGTTGGAAGAGGCCCTCCAGGAATCCTGACAAGCGCATATACAACATCAGGATGATCCACGCCAGTAGAACATGTGACGCTTACGGGGTCGCGCACGCCCCAGCTAGTGATCGAGACACAAGCCTCGACGGCCAGGCAGGCCTTCGTCACCGCAACGTAGTCGTTCGGCGACTGCGAGGTATGAATCAGCAATGGGGTTTAAAGCTTCATATCGAGGAACCCACAGCGTTGACAATGTCAAGTTCTGTGAAGAATTATATGCATTAGATGGTATACAGGTCATGGTGCGATTCACACATACCGGTGATAGCAACCTCGACGCCTGCAGTTGCCAGCTGCTGCAGCGCTGCCTGGACACCGCCAGCACCTCCAGCCTAACGACAGCCACACGTCAGCAGGCTGCACACCCTCCGCACTTATCCGAGTACTCACGGAGAGGTGAGCCTGTGTGCCAATACCATCGATGAGCTTCGTGCCACTGCCGTTGACCTTCTTCACCAAGTTGACGACACCGTTGAGTTTCGCATTCACGCTGTCCAGGCTGCACGAACGGCGGCATCAGTACTCGCCGGCCGCTCCTCTTGATCCGCTCAACGTACTTGTAGTCGTTGATGTACAACTTTGCGGTGGGATCGGCCTGGCGGGCCGCCTCGAACGCGATCGTGACGAAGTCCTGGCCGAGGACGTTGGAGAACACGGAGGAGCGGAACGTGCCGTCCTCGTTGAAGATCTCGTTGACGACGTCCCACGAGCGCACCTTGCCCTTGTAGCGTCCTGCGACGGTCGCAATGTGGTTCTGAATCACGGACGTGAGGGTCGCGCGGTCGTTGATCGCCGACACCCAGGAGGGCAGCTGCGAGTGCCAGACTGTGTGAAGTAGTATGAGCTTGCAATGACCAGAAATGGCGAATGGCGAGAGGTGTGAACACACCAAGTGTGTGAGCACGGATCAAGAGCCCGTTCTTGGTAGCATAGTCAACGAGCGCGTCGGCACCACTCAATGTGAACTGGCCGCGCGATGCTGTACCAACAAGTTAGTAAACCAGGTTGATGCCCATAGACGAGCATGCGCATTCACGTTCAGTCTATACGCCAAGTAAACATCACATTTTGCAGGCCTCTACTCGACCTGAGACACTCACCGCATCCCACTTCATCGAGTTCTCTGGCGTGACCCCGCCGAACTCACGAATCGTAACCTGCGAGTCCGTCGGGTTGCTGAACCGGTTGGAGTCCGACGCGGTCCCCCAGAACACTTTACCCTTCTTCTTGAACGCGGCGTCGAGGCCCGTCGCCGCGGGCGCAGGTGCACTCCCGCTGCCGCCACTACTGCTCGGCGCGGTGGAGGTTGGTGCCACGGCGCCCGGCTGGCATTGAGAGTAGTAGTCGTTCAACTTGACGCATGCGGTGCCAGCATCGCACGTGGTGGAGCCGCTGAACCCGATGCCCTGAGCAGTACCTGTGCGTTAGACCGAGCATGTGTGGGAAACCACGTCTCGCCACGAAACACATACACCACCTACAAGGTTCCAAGCAGGTGAGTTAGCTAACAGCCACGACTCGAGAGTACACGGGAAGGATACGTACATTGACCCCAGACCGCGACAGCGTGAGCCGGCACGACAACGACGGTGGCGAGCGCAACAAGGGCGGCAAGACTCTTCATGTCGGGCGACGCTGTTTGAGTTTCCAACGACCGAGCAAGGCGACGATGAAGCTGGCGGCCTCTCAACACGGCTCCCTCTTATACGACATCGCACCCACACGCCCACATGCCACCGTCCCGGGCCCGCACGCGCGTCGAGGCTCGCGCGCCGAAAATACTAAGAGCGACAAACAGACGGATGGGCTTGGCATCCGTCGTCAACGCCGATTCCCCGCAGGAACGCGGCCAGAACGGCGTGCATGCTGCACCGGGCGACGCGAGGCCCATTCAGCGCGGGAGAGGGAGGAGATATGCCGGGGAAAACGGGCCAGGCCCGCGCGCGTTCTGCCATAACAACGTGATCTCCGCCGCGGCCCGCAGGCCCTCGGGCCCCGCGCGACGGCGTGCACGCCATGGTGGGCTCCGCGCGGTGGAGGTTGTGTGCTGTTCGTTTTGCAGAGGCAGATCAGAGAAGTGTCGAGGAGTGACTGGGCGGAAGTCGGCGGATCGCAGAAGGCGAGGCTAAAAGGCCCGCGTTCTTGTGCGTGGTCGAGGACTGACCTTCGGTCTTCGGAAATACTTCCCGCTCGGGGTAACCTCCACGGCAAATGCACGTTCTCGATGTATAGCCTGGGATAGAGGGGCCGCTGGGAATGCGATGGTGAATAGCGAGACGCGTCAACATGGGCGACTACGATGTAGTACCTCTGCGGGCCGACTATATGATACATCGCGTGATGTGTTGAAAACGCAGAATATGATCACAAGGCTGCCAACTTGACATACACCGCATGATGCGCACGGCGACAGTACTCTGTGCAGTGGCCATGGAAAATCCGGGAATAACGCGCGCAAGCGTGGTTGTCGTACCCATGTGGACTGGGTCAATTTTGCACCTACCTTCTCACGAATTCAGGCAATTCGAAGGTGGCCAGACGTTGCTCTAAAACTGTCCCGAACACGACTAGAGCAACAGCATGAGCGATGCGTGGAGCCACACCCACTCGCAGAACCTGGTGATGAGGCAGTCGAACCACATCATGAGCCTTGTCCATATCCACTCTGCGCGAACGAACTGTGGTGCAGTCATGCCGCGCCGAGGTCACCTCGCCAACATGCCCAGTCGAGTAGCGATACACTCACAATGAGTGACGGTGCCACAGACGTCATGCAGTCAACGCTGAATATGCAAAATCACATACAAAGTACAACAACCAATTAGTACAGCAACTGCACAGATGGCGCCCATATCCCCAATGAAGGCAAACGATCACGCAGCCGCAAACAGCCGCTTCGTGTACCTGCGAGGAGAGAAAAGCTCAATCAGCATAACGTTCTTCAAGTCCCACGTTGGAGGGAACACTCACGAGTTCAGTCCATGCACACCGCCCTCGATCTGCGCGCTGGCAGTGCGGAGCTCGAAGCGCGTCTTGCCTGCGCGCACCGAGTCCTGGAGCTCCCTGACATTGCGCACGCCGATGTCCTGGAACGAGTGCTGCAGGCCAACATAGAGGTACGGGATGAATGCGTGCACGGAGCCCTTGTCCTGGACGTCACCGGACACGCCCTGCGCAACCTTGACGGCGGACGACTCGGAGAAATACCGTGACGTCGCCGCGTTCTCGTGTGTGGTCTGCTTCGCAGGCAGCTTGGATGATCCGGGACCCTTCCCGCCACGCTGTACGGAGGGCGGTGTGGGCTTGCCCTGCTCCATCGCCTCCTGTTAAAGCACGGGAAGTGAGCGATATGCGCACAAGGAGTACTAACATTACGCACGAGACTGCCCATGCCACGGTACGCCTTTACGCGCTTGCCCTCGTGCCAGAAGTACTCGCCAGGCGCTTCCGTTGTACCGGCGAGCAGACCGCCCATCATGACTGCACCAGCACCGAGCGAGAGGGCCTTGACGATGTGACCGACGTTGCTTATACCGCCGTCGGCGATGACCGGGACACCGAATTTGTTCGCGAACTCGGCAACAGCATACACAGCGGTGGCCTGGGGACGGCCAACAGCCATGACCTCCTGGGTGATACAGATGGAACCAGAGCCCATGCCGATCCGGAGACCATCGGCACCGGCAGCGATGAGTTCCGCGGCTTGCTCACGAGTGACGACATTTCCAGCGATCACTTCGACCTGAGGGTAGGTCTGCTTGATCCACCGAATCATCTCAATTTGGAAGACCGAGTTGCCCTGGGAAGAGTCGAGGACAACAATGTCGAGACCAGCCTCTACGAGAGCCGCGAGCCGCTCGCGGTCCGCGGGACGAGTGCCGATAGCAGCGGCGGCATAGAGCTGCTTGCTCTCCGGGCGCTTCGAAGCGAGAGGGTACGTCTTGTTCTTGAGCAAATCGGAACGGGCGAGGAGGGAAGTAAGACGGCCTTGCTTGTCGACGATAGGCAACTTGCCCTTTTTGGAGTCACGGAGGATTGTGTTAGCTTCCTGGAGGGTGATGCCCTCAGGTGCAGTGACAAGGTCGGTGGTCATGATCTCGGAGAGAGGCGTAGTCGGGGCACGAAACTGGATGTCCCGGTTGGTGACAATACCGACAAGCTTGCTGCCAAGGTGCCCGTCCTCTGAGAATGGCGAGTATGAGTACATATTCTCCAACCCAAGAACAAGAAGTTTCAGAGAAGAATAAGCAGTGTCCTCAAATCACGCGTTAATACGCGTTAGTTCGGAAGAACGAAGGTTGTATGCTATGAAAACTCATCACAAGAGAAACTCCAGGAATAAAAACTTACGAGTAATGGGAATGCCAGCAAATCCTAACCGCTCCTTCACGTCCAAGACGTCCTCCACAGTATTCGAAGGAGAGAGCACTACAGGGTCGGTGATGAACCCATTCTCGTGCCTCTTGACCGCGCGCACCATTGCCGCCTGAGCCGCAGGGGGCTGGTTATGGTGAATGACACCAATGCCACCGAGGAGCTACAAGAGCAGAAGAAGTCGGATGGGAAGTCGGAGGGGTGTCAGCGTGCTAGCTTACCGCCATTGCGATAGCCATCTCGCTCTCCGTGACGGTGTCCATGGGACTGCTCATGAATGGCGTTTTCAAGGAAACATTGCGCGTGATGCGGCTTTCCGTGACAACCTCCTGAGCGGCGAAGTCAATCTTGCCGGGCAAGAGCAGGAAGTCGTTGTAAGTGAGGCCGCCGTGAACGCGCGAATCCATGAGATCGGACACCGCAAGCCCGTCTGAGCGTTCATAGCTCTTCAGGTGCTCAATCGCCTGCGAGGGGTCGAGATAGGCGTTGGCGTTGGCGGGCATGGTGGTGGGGTGGGCAAGAGATTGCCAAACTGCCAAATTTTCGTACGCACTTTCTTCCTCTGCGAGTTCTAGCGGAGTCTGAGCGGAGTTGATGGCCCTCGATCAGTCACAACCGGCGCGAGGTTTTGGAGTTAAGACGTTCATATTTTAGCTTCTATGGGGCATTACTCGGCCTTGGCAACACTGTATAGCTCCTACTTACAGCGGTTTTCATGAGGTTTATAGTTTGAGCTGTTGATGAGCTTGACTCTGTCATTGCGGACCTCCTGCCTCCACGAAGTGCGCATGCAGCATGTACCACCTCCCCTTGGCCATGAGTATTCTCACGTACAGAACGGAAGCGTGAAGAATTGACACCCGTAACACGCTCTTGCAGACCTCCAGGGAGCGCGTCCGCTACTATAAGTACAAGCCGCGGAATCCAAATTGGCTCGTGGTAGCACAACACTGATGGAGCATGCATGCCAGTGTTGGGAGACCTGCGCTGCGACACACTATGGAGCACGTCTTCCAGTTTATTGGTGCGTGCCCTTGTCGTCCGTGCCCCTGCAGACAACAGCCAAGATAATCGACCTGGCGTCGCCGCCAACTACTCCGGGGTTCGAATTGGTATGCAGTCAGATGCGGTATAGCCCATGTTGGACTACGACAAGGCTGGTCAAAGGACGCCGCGCGTATCCAGGGCGGGTGGTACAGGTTGGTACGCTAGGTGCACCTATCTTCGGCTCGATCGTCTTGGATGAAACAGGGCGTGCTATGAACATGAGCCGGTACGAGTACGCCAAATTAGATCAGGATGGGGGGCGGAGCAAGCGATTGAGCTCGTCGTTCTGGTGATGTCCGTCGTTCGACATGGCTTGAATTCACAGAAGGGCAGAATGCAAAGTCAAACGTTCGCGTGTAAGAACTTGATGCGTCGGGGATAGGTCAAGCATCGTAAAAAGTGTGCTAAAAGCAGAGTAACCGTTACTGTAGGAGGCTTGTATCGGATCAATAGTAAGCTGGCTACGGCATGTTTACCCAGATTCAGGCCCACGATTACTCCATTTACTTTGCCCGACTTACACGCTCCCCTCGCTCCCGAATCCGTGACTCCGGTTGCCCGGCCGTGCGTTCTTTCACGCATCTGACCAAGTCCGCAAGTACAAGTACAATAGATCCTCTCGCTAATCTACCCGCTTTCCTTCTCCCGGACACCCACATATCTCCTCGCCACATCCGCATGAACGCCATTCAACAAGGCGTACAGCCCCTGGCGGGATCGAGCGCAATCCCGAGGCCAACCCAGCTCGCCGGGATCACCTTTTCACACCATGGTGTCGTAAACGTTCCTACTGTACAAGCCGTACCCGGAGGACATGCCAGAGACGGCAGGGTTCATGTGAGTAGCTCAATTCGCCGGCGATCATGTCTCAGCCACAATCACCGCGACCGAGGATGGCATTGAAATTCAATGCTGTCGTAGCAAAACGTTCCGAGCGGTGCGCGGGCTCCTGTAGCAATGGTGCGTGCTCGTCATGTCCGTCAGCAGCGCCCCAGTCAAGACTCCACCCAAGGAACACTTACACGGGCATACGTTGGCATTGCATGACTATTGCCTGGCCGAACATGTGGTCCATTTCGCACTACGTGACAAGTGCCAGGCGATAGCCATGCATCGAATATGCAACAGCCGTTTGTTCCTGCGTTACTTGCGCACACAGGTATAGCACCAGCTGGACAACCCGTCACGCATAAAAGCGTACCAGGTCAGGACATCGGGACTGGGAACGATCCTCAGTGACCGACGGAGTCCGAGAATCGCTCGGTCCGGCCTTTTTACTTTCGCCGTTGTGAGGTAGAGCTTCGGGCACATTCCCCGACTCCTTCTTCGGCTTGCTTCATCTCCAGCTGCTGTAGCTTGTAGCTCAGTGGGGAAGGCCCGATTCGTCGTCCAAAAATCTCGACCCATCTCACCATGCTAAGTCTTATCACCACATCTGCCCGAGTGATGCACGCTCGTATGGATATGCAGAGTGCGCTGCATTAATAACAATATACAGAGCGACTCAATCATGGTTGGTGAGGGATTTGCCGGTGGTACTTGCACCGGAATACTCACCAGAACCGTAATGAGTCTCGCTTGTCTTGGGAGGGAGGAGAGGGATTCGGCATGATCCTCACTCTCGCACCGTATAAAAACGACACGTAAGGGTACACCTGGTTCACATCGCGCAAGTCGTGAAGTTGGATGACTGTTCGGTTGTGTATCAACCTACATCACGTCCCCAGAATTCGACATCCTTGCTGTTCAGTCGGGCTAACTGCAGTCCTACGTCGTGAGCATGTCGTCTGTAGTTAACGTCCGGTGCTGGCTTCCGCGAACCGTTTGCAGTGCATGAGGCCATGTTCGCTATCTCGACGGTACTACACCTTCATGCGGGACGCAGTCGAAGCCGACCACCTCCCATCTACCCATGATTGCAGAATTGCAGTCTGTTTCGAAGGACCGGACGGGTCCGCGCTTTGCTGAATCGTTCCGTTCTTTTCGACCATCGTTTGGGCGGCGTCCCTAACAATCCATATGCTGATGCATTCCTTGCCTTCAGCATGCTCCTCTAACATACACAAACACGAATACGCAACGACAGCCATTGAATTCAGCCCGCCACGTCCATGCACCCCAACATGGACATCCGCCTCAGCGGCAAAGCGCCATGCAGCATGCCCCCGCCGGGCCCCCATATTATCCCAACGCGCCGCCCTCTCTGCCATCGACTCAGCACGCACAATCACGTCCCATCCAGCCCTTCATGATGCCATCACAATTGCAGCGGTCCGTGTCCGGGCCTGTACCCCACATGCGTCCAGAAATGCATTGTGGACCAACACACACAGGGCCGTCACAACCTCAACGAATCACGGCAGTTCAGCAGCCTCCCGCTCCAGCTAATCACTCTCACAGTCCTAGCCTTCATCAACGGGCTGAGATGAATCGCCTGCTCGGGTTACGGCAGCAGGCGGGACAAACCCCTTCTGCTACGCCCAGTCGACCCGCACAACCCCAGACCTCGCAGTTATCGCAAGCGTCGCAACCATCTCACCCATTCAACCCGGCTGCGCAGACACACGCCTCTCCGTCCGCACATCCGCCTCAGCCAGCCCAACTATCGCATCCAACCCAGCCGTCCCACCCATCGCAGTCGTCTGATCCGCCTCAACCGCCTCAGCAGGCTCTCACCTCCGCTCCCGTACACAACCAAACCAATGCCAAGGTGACGCCGACCATCACGACTTCCGACACCGCCCACATGCTAGCCCAACAGCTGATCGAGCCCATGCGGCGAGCCGTCTACGACTCCGTTGCCACCACACACGTGACTTTGACGAAGGAGCTCGCGCGTTTGCACTACCTCATCGTCGAGCGCGATCGCGCGCTCAACGAGATCCAGGCGCACTGCACGAGCCTGCGCGACGAACGCGCGCGTGAACGCGCGCGGCACGCCGAGGCCGAACGCCAGTACGAGGCGCTCCTCGCGGAGAAGAAGGGGCTCGAGGAGGACTCGCAGCAGATGGGCGCGCACCTGCCGAAGATGCTGTGCGAAATTTACGGGATCCGCGAGGAGCGTGACCTGCTCAAGCGCGAGCTCGCGGAGACGCGCGAGGTGAACGCGCAGCTGAAGGAGAAGCTCGCCGCGCGCACCGCCACGCCCGCCGTCACTGCCGTGTACCCGCCGGTGTGCCTCCAGGACGACAAGTCGTCCGTCAAGAGCGAGGATCTGGCCTCCGTAAACGACTGCCGCACGATCAAGCAGGAGCGAGACGCAGATGCCGCTTCGTCGTCCTCGGATTATGACGTCGACGTCGCGAACGGTGCGTTCGTTCTCTCACCGTCTCTTCTCCCTCTAGACTGACGCGTGTATCGGCCAGCCCTTGCCGCGAACTTCAAATTCAGCAGGCGCAAGTCCCGTACTGCGCGTAGCCGTACTGAGAACACACCTGGTGGTACACATGTGCGTTGTGGTATAATGGTGTCGCTCTTCAGTATTGAGCGCTCTCGCAGGTCGACTCTCACCCTACGGACTTTGTCCTTCCGGCGCCTGCGGACGAGCCAGCGACATTCAATGTGCATCTTGGTATCCCAACTTTCATCGAACTGAGTGAGAACGTGCCCATCGGCTGGATTGCACCCCACTCGGCTGTCGCGGAGCCGACCACGGCCAGCAACCCCTCACCCATGCAATTGACCGCCGACCTCCCGCCCCTCTCTCGCTGTCCTGAGGAAAGTGGCGAGGTTGAGCGCAAGCGGTCTCGTGATGTCGCTGTTCTCGAGGTTGACTTGCAAGGCTCCCCGAAGCGACAGAGAACACTGAACAAAGCAGAGATCAAACCTGGCACATGGCCCGCGACGGGAATGCTTCCTACGTCTCCGGTCAAAGAGGGAGAAGGGTCGGACGATCTCACGCATCCCGAGGACGACGTTGTGATAGCTACTTCGCATACTAAGCACGAAGCGCCACCTTTCCAGGCCAGAGCCCCCTTGTCATCCGCCCTCCCGGGCCTTTCCCTCCCCTCCACATCAGCCATCGTACAGCTCGCAGGGCAACAGCTCCCCACGCCCACGAGCCCCGGCGCCCCCGAAATTCCGAGGACGCTCGGCATGCCGCACATGCCGCTCATATACATCATCGCGAGCGGGAAGATGACCTGCCGAATGTGCAAGTGCGTGCCCCTCCTCTGCCTGCGAGTTGAATCATGTGTATTGACGCAGATGTCTCGCGTATAGAGCACGGTGCGAGGACCCGCAGATCGCGCCCGCGCGGCCGTACGTCATCGACGAGAAGACGGCGAGCTGGGACGACATGGTGGGCCACTGCGAGCGCGAGCATCCGATGTCGTTTGAGGGCCTCCTCAAGATGAGTCCCGCCCAGATCCGGGCGCAGGATCTTGTGCTGAACGGGCCACTCGCCGCCCGCCGTCGATATGCATGAGTGTCTTCAGCTTTGTCAGCGACTACCGCCCTGTATGCAGCCATGAAACTTGGTTCATGCTCGCAGTCATAGGGTTTCCAGTAATTTGTTGTGTGTAGTTTTGTCGTTTGCCTTGCCATGTCTCCCGATCCCGTTCTGTCACATTGCTGTCTAGTTTCGTTCATCCATGCCTGGTCTATCCGTCTCTTTCTTGACTCCTCATTGTGATATGTATAAATGTTCAGTATGTCCCTTATGTCGATGTCGTATGCGCTCTCCCAATTGGCCACATCAGTATCGCTCCCATTCGTTTGTTGAGAAGCGATGTGAGAGTCAAGCATTGCTATGCCGCGCAACGCGCAACATCGGGCGTGAGCTCATCGACATCCCTTGCGGTTCCGTCACGATTGTCGAGGACGGCCGCACCATGATTCCGGGCAAACACAAATCATATTCGGCAGACCTCGAACATACATGCAGACTCGAGAGACGGTTCACAAGATACTGAAGAGGACCCGTTGTTCGTGGCACCACCAAGGCATATCCCACGCGAGACCCAACTCCTCAAGCCGCCTACTGGGCGGCAGCGCGACGACCCGCACCGCGGCGACGTCCGACGGACGCGTACTTGTCCTCCGCGGGGGCACTGGCCTCTTGGTCAAAGACGCTGAGAAGAGCCTTGGAGCCCTTGCGCCTGACAACCCCGGCGTCGGCAGAGCCGTTCGCGCCTTTGCCAGCGCCGTTCGTGCCTGCGTCGCCGCTCTTCTGCGCGTACGCGGCGGCGTCGGCCTCCGCGAGGAAGGCGGAGTTGCCCTGCACACGCGGATGTCACAGTCAACGGCCGTCTCCGCACATCCGCTAGAACGAGAACTGGCTTGGAACTCACCTCAACGGCGACGGCCTCGGTGACGTCGAACCACTGGGCGCTCGCGGGGTTTACCTCCGCCCACTTCTCGATCTCCTGACTGGCGGAGATGAAGCGGAAACCACTGTGGGCCTTGATGAACGCCTTGCCGATGAGGAACGGCTGCTTTTCGATCGCCGCGGTCAGATCCTTCTCCGCCCTGTTGCAGCTCACGGATTCGGGGAGAGTCAGTTGGAGGTGCGCCTCGGTGTCGTAGCCCTGTGTTGTTCGGTCAGCATCTGAGTGCGCAGGCGGAGATTTAGAAGACTCGTGTACCTTCTGGGTGACCTTAGCAGGAAAATAGCCCTGGGAGGCGAGCCCCTTCACAATCGCATTGAGGCCCTCAGACACCAGCGCCGGCTCGGAGAACGCGAGCTCAGCAGTGTAGGTGTACGTCTAAGCCATCGGCTGGTCAGCAGCGCACCTCGTGTCGCACGAGTAGAACGAACACACCTTCGGGGAGAGGGCGAACTCGATGGCTTTGGAAGGCGCACCAGCGGAGGGCCCGTCGGCGACGAGCGTGCCGTTCTCGCGCTTGACGGTGATGGTGATCTGCTTGCCAGTGATCTTCGAGAGGTCCCCGGACCAGAGCGGCTTGACGTCAGTGACGCTGCTGTCGAGCAGCTCCGACTCCTCGTAGTCGAGGCTCGCCCAGAGGTACAGCAGCGGCTGGAAGTTCGCGTACGCCGGGCTCGCGTCGCTGAATGGGCCAGGCGGTCAGTCCTTCCGTCGTCCTACAAGTCATGAGCATGAACGACGTACTTGACGCGGCGGGAGACGAGGGCAAGGTCGATCGCCTCTCCGGGTTTGTCCAGGTTGGTGATCCAGCCTGGCGCAAGGGAATTCATCAGCGACCATACACGACACGCATGCCAATTGCCTACCGGCCCCAATGTCTGCCAGGCCACCCGTCCTGTTCATGATGCGAGCGCCTTGACCCTGGAAGGTCGTCGGGGCCTGCATATGTGCACTTAGCCTGCGAATCCGTACCAGAAATCGAGGACCCAGGACTCACGGAGAATGTGTACTGAGGAGGGCGCTTGGTGCGGTCCAGAAGCATGTCGGACGTTTGCCCGATCTGCAGCCCCATCAGCTTTTCGAATAGAAAGGAAGAGATGTCTGGCGTGAGTAGACTGACAGCAATGGGCGTGTACTCGTCGGCTTCGACGACGCCGGTGTCGGGGTCGATGACGGCGTGAATGCCGCCAAACCTAGGCGAGGATGAGCTGCGGAATAGCGGCGCATATTTCTCAGTTCAACACATACACATTGTTCCAGGTCCAGGTGAATGTGCCTGGTGAATCACCGATTAGCCAGAGGACACACACCGGCTCGGATACGACACTCGTACCATTGTCCTTCAAAGTGATGACCCTGCGTATGTGGGTCAGTAGGGTCGTCCACGCACGCGGACGAAGCGGCAAATTTCTACGCACTTCCAGGCGATCGGGGTCACCGTGTCCCAGATAGCGGCGTCCTTCGGGACGAAGCCAAGGGTAAGGCTGCACGGTGAGCCGAGGGTACCGCTAAACGTCTCCAGGTCAGTCACGACCAGGCTCAACGAGCTGCCCGACAACTATACGCACGCCTTGATAGTAATGGTCTTCTCGATGGTGGACATTGCGTTGAGGGTTGGTCGAAAAATCTGTGCTGGTGCTGGTGCTAATGCTGGTGCTGTGTCTAGGACAAGAGAGCTCAAGAGATGAGTATGCTGAGTCAATGGCATGGCCTTAGCCAGCTTTTATACAGTCCAAGGGCTGGTCCTCCATCCTACAAGGCCAAATTGGTGCGCGAAGACGCACGACCGCTGACTGGCCGGCGTGTGAGCCCCCGGGCCCTTCCAGTGCTCGCGTCGGTCGTCGCTGGCACTGGGCGGCCGTCACGAGCGCAGCAAACTGTATGCATCCAGCTTCGGCAAGCCCAACCTCATCTATCGACTCGCCAAAAGCACAACGTAGTAGCTCCTTGGGACTCGGGCCGTTGTGCTGAGACTCCCGCGAGCACAACTAGTCTGGACAGGCGTCGACGTGGGCCACGCATGGACGCCGGACTGGCTGTATTGCGCCCCGCGCGCGGGTCACGCTAGGCCGCACTTGGCCAGATTGCGCGGTTGGTTCTGGACGAGTGTGAGAAGTGCGGCGGGAGAGTTGCGTATTGCGCGAAGGGCGTCTCGTCTACCCCACCCGCCTTCGCCCCGCCGCATCCCAAACACGAGCGAAAAGCTGTGCAGAACGTTTGTTGTTTGAATGTGCGGCTGAGTGATGGGGATCACGAACGATTGTCGGCCCTGACCGAAAATAGGTGCAGCCTTCAGTCCCTCTTGACAGTCTGCACGGAACATCATCCAGTGTTCCATGCCAGTGTCGTACCGAGGAGGTTTATTGTGGTTCGTGCATTGAATCCGGCGCAAAGCATCCGGAAGTGCCTGATGGTCAACAACAGCTTGCAACCCAGATTTCAGGGACATCGGGCGAGAAAGCCCCGAAGCGAGACCTCTGACCGTCGCTTTGCTATGTAATCAGTGTAACGTAACGTACGCAAGTGCTGTGAACCTACGTGCACCCACGTAACAAGATGTTGCTGGTTGTCTTACTGTGTGCTTTAAGTTGGCGAAGGTCATCGTGAGCGGTTAAGGCTATATTACACGATAGCCCAAACCGACTATGCAGTCCAGGTTCTAAGCAAGAAGAGTCCGTCGGGGAGCGCACATGAGTAGTAACATACAGCACGAAAACATAGAAGGCTTTGATACAACGAGATACGAGAAAGCAGCAAGTACGTACACGAATGAGCAATAACGGTACTCCAATCCTAGTGGCGGCCGGGCGAGCTGTAGTGGAACTGGAACCCGCCGGGGAAGTGACCGTGTTGGAAGAACTGCCCGAATCCGCCCGGGAAGCCACCCTGGAAGGGGTTTCCGCCCTGTTGCGACGTCGGGTCGTTCGGGTCGTCACCGTTGTCGTACTGCTGGCGGAGCTCTGCGGTAGAATGTCAGCGATCCACCCTGGGAAGTGGAGTATTTGTGCGCGGAGCTTACCTGGGTCGCTGAGCACCTCATACGCCTCGTTAACAGTCGCCATCTTCGCCTCGCTGCCACCCTTGTCAGGGTGTGCTGTCATCACTGCTTTCCGGCTGTTGACGGTCAGCTACATGAGCCGGTAACAGCAAATGCACCAAGAACTCACTAAGCCTTCTTGATCGTCTTCGCATCCGCATCACGCGCGACGCCGAGGACCTTGTAGTAGTCTTTCTGCTTCGACTGCTTCAGGAGACGTTGCGCTCTCTGCAGCCTCTGGGCAATCTGTTGAAATGCGAGCATGAGCGCACTGAACACTACGACGCGCCACGTCGCGCTTACCTCGCGATCCTGCCTCCCGCTGGCTTCGAACACACGCTCGAGCACCCTCACTGCCTCCTCCCACTCCTCCTTCGCCAACAGCGCCTCTGCGCGCCCAACGAGTGCGTCCGAGTCGTTTTCCATGCCATGCATCTCGAGGAGCGCGTTGCACCACTGCTCGCCCTTCTTCGCCTGGTTCGCCTTCACGTACGCGCGGCACAGCGAGCGCAGGAGAACGGCCCGTCGGGGAGACGTGCGCTTGGCGTCGGGGAGGGGAATCTGTGGCTGCACATCAAGCGCCTCGCGCGTGGTCTGCTCGGCGAGTGCGGCGTCGAACTTGGCGAGGAACCCGTCCGCTCCCGAGTCGCCCGTTCCATAGAGCAGTTTGATGATCCCGCGCCAGTCCTCCGCCTTCAGGAGCTTGTCGAGTTGCTTGAAGCTCTTGTCGAAAGCCTTGACAAGCCGGTGAAGGGAAAGGCACTTTGGCGAGTCCGGGTCGTAATGTAGACACTGCTTGAGCGTAGAGAGAGCCGGTGATTGCGGTTCGGTGGGAGAATAGTACGGGAACAGGAAATAGCCTAGTCTTGCCATTTTCAGCCATACGGCAGTCGTTGGCGTTGATAGTTGCGCGAGGCGGCTTGAACATCATGAGTATTTGAGGATATGTTGGAAATACGGAATGACACTTACGAGAGATCTGCCACAGCACCCTCAATATCACCAGCTGCTATTGAGCAGTCCGCCCGCTGCTGCCTGAACTTAACGGAATGCGGGGCGTTGGAGAGCGCCATGGACGCAGCCTCCACACACGCTTGCCAGAGCTTCGCCCGGATAGCCTGGGCAATCTTCTTGCTCGCGAGCTCGCCCTCCGTGATGGACATCATGACCTCCTGAGACGCCTGGTCGCCCTTGACCTTTGTGGAGTACTTCCGCAAAGCATCGCGCGCCTCGGCGAATTGGCCCTCCTTCGCGTAAATACGCGCTTTCATGAGGTTCGCCTTGTCGAAGGTATCATTTGTGAGGCTGAGAACTTGGTCGAAGTCGGAGAGCGCGGCTGGGTGCCGACCAAGGGAGTAGTATGCGGTGGCACGCTTGTAGTATAGTAGGTAGTCGGCAGGGGACTGCTCTACGAGAGAGGAGGATTTTCAGTCAGCATTGGTTTGCGACATCTCGCGAGGGCAGTGTCCAGGAGTGTCAAGCATGAGGGAGGTGGTGCGGACGTTGACACCGTCGCTAGAGCGCGTCATAGCTACGGCTATACGTGGGGTACACCTCATGTCTCGTTGACAACACCTACCTATTGCCTCCGAGTATGCCTTAGCAGCATCATTGAATTGGCCAGCAGTGAGGAGAGTGTCGGCGCGACTGATGAGAGGTATAAGGCCAGGGGGATAGAGTGCACCGGCCGAGCCCCGAGCGTCTGCTGGTCGGCGTTGGCAGTGTAGACCAGACCAACCAGCAAGAGCGGTAAGAGTATAGATAGCCTAAGAATCATTACAGAGTTCTTCAGAGAGGGATGCAATAAGACAGCGCCAGTGAAGGCCTGCGTAGGAGGGAGGGGAGGAGGAGAGCGGAGAGGAGGATCGCGGTCAAGTTCGAGTTGATACTCGCCCAAATTAGGACGCGGACACGTTAGCAGCCTGCCATGTGACTCCCACGTGGCAGGACGCGGATCACTCTTCCAGAACCTGGCCGACTCCTCCGAGCTTTCCGCCACAATGGCCGCCGCGGTGCTCTCAGGTATGAACATGTGGATCCGAATGTTCCCTCAAGATGCAATGCCAATGTGATAGTACAAGTGTGCAACAAGTGTAGGTGCGTTCTGTGTTGTACGACAACCGTTGTACCCGAACTGAGGACACGACGGAAGCAGGACGAGAGCATTTTGAGACAAAATGCATTACTTGCGCGCTCTCCAACTGATATGCAATACAAACATGTTGCTTCACAACGTCATGTAGTCGCGATTTATCGACACCCAGTCGCTTAACACTGGAAGACCTCCGGGCCTGTGGAAAACACAGCGTTAGCACCATGCAGACAGCACTCTCCGGGGCGCTTGACATACCAGGAATCGTGTAACTGTTCAAGGTCTGGTAGATATTGATCTTGATACCTGCGAGGACGATGAGAAAACAACACACAGTAGGGTTGCGAGCTGAAGCCCTGGCGTACCAGGGTCCGTGCCCTTGTAGGCACCGGGGAAGGGTACCGTCGCCGGGCTCTTAGCACCAGAGCCGCCGGTGATGTTGATCTGCGCGCACTCCATGTAGAACTGTGCGCCGGGGTAGTTCGACGCCGCGTGCAGGGCTAAAATGTGGCGGGAAGTAAGTCCCTTTGCATGAGCATTTAACGAACTAGGCTTGCTAACCGATGATCTCGTGGCGGAGGAGGTACTGGCCGGACTCGATGCACTCTGGGATCTTGAACGAGACCTTGCCCTTGTTCGCGATGAGGCGGTCCACCGCCCACTGCCCACTCGAGGCCGTCAGACCGTCCTCATAGATCTTGAACCACTTCAGGCCGGTCACGTCACTCTGGGTCGCGTCCGGTATCTTCGCACTTGTTCACAAAGTTAGACAGAGGCCGGGCTACAACGGCCGAATAGATGGCGCACAGGTAGGAGATGACGGGCCCCTTGTGGCTCGCGTCAATGGGATCAGCGGGGTCGTTGGCCACCTGGTTGAGCGTGTGGTGCCACTAACGACAACAAACACGTTTCAGGGAATACCAACAGAAGAAGAATGCTGTGCAACATACCTCAGCAGTTACCGAAGCGCCAGCAGGTACGTCAATAACGGCCTTCGAGACTGGCTGGTGGTACGGGTTGATGCCTGCATTCAAGGACCGTCGATTGTCAACATCCAGATTTTCTCGTCCATCAACATCTCCTTACCCCCATTGCAGATGATATCGTTCGAAGTCACATCTTGGATCGGCTGGCAGCCATCCGCGTCAGTACCTCCAAAATGCGTCGACCGGGAGCAGTTCTGCCACTCACGCCGTCATAGTCAGGCGCGCGAATGCCCGTCAGCTCGCCCTGGTCGACGCCGTTTACGTACAGCTTCTGGAAGATGGTGTGTGCCGAAGCAGAGCCCGCGAGGAGAGCGGCGGTCGCAAGAGCAGCGGTCTTCATGACTGGCAACGCGAGGGCGGACCAATGCGTCTGGGAACCACAAACCGCCAGCCATGCGGCCTTTTATGCTCCGCCTTCGCCCTTGCGCGCGACCTACGCTGCAGCCCGCTGCCCCATGACGCTATCCGAGCTTCCGAGCGTCGCAGGTCCCGGCCAAGACATGGTTGCGAGAACGTCGTGATGGAAAGGGCGAGGTTTAGCAGAACCTTTTCCACCGTCGGGATGCTGCATCTAGATCATGAGTCTACCTCTGCTGTTACCAAGGGCGTAGATCGGCAACGAGTATTGGGGCGTATGCGCCGCTATCATAGTATCTTCACGGCGTCGGGATTGCTCGAGTTGAGCCTGGCTGGACGTCCTGTGGCAACTGTACCGACGGCCGACAGGTATCGAGTTGACCAATGGTACCGGAACGAAACTTCATTGATCGTAGCAGGGCGTGTGAGAGTGACATCATGAGGCAATTCTGCCCGGAGGTCACTGCAGGAATTCTATCAGCCGCGAGCCATCCTATGACCTGAATCAGCAGGAGCACATACCGAGATGTTCCGGGGATCATCCAAGACTGTACAACGTTAAGGCTGGTTGGGCCTTGGTTGGTGTTACGTTCTAGCCAGACCGGCAGGTGTATGCATCTTTAGGAAGGACACCACGGATCCGGACAAGCCCTCTGAGCTTGAAGGGGCTGGCATGGCAGTATCCGCATGAATGCGATCTCTAGACGCAATACAGAGGACTGAGACGAAAGGCCGCGGACGGTAGACGGCGACAGTCAGTGGGTCGAAACCTCGGATCGCTGATGTTCGGAGAAACACCCCTCCATTCAATCTGACCGTGGCCATGTGCTACACACCGCAATACAGGTACGAGTAAGCCGGTGTTCTATCGCGACGCCTATCATCACCCCTGCATACATGGTAAGACGTCCGGAGACTTGCAATTGGTTGTCGGGAGCTTTGGTTGTTTGCCTCTCAAAAAGGCGAGTCTGATCAGTTGGACCAGAGTCAAACAAGGTGCAGCTTGTCAGGAGGAACCAGCAATGTTGGACCCACGACGCGCATTGGCGGCTGGCTCTGGTCAGGAACAGGTGCGGAAATTGGACTCCTGTTACCGGCCCGGTTACCAGCCTGGTTCTGGCCCAGAAAAGCACTCTGAAGTCGTTTGTTACCTGATAAGCGACTGGATAACAACGCCACTTTGCACGGTATTGCCGGGGTTACAACGCTGTCCACCAGCCTGTCTCCCGTCCTGACCAGGAATCCAATTCAGGTGCTTTCTCCGAAATTCTGATGCCTATTCCTGACCGGAGCTTTGTGCCAATGCGCGTCGTGACCCCTACTACGAACAATGAAACGTCGTAGCAGGAAGTGTACTGCTCCGGGACGACAGTCTTTGTCATGGCCGGATTAGAGAAAGAGGATAGTAGCGCCGGTCAGCCGCCACATGCAAGCTCAGCGCTCAGCGTTTCATGGCCATCGGTAGAAGTCGAGCCCACCCGTCATACTGACCTCCGAGCGCTTGGTTTACAGTGTGCAATGGGGAGGAATACGCGAGCGTGCCAATGTGATCGCAATGAAAGTACAGAATACAATGATGATATAGCTACAATGTTGCAAGAACTATGCTGTCCGGACACGCAAGGAACACAGAACACGCCTCAACTCCCAGCGACTTGCGATTGGTCAATGAAGAGGTTGCAAGCTGCTCCCATCACCAAGCTCAGAGCCGATACAGAACGTTCAGTACTTGTCCGCAGCAAGATGACGCATGATCGTCAGGGATGCCAAGATCTCTGTAGATTCAGAGGAGACTCTCGTCAGCATCGAACCCGGTGTCCGGTCGACGCGGATACATACCGACTGCAAGATGCGTGAAGGGCTCGTAGATCGTGAGGATGTTGCCAGACGCGGTATACGCCGGCTTTTCTGGTGGCTTGAGGGTATAATGTGCGACGACATAGTCGCGGGAATCAACACACTGCCGCTTCTATCAGCCACTGCAGCGAGGGACACTTCGGTAAACGTGGGCTTACCGACCACTCATGCTCTTTGACGCCTCGGTATATCCAACGGTACTCCTCCCCATTCGAGCCGGTGAACTTTCTTGATAGCGAGCTTCACAATCGGTCAGCTGGCAGAACACTGTGAAATGCAGAGAGAGACACCTACCCAGCGAACATCGACGTCTTCCGCAGATACTGGCTCATGGGCAGCGACACGGACGACTGCACGAAGGTGATCGTACCGAGCGCCCCGTTTTGGCCAAACTCCAGGATCACGGCAGGCTCACGTGATGGCGGACGTGAATGTCGCTGGCTCGATGACCGTCGGCCAGTGTCGTACACCATGAGCGTGCTCTCCGCGAAGTGGGCAGCCTGCGTAGGTGGAGGGCGCGACACGCGCAGGAACAGACGGTCATAGACCTCGTCGAAATCGGACTCGGCGAAGTGGCCGGTGCGGTCCTCAAGGAAGTGCGGCAGCGACCTGTTGATCATGGCAGAAACGAGGACCGGGGGCGCGTAACAGTCGTGAACGGCACGCGGGAGACGCGGGGCGACCCGCAAGGGGAGAAAGACCAGGGTGGGGAAGGGCTGGAGGACTGAGGGTACTCGCTGCGACGAGGAGGTACTTTATATAGCGCGGAGAGGGCGTTGACGCCCCGTTCCGGATGCGGCACGTCCGAGGACCGTACAGGGCGGGGGAGGACTGTGCGTGCGCACCATCGCCGTCCGTGTTAGCTTCGCGCATTGCTGCGCCAACAGTTCACACCAGTTGGGGGCCACCGGGCTGGGCAGCGGCGAAGAGAAGCGCTGCCGCGCTTCTGTCCTGCTCGAGCTAGTGCGGAACAGGAACGGCGCACACGCCCGCGTCCCAGGCTCGATATGGGCCTCTCCGGCCACGACGGGGGCCGAAACGCCCGGTGCGAGCTCGGAAGGAGCGCGTCCGAGACGGGTAACTGTGCGCAGGCTGAGTCTGACAGTGCGATAGGGCGATCTTGGTAAGTTCAACGCAGCCCCGGGCCATCGCAGATAACACTGGCCGCCAACGACGGCCATTTCTAGACATTGAGCAGTGTTTTGCGGACATAGGAGGAGAGACCATCACGTCCAGAAGCGACTCGTTTTCGGCCCTCATGCATCCTCGGGCACGGCGCCAGTGCCACTCCACAAACTTCACAGAGCGAGAGGGGAAAGTGTGCTCACCAGGTGCACATCTTCACAGCGCACATACCGCCGTCGTTCGCGTCGCCACCGATGCCGGCCGAGTCGGTACAGCTCCCGGAGCACCTGAGCGGACTGTCGTCATGGCCGCCCATTGCGGCAAAATGGGGTGCGATGCCGCCGCGGGCAGGAACAATAGAACGGCGCGAGCTCGAGTAGACGCCACGGAGAGTTAGGTGTGGCAGCCACACCAGAAACTGGCATGGATCCAGTCCATGTCACTCCGGTGATTGGGGCGTTCGTTCTATGCTCGGGGCCACCGCCTGGGCTTGCTCGGCCCCTCGCTGGACGTTAACATCACACACCGATATATGAGACGGCGAACAGAGACGCACTTGATGTTGCCCCTTCATATGAGGGCGCCGGAGGAATGCGCACCAAAAGTGAATGGCACGCTCTCCCAAGGCGCCGTCATGTGCTGGCCTGGGAACAGCCTCGCCCACCGAGGGGACACAAGTCTGGTCAGCAAGCGTTCATCTCAGGTGCGCAGGTGACCAGGAGGGATGCCGACCAGGAAGACTTGTCAGAGATGTGATGTATGGATGTGCCCATTCGCAAGCCACATGACTTCCCACCTCCGGTCGTGCGACTACAGCTCGTAGGCAACGCCGGCGTCGGACGGGAACACGACCCTAGGCAGTGGGTGCAGTGCATGAAAGACATCGCGAGGCTTACGGCTTTGAGCACGATACTAGAATAAACTTGTATTTGAGTCCGATAGAGGTCCGGCGAGAGCGCCACAAAGCCGCGTCGAGGTCGGCGAAACGTGCACTCAGGAGGCCGCTGGTGAGTTGAGCGCGTCCACCGTTCCGATGTTCCGAACGCTCTGAACGCCGCACACACGCCCAGCGCAGCCTAGCATTCACCGAGATGTGATCCCGTCTGCAGCACGGACATACACGTCTCGCATTGTACGTGCCCGCGATTTACAGTAATACAAGGAATGGGGGACGAACCGTAGGACGTCCTCCAAGATTTTGGTACATGGATTCACCTGACTTGTAAACACCGTCAGTGAGCCGAACATGCAGGCAATGACAGGGAACCTAAGCACCACAATATACACTGGTCGCCCCGATCTCCGACCCCCAGTGAGAGTCTGGACTATGACGCCTCGCCATCCTGGTGCTTGCCAATGATATCTGCGCTTGTTTTCGCGTCCAAGAACAGCTCGCCCATCTCGTCAATGTCCTCGAGTTCGATCTGCTTGCGTCCAGAAATGTTCGAGAGTATTGACGCAGGCGTAAGCAATTGAAGTGCGTATCTATATTTGCGTGAGCCACGAGGTCCCCGCCGGTCCCCAACGCACTCACCGCAGTGAGCTCTCGCTCCCCTTCGTAGCCAACCGATCGAGAACACCGTCACCCAGCTTCAACCCCTCTACATTGGCGCGTAACTGGACAACCTTGGAAATGGCGTCCTTGTCATAGGGGGATGTCCGCACAATGAGACACCTGGTTGGTGGCGGCGTGGTGAGTACTGGATATTGAGCGCAGGGGGTGAAACAGATACACGCACCGATCAAGCAGATCGACTGGAATTCCATGCGGGGCGTAGATATCCGTCGTTCCTCGCACCAACGCGTTCCCTCGGTTGGTTGCAAGTACCACAGTCGGAGCCATTGGTGACTCAAGGAGTGCGTTGAGGTATGTGAAGCACTCAATGTCCAACATGTGCACCTGCGGACTGTAAGCATTGCCGGTCGCGGTGCGTGTTGCCCAAATACCCTTACCTCGTCTATGAAAACGACACCCGGAACCACCTCAGCGACGCCCTGGTCCACGTAACCCTTGACCACCCGATTGACTTCTCGACGCAGCTTCTCCGTGATCTCCGTCCGCCCACTCTTTACCAAGCTACCCATTACGCTCATGATGTCCTGCCCTCCTTGGGGCCGCGCGTTGGCGGCATCGAGGTCTCCCAGTGTGACATCTTGAACCAGCTCTTTTCGTTTGTGCACGTCACCCTTGGGCAATGGGACGTATGTCTCGGACTCCAGATCATAGGAGGACGCATAGGCGTCTGAACGACCCACGCGCTGTTGTACACAGATCAATACAGATTCTGAAGTAGCCGGGCAGACTGTATACCTTCACTGCACCGGTATTCGCTTCAACATAGATCACGTCGCCCACTTGGATCTTCTCCTTCAGGATGGCTTCGTATATACTCGGGTCAAGTCGCAGCTGCTTCGTCCCGCGGACGGTCTTGAGCCCAACAATTACGTGTGAGACGGTTTTGCCGTACCCGCTCAGAGGGTTCTCAGACTCGGTCGGCGTGAGCTCCGTCACCTCGCCCTCGTACACTTCCTTCGTCTCCTTTATCCGGAGACCTGCACGGTGTCAGCCCCAGAAAAACCCATACTTTCGCGCGACGGAGACTGACCGATCGCGCGACGGAACGCTTCCGCGAGCACTTCCGTCTTTTTCACCTCCGTGCTGTACACCTCCGAGCCGACCATGGGGCAGAACGGAACCTTCGCGCCCAGTTCCTGTGATATCGCGAGCGCGAGCGCAGTCTTCCCCGTTCCGGGGGGGCCGACCAGGAGCAGCGCGCGCCCGGAGAATTTGCGTGACTTTACGAGATCGACAACGACTCCGCAAGCCTATGGACCTCGACATTAGCTCGCCCTCCCATTGCCCTCCATGACCTCGAATGGGTCCGCAAGCACGTACCTCACGCGCCTCCACCTGGCCAACAAAACCAGAGCTGTCCGTCGCCGCGTATCCCTCGGGGTTCAGACCCAGGCCTTTGATGTGCGAGTGAGGCGCAATACGCGAGGATCGCGTCGCAGACGTTGTAGGCGGAGGAGGTACAGCATTGTGAGCGACAGGAGCAGAGGACGATGCCCCCGCGGTAGAGGCTTTCATGACACTAGACATCGTAGAGGGCAGACTAGATAAAACAGCGGTGAGGTCACGGTAGAGCCTGGGGGAGGACGCGACGGCCTTCGCGCCTCAACCGATCCTAGAACGCCCCTTCGATTCGCACTCAGCTCAGGTCCGACAACTACATGCTTAGACTTGGCGGTAATCGGGCCCAGCTAAATTGAATCTCCGTTTATCCTTCGCCCGTAACAGTGGCGCGTCGGTGGCTGCACGCCGCGCGCGACCGCGAGCTGAGACTTCGCGAACTTGCTCTCAACCATGTCCTCTTCTTCGTCGAAACCATTCGTCCAACCAGGAGAACCAATACACGACTTCCTGCGCTCCTTTTGGCAGAGACAAGTCGATGCTGCGGAACAGGAGACACCAGACTACCGCCATCCCCCACTGCCTCTCGCGCGCATCAAGAAAGTCATGAAGAGCGACCCAGAAGTGAAGGTGCGTATCGTGGATTTCGCCCCGCTGTGCACTCCACTCATATTCCCTATGTCACAGATGATCGCTGCTGACGGTGCGTTGTCGAGAACACCCAAGGACCTCCGCGCTCGCACGTTCTCATGGGGCCCATAGCTCCCATACTGTTCTGCAAGGCTTGTGAGAGTGAGTGGCCCCCTTGACCGCATCTGCTCTGCACCCCTCTGACGCCATGCTGTCAGTCTTCATTGCAGAGATCACAGCTCGCGCTTTCATCATAGCCGACTCGAACAAACGGCGAACGCTCTCACGCGCCGACATCGCGAAGGCCCTGAGCAAGTCCGACCAGTTCGACTTCCTCATTGACATCGTTCCCCGCGACGAGCCTCCAGGTGCCCAGGGGCAGGGCACGAGCGCTGTAGGCAAGAACCAGAAGAAGGGCGCCATAGCGCAGGGCAACGGCGGCCCCGTGAGCGACGCCTTCGCTGCGCTCTGTCCGGCTAGACTGACCCTCGAGTGTGCAGAGCCGGGAGGATTCGCAGCAGGCCTCCATCGAGAACGAAGAGGCCAACCCTGAAGATGTCTCGAATGGCGTCGATCTTGATCAGGTATGTTTGAATATTCATCTGGTAACTCACGCAAAAGACGTGACTGTGTTGATTAGCTTCAGTCGCTCCTGCAACCTCCTGGACCTATCGAGCCTCGGTCCATCCCATGAAGTGTTGACCATGTTGTGTGTGCTATAGTTGCTTTCGGACCCGTCTTGTATTGCTATTGAGATATCTATACTGTCTGCTTTCTTCGGATTGCGCTACTCATATGTTCAGGCAGCCCTGGCCACCCCTTCTTTGATCGTTCGTGACACTTTGTGTGCCTAATATGGACGTCACACAACCTCCCGGCCTACCAAGCACGCCCCTCCTCAAAGCCCCCACACAAGGCTCAATATGGTGACCATGAGAGTATGTTCTGACTCCCCGCAGTTACAGTTGAGTTCCGCAGCTCTATGCCGCGCAAATGGAGAAGCTGCGCTAACGAAGGTACGTCAAACGCCCGCGTTGATCAAGCATAACTACCATTTACACTGTTCTCCGTGACCAATACTCTTCAACTCTACCCCAGCAGAACACGACATTACGAAGCGGGGCTGGGTACTATGACTGCGCAGCTAATGAACCACTTCGACCAGCATCAACGTTCCTAGCGGCTTGTGCATCGGCTCAGTCAGTGTCAAAGCCGGAGGTGCACTAGGGTATTCCCAAGCGTACCGAGCCTGCGCGCGCGAGTCTCCCCTTAAGCCGGCGTCTCCGTCGGCAGCGCCTTCGTCACCGTGTGGGTGACCGTCCAGACGGTATGGGTGCTGACAGTCGTGATCCAAGGCTCCTCTGCGAAAAGAGGCGGATCAATCCCCGTGCTCAAGCGCTACCGCCACGACGTACTGAGCATGAAGCTCTCCAAAACTTTGCTGGCGGTGAAGGTGTTGGTGGTGACCTGCGTGGTGAGCGGCGTGGTCGCCTCAGCGGACTCGGCGGCCGGCTGCAAGGAAGTGGTGAGCAACGCGAAAGATGAGTCGTCAAGGCTGGGCGCGACGAACAAGGGCAACGGCCACGGCGGCGACGCTGGCGAGCGTGATGAGGGTCTTGAACTGCATTGTTGAGGTAAGAGGCGACGAAACGGTCGAGAGCACTGAGATATAGGTGGAGGAGATGTTCGGAGCAGGAGCGGGAGGTATATGACAGGAGCCGCCCCCCCACGAACTTATAGGATTGTCTTGTCCTGATGGCCTCCATCATGGTGTGTGCGCGCGGCATGGCATGGCGCGAACGCTGACAAAGAGGGCGGTGCGGACAGGCATGCATCCCGCAACGGGTGCGAAGGTCGCGCGAGGCAAGGTCGGTCAGCCGCCTTGCGATCCCCCTCCGCCCGCTATCCTCGTGCGCCGCGGACGAATGGGACGGTCGTTCCTGGCGCGTACCATGGGAAACATTACCTAGGACGGCTGATGAGCACGAAGGCGAGCTGAGTCAATAAACGGCCAATCGCCTCGCTGGGCCGCTCGAGGGCGCCGTCTGCGACGCGCTCCTTCCCAGGCAGCGGCTGCGGACAGCACGGTGACCGCGCAAACGACATCACCTTCCGTTCCGGGCGGTAGCGCCCGGTTTAGGCTTTCTATGGAAACCGTTCATAAATGCCTCAGCACGCATCGGCCCCGGGGATCGTGCGACGATCGGTGCGGTATGTCGGATCTCAGATGAGGCACTGATCCCGCAGGCCAAACAAATACACAAGCGACTCCGCAGCGTCACCGCAGGATGCAGGAAAGCCAGTTGAAGCGGTCCCGGCAATGCGCAGGGGATGCTCTGTCGGAGCTATGGCGACCGGAATACCATGGAAAGTACTGCGAGGCGCGTACAGGATCCCGCAGAGAGGTCTCCTGGGAGGAACGTTGACGTCGGAGCTTGAACGCGGCCTCGGCGACGACAGTGCACAGTAACGGTATGTTCAATCTGGATGGATTCGGTCAAGTGCCGGTTTTAACCGCGGGCGTAACGTACACAGTCGCATTGCCGAGGACACTGCGCAGACGGACGCAGCAAGCGTGCGAAGAGGGACTTTCGCCCCGCTGCAGCCGATCGGGACCGAGGGTGCTGAGCAAACCATTGGGTGGAAATAACCTGCGAGATCGTTCACGGAAGAAGGTGCCGTACGCAGTCTGGCGACACATTTGTCGTGCTGCTTCTGAGCACCCCTAAGCGAGCTAGACACGCAGTACCAACAGCCTTCTCGTCTAAGCGAGGAGGGCTGCGACTAGCAGCGATGCGTACCCCGCATATGAGTTGAAGTGCAAAAACTGCTTCGCAAGAGTAACGAAGACAAACAGCTTCGGATACCCCTGAAGCTGGGGTGTCAGCGACACCAATGTGAAAGTGGGAATGCTGTTGAGACGCCTATTGAGACGCTGTAAACAGACCCGAAGAGCACTCCTAGGCGCCTTGGTAAAGAGCGATTTTCTCAAGTCTGCCGAGAGGTGCGGACGTTCGGATCTGCGCACAGTTTGATTCACAGTTGTCTTCAGGGCGAAGACCTCATGACCAGTGCATAGAGACGGGATGTCATCCGTCATCGAAAGAGCGTACCTGTACGCAATGCGAACGCTGGTCGGGCCATCGAAGTGGGAGGAAGTCGAGGCATTCATACCCCTAAGGCACATCTATCTGGCCCCAATCAGAAATTATGGTCACGGAATGGCATTGACTGAGGCCGGATCCATCGGACACCGACTTGTCGAGAGCCACCTGTGGGGTCTGGCTACAGTGAGACGGAGGGCTTTCTGATCTTGAGACGACGAACCCCTCCTCCGACTGTGATCGAATGACCGCAGTCCGGGCATTCTGGTAGTATCCAAATGCTAGCAAGAAGGACACTACTGGGAACCAACTATGAATGCCAATATCTGAGTGACGCATGAGCCAAGTACCGTGCCGCTGAGGAATTAACTGGTAAGGGACTCGCCGTCACGTTATGGGAGAAGTTGTAGCGCCGATGCTCACTCCCAGATTGATTTCTTCCTTTCGAGACATTGCCTGATGAGCCTCCGCAGCGTCAGAGTCAGAACTCGCTGAGTGAGGCCGGACCAGCCCAGTAGACAAGCCATAAACACCATTTTCGCCGTTGCGCAGCCTACATCCCGCAAGGTACCATTAAGACAGACGCTTGTTCTAGACGAGAAGTCCATGTTGTTGGAATTCTTGTTGTCTGAGTCCGTTGCGAGCGGGCGCGAGCGCGCCTTGTCTCGGTTCCAATTTCATTGTGTTCCATATGTCTTGTACTTACCACGTGATGCGCCACTCGTGTATGTATATAGTCGCCCGCGCGCGTCGAATAGACCTTACGCGTTTGCACTCGGCCAAACGCGATCGTCCGCGCTCGACTGCTCCCTCCGCGCGCTCTCGTTTTCTCACACATGTGAGTTGTTACACCGCAGTAGTCATGTATCACCAGCTCTCCTGTCACTTGGCTTCAACGCCCTCTTTCGAAAGAGGAGTCCTTCCGTTCCATGGCGAGCTTTTCAGGCGCTTTGCTGCGGACCCCTGGGAACGTGCAATTGGTCGTGCGTGCGTGGGGGCGGTTTAAAAGGCCGAAGCCGACGATCGCTATAGCTAAGACGGGGTAACGTACGAGCGACAGTGTACGTATCGTAGATCATGCCAGGCACTGATGGCAAACAATTGGGCACATCGTCGACTGCTTTTGCTGCGCGGAAGCAGAACGGCGCACAATGCCGCGCATAGGCCGAACCCCACCTCGACTCTGGGCATAACGGGACTAAGGCAGAAGCGCCTGGACATGTGCCCCACTGGCAGCCTGAACAGACTGTTCTGGGACACGTTCAACATGACCAATGGCCAGACATGGATGCCCACTACTTGCAAAGCAGCTCAGGTTCCACGTTGGTATCCCTGGATAGAAGTTACAAACGATACCTCCGACGCGAGCGATGGCAGTAGCGATGTTGAGGTAAATACCATGTCTGCTTGAATTCCGAATAATTCGAACGGCGATTCCGCCGTATGTGCGAGTTCCTGGAGAAGGCCGAGTCAGGAGTGGGAGACGGTGCCCAAGAGGGGATCATAGTCGCTGTGGCTCGGGATGAGTGCAGCACGGGTACGATGTCTGTGCTCGTGCCGGCGTGGCAATCACGATTGGACCCGGCAGGGCTAGCCCCCACGCTCACAGGCGCCCGCGTTATTTGGACTTTGCCACGACAACACCATCCGCCATCGTCGCGGGAGCGGTGACAGCTACGTTCGCCGCGTTCACTGAATACTACAAATGTCTCAAGTCTGGAATCTCACCACAGAATGCTCTGGGGAGCACCGTCACTTGAATATCGCTTCACTCGAAGCGTAACCCAGCCTCCGCAGTGGGAAATCGAGCTGCGACCGAGTTGTCACCCTTCATCATTCTCCGTTAAACGCCTACCAAGCCATTTCCCACCGAAAGCCCTATTCATCAAATGCGCGAATTCACACCCGGTCAATGTCATTGTCTGTTTTATGTCACCGCAGCCGATACTCTGATGCGTACCGTCGGCCAGCTCAGTCGGGGCGGGGCGACGCCGCACGTAGCTCTCCGCTTCCCGAGCGCGGTAGCGCCCCAGTTACAGTCTTTCGTCCCCTCCGATGCTGACTTCTGTTTGTGCCTGGTGGCGTATGCCATTGTGCCTTTTCTTTCACAACACCATGTTGGACAGACAACCCGTGCATGAGGGCGATAGACCCGGTGAGCTCCTGTTGTTCTCATACGCCATGGCGCCCAAACGCTGAACAGATCTTGGCAGACCGCATTTTTTTGAGTACGGCATCTGCGCTGACAGAGTGCTGTTTGTGAATGAGCGGTGATTGAGGCACCGAATCTCCTACTGGCCGCTTGCCGGTGGCCAGCCCCGCTCTCGTCCGATGGATGCGCAATCTCTGCGCAGGTCAAACGCCAGCAGACCACGCATGGTCATCGTCTCCGTCTGGGGACCGGCTGCTTGTCCCTGACGAGCCATCTAGGCATCGCATACTCTTCGGTATCGAGACGCCCTCGGCTCCTTTTGCGCACCCGCCACGGCATCCGAGTCGTATAAAGGCTATACGCATGGGCCGCCGAACTGCGTTCGATTGTCGGCCTTCAGCATCCCCCACTACCTTTCAACATGGGTAGCTTCCACTTTGTTCTCAACTTCATTGCCCTCAGCCTCGCCTTGAGTCGCACCGTGAACGGTGCCATCGGCCCTGTTGCTGACTTGACTCTTTCCAACGCCGACATCTCTCCCGATGGCTTCAGTCGTGCTGCTGTGGTCATGAACAGCGTCTTCCCCGGTCCTCTCGTCTCTGGCAACAAGGTAATCTCCTTCTCATCTGTTTGAATCGTTTCTGACCGCTTTTTTGTCCAGGGAGACAACTTCCAGATCAATGTTGTCGACAACCTCACCAACTCGACTATGCTCAAGACCACAACCATCGTAAGTCTGTTCGACGCATATCTGTCACCCTTCTGACCATATTCGATTATTTTTAGCATTGGCATGGTATCTTCCAGAGCGGCACCAACTGGGCAGACGGCGGTGCTTTCGTGAACCAGTGCCCGATCGCGTCGGGTAACTCCTTCTTGTACGACTTCAACGTTCCCGACCAGGCCGGTGAGTTGGCCCGCCGCGTGCATTGTCTAGATACTAATCGTGCTCCATGCAGGTACGTTCTGGTACCACAGCCATCTTTCCACCCAGTACTGTGACGGCCTGCGTGGACCCCTTGTGGTCTACGACCCCAACGACCCGCACGCCTCCTTGTATGACGTCGACGACGGTGAGCCTATTGTCAGTGGTCATGTTTCATCATGGAACTGATATGCCATCACAGAATCGACAGTTATCACGCTGGCGGACTGGTATCATACTGCGGCCAAGCTTGGTGCGGCCTTCCCGTAAGTCCATCTCATAGGTTGAGATTCTGAGGGCGTTGGCTGACTTCTATGCAGCGCGAGTGCAGACTCCGTGCTGATTAACGGGCTTGGCCGTTACTCTGGCGGCACGGTGTCTGATCTCGCCGTCATCAACGTCGAGCAGGGGAAGCGGTAGGCGCCTTCCCAGTGCCAGACACTACGCCTTCCTGACGTGCTCTCTGCCACTAGTTATCGCTTCCGCCTTGTCTCAATTTCCTGCGATCCCAACTTCACTTTTTCGATCGATGGCCACAACATGACCGTCATCGAAGTGGATGGCGTCAACCACCAGCCGCTCACGGTCGACTCCATCCAGATCTACGCAGGCCAGCGCTACTCCTTTGTCGTGCGTCTTTCCTCATCGCAAACTCAAGTGCCACAACATAGCCTCATTTCATCTCTTATAGCTTAATGCTTCCCAAGACATTTCAAACTACTGGATTCGCGCCATCCCGAACACTGGAGACGTCGACACCACGGGCGGCGTCAACTCCGCTATCCTGCGCTACTCGGGTGCCGCAGAGATCGAGCCAACTACCAATGCAACTACGAGCACGAGCCCACTGGTTGAGACCGACCTCGTGCCGCTGGATAACCCCGCTGCGGTATGACAATGCCCAACCACTCGCGTTCAGCACCGCTCATGTATAATCAATATAGCCTGGAAACCCGGTTGCGGGTGGCGTCGACCTTGCTATGAGTCTCGGCTTCTCCTTCGTGAGTCGCCCATTGGATACCATCCACAGGAGGTCACTCACTATGCCGCGCAGAACGGCACCAACTTTTTCATAAACGGCGACACTTTCGTTCCGCCGACCGTCCCGGTCCTGCTGCAAATTCTGAGCGGCGCGCAGAGTGCCACCGATCTTCTCCCGAACGGCAGCGTCTACGTCCTCCCTTCCAACTCGACCATCGAGATCTCGTTCCCCATCATCTCCACCAACGGCGTGACCAACGCGCCGGGGACCCCTCACCCCTTCCACCTGCACGGTGTATGTCTTACTTTTCCGGTGCGGTCCCATCAGCTGACGGCCATCTGCGCAGCACACGTTCTCCGTCGTCCGCAGCGCCGGGAGCTCGACGTACAACTACGCGAACCCCGTCCAGCGCGACGTCGTCAGCACCGGCACGCCGGGAGACAACGTCACCATCCGCTTCACGGTACGCCTTTCGTTTCCGTCCTCCGCGCGAGACACTCACAGGGGTTCTCACACTCGCAGACGGATAACCCCGGCCCGTGGTTCCTCCACTGCCATATCGATTTCCACCTCGAGGCCGGCTTCGCCATTGTGCTTGCGGAGGACACGCCGGACGTCGCGTCGGCCAACCCTGTCTCCAGTATGTCACCTTTTTGCGCCAGCCTACTACGGACACGGAGCTGAGCGACATGCCTTCTCTCACAGGTGCCTGGAGCGACCTCTGCCCCATCTACGATGCGCTCGACCCCTCCGACTACTGATCGGTGAACATCACACTTCCTGAACGGCTCGTCTCGGCTCGTTGTATGCGAACAACAAGTCAATCGTTGCAGTGTTTGTCTATAATTAATCGTATTGTATGTGGCGTTTGAGCGTTGGTGGTTCTAGGACTGTCGTTTAGCACAAGTGAGGATATGGTATTATGTAGGGTCTCGGAAAGCAATAATTAACCCCGCTTTTGACTCATGTTCGGTCTGATAAGACGACGTGCTGCGCTGTACATTCTCCTCATGGGTGGCCGCCAGCCTGGAGAAGATGCAGAAGCGACTCGGAGGTACGGGGAAAGTCTACAGTACTACCGTCAGAAGCGTGGATATTGCGGAGTTGTCTTCGCTGTATGGCCCGTTCCAGGCGTCTCGGGTGCTGCGGATGGTATCCGGACGTGGTAGTCGGGAAGCGGCCGTCTGAATTCAGGGCCCAGTATACTAGTAGTCTGAGAGAGTGCTCAGTACATGCAATTTCTGCATCCCGCGGCCGCCGCGCGACCGCCGGGTGCGCATGGTCTGTTTGTAAACTCCGTCCACCAGAGCTTCTTTCAACGCACCGCAAAACGCTTCGGGATGTGCGGCGGGCCCGCCCTGCGCAGCTTAATGAATGTATCGGTGACTACGGCGCAGTAGGTGCGTCCCTTCAGGATCTTCTGACCCCGGCGGTGCCGGCGGGAAATGTGTCGGTGTGGATTGAAACGGAATCTGCCGGTGTGTAACTCCTGCCTTTTGATTCGGAAAACTCGTTTCATGACACGCTTCATCTCGTGCAAGTCCGCTGGGCTTGGTGGCTTCGCCTTCCCCATTTCTACGCTTGTATATAGTCGCAAAAGAACTACACAGTTGAGCATGCTGCCAGTGATGTATAGGTCACCTGATTGCAGTGCTTCAGTATCTCTGTCGGTGGTTGTCAAGGTTTGGCTTCTCGGCGTCTATCATTTGGCGGCATCCTCCGCCGGGTGAGCACTGCATTCTGTGGCGAGTTGTTCCCGCCGGTCCAGGTCCGAATGCGGTAAACTGGATCAACGTTTAGCAGCCGCCTCCCTCCACCAGACCTCTACCGTGGTCATCGAATACGGAGGCTGTCGTTGGTCGCCCCTACCGGCACTTCTATGATCAGGAACGCTCGCCTGACCTCCGCACGAATTGTCGCCGCGGGCCACCTCAGCGCTTTCCGCAGGATGCTACTGAGCTGAACTCCGCCGCAGCGCGCCTGGTGATGCGCATCGTCGGCGGGTAGAAACTGATCTCCTACAACGTCCCCCGACGTAGCAACCTCTTTCGGACGAATGATCACCACTCGCTGCGCTTCCTTCTCGGTAAAGTCCAATGTCACGGTAGCACGCGGCCAATGCAGCGTCAGGGAACACCAGGAACATCGCATGCGGCACTCGCACAAACATTGACTTCCGACAAGTTCCAAGTGCCCACTGAATATGAACGACAGACGATGAAATCAAGATGCTAACAGTTGTTTTGATGAGCTTCGCGTTATTCCTGCAAATATGGGCCCCAGAACATCATTGTTATTCACGGCTGATCCTAAACTCCATGCGGCACAGGGTCGGTGGGAGCGTACTGCTCCTGCCGGAAACAAACATAGCTTTCTTGAGTAGCCGACGCAGCCCCCATCACTTTGCCGATACGTCGCCGGTCGCCCCTTCCGTCGAGCTCGACCGTGAACACCGTTCGATCTCGATCTTGTACCCACGGTCGATAGCAAGGCTGTCTCCCACCATGGTCACCGTGTATACATGTGTACGGTCGCATGCGCTGTTTGCTTCGTGCACGAACATGTATAAAGCCGAAGGAAGGTGAGCACCGTACCCCCTACCAACACGCATTACCATCTTCTCTCCAGCCCCTCGCACACCTCTTCCTGCCCATTCATTCCTTTGTTACTACAGCATGGGCAGGTTTTCATTCATTTCGCCTCTTGCCGTAGCCTACCTCTTTCAGAGTCGCCTCGCATTCGGTGCCATAGGCCCAGTGACTGACCTTACCATCTCAAACGCGGACATCTCCCCTGATGGCTACACTCGCGCCGCCGTAGTTGTGAACGGAGTATTCCCGGGACCCCTAATCACTGGGAACACTGTGAGTGCTGAGGCCATGGCCAGTATGCGCACATCTGTGATGCTCACATTCCGTACTAGGGCGATAATTTCCAGCTCAATGTGATCGACAACCTGACTAACGAGACAATGCTCAAGTCCACAACAGTCGTGAGTCCCCGCACAGTTAATTCTAATACAACACGCTGACGGTGGTTCTTGTAGCATTGGCACGGCTTCTACCAGCGTGGAACCAACTGGGCGGACGGCCCCGCCTTCGTCAACCAGTGCCCGATTGCTACAGGAAACTCGTTTCTGTACGACTTCACCGCTACAGATCAAGCAGGTACTTGTATGACACCCATCCATCATGTTCTACCGCTCAAGCGGGGGCAACTGCAGGCACGTTTTGGTACCACAGCCACCTATCAACGCAGTACTGCGACGGTCTGCGCGGCCCCATGGTTGTATACGATCCCAACGACCCACATGCCGACCTCTATGATGTCGACGACGGTCAGTCTACTACCCCTGCGCGCGTTGGAAAACACTCTCTGACCGTCACGGAATAGAGTCGACTGTCATCACGCTAGCCGACTGGTACCACACTGCTGCGAAGCTGGGTGCCGCATTTCCGTAAGTTCCTGTCGAATCCAAACGATGACAGATACTGAACGCTTCTGAGCAGGGCTGGACCGGACTCGGTCTTGATCAATGGTCTCGGTCGCTTTTCTGGTGGGAATAGCTCGGAGCTCGCAGTCATCACCGTCGAGCAAGGCAAGCGGTGAGGCTTCTCTGTGGTGTCGGCACGGGCTTTCCCACTGAAACTACCCGTTTCCGTTCTGTAGATACCGCTTCCGCCTCGTTTCCATCTCGTGTGATCCCAACTTCACATTCTCCATTGATGGGCACAACATGACAGTGATTGAGGCGGACGCGGTCAACCACGAGCCTGTCACAGTTGACTCCATTCAAATCCTCGCCGGTCAGCGATACTCCTTCGTTGTAAGCCCGGTATTGAGTCGAAGCACGTTCTTTGTCCTAACCCCTTGGATTGACAGCTCACGGCCGACCAAGACATCGACAACTACTGGGTTCGCGCGCTCCCAAGCGGCGGCACTGTTACGTTCGATGGCGGCCTGAACTCTGCCATCCTGCGCTATTCAGGTGCAGCGGAGATTGAGCCAACGACTGAGGAGAGCACGAGCGTGCTTCCCCTTAATGAGACCGATCTCGTGCCTCTTGACAGCCCTGCTGCGGTATGTACTCTTACGCCGTCTACTCAGCGATGCAATCATTAAGCAACCCTCTGCAGCCTGGTGAGGCGGTGGAAGGTGGCGTGGACTACGCCATGAGCTTGTCATTCTCTTTCGTAAGTCACTGTGGCCATGAATTAATGTTCCCTATTGACATCGCTCTCTAAGAACGGCAGCAATTTCTTCATCAACGACAACACATTTGTGCCACCGACAGTTCCGGTCTTGCTACAGATCCTCAGCGGCGCGTCCAGCGCCTCGGACTTGCTCCCTAGCGGCAGCATCTACACCCTCCCAACGAACTCGACCATCGAGATCGCATTCCCCATCACCTCCACCAATGCACCCGGAACGCCGCATCCGTTCCATCTGCACGGTGTATGTGTCTTGTTGCGGTCCGAATCTGCTGTAACAAGTGCCATTGCTGACCGAGCCGCTGCAGCATAGTTTCTCTGTGGTCCGCAGCGCGGGCAGCGACACCTACAACTACGTGAACCCCGTCCGCCGTGACGTCGTCAGTACGGGCACCGCTGGCGACAACGTCACCATCCGCTTCACGGTACGTCGTCAATCCCGTCTTCCCACATAAGGGCACCGGTTGATTACTTCGACGTTGGCTGCAGACGGACAACGCAGGACCGTGGTTCCTCCATTGCCACATCGACTTCCATCTCGAGGCTGGATTCGCAATGGTCTTCAGCGAGGACACGGCCGACGTCGCGTCTCAGAACACGCCGTCCAGTTCGTCACGCTCCCCTGTTCTTGCAATCTCTCGTTGACTGACTAATTCTTCCCTGCAGCTGCATGGAGCGACCTCTGCCCGACGTATGATGCGCTGGACAGCTCCGATCTCTAGGACGTCCCTCGTTGAGGCGACGCGGGAAGTTCACCAAAGGTAAAGAATCTCTCATTCTCGTTTGTGCCAGGTTAGCGTTACCTAGACATTGCTTTCGTTGCACATGGACTTCGGCAGGGTTCGGTTGCTAGATACCACTGTGGGACTGTATATGAGACACATCCAATATCGAACGCGTGATTTCATCACAAGCATCGTCTGTGACCATATATTGTATTGTGTGCCGTCAGCACGTGCCCTCTTGAGCGGTGGATACGGAAGGAGTCCCCAAGGCTACTCCGAAGACGACACACGCACCCACAAAACCCCTGTAAGTCCAAGCCCTAGGGGAGCATCACATGCTCGACCACGATGCGGCCCGCGGGCAGGGCACCATGAGTCTCAAGGCTCTGCCCGGCCCGAGGTACGCGACGTCGTCGGCGTGGTTCATGACGAGCCTGCGGGCGGACGCGCGCCGTGTCCAGAACGCGGCGTCCACAGCCTTCCGGCTGCGTGTCACGCCCTTGATGTCCGTGCACGAAGCCGAAGTCGATGTGCAAGAAGGGCCGCTCGCCGGTAGTGCCCAGGAGCCACGCGTGCAGCTGCAGTTCAACGAACGCGATGCGGACGAGCCGGCCGTGTTCGAACACGACGTACTTCGAGACATTGAGTTCGGGTCGCCGACGACTAGCTCCACGTTATCTACCGTCCTCGTCATGCCGTTGGTCGTATTGATCAGGAGGTTGCCGTGGTATGGAGGCTGCATGTGCGGGGAATAGGGAAAATCAAGTGGAGAGCCGTCGAGTGTCGAGCAGCTGAGCACGGCTGATCAGAACTGTTAACCAGGGTATGTTGAATCGATAGCTAACGAGGGCATGTCATGAGATGCACATGACTATCGAGCTTGTACTTGCAGCCGACCCCCTCCTGAAAACATTCTTCGATTCCAAGTCCTGCTGCCTACAGTATGCCATAGCCCGTCGCTCAGAGCGCGGCGCTGGCTGTGTCGCTACTTGAGCTCCACGGCAGGCGGTGTTGTTTGTCTCGCTATAGAGGAGTAGTCGAGGCTAATGTGTACATTCGAGAGTAATTACTTACCCAGGAATATAAACGAGTCCTTGCGCATGCGTAAGGACAACTCGGTCCTCCCCGAAGATGCTGAGGTTGCTCCTACTAGTGATAGCTTCCTCGTTCAACAACTTCTCTCCCAAAGGTACTAACAAACATATGATTGCACGAAGACAATGTGTGTCTACCATGCGTAGATATTTGACCTGAGGGGGCGTCGCGCCTGAGTCCTCCGGCCTCAGACGTTGGTGAGCAGTCGACGGAGCAGTAGTACATGTGGCCGGAGTGTAAGCCTGAACAACGAACTCCCTTTTTTGGTATACCGGCGCTTACCCTTATCTCATTGAGATAAGCGCCTACCCGCGCCGCCTCCTACCTAAACGGGCCACCCGTACTTAGCTCGTTCGCGCCCTCGCCCGCGACGCCCCCGCTCGCCCGCGCGAGCAAACACACTTTAACAGCATGTATATTTTGTTGTCACCTAATGGATACTGCATGAATCTTGTCGCTTCTGGGACCTCTCCGGAGATGGGGGAAGAATGACGAGCTCGGATGATGCTCTTCTCTTGCAGCGGCGCAAGGATAGAGGAGGCGGAGGGGCTGGGATCACTGAGGGCAATAACACAGAGGGGGCGGGAAGAGGTACCGGATTATAGTCCACAGAGCTTGTCGGTATAGATCTCTGAAGCCTTCCGGCGCCCAGTGAGAGCACCTTGTTCTTTTGCCGCCTCGTTGATACTAACATGCCGAAATGCAGGCCTGTAGTAGTTTGCCTTATGGACTTCTCAGGGCGGTGGAGGGACATTGGAGAGGTGTGCGGAAGTAAGAGATTCTTTCAATGTTTTCCCCTATCGAGCGGGCTGCATAGTAGTATTGCCGTTCTGGACGGCCCCGCCAGTATGACCTGAGTGGGGTGCTACTAATGGGCGGGAGTCCAACTGAAGTATAACGCGAGAATAGCACATGTAGCATTAGTTCTAAGCGATATTAATACGTGGAATCAAGCTCGTATATGCTTGTAGGTGTGTTCGCTCGCGCGGGTGCCGCGAGACAATGCGGCGGGGGCGTCGCGGGCGAGGGCGCGAACGAGCTAAGTACGGGTGGCCCGTTTAGGTAGGAGGCGGCGCGGGTAGGCGCTTATCTCAATGAGATAAGGGTAAGCGCCGGTATACCAAAAAAGGGAGTTCGTTGTTCAGGCTTACACTCCCATGTGGCCTCCGAAATTGGAGGCGTCTGGGCAAAAGCGTATTGAAATTATATATAAGTTTGAAGCAACCTTTACAACCTCCGATAGCTCAGTTGGTAGAGCGTGGGACTGTAAAGGAAAACCGGGTGATCCCAAGGCCGCTAGTTCGATCCTGGCTCGGAGGATGTTTTTGTCCCTTGATCGTAGAATGTTCCCAGCTGGCTGCCTGAGGCTGGCCAGCCGAACGCTGCAAGGTGTTTGCTTTCAGTTTGTGCCATCATTGGATCCTCGGTTGAGCACGGAACGGTACAGGCTGAAGGAGCACGCGCATAAGGCCCCAACGTTGACATTGTTCGTGCTGACTCTATGCAGCTCAGACTTGCTGGCTGCGGTTCAGGTTGAGCAACTGGCAAGGCACGCGCGGCAAGGTCTGCATTCATGTCACACCTTTCCTTGCACCGCGGCAGACTCAGTTCATCCACTAAACATACTCAAGGCTTCAAGTGTGCATCAGGTGCGTAGCCACCGTGACAGCTGAGACGCATGCTAGAGCTCTATTCCTGACCAGTGGCGGCTTTAGAGCGAGGACTGTCCTCCATCCACATGAGAAACCCGATTTCGAATCAGACCTCCGAGCACGAGACGGACTGCAACCGGCACGCCCGCTTCGGAGGCGGGCTTGCAGCCTGCCACATCCGAGTTGTGATCCTTTCCCATACATACATGGTCCTCCTCCCCGCCCTCCATCTGCCCATTCGTACGACGGCATCACGGCATATGTTCACTTCCTCGCCTTCCCTGGTACAAGCACGCTTCGGAGCCCGACGCAGTATAAAAAGTCTGCGCTCGGTGTCCTGTCCTATGGTGCTCTGACCACCTCACGCCTCCGCCATGGCTCGCACCTCCTTCTCTGCCCTCGCTGCTGCGTTGGCCCTGTCGGTCTCAGTCTGCTCGGCGTTGAATGTATCTCTTCCCATCTCACCGCCCGGCGACGCTCAGGCTCTGTCACCCACCCTCGTCTCCTTCTCTATCGAGCAGGATCGCTGGCCAGACTGGTCGGGCGTGCAACGGCGCAACGAGTTCACCCACAGCGCGTTGTCCAACTACGCCGCGCTCACGGGCCAGCCGCTCAGCATCCGAGTGGGCGCCGACTCGGAGGACCATACGTTCTGGTCGCCCACCGTTACCATTGAGGAGAGCTCCTTCCCACCGCCAAACACCATCACTCCCTACCCCGAGGCTACCAGCATCACGGTCGGGAACGCGTACTATGCGCTCTCGCGTTTCCTTCCGCGCGGCACGCGGATGACCTGGGGCGTCAACCTCGGCGCTGACAACGTCACGAACGCCGTCAACATGGCGAAGGCCATCGTGGGCGCGTTCTGTACCTGGCCCGTCCTGGCTTCCGGCGTCATCCTCGAACGGATCGAGGTCGGCAACGAAGCCGATCTGTTCAAGAACAACGGACTCAGGCCGAGCAACTGGACCGTGGAAGAATACGTCCCGGACTGGATCTCCGTCGCAGGCCCCGTCGCAGAAGCCGCCGGCATCAATGGACGCGAAGGTCCTGTGACGCTTCAGGGCGCCGCGTTCGCGGGGCAAGGGTTCACTCCGCGCGAGATCTTCGACCTGGGCATCCTGGAGAGCACGCCCGGAAAGGCCATCTCTGTGTAGGTCATGGGTCACTTGTGTCTGGTTGGATGAGAGCGCTGATCAGCGAACTCAGTATTTCTCAACACCGATATTCGGCGGCGTTCTGCCAAGGGGGAGACTTCCCTCTGATCTCCTTCTTGAACAAAGCTGCTATCAGAGGCAACTTGACCGTCTTCGAGGCCGATATCGCTGCCACACATGCGCAAGGGCTCGCGTACATTCTCGGGTACGCGGTCTTGGGCTTTCAGACGTATTCCAATGCCGTCGCTCACCTCTAATTTCGCCAGCGAAACGAATAGCATTGCCTGCCATGGAGCGCCGGGCGTCAGCAACACGGCCGGTGCTGCGCTCTGGGTGACCGACTACACACTACAAGCAGCAACCCTCGGAATCAAGGAAACGTATTTCCATGAGGGTGTCGGGTACAAGTATAACTTCGTAAGCCCCCCTTCCATCCGCTGATTCGCGCTACCATGTTCACAAATCGCAATACAGTTCCAACCCGCTACGCTCAACCGCTCGACAATCGACGGCTCCCCGCTTGACCCCCCTTCTCCCCCGCATGTTCAACCGCCCTATTACGCCGGTCTGCTTATCAACACGCTCATCGGCGCGACGAAGACGGCGCAGATCGTGGAACTCGCCGTGAACGACACGAACGTCTCGGGGTACGCCGCGTTCGAGCACGGCCGGCTCGTCCGCGCCGCGTTCGTCAATCTGCACGCGTGGCTCCTGAGCAGCACCGGGGAGCGCCCTTCCGTGCACATTGACCTCGACTTTGCACGGGGGTGCGTGTGTGACGCGCAGCCGGACGTGGACGGGTTCTGGACGCGGCGCGCGACCGCACGCCGCCTCGTCATCAACCACGCCGACGACACGGCGAACCTCACCTGGGCCGGGCAGAGCTTCGAGACTCCGGACGCGCACCCCGCCGGCCGCGTCGTCGTCGAGCATGTGAAGCTTACCGAGGGCATCGACTTGCGCGCGACCGAGGCCGTACTGCTCTCGTTCTGATCGGCGGTACGTCGTATAGACTTTGCGCTTTAGGCGGCGTCGGCTGCGGTTTGTACCCTCGGGGTTGTGTGGATGTGGGTGGCAAGGGCAGCTCGATGCATCTTTTACCTTCTTACTGTTAGTTCTCATGATCTTTACGACCTCACGAAGCAATGCATGATTGCAAATATGTTTCGATGATGACACGCCTTCGCTCTCGATCCCTGGTCTTGGGAAGTCACCGTCTGTTGCGTGCGCCCGCTTAGCTCGCGCAGAGAAGGCGCGCTCAGTAGCCGTCAAGAATCATCATGATATCCTCGCTACACATGTCAGAGAATGTGTGTACGTTTATCATAGATGACATGGCGTCGCCTATTATCCTCACGTGAGGCACCAAGCGGAGCTTTCGCGCGCTGAACATATGGCTTACTCGCTCAACCAGCCCCGGCCCCCAGAAGTTGTGTCAATCCCGCTCTTTCCTTCTCACGCTTCGCGGCCACAAGCTAGGAATCATCTCATGTTCTGCTATGGCGAATTCTTCAGTACCTGAGAGCGGTCAGCCGACGACTGCAGGTTCGTGACCGACGCGAGAAAACGGACCGTGACGTTGCTGCAGTCCCACCTACGAGATCCCGACAAGAACATCGAGCTTGGGCTCAAGCGTCGCTGCCAATCGTACGTACAAGACACGGCATCCCGGCGTGCTGCAGTGGCCTTGGCTGTCTGCTGCTGTTCTGCGTCCTCCATAGAGTCCTCGTATTCCCGCGGACCGCGCGGCCGAGCAGGACGCATTCGACTCTACCAAATCTCGTGAGAGACCTTCAGCTCACAGATTGTCAGAGTGAGGTAGGCTGTTCCAACTCCTTCAATACCGGAGTAGTGTTGACGAAGGAATGCAGGCCCCCTGGGTGACGGTATTTCTCGGACGCTATGCTCGAACGGCTCGAACACACATCCTTGCAGTGCACGTCCCCTCACCCCGGGACTAGTCGCGACACACTCCGTCTGTAGGTTGTGTAGTTCTGATACTACTATTGCAGAGACTCAGACATGTTGTCCTTGTTTCACAGCTGGCCCCGAGGCGCACCTTGGTTCGGAGTGAGCGTCAGTGGTTCGACGGCGCCTCCTGCCACTGCCGCAGTCCCCTCGGTCCGACATTCTCACGGTCACTGCCTCCAGGCTCTCGAGACCCGAACTCCACCATTTGTTCGCAACCGGGTTGGAGGTCCATCCTCTCGGTGTACCCCACGCAATGCGTTGGAGAAAATCGTGTTCTCGACCGGGCTCTCCCATCTTCAGGCAACGCCTAGCAAACACCAATCTTCAGATGCTCCAGCCACACATAGGATGCGTTCATCAACGTCGACGATTGCCTCGAGTCATGTTCGATGGCATTCTGATCACTCGCCATGGCGCGGCGTAGAGGCAAGTTGGGTACCAAGTTTTTATTTGGTACTGGCAGGTGATGTGCTCGAACGGCATATTGAACTTAAATGCACCATGACGCTCGGTGCTGCGGTAGTGCTCTCAGTCCCCTTATATGACGCACCTCCCACCCTCAGATGTTCACCTTACCACGTCTTGACCATCATGCAGCCAGCTGTTAGTAACAACGAGTGTACGCGATCGCACAAGATCGTCGAGAAGCTGAATGCGGCGGCCATCCTGCAAAGGGTATATGTTGCAGTACTGGAAGACCTATTTGCACGACGCCCCGCGCGCGCGCGTGCCTCTGCACGACGCCCCGCGCGCGCGCGTGCCTCTGCACGACACACCCCGCGCGCGTGCCTCTGCACGGCGCTCCCCTCGCGCGCGTGCCTCTGCACGGCGCTCCCCTCGCGCGCGTGCCTCTGCACGACGCTCCACTCTCGCGCGTGCCTCTGCACGACGCTCCCCGCGCGCGCGTGCCTCTGCACGACTCCTTTCTCGCGCGCGTGCCTCTGCACGCCTCTTTTACCTCGCGCGTGCCTCTGCACGCCTCCCTTCTCGCTCGCGTGCCTCTGCACGACGTCCCTCTGTTGCGCGTACCTCTGTACGACGCCTTCTTTCGTTTCCGTACCCCCGCGCTCACCTCTGCGCTGTACCCGTAACCCTCGGTGCGCGCACTACGCCCAACGTCGTAGTGCGCGTACCGACGTTCCCCACCTCTGGCTGCTATCGCGCGCGACCTGTACTTATGCCCTAATCGAATTGTAACTCACTATCTCCGCGACCTCTGCCGCCGTGCCCCACTCCGTTGGAAAGTCGTCCGACTCGATCATATCGTTGACTGACACCCCACGTTCGTCGGGGAACGAGCAGTTCTGGATCAGTCTCCATTTCCCCACCGAACCCGCCTTCTCGACGACGGAAAGCGGGGATGATCGAAAGTGAGATCCCAAGATCTCCTCTACCCGCCTCCGCGAGTACGGGCCTGTCATGTGGCCCAGGGTTACCTGCTCCTTCACGTACTCCTCGATGAATTTCATATTGTCCTTCCCTCCCTTGTGGTTCTCCGGTGTGAACGTCTTCGTCAATGTCTCCATGTTCCCAATGGGGAAACCTCCCCGCAACCTCGTCGGAAGGTCCCCGAACACCTCCCACAATTTCCACCTCCGCAGCTCCTCTTCAAAGGCCTCCGCGCGATAGGTTGTTATGATTCGACCTCGCTCAGAGGCACCGGCGACTACCGGCGTGATGACCCGTGGCCCCGCAGAACGAGCACCTGTGACCCCCGTTCGCGCCGGGGCATCGGAAGTTGGTGCACGGGGTTCTCCCGGTGGCGTTCCAAGACATGCAGAGCGGGTTCCCGCCCGCGATGATGACGAGCTGGTTGTTCGCAAAGGTGGCGAACACCTTGTTCCCATTGGGGAGGCGAGTACGCGTACACCCATCCGCGCGGTGACCGGCTTGACCACAGATGAGGCAGAGAGACCCGCCGGTTGCTTGTCCCCTGCCTGCCCCAAAGGGCCGCTGCGCATTGGCTTGGAAGCCGCCCCCTCCGGACCCGCCTCCTCCACCGCCGCGACCTCCGCGCCGGTTGTGGAAACCCGTGCCTCCCCGATCGCCTTGAATCTGCTGGTAAGGGTGATAACGCGCTCCTCCGCTTCCTCCCCCGGCGTCTTGGCTTTGATAGCCGATCGAGCGCTCCATGGATATGGTACTGCAGATCCTCATCAGATCTGTGACGTACTCGGTGTCTCCCGGGTGGAAAGGGGTGCATTCGCCGCCCCAGAAGTAGTCGTGACGAATGCCGATGTCGAAGCGGAGAATTGCAGGGAAGAGGGTGTGGAAGCTAGTCTGTTGCACCAGGTAGGTATGGTGCCTCTGGAACCGCGCGACCGCCTCAGGTGGGACTACCTCCGGCAAGATCTGAAGAAAGTTCGTCCAAGCGTCCCGCCACTCCTCCGGCGTCAGCGTAAGCTCCTCCCGCCACCCGACCGTCGGGTCCACCACGATCACCTTGTTGCCGTCGATGTCGCTCTGTGTCTTGCACTGGAGGCGCCCCGGCGTCGCCCGAACGATCTCCAAAGCTTCGTTGGTGCACAGAGTGAGGGGAAGGTGGAAACCTAACTTCAAGAGGGTGATCAATCTTCTATCGACCCGACTACGCCTTCCCCTCTGATCCGGAGGCAGATCGGGTCCCTCCTTCAGCAACCCTGAGTGCTTGTCCGACTTCTTCTTCCCCGAAGCGATGTTTTGCAAGTACTCGAGGGCTTTCTCTTTGAGCTCACCCTCCTGCTTCATCGCGAGCATGAACGCATTGAACGGTGCCGCCTGTAGGGTCGCGAGCGCTGTAGCTTCCGCGACGCTCGCAGGCCCCGAAAACTCCTCGGTGGGCGCCGAAGATTGAATGCGCGGTTCGGTGCGCTCCCCACCTAAGTCCTGTCCAACCACCTCCAGTTCCAGTAGCTCTTCGTCTGGTTCCACGTCTTCTTCGCCGGCCTCCCTTCTCACGACCCGCAGCGCGTTGCGACACGCGCGCGCCTCGTTTTCGGCTACCCGACCCCCGATGGTGGTCAGATCAAGCCGTGCGCTATCTCCGCCCGCGCCTAGATCCTCTAGCGCTCTGTCCCGCTGACTGTATGCGCCCAAATTGGGTCTCACCATCCCCTCGGGAGGTGCTCCGTTGTTTCCTTCGCCAGCCATAAGTGTATGAAAGCGGTAACGAGTTTACTCAGCGAAGATTGTCTCAAAAGAGAACGCCGACAAGCTGAAGACGTGGTGGAAGAGAGCGAAAAGCGACTAGCGCCCAGCGCCTAATTCGCTCTCTTCCATATCCGTACGCACGCTTAGTAAGCACTCGTTAGGCCCACTGCTCGTGCCTCGCTCTGGGCCTAACAGCACTATGGCTTACTCGCTCAACCAGCCCCGGCCCCCAGAAGTTGTGTCAATCCCGCTCTTTCCTTCTCACGCTTCGCGGCCACAAGCTAGGAATCATCTCATGTTCTGCTATGGCGAATTCTTCAGTACCTGAGAGCGGTCAGCCGACGACTGCAGGTTCGTGACCGACGCGAGAAAACGGACCGTGACGTTGCTGCAGTCCCACCTACGAGATCCCGACAAGAACATCGAGCTTGGGCTCAAGCGTCGCTGCCAATCGTACGTACAAGACACGGCATCCCGGCGTGCTGCAGTGGCCTTGGCTGTCTGCTGCTGTTCTGCGTCCTCCATAGAGTCCTCGTATTCCCGCGGACCGCGCGGCCGAGCAGGACGCATTCGACTCTACCAAATCTCGTGAGAGACCTTCAGCTCACAGATTGTCAGAGTGAGGTAGGCTGTTCCAACTCCTTCAATACCGGAGTAGTGTTGACGAAGGAATGCAGGCCCCCTGGGTGACGGTATTTCTCGGACGCTATGCTCGAACGGCTCGAACACACATCCTTGCAGTGCACGTCCCCTCACCCCGGGACTAGTCGCGACACACTCCGTCTGTAGGTTGTGTAGTTCTGATACTACTATTGCAGAGACTCAGACATGTTGTCCTTGTTTCACAGCTGGCCCCGAGGCGCACCTTGGTTCGGAGTGAGCGTCAGTGGTTCGACGGCGCCTCCTGCCACTGCCGCAGTCCCCTCGGTCCGACATTCTCACGGTCACTGCCTCCAGGCTCTCGAGACCCGAACTCCACCATTTGTTCGCAACCGGGTTGGAGGTCCATCCTCTCGGTGTACCCCACGCAATGCGTTGGAGAAAATCGTGTTCTCGACCGGGCTCTCCCATCTTCAGGCAACGCCTAGCAAACACCAATCTTCAGATGCTCCAGCCACACATAGGATGCGTTCATCAACGTCGACGATTGCCTCGAGTCATGTTCGATGGCATTCTGATCACTCGCCATGGCGCGGCGTAGAGGCAAGTTGGGTACCAAGTTTTTATTTGGTACTGGCAGGTGATGTGCTCGAACGGCATATTGAACTTAAATGCACCATGACGCTCGGTGCTGCGGTAGTGCTCTCAGTCCCCTTATATGACGCACCTCCCACCCTCAGATGTTCACCTTACCACGTCTTGACCATCATGCAGCCAGCTGTTAGTAACAACGAGTGTACGCGATCGCACAAGATCGTCGAGAAGCTGAATGCGGCGGCCATCCTGCAAAGGGTATATGTTGCAGTACTGGAAGACCTATTTGCGCTGAGGAAGAAGGTACTTTCTCCTCGTTGTGTTCTTTTCTACCTTGGATACTGATAGAGGTTGCACAGGGGTGGGAGGCCGAGCAGCTGGACACCCACTTCGTAAACCAGCGCCACTCGGCTGACAACGCATCGGAAAAGATGAATATAGGCTGGTTCTATCAAATGAGGGCGGTTATGCGGGAGCTCAACGAAGTAGGCGACTTCGTCAGCAAGACCCACCCGTTTGAGTTCCTTGACCTAGGGTAAGCACCCGACTGTCTCGGGATCGCTACGCTTCGCGACTCACTGAACTTTCTCCTGTGGCCCGGGCACAGATGCGCGCCGGGAGGATTCTCCTCCTACGTCCTGCACAAGAATCCCAGGTGTACAGGTTCCGGCATCTCCCTACCGTCTTCCCTCGGTGGCCACGCTATGCACCTCAACCAGCGAGAGCTGTCAGCGAAACGATTCAGCATGATAGAGCAAGATTTGTTACTGTACGACCTCGGGCGTGATGTGCCGGGTCCTCGAGAACGGAGCGGTGCATCCCAGCTGCATCCGGTGCCTCCCGCATTTACTGCTCGCTTCTCTCTCGTGATACTTGACGGACATGCCCTCCGCACCTACAAACCAGCACCCGCGATCGCAATGGGGGGCCACAACGAGGCCGACAAGGGATACAGGGACATACTCTTGATATCTCAATTCATCCTCGCACTCTCCGCCGTACGTCAAGGCGGGACTATAGTCGCCAAGCTCACGCATGTTGAATGCTTCCCCTCCGCTCATCTCATCTACCTCCTGGATGTCATCTCCGACTCTTTGATCCTCCACAAGCCGCGCACCATACACGCCAACCGCGGTACCTTCTACGCGATTGCGACAGGAATTGGTTGCGGTCCCCTCGCGTCGGAGAAGGAGCGGTACGTCGACGGGCTCAGGAAGCTCTGGCGCGAGCTCAAGTTCGGAGGCGCCGACGGTCGAGGAAGGAGCATGAGTCTGAACGACCTGGACTTTGTGATCCCCGCAGATGATATACTCGGTGTGTACGTCCACCGCCTAGTTGAGCTCGGGAAGGGGGTCTGGGCCACGCAGGCGGAGGCCCTTCGCAGTTGGTTCCAGAGGAAGGGCATTCTTTGATTGAACGACAACTGTCGGTTTGAATTGTTCAGTGTATGTTTGCAACGCAACTGTAGGCTCTGTGTATGTCTTATTGAAAACCCGATTTAATGAAAGGCTTTGACGGATTGACTAATCAGACCGCGCGCTGAGTCTTTGCTGAGTGTCCCTCGAGCGCCTATCATTCTGCGGCTGAACTGACCTCGTCCGTGCAGAGAAATGACGCTTTCGGGTGGTGCACTCCGACTACGAGCAGTGTACCCCCTCAGCAAGGCTGCGGGACATATTGCAGGCCACTCTCTGCGTGTCGCCCTCCGTCGTCCGTCCAACATCGATACCCCGGCGTCTGACACTGGGTAGCAGCTTCATGATGTCCGGCCGTAATCAATAACCCAACGCTACTATGAACCCCCCTCTGAGCCCGGCCGATGCTCGCCAGGACCGCCATTCGTGGGAGGGGGTCGGGGCACGCCGTGCTGTCACGAAAGGGGCGTAACACAGCGAGCGAGCCGGGAGGTAGGATGTCTCGACAAGCACTGTCTCTGTCGCACATCCCGTGATGCGGCGGTCAAGGCCCTGGCATGTACTGGTCGCTCGGTGTCCGGACGGGACACAAGCTTCCCTCCCCCACACGAACCACGAACCCACCCACCCCCAAAGATGCATCCACGCATCCCGCCGCGGCACGCTCGCACGGGCCCCGGCACCGCAGGCAACACGATATCTGGATATGGGCGGCCATACGCGACACACGCGCGATCGTACATGACATTCGACGAACAACAACCCGAACACTCGTAACGTCATGAAGTCATCATCAACTACACCCGCGCGGCACAAGCGCAAGGACAGAGGGGGCGCGGCGGAGGGGGTCGGCGGATCAAGTGAGCGAGGCGAGCGAAGGGTGGGAGGAGCAGCGTACTGAGCTTGCCTAACGTCATTCGGCAAGGAAAGCGTGAGCAGTGAGCGGGGGAGCGTGCGGAACTGGCTGTATACAGGCCTTGCGGCGCGAAGAGGAGGCGATAAGATAAATGCGGCATTAAAGACTGACGGACCGACGAAGGGAAGGGACGCGCACGACAGACATATGGGAACGAGAAGGAGGATGATGGGGAGAGCCGGGATGGTGACAAGCATGAGAGGATGGCGCGAGACGCAAAGCAGTGTACTACTATCCGAGAAGTGTCCCGAGCAGAGTGTAAGCGAGCGAGCGAGAGGGCGGCGGGAGCGCGCGCGCAAAGCATTACGTCGCGCGCTCGTGTGTCCATATGGGACCGGGTGCGAGAGAGATGATAAATGGAGAGATCGGCGGGAGCGGCTGGAAGGGGCATAAGACGTCGAGGCGCGCGTGTTTACGCAACGCGAGGGAGAATGAAGGGCGTTCGAGCTTCTGAAAGCACGCGCGGGTCGGTGGAAAACGCATTGAACGTCGGGAGACGGCGCGGGAAGCACGAAGGGCGGGACGCGCATCATAGTATGCTCGGCCACTTCAGCTTGAGACCCTCTAACCACCGCAGGTAAAGCAGCTCCGAGATCGGCGACTTGCGCACGGGCGACCCCGTGTCTGGCTGCGCCTGTGCAGGGCTCGGGGTCGACGACGAGGGCAGCCCCGAGATCTCCTCCTCCTCTGTTACGACGAGGCCCTTCGCTGTCATCTCGCTCCGGCGGATGATGCGCTTGTGTGGGAAAAGTCCACGCGTGGTCTGTATGTGGCTGCGCACGGCGGAGTTCCTACGGTGGGTGTCAGCGAAGTCGTGCCATGAGGTAATCGCAGGGTACACACTCGTTTATGCCGGCAAGCATGTCCAGGACGAGGTTGTACGCGAGCTCAGGGTTGACCGTCCCGAGCTCCTCGAAGCCCCTTGCGATCATGCTCAACGATTCGATTTCTCTCGCATCCATGTCATCTCTCGTCGTCTGCACATCCAGTCAGCATCGCCGCCCAGGGAAGAACAAGCTCACGCACCCGTTGCAGTAACGGCAACATCACATCTTCTACGATCGACTTGCCCGCCCTCGCCGCCTCGCTCGCCGCGCGCTTGTGCGAGCCCTTCGAGCCCTTCGAATTCTGCGAGCCCTTGGAGTTCTGCGGGGACGGCGGCGCGGAGGACGTGCTGCCCTCGCGGCTCCTGATGCTCCCCACGTACTCCTCCGATAACCGCAGCGAACGCACCGCGTCGACCTTCTTCACCGGCCTGATCGTGTCCACGCCGCTCCCGATGTCCGCCTCGCCGAGCACGGTCCCGCTCGAGACGTTGTTCCGCATCGCGTACGACGCGCGCCGGCTCGAGCGCACCGAGCCCGTGTACGCCGGCGGCGGCTCCGCGCTGTCCGCGACCTGCGCCTCCACGTTCTCCACACTCTGCTCGGGCGTGACGGGCCCCGCCGGCTGCGCGGTCTCGTCCGAGCCGTTGTCCGTCATGAGCGACGGCGCGTCCTTCTCGTACCCCGCGGGCGCGTACGAACGGATGACGACGGTCGAGTGCCCCGCGTCTGCGTTCATCCCGAGCCCGCCGAGGCCGACCGGGGGCTGCAGTGGGACGTCGCTGCCCCTCGTCGTCGCCGCGGCGGTGTCGACGGTACTGGGCGCATCGTAGGCGGATTCGTCCTCCTCCGGCAGGTCGTCGTAGTACTGATCGTCGGGCTCCATCCCAGAGGGCATGAGGTCCTTGGCCATGCTGCGCAGCGAGCCCATCGCAGAAGTCGAGCGGATGGTGTTGAAATCCCATTCGCTGCGCATGGTGCCGTCCCATGTGCCACTGTTCCGGATGGTTGCCTGGTACATCTGAGGCGTCCGCCCCGGCGAACGGTTCCGGTAATCTTGGTATCGCTCGATGAGTTCGGTGAGGTATGACGTTTTCCGGGCATTCTTGATAAACCGGTGTTGGAGTAGCTCCTTCGTGGTGGGCCGCTACGGAGGAGACGGCGATGGTCAGACTCGCTTACTCTATGATACGCGTTTCGAAAGCCGCGGCACATACCGAATGTGGATCCTTGGTCAGGCACTGCGCCACAAAGTCTTTAAAGGCCAAGGAGAACGGACCCTCGAGGACTGGGGGCTTCGCCTTCGGGATCAAAAACAGCACTCGCATTGGGTGGTACTCCGCCAGAGGAGGCTCGCCCTTCGCCATCTCTATCGCAGTGATGCCCAGACTCCAGATATCGGCCTTTGCATCATATCCCGCCTGACGGATGACTTCTGGGGCCATCCAGAACGGTGTACCGACGAACGTGTGACGCAGGGTGCTCGTGAGCTGGGCAGCAACGCCGAAGTCCGCTAGCTTGACCTTTCCCGACGCAGATAACAAGACGTTGGCGGCCTTGATATCACGATGGATGGTCCCCTCGTTGTGGAGGTAGTCGAGGCCCATGAGTAGCTCACGACAGATGACGGCTATGTGGGCCTCGGAGAAGGCACCGGCCTTGAGGAGGTCGAGGCAGGACCCGCCTTGCAAGTACTCCATGACTATCCACAGCTTGTAAGCGACGACGAAGGAGCCATAGTATCGAGTGACATATTCAGAATCGCATTGGGCCAGGCTGGCAATCTCTTGCTGTATCTCAGAGATGTCATCGTCCGAGTCCTCGAGATCTGCATCGACATGTCAAGACGGTTTCATACGCGAGCATGTGAGCACGCACCGATCTGCTTTATGGCCACGATGTGTTTCGTGTCGTTGTGAATGGCCTTGTAGACGGTGCCAAAGCTGCCCGTGCCTAGCTTCTCCAGCAACGTATACTGCGCGGAGGGGTTGTTGCTGGGGACGAAGGGCCATGGTTCCGGTCGTGCTTTACGCTCGGCGCCGGGAGAGGCTGGGGGAGACTTGGATAGCTGTTTGGGCTGAGAACCACGACCGAGGTCAGAACTGCTCGAAGAACTGTGCTTTTTCAAAAGACGAGAGCCCTGAGCCATGTCGCGAGGAGAGACGGGAGCGCTTTACGGGCGTAAGTGTGTGCGGGGGCGCGCACGGGCAAGATGCGAGGACAAACAGAGAGGGGCCGTCCCCGTGGCTAATCGTCGCAGAGGGCGGCGTTCTAGCGTGCACGTGTGTGGTGGTATGGCCCGGGGAACCATGCGGCGCGGAGGGCGAATAGCAGGGAAAGCTCCAACACTCATGACTGCATTCTGATGAAAGCGTCCGTGCGATGACGGACTTGCAGGATGGCAGGCAGATAACTCACCATGATTCGTGATGTTCGTACTATCCAACTGCGCGATAAATATCGTGATTACTCCAATGGCGGGCGGGCTGCCTGACCAGGCGAGACCGTGCGGGGCGAGGCAGGGAGGAGGCCGGACGGAGGGGGAGACTGGGAAGACACGCGGTGGTGGCGGTCGTTGCACGGGAGACGCAAGTTCTAAGAAGGCGCGGGGGAGATTGCCGTGGGAGGAGTCGCCGAGGATGGGCGAGATTAGTCCTTGGATGCGCCACAGACGCGTCTGGTGGTGAGCTCGCCGTGACAGCCGTCGAGCAGACCGTCGGGCGTGGCGGCGGCGGCGGTTGGGAGAGCCGAGGAGAGGAGCGCGGACTCGGACTCGGAGGGAGACAGGGCGGGCAGGTGACGTTGGAGCACGCTGTGGCAGTGGGAGTCTGCCGAGGGACGATCCCTCTCCGGTCCGGCCGCTGCGGCCTTATAACGCGGCGATGGCCATGATTTTCGACAGCGGTCAACGCATTCCTCAGGCTCTCCATCGAGGCCCATATCATACGCGGTGACAGCTGCATATGCTCAGAGCAACCGTTTTGCATGCATTCCCTGTCTGCCACAGAGAACGGGTTCCTGGATATTCACACATCCCACGCAGTGTTCTGCTAATACGCATAGTATGCACATGGAAACGGCATGGCATGTGGGTTGGTGGTGGCAGCGTATGGCATACAGATGATAAAATGAACAAACTCAAAGCAACGTAGACAACCAGCTCCGCGACTCGCCCTCAAGCGACTCCCTCATGCCTTCACCGCGTACTTCCGGATCGGGAAGTGGATGTCCTTCTTGCGCTGCTTGAGCGTCTTCAGCGAAGCCTCGTGCTGTACGCCCAAGGCGGTCAGACATCCGTGTCCACTGCGAGCTGATATCAGACACGACAGACCTTCGTGAGACGTCTCCGGATGGCACGGGTCTTCTTGGCACGGAGGTCAAGAGGGAGGTACTTCTTGTTCTTGTAGAACTCCCGGAGGTTTTGCCTCTGCTTTTGGTTCGTGACAGTCAAGACCCGGGCAATGGACTTGCGGACGGTGTTGCTACAGGCGGAGAGCATTAAGAACGGTCCCGATACGAAGCATCAGGTTACTCACATCTTCGTGAGCTTAGCCGCGGAGCCACCAGCAATCTTCTGTACCCGGAGGTTCAAGAGCTCAGTCTTGAGCTCCGTGAGCTGCTTGGTCAAGTCATTCTTAGACCTTTAAGCACTGTCAGTATGGCATATGACTGAACGCTCCAGATGGTACGCACTTGGACTGGAGCTCGTACGCCTTGACCTTGCCGGGCATTTTGTCGAATGAGGGTCTACCAGAGCAATACGCAGTCAGAACCGAGTTTCCAGATTTTGCGCATTTCGGGGCTCGCTGGACAAACCGGCAGCATCCCGCCAGTGTCCATACGAGTCCATAGCAGCCAGCAGCAAGGACAACGAGATATTCACCTTGAGGAGTGTCGTAGGGGTTGTACGCGCCGGACGCGGGACGAGCAGTACAGAGCGTGGGACAACGGAGCGATGAACTACCCAGTTCTTCCAGCCACAGCTCCCACGCTTCTTATCACTTGCCTAATTGGGACAGCGTCGCGCTCAACGCGCGTGGCGACGTGCTCGTGGCATCGCGTGGTGGCCAGTCATCTCTTGTTGCTTTCTGTCTGCTGGGAGCCTTGTGCTGCTCGTCTTACCCGCTGTTTGTCTTGCTCTGCGACTGCTGCTGGGGCTTTGGGGCGTGGGTCTGTGCCTGCCAAACGTGAGGCTACTCTTTCCGGCGGTCTTTGTGAGCGATGCTGTGGCTCAGCGGCTTGCTGCTGCTCTCTTGCCTTTCTCCATTTCTTGCATGGTCGCGCACTATCATCCTCCATCTCCACGACACTCCAGGAGCTCCTCGTATACCCCGTAACAGCTCTGGACTCGTGCGGTACGCTCCTTCGGTGATACGTACGGCACGCGCAATCGCTTGACGAACTCATGCAATTAGCTCCCTCCAATCATGGCTTCGATATACCCTCCCACCCAAGATCTCCAGTCTATCGCTGCCCTTTTCCCCCACCTCGACCTCGACGTGATTGCCGCGGTCGTCCGACATGAGCTGCCCGGCGTCGAAATTTACAAGCTCGACTCGCGCCGCATTCTCGAGTCGACATGGAACATCGTCGAGCTCGCCATGGACGAATCCACCGTCTCCCTCCGATCGGCGCCGTTCGCGATCGAGACGTATCCCACGCTGGACGCCCTCCTGGTGCCTCTGAACGCCTACTTCTCCGTGCTCTGCGTACAAGGGCTCTCACACGGCCAGTCGGCGCTGCTGCCCTGTCACTTCTTCCGGTACAGCAGCCACCTTGTGAAGATCGCGGCGCAGTACGAGTGGAAGGCCGTCCTCTCCTACCATCTCGCCTTGTTCGCGCGGCGCTGCAAGGAGATGCGCAAGGGCGACTATGCGGGCTGGGGACGCGTCGACATGGACTTGATGGAGGAGTTCCTTGTCCCGAACCAGAAAAAGCGAGTCTATGGTACCGTGTTCTCTACCAGTAGTGCGTGTCAGTCGTGGGAGCTGATATACGAGTGAAGATACGAGGCGGAAGCAAAAGTAATTGTAGCCACGAAAGCTCGGACGCTGTGTACGATTGTACTACTCGTAGTGCCTTGGATAGTAGAGCCAAAACATCTTTTGTACCAACAACATACGTATGTTGCATACACGGTCGATCCTGACCGTGTGCCGTCCATCTGTCACGTTCCATGCTCGAGCTCACTGCGGTGTGTGTTCACTGTGCTTGGTCTTCTCTTCCCCGTCGCTCTCGATCGGAATGGCCGTCGACTACGTGGTGATCGCAAAGTCCTGCGCTCGTCCAGTCGATTCCGCGGCCGTCCTCAGGCGGCGGCGGCTCGCCCTGACGCCCCTCAACCTCCTGGATGTTTGCCGTCGTGTCGGCCGAAGACTGCCCCGGCCATTGCATCAGTAGTGCCGCTAAGCGAGTGCTACAAGGCAAGTCTGTCAGCCATCTTCACTACAGAAATACCCATCTCTCAATATCGTTCTTGTTCAGGAGAACATCGCGACAGTTCTGGATCTCCCGATCCTTCATCGCCCTCGCCGTCTCCAGCTTGAACGCCGCCCTCTGCGCGTGCACGAACGCGTGCCGCAGCCTCCTCGCCTCCCCATTGACCGCCTCGTCCACATACTCACGCGTCTCCGCGAAGCCACCTTCGACCCGCTCCCCGAGCTCCCACACGCCCCGGCGCACGCCCTCGAGTCGCGCGGAGGAGCGGCCCATCGCGAGCGCGCGCGGCGCGCACATCCCGCCTCAGCGCTGAGTTCGCGGCGCGAAGGTCCGCGCCGCGTTTGTCAAGTCCGAGCAGTTGCCGGCGCACGAGCATGTACGGCACGAGCGCGAGGGAAAGGACGGGCACGGCGGAGTGGACGAGCGGGGTCCGGACTGGGCTGGCGTCCTGGCGGAACTCGAGATTGGGGACGGTCCCCCCATCTGGTCGGGGCTGGTCGTCGATGTGTTCGTCTATGTCCACGTTCCGGGATGACATCGAGGAGGACGACAGCGCTGTGTTCAGGGCCGCACTGGGCGGGGCACTCATGGGAGAATTGGCGTACGCGTATTATGTACTATATGTTAGTTTGTTCACAGCGTCTGCGTAGCGGCCGGAGACAAGCGCACGCTGCGTGATCGCCGGGCGCCGAGAGAGAGAGGGAGAGACTCCGAAGATAGAGATGTATTGGTCCAACTATCTACGTAGGCTATTGTTGATTGGTCTGAGCGGGACAAGAAACCCTACGCGTGTCCAGGTAAGTACTTGAACATTCCGACGCTAAGGATGTACAGACACTGTTTGTGGTGATTTCACGGTTTGATGGAGTTAATGAAAGGTAGGTAGCTGAATGTACTGTGCAGGGGTGCACGGCGGGTGCTGATTCTGGCGCACACATACCATTACACATCCGGGGTTCACGTGATAAGTCCGTAAGGTATGTATGTACCTCGTTGGTCGTAAGGATGCCAAAGGAAGAACGCTAGTAATACAATTTGCGGCGGCGGCGATTAGTAACGGAGGCGAGGGTATAACCGGCGGAACAGATAGATCTCTAGCAGGACAGAACAGAAGGAGAGGGGGAGCAATACAGTGCGATGTGGTGATAGCGAGAAAGCGTGGAGACGGAGCGACATAACACAGGCGTGAGAGGAGGCGTGGGTGGCATGGCGTGGCATAGCGGTTGCTGGTCATGAAACCGCGGCGGACTTCTTCCCTCCGAATAATCTGCGGAGGAAAGCGAAGCGTACTTTTTTCTTCGGTGCCGCCGCTTCGGGCTTCACCGGTAGCCTATCCCTGCCTGGTCAGTGCTCGCGCTCAAGAACGTTCGTAGATGGAGGGACTCACTCGTCGACGTACACCGGGTAGTCTTTGAGCTCCGCCTTTACGGCGAGAATGTTGTCGTGGTTCGCCTCACGCACCGAGTCCGGTACATTGAGCTTACGGCGCCAGAGCGCCATGCTATTCCCCGAAGGGGATAAGAGAAATACGAAAACGATGACCTGGAATGCAGGGTCGTAGAGGGCGACGGACTCCTGAAGAGTAGCGTCCAGCGTTCTCTGGATTTGGTCCATCGTGACCCAGTCGAAGGCGGGGTGAGCGGGACCCCCAGGTTCTGCTGAAGGAACGCGAAAGTCCGCGTTCGCGAAGAGTGCCCCCCGTTCTCCAGTCTCTAGGAACCTGTGCAGCTACACATCGGTTATAAGTACTGGTACATCGGGATATCGTCGCCCTGACTCACTCCAAGAGTGGCGAGCCCGTTCGATGTCGACGCTATCCATCGCAACAGCGAGCCGACCCGGGGGTCCTTGTCAGGGTTGAATCCCCAGCGAAATCGCAGCTTTGCGGGACGCTCTCTGCTGTACAGCGCGCGTTCTGCGGGCTTGAGCGCGGTGCCACGCGAGTCCACGAAGCCCATCTCGCCCATCCCGTTCCGCGGGGGCGGCAACTCGAAGACGGTCGTCGAGATCGACCCGGTTGCCATCTTCATCGTTTTGGACGCCGTCGCGGTGGGAGTCCAGAACTGCTGCGGGTTGCCTTGACTCGAGTGGCGCCGTGGCGCCGCTGACGCCGACTGACCTGGCGCACTATGCGAGGATGTTTTCCGGGGGGAGGACAGGTAGGAGACGTCGGGCGAGAACCGCACGCGGCCGTTGGTGGTTTGCCCTGTGCCCCAGGCCCCGCCCGCATCGCCCCATTCGTCTTCCTCGTCTTCGTATTCATCTTCCTCTGGGATTGTCGACGCGCGCTCGCCCCAACCACCACCCATGTAATTGCCCCAGCTGTCGGCTTGTTGAACGGGCTGAGGGTGGCCTTGCTGGGCATGATGTGAACGACCGTGCCCGCTCGATTCTTGAAGGCTCCGTAAGATACCCTGCTGCTCGGCAAGAACTTGAGCGTCCCACTGTTGGTTGGGATTGAAAGACTGCTGGGGTCGACTGCCTGAGGCACTCCGTGTGGCCTGTTGCATGGTCTGCGAGAGATAGTCCTTAGTGTACTGATTTGGGGCCTGGAGCAAGGAACTCAGGATCTGGGAACGCTGCTGGTCAGACAGAGCTGGTCGGCCTCCACCCGCGGGCGCGGCAGCAGTGTTCTGTCCCCGATACGGATGCGAAGTTGTAGCTGGCTGAGTATTCACCGTGGGTATCCCGCGTGCTTCATTAGCCCAATTGGCCCATGCCGGTTTCGAAGTTGTGGAAGGTTTGGGCGGAGGCGGAGGCGGCGGTCCCCAACCGCCTGAGTCCTCCCATCCAGCGGTGGCGGGCGCACCCCAGTCTTGTGGAGCATGTTGTGCACCAAAATGAGACGAAGCCATGTGAGCAGCAGCGGAGGGATGGAAAGAGGTGTGAGCAGGCGCTTGCGCAGGTGGCGGATGAGCTGATTGCTGTGGGTGACTGTGTGCACCGCTCTTCTTGAGTGAACTCTTCCGTGGCTGTCCTCCGTATCCTCCGTTCATACTCCCTGGCGAGGCAGGTGCATGCGCACCCCAATTGTTATCCACCGCGGTAGGCATTCCCCAATCGCCCCCCGAAGGAGCACCCCAGTCATCGGCACCAGCAGTGTGAGCACCAGCTCCGGGATCTTCCCAATCCGCACCAGCCCCAGGGTCGCCCCAGGCATCGTCCGCATCGTCTGCACCAACATTCCCCGGCTCGTCCCAGTTGTCTGAGGGGAAGGGGATGTAATTGTGAGGAGGGCGGTGATCCATGTCAACATCGAGTGGAGAGGGGTTACAAGGGGGACATGGGGAAAGAAGAAGCGGATGAAATCAGCCTTCGCAGTGAGGTAATTCACAGAATATGAAGCACGAACCATAACCATTTCCTCCGAGTGCTGCAGGATCGTTCGCCCTTACGTCGTGACCGGGTGACTTCACACGTACGGCAGGCTCGCCATTAGTCTGACCCGGCTGCACGTTGGCATATTGATCGGGCACGGCAGGAGCAGCGCCGCTCTTTGGCTTTTGCTTCTTGACCTTTGCCATGAAGTGATCTGGAGGGCGTCAGAGGCCTTGCGGATGCCGTGCGGAGGTCGAGGAAGCGGTATGATGCCGAGACCAAATTGGGAGACTGGAGGCCGTCCTTGCACGCGGCAGGGATCTCGTGGCGGATGCGAGTGCTACGGCGGTGCGGGGAGGAGCAGCATAGGCAGGAAGAAGGGGATCTAGAGGGAGAGGGAGGAGAAGCAGCAGCGCACCGTGCACGAGGCATCGCTCTCTCCAGCTCGGTGTACAGTCCACTTACCACTGTGTGCCGTGGGAACACTCGCTAGCGCGATAGACCGGCCCCCTTGCCTCCTCCTCCGTTCTCCCACCACCTCCATCGGGCCCGTCGCGCGCCGCGGCCACACCGTTCTCGCTCTTGTATTCGTCCAAACGCCGTGGCTTGCGCACCGTGGCCATCTGCCTCGCTCACCCGCCCTTTCCTTCCTTGACCTAGCAGTGGTGGGGGCCTCAGTGTGGCTGCGCTGCTAACGGACGGTACGCACCACCATGGCCTCCAGCTCGTCCAAGGGAAAGGCTCCTGGCTACCTGACAATACCGCCCGCCTCCCCGATTGTGCGTGCCAAGTCGCCGACCTTGCCTGCGTTGTCGCCTTCGCCTAGTCCGCCGTCCCCGCGGGCACGTCCAGCTGCTTCTCGCGCACAGACCTCCGTCTCTGCCAACTCACTCACGATACCCTCGACGCCATTCTATACCCCCCAGGTCTCCTCTGTCAACGTCAACGTGCCTAAGCGCTTGTTGCTGCCCACTGTACGCCCACGGTCACGATCACCAGGAGCATCCCCCCGGTTCCCCAGCAAGGCACCTTCAACGAAAGCCGGGAGGTCGAGGGCCGGCTCACTGTCTGTCAATGTCTCCCCCGAGCTACAGGAGCGCCCCTCTCTGGGTGCCTCAGATTGGTTGCCCGGTGGCGACAAGTTCGAGATTGTAGAGGAGCAGCTCGAGCTCGAAGGCTTCCAGATCTACGCTGTGGAGAAGTGGTACGCCCGGCAGGTCTGTGTACATGAGCCAGTACAGAGAGAATGATACATCTGTCCAAGGGTCGTCGCACGCAAACGTCCTATCCTCGTGCTGACAGTATACACCGGTGATCCGAATCACAAGGTAGCGTGGGCCGCACATCTCGCATGCACAGGTAAGATGACCTGTGGGTAGATCACAGTGACAGCTCTCAGCCCACAGTCATCATTACCTCTTTCCGAAGCACAGGCGGCATGGGAGAATGCCATCCGTGCTCTTCGTAGAGATGGCGCACGACCGAAGGAGGTGCGGTCTATAACTTCTATTCTACGACTGCCGTTCATGTTCATGTGTTACGGGTTAAGACAGACAAGGGGACTCTCATGGTCACCTCACTGGCTAACTTCCGTTCCGACTACACCATAGTGCATGTGTCCTCGGGCAACTTCCTCGACGTTCGCGAGCAGCTGTATACAAATATCAATCTCCTGCGGATGGGCTGCGGTGGACGCAGTGCTTTGACATTGGAGGAGCCAAGGTATGAATTCGCCGTTGTATGTCACCATCATCAACGATTACTCAACCGACCGAAGTGATGCCACCAAAGACCGTTTCATCGCCATGTATCATGTCACAGACAAGGCTCCTGCGCGCTCAGGTTCTCTCTTCAACGCCACTGTGTTGGAACTTGTGAAGGTTATACAGGCAGCGTTGGCAATTTTCGGTATGTTTGAACTCGCCCTTGAAGAGCGAAACGGACTGCTCTGCGACGTCACCTGCGAGGGCATCCAACGGTGGGTGGCCGAGATCGGCGAGCCGTTTTTGAAGATTGAAGTATGTCTGTCACGATCTCACCTTTGCGCAGAGGTTGACACGTATCCGCCCATTCTAGCCAACTGAGAAGCTCGCGGACCCGACCGTGATAGCTGCACTTTTCAGTCTGATATTGAGTACTCGGAGCAAGCTGCATGCGCTAGGCTTGGTACGCATGTTCACACTAAGTTTTGAGTGATCGCTTACAGTGGCTGTAGGTCGTGCCTAAAGACCCTTTCCTGGACCCGACAGGGTTTGTTCGTGCCCTAGGTACCTTCCACTTGCCGAAATCCCATCCCCACCCCCATTCGCCTCACTCCCACGGGCATCATCATCATCATCACTCGCACACGCCCTCGCCGACTTCCCAGGCCAATTCTGTAGCTGCAACCACCACGGCAGCGGCCTCGCCCGTGACTGGTTCGGCAACCAATGCCGTCTTCCTCACCCAGGCGCTCATTGAGGCCATCGATTCCCAGTACGAGAAAGTGCGGCAGAGCGAGTCGTACAAGGTTCACCGTGTGCTGAAGAACAAGCTCGACGACCTCGCGACCGATCTCCGGACGCATGCGTCAGATAGCGGCGGAACGACCGCGAGCACCCTGGGCGTGACGTCGGACCTGTCCGCGTTCGTGCGGTGTGTGGTGACGACGAAGGACGCGCCCCAGAGCCTGCGGTACCTCTGGACCGGCCGACCAGGGTACGCGGAGAAGAAGCGGCGCGAGAAGGAGGCCGTGTGGAGCGATGGTGAACGTGAGCGGGAAGAGCGGGAGAGGGACCGAGACGGCGAACGAGACGGTGCTACCAGGGAGAGGGAGGAACGGGATAGGGACAGGGAGCCACGGTCAGGCGACGAAGGCGAATATGTCAAGCCATGGTCGGGGAGGATGCAACGCAAGATTGAGAGCTGGACTGCGTATGTCGCATTTTAACCGCCTCACTCGCATGAGGCACTCACGTTCAACGCAATAGGCTGGGTAAGGGTAAGAAGTTGAGTGTCGACTTTGGCACCCTTGGGAAGGCATTCCTACCGGAGTCTCCACGAGGACCATCCGAGAGGTCCGGACAATCGTCGATGGTGCCGTCAGTCATCATCTCGAGGTCGGTGATAAATGTGACCGCTATGTCCCCGCGTATTGAAATAGCAACAGAGACCCTGGGGAAGATGAAGAACCACTGAGCAGTGGACAACAATCTCCTGTTTGTACGTGGTTATATACGCGCCCTAAGACCCGGGCTGAGAACAGCGCTCACTCTCTCATCGACAGCCGATGCACCCAACCCTTTTATGCTGGGCGTTGGATCGCTGCCACACGCTGACCGCTCAGCAAGTGAACTGTCCGAGTACGATCGCCATGTCACGGAGTTCAATCAGAAGCGGCCTTCTACCAAACCACAGTCAAGGATCGTCAGCTGGTCAGACACACGCACCGCACGAGGCATGCTGCACGAGAACGGCTCCAAGGAGCACCGCATCGGGGCAAGCCCGCTCAGCAGGGCGGACTCACCATCCTCTCCCGGCGACGACGACAGCATCTCCGTCCTCGACACTGCCGACATCGACAGGCTGCACCGTCGGCGGCTGCTTACGTCTGGGTCCGACCGGCGGCGAAGCTTCGACGACGCGGCCGACCTCGCAGGCTCGCGCGTGCTGCCGATCGAGCGCATGCGGATCGACGTCGAGCTCTGCGGGCAGCTGCTCATCATGCGCCGGCGCGAGGCGCACCTCGCGAACGTGCTCGCGTGCCTGCAGGCGCTCGCCGCGCGGCTCTCCGCGCAGAACGCGCAGCTGCACGCGGACCACGCGGGCGCGCGCGGGCGGCTCGCCGCGCTCGACGCGCGCGCGGGCGAGCTCCCGCGGCTCGAGGCGCTCCGCACCGAGGCGGAGGCGCTCACGCAGGAGACGAACGCGCTCGCGTACGAGTCCGCGCAGTTCCTCGTCGAGGACCTCTGGCACATGGCCGCGCAGCCGCGCCAGCGCGTCCTCGCCCTGCGCGAGAAGGTGTTCGGGACCGGGCGCAGGCTGCCGCAGGGCGTGTGCGGCGCGCACGGGCCGTTCAGCCGCGTGCAGTGGACGCTCGACGGCGGGGAGCGGCTCGTGGACCGCCTCGGGCGCACGGAGAGCGAGGCGGAGGAGGAGGAGGGCTTGCCGCACCTTCCCGGGCGCGGGCCCGATGCGGACGAGGAGGTTGACGCGGTCGAGCACCAGAACCTGAAGCCGACATGGCTCCTGCGGTTCTTCAATTACTGGGGCGGCAAGCTTGGCTTGGGCCCGCGCGCACCGCCTGCGCCGTCAGACGGCGAGACGAAGGCGGGGGAGGGGAAGGGCAGCGCGGCGGACGGGCAGGCGAGCGACAAGGACGACGCGCCGTCGCCTACGAGCGGGGCCAGCACCTCCGTCGCGGTGCTCGCTGACGAAGCGCGCACGCAGATGCTGCAGCGAACGATGACGACTTGACGCATTCGTGCTCTGCTATTATATGCTTTCTGGGTTTACAGTAGTAATGGGCTTGTCGGGTCTCCCACGTTCCACGCTATCGACGGACACAGCTATGCGATGCAACATGTACATGTACGCGCAAGTAGAGTACTTCACAACCCATTCCTGCAGCAGAGCGCTTTTGCTCGATTGCTCCTCCCTCGCGCGCGCACCCTGGGTGCGGGGTGACCGCGCTTCCATTGCCAATCCACGGCCCTGCGACCATACTGCAGCAGACAAGGGCCTACCGCATCTTGACCTTGCCCTGCGTCTTGCGCAGCGCGCGCTTCTTCTCGCGCTCGAGCGCCTTCTTCTGCTCCGCCGCGCTCAGCTTCGACAGGCGCTCCTCCTGCGCACGCTTGCGCGCGGCCGCCTTCTGCTCCTCCGCCTCCTCGCGCTTCTCGCGCACGGCGTCCTCGCGGAGCGCGCGCTCGACCTCCTCGCGCGTCTTGCGGAGCTTCGTGCGCGTCTCGGGGCGCAGCGCGGCGCTGAGCCCGCCGCGCGCGCCCGGCAGCCGGCCCTCGCCCGCGACGACGTCGACGAGCTGGAAGGCGGCGGCGACGAGCGGGACGGTGGCGGCGGCGTCGGAGGCGGGCGGGAGCGCGAGCGTGAGGATGAGCCGCTTCGTGCGCTCGGACGGGGAGAGCGGGCGCTCGGGGCGCGTGCGCGGCTGGTCGGTGAGCGAGAGCGAGCGGAAGTACGGCTGGACGGCGGGCGAGGAGAGCACGGCGGGGAGGGAGAAGGTGCCGTACGGCTTCAGCAGGTTCGTCGTCACGTCAGCGAACTCTGGGGTGGCGCGTGAGCGGGGTCGCAAGATGTGGATGGTGTCGCGGGGGCTCACCGGACATGACGGCGAGCGAGCTCGGCAGGGCCGTGCTGTCGGTCGTCTTCGTGAAAGTCTGTGTGCGCGAGGCGCCGTCAGAGCCTTCCCTCGCTCCAAGTATTGCGGCCGACTCACCACATCCCAGCGGTCTTTCCTGATCTTCTTGAGTTCGTCCTTTGCGACGACGGCCCAGACGCACTCGGGAACTGCGCCCTCTTTGCCCACCGGCTCACGGAACGTGAACTCGAGCTCGACCTCATCGTAGACGTTGTAGTCCAGCTCGACGAGGCTGCGCGCGAGCTGGAAGAGGTACTGAAAGAGATCGTGGCGGGGCCGGAGGGTGAAGGTGGTGTGCAGCGAGGTGAGGGCACGCCTGCCGGTGGAGAAGACGAAGAAGTCGCTGTTCCCATCTGACGGACAGGTGTGGGCTTGGACGTGCTTCACAAACGGGATCATCGACGCTGCACGCACCTTGGCTGAGGCCTTCCGTGTGATTCGGCTTGGAGAACTGCGATTCATACAATGGTCTGTGGGCTTCGAACCTACAGATTCGAGATCGGGGAGTTGGTTCAGGAGATCGACGAAGCAGAGTCCCGCGACGCACCACTTCCGCGCCGTCCTCTCGTTTGCCTTCTTTCCGTAGAAGTAAAACGCAACATATAGCAGCGCCGCGGCGAGGAAGTATACCTCGTTCTTGAAGTCTGGTCACGTTGTGTCAATAAGCGACGGTGCGGGGTGGCAGGATAGCTGGGGTACGTACAGGCTGGCCGGAAAGTCAGGAACTTCCATTTGAATTCTAAGCCATCGTACTCTGCTGCCACATTAGGCATGGGCGGCGTGAGGAACTTTGCGATGTTAAAGGCCGCCATATTGACCGGGGAGAGCTCAGCGTCGAGTGTAGCAGAGTGCGGCGGAGTGGACCTCGCTCGGCAGACTGGCAATGCGTTGGCTCTGGGACGGAAGCGCCCAGGCACTGCGCTTGATAGCCACGTGGTGCGGATGCAGAGCCGCCTGAGCTTCTGCCGCGGCTATGACGGATTGGCTGAGGTTCCGAGGGCACGGAGGGCCAGCTGGAGGAAGGCGAGGACTGGCCTGAGGGCATGCAGTCCCACCCGTCTTCTCGCAAGCCCACCATCTGCGTGTCGGCGTCTCGGATCTCTCATTGAGAGAACCACGAACGAATCGAGTGCGTTGTGTCTGGGCAAGCTGGCAATGCGGCTGACAAGAGTAGCGGGGCAAGGGTGCCCAGCCGCAGTTCTCGTACCGGACTACAAAAAGGCCTCCGAGTGCGTTGAGTGTATGCCAATTTCCCTGCGATTTCCATGTCTGGTCCAGCCTCACAGGTGTGTTCTCCACCAGCACACGACAAGGGGCATGGCACTGATCGTTGTGCACCGCCAGCCACCACTGGATCCGATGCCGCCACATCCGACTCCGAACACAAACTACGGCCAATTTGTGGTGGACGTCCTGGCGCGCATGACGCGAACGTCCGGACGGATCGACCAGCGCGTCCTGCGGCGATGCACCGGGCTCGCGTCGTCCTACCTGGTGACGGACGTGACGATGAACGCGGAGGAGGGGATGCGGACCTGGCGGGCGGGGTTCAACCGGGTGGTGGACGTGATGGTCGCGCTGCATACGCGGCAGGAGCTGGAGGTAGAGACGGTGAGCACGGCGAGCCAGGCGTGCTCGGAGTGCTGGAGCGTGGCGGGATCGTGGCGGGAGATGGACGAGTGCCGGGAGGGGGTGAAGGCGATCGCGACGCGGCTGAAGGGGCTGCTGGACGCGAACGGAAAGACGTACCGGGGACAGGCTATATATGCGCCATATTAGCCTCGCACTGGGAGAGATGCGGATGTACGCTAGTATTGGACGGGGCGGGAAAGGGGCTTTAGATCTATCGCAACAGCCTACATGCACGCACGGCTCCGTTGGCCGTTCGTTCGCGAGGCCATGGATGCGATTCTGAATGTTGGTAGTTGAATACCGACTCTCCGCGAGACGCTTTCCCGGCATTCTCGGCACTCGGACTCGGGAGGAGGCTTGCATCGGGGTGCACGTGGCTGGTGACGGGGAACCTGTGACGTACTCTATGGCGGCCGAGTGCCGCCACCGCCGACCTGAGCGTTGCGCGCGCCATCGTCCTCGTCGTCCTCGTCTTCGTCCTCAGCGTCCCCGCCCTCCTAGTTCTCTTGACCATTGTTCCCACCCTCCTCAGCATCGTCCGCCACAATGGAGAGGACGCCCTCACTCCGTCCTCCGCGGCCCTCGCGCTCCGTCCCCCTTCCTCCGCCATCCGATACGCCCTCCACTCCCGGCTCCGAAGATGGCCAGTTTGTCACGCCGCCCGCCTCGCCTATCGTCGAATCTCCCGTGGACGAACATCCTCCAGAGCTACCACAATCTGTCCCCTCCTCATCTACTCAGGACTTCACCACCCTCACGCCCATCCGTGCTCACTATCTCAAGAAGGAGCTCATACGACTCGAGTTCCAGCGTGAACTCGATGCCCTGGTCACTGCACCTACAAACAATGTCTCTACCTTCTCCTACCTGGGTCCACCGTTTACCCCCCCTCCCAAGGACGCCCCTCACCTCGATCTCCCGTTCCTCCGCTACTTCTTCCGGCACTTTGTCCTGACTTTCCCCTTCCTCGAGTCTGCACCCAAGGATTTCTTCCCGGACAAAGTGCAGCCCTTTCTCGCGTCCTTGCTCACTCGGAACCTCTCCCCGACCTCTGTCCTGGATGAGAACCCAGAGGAATCCGAGGAGGCTACTCGCCACCGCCTCCTGAACAAGCTCGAACGGAACCTGTCCATGCTCATGTCGAGCGCCACCAAGCTTGTCGAGCCGGAGGAAGTCGTTCGCTTATCCCAAGCGGATCTCAACCGCCTGGAAATGCTCGCCCGGAAGCGGGCTGCAAGAGAGAAGCGGCTCAAGGACAGCTTTGACGTCAATGTCGTTTGCGTCCGGTCTGTGATGGAGAAGAAGCGGATGCGCAGCAAAGTTCATGAGGTGCGTCTGGGGGGCGTCTGTATAAGCAACGCTTATTCCTCTCATCTAGGAGTTTATCATACGGACGCGCAGGAGAGGCCATCCAGAGGTCTTCGTCTCCCGACGATATGGAGACTTCAAGACACTTGCAGACGAGCTACGGAAAGCGCACCCTGAAGAAGTGGTGCCCGGACCACCACCCAAGGACCGTAGCTTCGTGAACGTTACTGTAAACCCCGCAGTGTATACCCCGACATATCCCACCCATTTCCCGCCATCACCCTCGTCGTCTTCATCCGGGTATCCAGCACCTACATCTCCACCCTCCATGCCCTCCGTCCCTCCCGTAAGCCCCTTACCATCCCAAGCAGGACGGACTCCCACCAAATTGCCTCGACCACGGGGCTCGGTAGATATCTACGATATGGAACGGAACTCCAGCGTAGATTCCTTCGGATCTACCCCGCCTACAAGCCCAACATCCGGATATCATTTGAACGCTTCGGGCAGCGGCGGCGGGCTGACGCAACAAGCGATGCGTCTGTCGCGCGAGAAGAACCGGCTTACACTGCGGTCGTATCTCAACACGCTGTTATCGTCGTCGACGTTCGCGTCTTCGCCCGTCCTCAAGTCGTTCCTGCTCAGCGGCCCGACGCGGCTGACCGAGGAGGAGCACGAGGACGCGCGACGACGAGAGGAGGCGGACCGCATGCGCGAGGAGGGCAGAATGCGGTTCGCGAAGGAGATCACTGCGAGAGTGGACGGCCTCCGGGAGACCGTACGGGGCGTCAAGGGCGAGCTGCTCGGCCCAGGTAGGTCGTACGAAAGACGCGACGGGCGAACACCGAGCTGACTGGTTGTGGGACCGTGGACAGACGGGCTGATGCATATATTCGGCACGATCAAGGAGACGACAGACGTGAGGAACCTGCCGTCGGATTTCCACGCCGTCATTGAGTGGGCGAGGATATCGTGCGTATCCAACACAAGTTTCGTCCGATAGTGGCCGCTAACGCGCCCGCAGACTCGCCTCGACGGTGTTCCACCACTTCGTCGCGTCAGATAGCGCGTCGGAGAGCTTTGCGGGGCTGAAGCGCATTCACGGGCTCATGCCGTACTTCATGCTCAAGGCCGCGCTCAAGATCAGCAACCCGATGGGCATGATCCGCGGCGTGCTCGACCTGTTCCTCGCGCAGCCGTTCGGCGGGCGCAGCCTCCTCCAGCGCATGTTCACCGGGCAGCTCATGGAGGAGGCCCGCGCGCTCGAGGAGGATATCGACGCCGTCCGGGACAAGGTCGACGACCCCATCATGTGCGAGAAGGTCCGCCTGTTCGTGTACGCCCCGCGCGAGATCCAGGCGGTGTACAAGGCCGACGCCGGTGCGCACGTTCGCTCCCCTCCCTCCGGCGTGTATGCGGTGCGCTGACCATGGATACGGGCCCGTGTGTGAACAGCGGCAGAGAACATGCACGTGCTTGCGGTCGTGCTCCGCTCGGGCGAGCAGCCGGCACTGTCACGCGGGCAGATGCAGCGTGTGATGCGGGCGCACCGGGCGCACAAGGAGTACTTGAGGTACACCGAGTCCCTCGCGGACTCGGACGACGACGAAGGCCCGCAGGACGAGGAGGCCTGGCTGTTTGAGGATCTGAGCGTTCTTGCCAAGCTATATGCCCGCCTCAAGGATCGAGAACAGCTCATTGAGCTCATCTTCCAGGTCTGTTTTGGCCGTTAGCGGTTGAAAATGCGGCGACTGACCAACGAAACAGGGCAATACGGCGGAGCTGCTCAAGGATATCATCACGATCTTCTACGCCCCGTTGGCACAAGTGTACAAGGCCGCGAGTATCGCAGATTCGCTAGGGGACCTGCAGAACTTCATCAACGACCTCATCCGGACCGTGGAGCAGACGGAAGAACGTACGTGAATCCCATACTTTGGCTCGATCGTCCCCTGAGCATGAACATTGCAGTGAGCCAGACAGATCCTGCGAGGACGGTGCAGATCTTCATCGACCTCATACAGCGGCACGAGCAGTCCTTCTACAGCTTCGTGCACAACGTGCACTCCAAAGGCGAGGGGCTGTTCACGCGCCTCATGCGCTGGATCGAGCTGTTCCTCACGCTCATGCGCGATGGCGTCGGCGAGCGCATCTCGCTCGACTACCTCCTCCCGCACACAGGCCCCGAACGGGAGAACATCCTGCGCGAGGTGGACAACGTCGCGCTCTACCACTACAAGCTCAAGGTCGCGTACGAGGCGAAGCTCCGGCGTCGGTTCGGGCGTACACAAGGCATGAACGACGCAGATGCCGAGGACGAGGCCGCCGCGCAGCTCGTCAACGGCGTCGTCCGCGACCTCAGCTTCGGCGATCTCGTCAAGGGCGAGGCGGACGACTTTGCCGCGGAGGAGACCGACGAGGACAACGACGGGTCCAGCGACGAGGACTCGGACGACTCAGACTCGGGCTCGAGCGGTTCGGACGATAGTGATGAGAGCGACGACACGGACAGCGACGAGGATGGGAGCGACACCGAGCGCGACAGCACCCCGCATCCCGACCGTCGCGCCGCCGCGCCCCCTGCGCGCTCGCACACGATCGCACACACGCCCGCCACACCCGCCACGTCGCACGCACGCGCGCCCTCACAGGGCGTGCGCCACTCCGCCGACATGCCGCGCGAGTACGAGGACCGGCCGCCGGGGGTGCCGCCGCGCGCGCGCTCGCGCACGCTCTCGACCCCCGCGGCGCCCCCGTCTGCGGACGCGCGGTTCAAGGACTTGCCCCCACTGCCCCCGCTGCCGCACCCACCACACTCGCACCCGCAGCCGGGTCCCAAGCAGCACCCACAGTTGACACCCAGGCCGCCCCACCCGCGCCCTCGCCCGCAGGCACAGACGCAGGGCAAAGCGTCGCAATCGCAATCGCAATCGCCACCGCCGCCGCCCCCGAAGTCGAAGGCGCCCCCGAAGCCGAAGAAGAGCGCGGCGGCGCCGAAGCCCCCCGAGCTGGAGCACATCCCGCAGCTGCTCCCGCTGTTCGTTGAGATGGTGCGTGCGGATGTGATGCATTACGTGGTCTGGTTGCTGAGCGCTGATTTTGCTCCTTCTCCCCCAGATGAGACCGCAACTCTCGAGGCGACGCTGAGCGTTCACGTTGGAGACTCGGACTAGACTCGTCTGTCTCGCGCTCCGTAGGGAGGGACTGGAAGACACACTCTATTGTAATCCTGGGATAAGTAGTATGTGCGGAGGGGACGCCGCTATGCTGCTGCTGTGCTTTCATACATTGTACCATTACCCACAATCCGCCCACGTTCTTGGGATTCCGATCTACCGCATATTTATATCGTAACCCTCATTGTACCTACCGGCAGAACCAGATGACAAACATCTTCATCTCGGCAAGGTGCAACGGCGCCAGAAAGAGGTGAAAAACTATATCATGGCATGACAGAACACTTGTGGTGCGAATCAACGATGGCAGACGTGATATGCAAAGTGCGGAAAGCCAAACTCCAATACGAGATCTCAAACGGACATGCTCATACACTACAGCGTCGACAAACGGGGAAATTCCATGCAGAACGACAGACACGAGGGGAAGGAAAAACACGCGCGGGGACGTAAGCCCACGGACGACGACGATCAGAAGGCCTGTGAGGAAATCGTGAAGCGCTTGAACGTGTACCTGCGCCGCGGATCGCACGTCAGCGGATGTGCCCTGATGCGCGGCAGAGCGACGGTGGACGTACCCGAGGAACGCGAGGTCCTTGCTCGCACCCGCGGCGTCCCCGCTCACAGGCTCGTCCGGGACCTGCTCGAGTTCTTCTGTGGGGAAGTACGAGGTGTCGGTGATGGAGCGCAGGCGGGGGATGAAGGGCGCCTCGATGTTCCGGATTCCTTGCCAGTCGACGCCGTAGAAGAAGGGGTGCTGCTTGATCTGCTCTACGGCGAGACGTTGGTCCGGCGACGTGATCAATCTGGAACAGACGCGTGGCAGAAACACGGTGTGGGGAGAGACATGCGCGAGCGCGGTCGAAGCGTTAGCATGGCGGAACGAGCAGATCGCCGCGGGCGAGAGGTAAGCAGAGAAATGACCGACCTCCTGATCAGGTCCTCGGCCTCGCGGCTGAGGTGGACGTCGTCGGGGAACTGTAGGTAACGTTGCCATTGGAGGATCTTGTGGTACGTCTCGTGCGTGGATTCCGAGCAGAATGGCGGGTAGCCCACCAAACACTCGAACATGATAGCACCGAGCGACCACCAATCGCATTCATTGCCATAGCCCTTCTGCAAGAAGATTTCGGGCGCAATGTAGTCGGGCGTGCCGACTGTCGAGTACGCCTGTGCAAGCGAAGTCAGCCGACGCGATATGCGGGCGCGCGCAGGAGTGCCGTACTAGTTTCCTGCGGTTCGCCTTCCAGGTCGCAATCTGGTCCTTGCTGGACATAGTGAGGTGGATGGCATTCACCCTCACGCTATTCCGTGCTGCGGAGGTTGGTGAAGTAACGCCGTTTGCGGACTCAAGGAGGCGCTGGTAGTAACTGGAGTCGTGTTGTTTATGGAAGCCGGTTGACAGACCGAAGTCCGACAACTTGATGTGTCCGTCCTTGTCAATAAGAATGTTATCCGGCTTGATATCACTGGAAGCGAGATCAGTACTAGTACCGGTACATGGATTGTGGCGGAACGTACCGATGAATGAATCCTAGCGAATGGACTGCCTCAATAGCAAGAACGCACTCCGCGATGTAGAAACGGGTGACATCTTCCGAGAATGTATCATACTTGATTAGCATCGTCATGAGATCGCCTCCAGGCAAGAACTCCATGATGAGGTAGAGGTATTGCGGGTCTTGGAAAGAGTAGTAAAGTTGGACGACCCATGGTGAGTTGGATTCCGCCAGGACGTCGCGCTCTGCGCGTACGTGTGCAAGCTGGACGGGCTATCAGCGCCATGCTATGTCTCGCCTCGTGAGACATCACCTTACTTGGTCCTTTTTCAACATCTCATCCTTCCGGAGAGTCTTCATAGCATAGATCTTCCCCGTGTCCGTCTTCTGCACCACACGGACCTGCAAGATCGCTGTCTGGTGAGCGAGCGCAAAGCACGATCACCTGGTCGTGCGCCGCACCTCGCCGAATGCACCCTTCCCGATGACCTTCACAGTCCTAAAGTCATCCAGTCCCAGCTTCGTCCGGCGCAGTCTGAGGAAGGCTGATTCGCGCTTGCCGAGCTGCTGCAGCTGCCGCTGCTTCCGTTCCTCCGAGGTCGTAGTGTCAGCGGCGAGCTTCCGCTCGAGCTCTACCCGCCTGCGAAGCGTGAGATGGCATTATCTACGGTCGTGACGAGGTGCGCGCGCACCTTTGGTTGCGCTCAATAGCAGACTCCACCGCTACTTTGTAGTAGTGCTCGAGCTTGAGCTGGGCCGCCTTGCAACGGGGCACGGCATCATCAGAGAAGCCGGCTGTGGTGCGCTCGAAGTAGACGTAGTCCGCAGGCTTGCCGTTGTTGTTGCTGCTGCCGCCGCTGGTGCTGTTGCTGCTTGGGCTGGCACTGGGAGGCTGAGACTGAGAGCTAGCTGCGGCGGAGGCAGATTGGGAGGACATGGAGGTTGCGGTGGTGGAGGGCGTTGCCGTTGCAGGTTCTCGAGCGGACAAGTCCTCGAAACGAGCCTTAAACCGCCTCCGTTAATTGGTCATCACGTGATGATGATCGGTTTGCGACAATGCTTTGCCGCGTCTATCGGGCCTTCCCGCTGGCAACCACCCCCACAACTGCTATCCGAGTTCACGGAAGCATTCCGTCCTCGGCCAGGAAACACTCGCGGATACACAGAGATTCAGAATATGCAGACAGTGTACATGGTCTCCGGTCATACAGTTGCCTTCCCATAGCAAGAATTAACGGATTGTGTAAGCTAGCACGACACTTCCAGGAGATCAAACGCGGGGTAACTGGAGCTTGGCGTCCATCATCTCCAGCCTGGATGGGTGGGCAGTCGTCGCATTCTGGGTCTGGCTCGGGCTATGGGCCGCTGGGCGGCGCGGGTGTGTATCTGTAGGTCTGAACTCCTTCAAGCGTGGCACCCATAGCGGGCTAGAGGAGGTGTTGTGTTATGACTGTCAGGCATTGGAGGCATAGATGGATATCGTTGGGCAGCACTATGTCTGCACATGGGCACGCGAAGTTAGCATTTAGCACGACCTGTCCAACGTTTTATTGACTTGGCCCGTTGTTGGTACTGTAGCGACCGAGGGATACATCGGCCAGACATCGTACGTACTACGTATTGTCTGGATGTAGATGCGACGTAAATGGTACTGTACAACAGCCTCGCAAACTAAGGACCAGCAAATCAAGTACTGGAATGTAGCGCATTGACGTATCAGCTGTCACCCGGCGTATCCTTTGTTGGTTGAAGCTGTTCACAACAAGAACGAAAGACACTCACCGGCGCATCGCTGTCGATCACACCCACGCCGGCGGTTGGAACATGGCAAAAGCCATCCATTGAGAACTTTGATACAGTGTGCGACTAGAAGCTACAAAATAGGGAGGGATCGCTAGCACGCCCTCAAGTAATACACATATCAGCCAAACCGCCATATCGAGAGTCCTGCCGGTCGTTACACCGTCTTCGTCGTGGTCATAGCTGTAGTCGTGGTCATCGCCGCGCGTTCGCACACACGCGGTGCCCATCGTCGCAACAGAGTCCCATGTGAACAAACCAGGGAGAGGAGAGGAGGGAGGTAGAGTCCGCACGCGATCAGACGGCGGTCTCAGAGTCTCCCGCGCTCAACGCGCTGTCCCGGACGGTAACCGTGCGCTTCGGGACGTACGTCGGGAGCGCCTCTTCAGGGCGGCTTATGGTGTAGCCTGCGCGGACACCGTCAGCGAACTACCCCCAACCATTCCGCACCCAAGGACAGTGGGACGCACCTCGCGCAAGCGCGGCCTTCTCGCCCTGGCGGCCGAAACCCATGCCGCTACGCTGGCTGCCGGAGCGGGACGCATCCCCACCTGCGGCCTCGCGCGCCTTCTCCCACGCGTCGGCGCTGCTCCCCGTCTGAGCCATCACGAGCGCGCGGGGCGCGGCGGTGGGCAGGACGGGCGGAGGTCCTCCGGGCCGGTCCTGCTCGCGCCAGGAGGTGAGCGAGCGGCGCCACTTGGCGGACTCGCGGAAGATGAGGCCGAGGAAAATGTTCACACAGCCAAGCGAGAAGAGGAAGAAGGCGGACACGAGGGAGAACTTGTCGACATGGTGCGAGAGCACGGCGGCGCCAAGTCTGTGGAGGCAATAACGGATGAGCAAGGGACCGAAGAATATACTGCAGAGGGGGGGGTGGAGGAGCTGGTCACGCACAGGCATTGGATGACGCCAAGGGCACCGAGGCCGAAGGCGTCCCCGAGGATGGGGAAGAAGCGGTCGAAGAAGGCGGCAGGCCAGCCGACTTCGGACATAATGAGCACAATGACTTGGAAGATGATGAGCAGCCTGTTCAGAACCGCCCAAAATGCGCCAGCAGGTTGGTTCGGTACTGTACTCCCACTACGAAGATATATCAGAAGAGCGATATATGTCCAAGAGATTGGAACGTACTCGACGTAGTCGGAATCGGGGTTGATGCAGTCGGCATCGGTGCTGTTAACTGACGTAGTAGCTCGTATATTCCCGTCTGCCTTTCCTGCTGCGATGAAGGCGTTGACAGACTTGACGTCCTGGACCATCGTGACAATGCTGCTTGCTAAAAGGAGGAGGAGTGCAACGATGCTCAGAGCACGGACGACGTTGAGTCCGATGAAGATGTCTGTGTCACTCGTTCAGCTACCAGGGTGGGGAGGACTGGTAGCCCCGATCGATACTCACAACCCTTCTTGCTGACCATACTGGTAAATTAGGCTTCAAAGCTAATGCTGGGTAGGTGATGAGCGGGAAGTTGATGCAAGTCTCGAGGACAAAGTAAGAGAGCGTGGGAGCTTGTGGTGTGCCTGCACCCTAAACGATAACCAGAAGCCCGAAGGCGAGTAAGCACGCAGAGCGCGGAGAGGAGAGGGCAGGAGCCGGCAGAGGAGGCGGAGAGTAGAATGAAGAACGAGGCAGCGGACGCAGGGGCAGGGCTTATGAGCAAGAGGTTGGCGCACACCGCCCTGGCACGCGTGGCGTGTTCTCACGAGGATTATTTTTTGCCATTGTGCTGTATGCGAGCGGTCGACGGTCGGTCGTCGCGTCTGCCGCATTGTACTCGCACAACAAAAGTATCCATCCAGAAGAACAATGGGCCATCCACAGACGCCCGTCATCCCCGCACGCCGCAGCCACGGTGCCCAAACAACGCCAAAGCAACACATCGTGCGCGGGATTAGGCGCCTGTGCTTTCGCTGTGCAGCACAACTTGAAAATCTGAAGGCTTCGTTCCTGGCTGTGACCATACAACAAGACTACTCTACCAACGAACACCCAACTCTTTATTGATTATCGAAACGTGATATCCTAGATAGCGTGAGCACAAATTCTCGATAGGATACCGTGACCCGAGCCAATCCTTGGCAGTCCTCAGTATTCAGTCGTTGTGGTCGAGGCAGTATCAGAAAATGTTGCTTGGCCATAGGCATAGCTTGGCCTAGGCGAGGCGACCGGCGGTACCGGCATATCTGGAGGGCGGCCATAGCGATTGATAGTGGCCGTCGACATGGACCATTGCTGGCTGTATACGCTACTTCTGCACGTCAATCCAGCGATCCTCAGCATGTACGCGGGACATGACTTGGGCAGGTCTCACCGGTCGGACTGTACCGGCTGCCTCATGCGGGTAGGGACATTGGTTGAGAATTGTGCGGCAACCGCATGGCTGAAGGCAGTCTTACTTCAGGGTTTCGTGGCTACCACCTGGCCCTCAGCCTCACGTACCTGTAGAACGCCGAGGCGTCGTACACCTCCTGCTGTGGCTCCTCCAGCTGGGGAACAGCGGGTAACCGCTTGCTGTACGCTGTTCGTGGATCGAAAGACAAGCGAGGCGCAGAGTAGGACTTCGGGCTTGGCTGAAAGCGCGCCACAGGTTGTCGAACTTGCCCTTGGGCTTGGGGTGCTGCTGGAGATGGCACGGAGTGTGACTGAATGGCGGGAGGACGTGTGGGGGGAGACGTCGACTCCAGAGGTTCTTCCGGCAGCGACTGTGTAACCACAGGATGAGGTCTGTCATCCTCCGTAGGTGGAGAGGGCCCGGGCGGAGGGCCCTGGGGCAGCGAGTCGAACGCAGGCGGCCCGGGTTCAGGTTCTGCAGGCTCCAGCTCCGGCCCGTCGTACGATAAGACCACCGTTTCATACGGCGGGCCATCCAGCGGCGGTCCTACGGGCGTGAACTCGGGCGGCGGCGTCGCCGAGCCCGGCGCAACGTCTCCAGTGTTGTTGTGCACCGTCAGTTGCCGGCGGGGCCCGCGCGGAGCGCTGAGATGTCTGGAATGAGGTGCGTCGTTGGCTTGAGGACCCGCTGGGGCGTCGGGAGGGCTCCCGCCAAGTCCCGCCTCGGCATACCACGAAGGACGGTCCTTTGGTGGGCACGACCTCTTCGTGACCCTCAAAGGTCTGGTCTGGTGTACGGGTGGCCCTGCTCCCCTCGAGCCGGACGCGCGAGGAACTCCGTCGTCTCGGGACGGCCGCCTGCTTTGACTTGCCTCCGCACCCGCACGCGCCTTCTCCGAGGCGGAGCTGCGAGTCGTCTGCGGAGCGCCCGCAATGCCGCCCGGGGAAGCGTGTTCGTCCACAGAGGACGACCCCACTCCCGCGGACATGGCTTCGAACAAAGCCTCGTCCCAGATCTCGTAGCCGTCCTCGTCGACACTGGGACGCGGGGGCTCGGCCGCGCTCTGCTCTATGGCCCTCGTCGTCTTCTGGTCGAACTCGGTCTGCGAGATGTCATAGGCCGGTGGCGGAGGCGAGTCGGAGGAGTCGTAGACGAGATCGCCCATAGAGTCCGCAGTGTGGGGTTGCAGGAGGATGGGTCAACGTGAGTCGAGACACCGTTACGGTTGCCCCGCAGTGGATGGAGTCGGAGGTCAAGAGCATTGCCCTGCCCCCTGAGCCCTCAGGCCTCAGGTCTCGCGTAGTCCATGCCACTAACAGCGTGCATGCGCATCTGCCAAAGGGACATCGCCTCGAGCGCCATTAGACCCTATTAGGTGTCAGTCGAAGGCGTCAGGCGTTCAGCCACAGTTCAGGGCACCTATCAATTCGATCGCGGCGTCTGCAACTTGCAGCCAGTGTCTTTTGCGCGTGCATATCCGTCGTATTCGAGATTCGGCGGTAGCACTCTGCAGATGTGTTCTGGAGATATTGAGCCAGATGGGCCAGTTCAAGGTAGTTGTGGCTGTCAAACCTGTTCCGAGTCTGCGAGCCCACGCGAACTCCACGAAGCATGGGACTGGCGCTTAGATCTACACTAGATTCGTCGAGATTGCCTCGCCGTGCGCAGGTGACTACGTCCGCTACATGTAATGCGGTACAGTACACATCGATGATGAGATGGACGGGAGCTCAGAGCACATCCACAAAGTGGGTTAGCTACGGGTGCCGAGGGGACTGGTGCTAATACGGTCCGCAACCCGGAGAGTCCGAAGGATCCTGTCAGAGCTCGATCCCCTCCAAGTTTTTGCCCTGTAAGCGAAGGACGACACAATGAGTACTGACAGACCTCGATAGCAGCACAATGACTCAATCTCACCAATTTGGGAAGCCGGACGTAGACATCGGTGCCTGCAAGCCGGAGCTAAGGCACAACAGTACGTGCGTACATATCCGAAGAGGCACGCACCGTAGCCGTCCAAGCTCACCAACTCGAGCGAGCCGCCAAAGTAGGTCGCGTAGATGTTGCTCATCGGCAGCCCGATCCCGATCCTGGGGTGCGGGTTGACGCCGACGGCGGGCACGTCCGCATCCCGCTCCGACTCGGCCTGCCACTGTCCGATCTGCTCAGACACCGTCGCGGTCATCCCCTGCTGGCTCAGGGTGCGCAGTGCACCGAGGCGGGCGTCCGCGAGGCGCGTCGCGTTGCGGACGTGCGAGAAGGAGAAGAGGTCCGAAGGCGACTGGATCCCAGCAGAGGCCAGTCCCCCACCTGCGTTCGGTTGGCGAAGGATGCACGCGGAGTGTCATGAGCTGACGCACCTTGGTCGGAGATGCGCAAGTAGACGTCATTGTCACTAGAGATGACTGTTATGCGTATTGGAGGGAGGACCGGCGCCGTGCGGTGCTTTGCTCTCGTTGCGCGGAAAGACTGCACGGTGAGTACCGGTCAGGTAGGCATGATTGTCTCGAAAGGTACCCCACGCACGTTCTTGAGCAGCTCGAATATGATATACCTAACACACGTCAGTAGAAGATGCCAGCAATGTGGGCAAAATCGCTAACTCCAGATGCTCTCGGATGTACGCGAACCGAGTGTCCTTGTGACCGTCCACGATGACTTCTGACCATTCCGCGTCACTGAGAGGTTCACCTAGAGGGTCTTCTTCGACGTTATGCGGTCGTCTGCGGAGGTAGCTCGTACACCTCTCGAGGCTTTCTTGCACCTGCAGACCAGTGCAGATGATCCCCACGTTCTCCTGGCTGTGGGATTGATCGCGGGACTTGACCGACTCCGTCAATGCTATGTGATGCTCTGCGAGGACCCGCCGTGAGATCCGAGAGACGAGCATTCTGCGCATGAAGGTATCCAGTCTGTCCGGAAGAAGGTACGGTGACGACAGAGAGAGCCCAAGCGACAGGTTCGGAATGACAGACTTGCTGCAAACGCGCAGGTCAGTCAAGGCGGACGTATACGGACTGGGCAACGTTACTGGTCATCGAGAAGGCCGCGGACAAACTTGCAGAACGCTTCGTTCTGTTCAAGTGTCATGATCTCGGGATAGCGGCGCAACCTGCGACGAAGGTTACGCGATTCCTCGAACGTGGAGGACGGCAGCGTACTTGTCGAATGCATTCCAGTATAGCTACCCAGATCTCAGCAGAGCGAGCTATATCCTGTGTACCTCAACTCACCTCGTACACCTGCGCGACCCCTTCCTGTGTTACTACCACATAAGGCAAAGCTTGCATGTCCCGCAGCCTGTGCGCTATGCGTATGGGTAGTTCCGTACGGACATAATTTGCACTCTGCAGAGCACGAGCGCATGTTTGACATTTTCGTATGTGGGATGGGCATGTCCGCGTACCTTCACCAGCCTGTCCTCATTCATGTACTTCCCAAAGTAGACCTTCATCCACAGCTCAGCTCAGGCATTTTTGAGCACATACCGCTCTCGCGGTGCACATACCAGCTGCCGCAGTGTCAACCGTGTGGCTGGTTTCGACGCATACGCCTCCAGCTGTCGGTTTTGGTAGAAATGCACGGCTGTCGAGATCCTCCTCCTGCCTCCCGGCGGGTGGCTGCTACAGATCGCCGCGCGGGACGGCGGGGGTAGTGCGCGCAGGGGGACCTTCCCAGCAGAGGTTGACGACGCTCGACTGGCGAACATGGGGAGTGATGCAGAGAAGGACAGCCATGACATATCCCAGCTCAGGCTTCAAGTGCCGACGCAGACGAAACGGGTGCGGATGGAGGATCGAGTGGGGGGAGTCATGGACTCGGATAATCCACCGTGCATGCGGCGTGCGCTCGCGCACGAACACGCCTGCCGTCGTCGGTGGCTGTGACTCGCCTCCTTCCCGGCGCGTGATTCGTCGCGCGCTCGAAGTCACAGACTGAGACTCACAGCGACGCGTCGGTGGCTGAACGCGTCTGGACGACAGCGTCGGGCACAACACGAGTGATAACCGGGTGGAATTATATTACCCAACTCATATAGAACGAAAATCTCAGTCTGTATTCGCAGGACTAATACAAAGCTTATGTACCTATAGAACGAGAATCTGACGGTACTAGTCAGTAAGCTAATTGAGTAAGAGTGATACAGTAAAGGCTCACCTCAGTCTGTATTCGGAGGACTGAGGTGGCCGGACAATCAGAGTCGTGGCTATATAGGGCCTGAGACAAGACATATCGTGTACAAAAGAAATGAGATCGGGCAGTGCCCGTAGACGTATAGGGGCGAGGCACAAAACATACGGGTCAATAACAGAACAAGACCAAAGGCTGATCGAACCGGTCATGCGCGCGCCCTCCGCCGCGCCGTCGCGAGCTCGCGCACGGCTTGCCCGCGACCGCCCCGATCCTTCAACAACTCAAGTTATCTCCTCAAGACACATTACTCGGAGAAAGGACCGCAGATTGGTACATCATACCTTTCTTTCAGCATAAGCTTCTGTACCGTGGACTTCATTACACGCCGTTGACATTGACACGCATCGTGACGTTGATATCGCGCACGAACACCCCAGTGAAATAGGTATCACAATCGTTCCTCAACAGCTACTATACATGTATACAAAATTGGCTTCCAATGGTTCATGCTTAGTAGTTGTCGGGGGAGACGACGTTGTCGATCCGCTCGTTGGCGTGGCGCTTGGCCTTCTCCCTGTCGAGGTAGTCGAGCTGGTGGAACTGTCAGTTAAGGTCGTCAATGAAGGTGATGTTAGTACACGTACACCCTTGGTCTCAACAATGCGGTCGATGAAGCCACCGGCGAGACCAGCGAAGATCTCCTTAGCCTTCTCGTGGTCATCGGGCTTGCCCTCGCGCTCACGGTGCTGCTCGTAGGCCTTGGCAGCCTAGGGAACGTCGGATCAGCACCATCTCCACGGCGGCATGAGGAGGACGACATACCTCGTAGGAAGCAGCAGCAGCGATCAGCTCATGGGAGAGCTCAGCCTTGTGGGGGGCGTTGACGACCTGGTCGTAGGCCTGCGCCTCGTCAGAGTCGTGGCTGAAGAAACCCATATTGTCGTAGGTTGTCGGTAGTGGTTGTCGGTGGGGGTATGAAAGAGAGGTGAGTGCAGGACTGGGAATCGATGGATGGCCTTGGAGGTGTTTATATAGAGCTCGGGCGTACGTGACATCACGGGCTATAAATAGCGGAGGATGGTGTTACTACGGGGGGGGCATGTCGGCCAGCCTGTTCTGCAGGGAGTAAGCTCCCGATGATCACATGGAATCGCTGCATACGCAAGTCATCACTCGAGTCGGCGCAAGGACCCTGCCGGGCGCATAACAACGGCGCTGCTGCCATCCACCGACCTCTGCACCGCTTCCCGGTGTCTTCTCTCTCCCTCTCGCCTTGCGTGATATCGAAGGCCGCACGCGAGGCGATAGGCACCCCATCCCGTTCTCCTGCCGAAACCGCCGCCGGCGTGATCAGGTTCGACCACTGGTGTATAGTTGGGTAGGCGGCCCTCACCTTGTCCCTGAACACTCCTCGATCGCACCGATGCGGCCGCAGCAGGGTGCACGATCGATAGAGGGCAGCGGAAATAGGCTGCGACGCCACGGACGTATATGGATAATCCACTATGACGAAGGCGGCACAAGAAACCGCCTTCCGGAGCGAGGGGCTTGTCAAAACATTCATCGATGCAACCCAGAAGTCGCTGCGCATGCGGACCTACGGTTGATGCCATTCAGTCCCAGTACCTCCCATCTCCACGATGTCCCGCGAGTACAACAGAAGGTACCTTCGCAGTAGCCTGGGTGATCAGGAACAGAGAACCCACGCGAACCGGCAGGTATATCATTCTCAGCCCGCGGCTCTTCTGTGCGGAGACAACGTGTGCAACATGGCATGGAGCGTACTGGATAGGTTTGCCGGGGCCTATAAAATCGCAAAGGGCCCATGGTTCGGGCTCTTTTGAGGCAATCAGTCTGCGTCTGTGGTTAGCATGCTACGCACGAAAAAGTGCAATTCATCTATGGTGTATTCGACTGAATCGCGCTCAGTGCCGTTCAGAGGGAACGTTGTAAACATAATACACGCACCTTGACAACGGTGGCCACCATGATAGGGCATTGCCAGTAGATGCTCTTTTGACAACCTATGAATCCGTCCACACATGCACATCACATCTTACGCCAGTATGTACCATCCACATCGTGATTGCCGGCGTAGTGTAGGTCCAGCTGTCGCTTATGGGGGTCGCCGAGCTCGCTGAACGATGTAAGTCTCTCCATTGAACTTAAAGGTCTCAGGCTCAAATGTATATCAGCCGTCAGTAGTAGATCGACGGCCCGTAACGTTGAGTAATGCAACATGAGTAAATGACTGTCGGGAGGCATCCAGGTCAATGAGGAACGGCTCCAAGTTCGAGACGCCCACACTTTGGGGAAATCTGACGTCACGGGACCAGTAGCGCCCAACGGCGTGGGGTAAGTCGAGCCGGAGCCTGACCGGAGCAAGGCCTCCTCGCTTGACTATACCCATCCACCTTTTCTCTCACTGCTGGTACAGTTCCTCGCTGTCTGCTGTACTATACCGTCTATAACTTCACGGACGTCTTCTCAACTATGTCCGAACGCAATGGATCTGGTTCCGGAGGGAGCCATGGTCGGAGGTCGTCACCTTTCGATCATGATTATGTGGACGAGAGGTGAGCGCTGTGAACAGACTGTCAAGCAATCACCGCGTGCAAACACACCGCAGACACATGCAACAGTTCGCTGAGGCGCTACGGGCCGACGACTCTGCGCTGCTCAGCGACTTCACCGAGGTCCCAAACAGTCCGATCGTGGGGCCCCAACAGTTAACGAACCCACCTAACGGACAACGCGTGCGGAAGGTGTCGGCGTTGTCAGATTTCGCTCCGGTCAACCTGAAGGTGAAGAGGTATGTGTGGGTCTCTGGGTGTGCCCTCTATGCGCGCTCACAACCGTTCCGGCAGGCGGAGGCGTACACCCCGACCTGCACACAAGGGTCGCGAGTGGCTCTATCTCGTGCTACGATGGCCGTTACTGGTATGGTGCTTCTACCAATGCACAGCACAACACACAATAAACGAGTCTCACTACAGGGCCTCATATTCCTGTTTATCGCCGCACAATTCAGCATGTATATCTTGATCCGACAACTGGTGAACGCGAAGGAATGGGTCTCAGCATGTATGTACCGTCTTCGCTTCAGATGACTTGAACTGACCTCCGTGGCAGGGCGCGGACGCAGAGGTGTGCTTCGCGCTCGGCTCAGGAATGCGAAGACATACCAGGTATGTTTCCAGAACGATCGTGGGCGGCAAGAGACTCGGATTCTCACCAAGCTACAGGAATGGAAGGATGCTGCGCTCGCTCTCGACGAGCACATGCACTTCGACGACTGGAAGGTCTTGGATGAGGACCCGTATTACGATTGGAAGCTCGTGCGGAAGGTGCGTGGAAACAATTGCTTGTGCCGTCCGGCGGCTCAATGTGGTATGACAGGTTCGGCGCTCTCTGAAAGCGTCAAGGGAGAGAAACGATCCACGGGGTGTGCTTGGCGTACTGGAAACGTGCATCCGGACGAATTTCGCCGGGGTTGAATCTGCTAGGTAGGTCCGATCCTAGAATCACGTTGTACAGGGATGTCTGACGGCGGCCTTACGAACCAGATTGTACAGCGAGGTATGTGGAGACATGTGACGGATGGTCGTTTCCACGCTTACAGTGCTGCAGACGTACTATGGCACAAAGGTGTTGATAGAGTGTAGGTGATCTTAGCTCTTCTGTGACATCAAACCTAACATCTGTGTAGCGTACATCGACGAGGTAGAGAAGGCTCTGGAGTACATCCGGGAGACCCCAGAGCTATCCAACGAGGAGAAGAAGCGATTCTTCAAGAGCGCCAATACCAATCTCGGAACATCTGCCCTATGTCTGTCTGGCGGTGCTTCCTTTGGTTATTGTATGCTTTTTGATACTTCCGACCTGATGCTATGCAGAGCTAACGGTGTATTGCAACTCCTTAGACCATTTTGGTGTTGTTAAGGCATTCCTCGATCAAGACCTTCTTCCCCGTGTCATCTCTGGAACATCTGCGGGCGGTCTGGTAGCTGCGCTTGTCTCCACACGCACAGACGCCGAACTGAAAGAACTACTCGTGCCTGAACTGGCAAACCGTATCACTGCGTGCGAGGACCCCTTCAACATATGGTTCAAGAGGTTCTGGACCACTGGCGCACGGTTCGACAGCGTGACATGGGCGAAGAAGGTGGGTACCTCGCGCTCGTCCGCTTGTTCAGCGGCGCCGCTCATGGCATATATTTCGCAGGCATGCTTCTTCACACGAGGCTCGATGACATTCAGGGAAGCCTATATGCGTACCGGGCGCATCCTGAACATCTCAGTCATCCCTGCGGAACGTCACTCGTAGGTCCATCTATCACCGCATGCTAGTGTCTTCATCCTGAGTAGATGCACAGGCCAACGAAGCTGCTGAACTATATCACCGCGCCTGATACCGTTATCTGGAGCGCTCTACTCGCATCTGCTGCCGTACCTGGCATTTTGAACCCGGTCGTGTTGATGCAGAAGACGAAAGAGGGGAACATCGTGCCTTGGAACTGGGGAACCAAGTTCAAAGACGGCTCCTTGAGGTTCGTCCGGTACAACCGCTCATTCAAGGAACACCAGTATTGACCGTTTGTAGGGTCGACATCCCGGTCCAAGCGCTCAACCTTTACTTCAATGGTAAGCCGTCGAGGGACAAGTATTGCAGATTGGGCATCTGACCTCTCTCGTAGTCACACATCCCATCGTCTCGCAGGTCAACCCCCATGTGCATCTGTTCTTCTTTGCTCCTCAAGGTTCTGCGGGAAAGCCTGTCGCGCACAGCAAAGGCAAAGGTAAACGGCCGCCGAACGTCTTGCGGACATCGTTGCTGAGAATAGAACAGGGTGGCGAGGGAACTTCCTTCTGTCTGCTGCGGAGCAATGGCTGAAGCTAGAACTGACGAAGAACTTCAAGGTTGGTTGATTGTGGTCATAGTAATGCGAGAACCACAGGCTGAACTGCAGCACAGTTGATTCGTGACCTGGACCTTCTACCACAGTTACTAGGACAGGATTGGTCAAGCGTCTTCCTCCAGCGTTTCGAAGGTTCCGTGACGTGAGTTTGCGTGCTATTGTGGGATGTCGCTGAAAGCTGATGAAATTGTTGCTACTAGCATCTGGCCCCGCACGCGGTTCATGGTAGGTCTATCCGCCAGAAAATAGGACTGTTGCTGATGCACTTGACAGGATTGGGTGCACATTCTCAGCGACCCAGATCCAGCCGAGATGGAGAGATTGATGCGCATTGGACAGCTTGTAACCTGGCCCAAGGTATGTGCGGGATACTATACGCATGGATATAACTAACGTCGAGTAGCTTCACATGATTGAGAACCGGTATAGGCTCGAGAGACAGATCTTCCTCGGTCGCCAGAGCATCCGCAGGGCGATGCAAAGCAGCAGTCGCGAGCGGATGGCGCTCAAGACCGAGTCCATGCCTCAGGAACGCGTGCCGCCGCCGAACACAGGAACCAAGCTCCCGACGTTCGCCGGGTATCCCATGGTAGCGACTGCATCGGAGGAACCGTTGCCCATGGATACGGACGCCGAGGCTGCGTACATCAACGGTACCAGCGAGCGGGCGTCCCCCACCCACGCGTCCTCCTCCCCGCATGGCATCCCTGAACATGGCCACAGCCGCCCGCACCAGCCTCGCAGGCGGCGGACTCCGAGCCACTTCCACCCCGAGGATGGCACGTATGACGGCACTGAGGGCGACTTCGGTGCTGCGCCGCCCGATCCGCCACCGCTGCTCTCTGGGAGCGAGAACGGGCGGCACTCGACGCACAGGGAGCACCACGGGCACGCCTCACACACGTCGAGCCTGCTGAAGCGGCTGCGGAAGTCGTCGCTCACCGCTGCCTTCTCGCCATTCGCTTCATTGCGGCGGCCGGCGAGGGAAGGCCAGGAGCACACGCCCGAGCCGGTGTGGTCCGGGGATAGCTCATCGGACGACGACGACCTGTCGGTGCTGTCGTCGGCGCGGCGCAGCCGGTTCCCGTCGGTGTTCGAGCTGCACCAGGAGCTGGGCAGGAACGGCTCGGACGATGATGGACAGCTTGACCAGGACCCGGACAATTGAGAGTCTCGATGTATTTGTTTGGAATGATGTAATCCGCTCTTTTGCGCGCCTTGTCTCCTCTCATCATGTATATACACCACGCACGCATAATCCATCTATACCTTCTTGGAGTGTACGCGTTCGGGTGGATCTTGCATTGTTCTCCCCGTCGCGGTCGTCAGTACAGCGTTGGAACGCCGGATAAGGATAGCCGCTGGCGGCCCGGCGAGCGTCTGGGGGGAATGGGGTGGAAGCGGCCGTGGCTGGAACTTGGACTCGTACCGCATTGACATTCTCGAGGGCACGGTGCTCGGAATACCAGGACGCTCCTTTCCACCCTACACCCGCTCGCTGTGCCCATCGTCCGCCAGACCACCCCCTCAAGCACCCGCACGCAGCACCGTCGCAATGGCTGAGATGCAGGAGACCGGATCCGCGCCACAGTCCCCCGTCGCACCTGCAGCCACTCGCCCGGACCACGACGCAGTGGCGGCGGCGATCCAGCGCAGGATTGAAGCCGAGCGCGCACAGGCCGCCGCGGCGGGCCAGGGCGCGTCGTTCGACGGCAAGCACGAGAAGCGGCAGGAGTTCCGCAGGCTGATCGACCCGGGCATCCTCCGCCCGAATCCGCGCCCGCTCGCCCTCGAGGCGCTCCAAGTTCAGCCGCTTTCTTTTTGCTTGCTCGCGCGCCGCAGGGAGAAATGACCGTGTGCGCTTTGCGCGTGTGCTGCAGACGCTCCTGAAGCTCGCGCAGAACATCATCGACCACCCCGACGAGGCAAAGTACCAACGGTTCAAACCCACGAACGCGACCATCAAGCGCCTCCTGGTCGATCCTAGGGGGACGCTCGAGTATGCGGTCGCGGTGAGTGGCGGTCGTGTCAGTTCGAGTCGCACAGCCGGGCTCACATCTTTTCTCAACCAAGCTGGGGTTCCGTCCAGAAGTATGCATCCTGTTGTTCGTTCGTGCGGGAGCGAATGTGACTGAGCATGAGCGCAATAGGTGGAGAACTTTCAGCCGTTCTACATCTTCAACATGCGCCACATGGACGATCTCAAGATCGGCGCCGCCATGATTAAAGAGGCACTCGACCGCGAACTGGTCAAGGAAGAGCGGGACCACCGGCGGAGGGCAGACGAGAAGGCTGCCCATGAAGCCGCCGTGGCGCAGGTACTCGAGCCCCGCGCGGAGTGCCGCAGTACACCTTCTCACGCTGATGCTTCCTCGCAGGTCAAGCAGGCCTTCTACGACGACCGGAAGGGGAGGGCGGTTGTAGACGAGCGCGAGCGGATAGCTCGTACTGCCGCAGCAGCGAACCGTGCAGCAGGTTCCCCGGGGCCGTCTGCTGCCGTCGCCGATTACCGCCCGAAGCGTCGCATGCCCGGCTCTGGGCACACGCTCTCGGGCGAGGTGATCACCGTTGACGACGAGGACCTCAACGATGACGATGAGCACATTCCTGGCGGGCACGACGACGACTCGGACGTGGAGAACCGTCGCCCGTAGCCGCGTCCACTGACCACAAACTACCCGGTTTGTTGCGTATAAATTGTACTTGTATGCATTTTGAGGACTATCGACATTTGACGCACCCTGTCATGACATCCTGACGACTTTGAATCGCTACAAGAACCATGCAGTCCTGTGGATCGGGAACTGCAGCAGCAACCGCGCATGACCTTGGGCAGGTAAGTGTACGTACACGAGTCTCTGTTCAATGTGCCGAGCATTCACTGACCTTACCGCAGCAACAGAAGCATCCCTCCTGTTAGCGAGAAGCTCTCGGGAGGGTGAGGGTGCATGGATTTGCCTCGATACATAAGAGCGACCACCGTCTTGTCCTCACCGTGTCTTCGTTCTCCCTTATTCATCCTACCCTAATGGCTGTTGACAGAGCGAAGATCGCTGCAGCGGCGCAGCGCAACGTCCAGGCCCTCCGGAAGACCGACGCCTCCCGTGTCCTGTACACGCCATACGACGACGAGCACGAGGTCCGCCTGCGCTTCCGCAGGCTCATCGATTACGGCATTCTCGAGGGGAACAAGCCGGAGCTGGCACTGGAATCCCTCCAGGTCCGCCGCTCTCTCCTCGTACACAAGGGGAGACAGGTCTTGATGCATACGCTGATGTTCGCCTCTATAGACGGTGCTGCGGCTGGCGGAGAGGATCCTGGAGCACCCGTCAGAGGAGAGGTTCCGCAGGATCAATACCCGGAACGAGCGCTCCCGCCGGCTCATCATGCAGCCCAAAGGCGTTCTTCAGCTCATGGTTAACGTGAGTGCTCCGATAGCCTCGAGGCTAGTGCGCGTCGATAACGAGGCATGTGACACCATGTAGCTTGGCTTCCGAGAAAAGGTGTGGACAGAGACGCACCGAGCGTCCGGGGGTAGTAACGTTAACCTCGGTGATAGACGATCGATTTCGAGACTTGCTACGTCTTCAGCCAGAAGAACACCAACGAGCTCCGGGTCGGGGCTTCCATGATCAAGGAGGTTCTCGCGCGCGAACGCGGGAAATTCGAGAGCGAGGAAGAAAAGCAAGAGCGACAGTTGGCGGAACGCAGGGCTCATGAAGAGCAGGCACGTTTGTTGGAACCACCATGCGGCCTTGAGCGTTGCTGAGCTCACTAGGACCTCGGTAGATCATGCTGCATTTCTTGGACGATCGTAAATCTGTGGCGGCTCGGGCGCAGCGTGAACGACACTCGGGTGTCCAGGCCTCGAAAGGGATCCCGGCACGCAAGCCTGGCACACCGCGCAAGGCAGATATTGTTACCATCTACGGCACCGAAGGAAAGTAAGAAGCTCCAAGAACATCTATTCAAAATGTGGTATAGCGAGTTGCGACGTGCAAAAGGATGGCATGATACAGCGAAGGAGTCCATAATTAGTGGCTGTAGCATGCACAACGAGTCCATATCTTCAGTCGTCCTCGTCAACTACCTCCTCTTGCAGGTCCGACTTCGAGCAACGTTCGAACAGGAACGAGACAGATCCTCCAGGGACTTCTTCGCGCGACAAGCACGGCTGCTCGGCCAAGATCTTGTCCGTGGCATCGAAGAGCTTTTCCGACAGCGTCTGAGGGGCGGACGATGAGTTGGAGGGGCTGCCACCATCGGTCGAGTAGATGAGGTGGGTGAGCATGTCGTCCTGCACCCTGTCGGCCGCTCCAGGCCGGAGGCAGTTGATGTGAGTCCATTCTCCGAGGGCGGCGAGCTGGGCACGTTTCTGCTTCAGGTACTAGAGGTACGGTGTCATGAGCGACAGCAAGGGATATCGTGCTAGGCATCAAGCTTACCGCGCTGTCAACCTTGTTCACGTCCTCGGGCTTGACTTGCGACGCGGCCATGAAGCCTTTGATGAGATCCTCGTCATCGCTCGACGATTTCGTCTCTACGTCGTCCAGATTAAGCATCTTTGCGTCGTCGGATCCGGGAGCGCTCGTTGTCCCTTCACAGGGGCATTCCAGGAGGTCATGCGTATTGCACGCCGTATGGGGATTGATGGTGAAGATGTCCAGCAGCTAAGACATCTGTCAGTGGCACTCAAAGGAAGTCGCCAGGTCATGCTACTCACATCTTTACGAGTGAAAGAGTCCGATCTCGACTCAGACGAACCCTACGGACATTATCAGTATACGAGACAAAGAGGGCTGCATCGGCGAAACTACGCACAGAACCCATGAGCGCTGATGATGGCGACCATCCGTTAATGGTGGGAGGTCTCCGGATGAGACCTGACACTCACAATCACTCAAGCCTAGCTTCGTCACCTGGCGTTGGTATATTTTCTCTGATATTTCGGATGAGCAGCTAGTGGTGGGGGTGATACTATACACACGCACCATCGATACTACCTGTTGTGAGGAAACGGTAGATGTATACGGGGCGCTTTTGCCCATCTCTGAGTGCCACTGAGTCAGCAAGCATCGCAACAGTCCTTAGTGGCACGTATCTCACCGATGGATACGAGCCATGGATTGCAGGTCGTGACTGGGATGTGTCAGCTTGAGCTTCCAAAACACAGTATGCGCGAAGTCGCTGACCTAGGATTCCAGTCCGAATCGATGAGGCACAGACGGGACGCCCCGATGAGATTCAGTCCAACTCCACCAGCCTTCGAGCTGAGCAGAAAGAGAACTGGAGTAACAGTCACTATCGGGCACTTCAAAGGAAGCTAAGGTCCTACATCGCTTGGCTTGAGGCGACCTATTGAAATCATTCACGTATTCCTGACGTTTGGGTGTAGGAGTACTCCTATACGAAAATGTGAGTGATGCGCAGTCGCCCATACGAACCGAGAACCTACCCGTCTAGTCTGTGGTATGTGTACGACTTCTTCCTGCAATAGGCCTCTATGATGTTAAGGGTAGACGTGTAGTGAGAGACTATGATGCATTTCTCCTGGGTGTGCTATGGGTTCTATGTTAGTGAGTCATCTGCGAGCAACTCGATCGACTTACCTTATGCAGCGCGCGCAGTAGCGTAGCGAGTGCGCTGAGCTTGCCTGAGTAAATGGAAACATGAGCACGGTTAACGAGAATTTCAATGGCGGGGCTTACCGCTGAGGGTGACGTCTTCAACTTGCGCTCGTTCGGGCAGCAGCTGAAGGGCCTCCTCCACCGCATTCCTCTTGATCACGTCACCGCCTTGCTGAGCTTTGAGCCTCGCCTGGTCGGCAGTGGCCTTCAGGAGTATAGGACTATTGCTAATCTTCGTGAGCATGTTGATTAGAGCCAGCGACTCAGCCGTCGAATTGCGGACTAGATTGTCTAGTTTGTCGTGCGATAGAAACTTCTCAAAAATAGAGAGTTGCAGTTTGGTTGGTGTAACAAACACGACATATTCGTCTAGAAGCATCGAAGCCTTCAACATGGCGTCCTGGAGGTAGCGGTGTACCATACTCACGCTTTGGTGGCAAGAATTTCTTCAGGATCGTAGCCTCCCTTCGAAGGACGAAGCTCTTGGCGATGGAAGTAAGCTGGAGAATCAGCCAGTCAGACGGCAACGAAGCCAGCACCACCCATAAGGAATGCTTACTTGTGCAGAGCGTGCCTCGCCGAGTTCGGCTTCCTTGGCACTACATCCCGGCGCACGACTCTTCAGAATGGGTGTCTCATATACCCGCTTGAACGTGGTGTAGTCATCTGTAAAGACCGAATCAACGATTAGGTCCCATGGGTATGAAATGGACACCAACCTAGCAAGCCTGGGTTGCAGAAGTCCGCCTGTACAGACATGAGCGAGCTGTCAGTGCAGTCACGCATGGCACTCACCATCGCGTGGAACTCGCTCAACTCGTTCTGAATCGGGGTACCTGACAAGATGATGCGCCGGGGCGTTCTGAGTGCCTCGAACATCGTTGACGTCTTGTTATTAGCAGACTTCAGCCTGTGACCTACATAGCTGTTAGGACAGCCCTTGTTCTTACTATGTGCACATACCTTCGTCACATATTATCAGACCGATGGGAGGGCTGCAAGTAATTTGAGCCGACAGCTCGAGATGCCGATCCACTCCTCAACTTACTGGCAATAAGCTAGGTCGTTGCTACCATCGCATATATGAGCGGGTAAACAGGTAAGCAAAAGTATGATGCTCACATAACGGTGCGGAGGCGTTCATAACCAATGACCAGTACCTGGTGAATCTTGCTTTTGTGGTGTCAGATGCTGTCAGAAGACGGATTCAAAGCGACCTACGAATTGAGAAACTGCTTGATCGTCGACTTGTCCTTGTCGCCGACAAACACCCCAACACGATCCTTGCCCAACCTACCCTACTGTTCAGATAGCGCAAGCGGGAACAAAAGGTGAGGAACACACCACTTGTGGAACTCGTTCTTCCAATTCTGTGGGTATATTTGAGATGATCATTCACTGCACACACGCCGCACATTGAGAAGCTACCCACATTGATTAAGGAGACAGGGCAAACGATCAGCACTTTGCCTACAACAGGTCCCGCGCCGGCATAGGGGTTCTGTTCTGCAGAATAGTGAGTTGAACTGTACGCCGCATATTGGAATATATTGAGCGTACTGAGGAGAGTCCATACAAGTGCGATTGTCTTGATCATATCGTCACGTACTGTCTTTCTTCACACTCGATGAAGGACACTCACCTGCAAGGTTTTGCCCATACCCCTGGAGCATGTGTCAGCATGTGAATCATAGCACAGGGCGTAGCAACCTACATCTCATCAGCTAGGATGCATCCTTGGCCTTCATGCTTGCGTAGGCCCATCACACATTCGTAGAGGAACTGGACACCTACTCCGCAGGAATCAGCGACAAAATACGACATTTTAGGTTTAAGGACCTGCCTTCTTTCTGATGAGGACGGAGGTGACGACCTAGTACCGGATCGACGACCACGGGAACGACAGGCAAGTTCCTGAGAACATGTCGGTTAATTAAGTACAGCTGTGAACACGATGAACGGAGCAATACTTCTTATTGAACTTAGCTTGATGCTCTTTGCTGGGTGTCTTCATGACGACTGCTCCTGGGGCATCCGGTTTGTGACTATATGCGCGGTTCAGCTGAAGCACACGACGACGGGGCAGACCACATACAGTGGGCCTTTCGCTTTCGGCTTTGGTGCCGCTCCATAGAACGAGGAAGGAGGGATGAACTTCTTTGCTGATGCAGGGGAGTTCACTGAAGGACTGGAGCTCGATGCTCCTTCTTGCGATGTTCTTCTTGCCTCAACAAGGAAAGACGACCTTGGCTGGGAACTAGATCCCTCGCTGAACTCTGGATCCACCGGTGGCTCGGTTGAAGAGCCTACAACCACAGGCAACTCCGAACGAGAGATCTCAGAGTCGAGCTCAACTTCCCTGTTGCCGACGAAAGCCCGGTACCCGTTGTACAGCGGGAGACCGTCCCATTTCTTGCTACCCAATCTGTCGGGAATGTGTGTAAGGAATCTCCAGGGTTTATCGCGACCGACTCACAGAAGACCGGCATCAGACAACAAGGTCAGCTTCTCCCCTTCAAGCAGCACATATCCATCTCCGTCCCACGTTTTGTGCTTCTTCTGCTGTGGCTTTCGCCTAAGAGGACTATGAAGTCACATGCTGGGACGAAAGCAACAATCATACCAGTTCGCCGTCCAGTACGCGTTGTTCCCAGATACCTTTGAGGATGACTTCTCAGCAGAGACCAAGTTGACCGCCTCCAATGCAACACCACGTCTCTCAGCTTGCGCTGGAGTGGGTACAGCGTATGCGGGGTTCTTGCCCTCATTGAGTGTCTTTGGGCGGAGGGGGACGAAAGACTTCGCGGCACTGGGACGAGAGGTTGTAGCCGGCGAGTCCGGAATGCCTCCTCTTCCGAAGCATCTACCAGAGAGGAAGTCTTCCCTGGAAAGCTTGTGGTCGATCTCGACCTCGCGACTACCGATAGTAAATTCTGAGCCTTCGCCGAGCTTATGCGTGCCTTCAATCCCGTGTGGTTTGCCGCTAGCGAGTCTATGCATGCGCAGTTGCAGCATGGTTTTAAGGCGCAAACACGAGTACTCACTGTCTATTGTCCGAATCGTATAACGTGCACTTGTTCCCGCTCACGACGAGCACCGCGTCTCCATCCCACGTCTTGTGCTTCTTGTATTGGGGATTACGCCTGCCAACCACGTCGCATACATACCAAAATCAAGTATGACGCGTATACTGACCATTGAACCATCCAGTAGTGATCTCCTTCCATGGCGGAGACACTAGGCGCACCGTTGTTCTCGACTGCCTGTCGTTTTCGCGCCTCAAGATCATGGTGGTCGGATTTCCGTTTAGCGGAAGATGAGTGCGCGGGACCTTGGAAAGGCGGCATAAAGTAAGAAGGCAGAGATTCAACCTATCAAGTGCAGAGGTGCGTAGCGGACGCGAGAGTGTGCGGTGAGAGAGCACAAAGCTGAAAGGCGCTGTGTAATCGACGCGTCGCGACGCGTCTTGGGATACACGTGCCCGCGTCTATTGTGGCGGCAGCGTAGGCGGCACGGCCCTGTCCCGATGGCTTTCGTCTACCCAGACTGCGTGGCATCCAGCGAGGCTACGAGTAGAACCCGAGGATAGCAGTACTTAGAAGCGCGACAAGCACACACAAGACAACATAATGATTACGGTATGTTCATATTGGGTACACGATTAGTCAACACGGCGCGTCGTCGTAGGCATCGTCCAGGATTCATTCATGATTACGTCTGTGCAGTCATCCACAAGACCTCCCCGTTCAGGCAAACGGATATTTTGAGCGGTCGAGCTTGGCGACGGACGCCCGGGCGCCGCCCGCGGGAATCGACGGACGGGGTGGCGTCGGGAATTCACTGAGAGTGGACATCATCAGCTTCGTGGGCGACTCATCTCCTGCAGCTGAACCTCCAGTCAGTTTCGCTGAACGCTACACACCGATCTAATGGCAGGACTTACCACCGCTGTTGGTGGTATTGAACAGCTTCGCCCTCTCAGTGATGAGCGCGCTGCTCCTCGGACCGCGGGGCGCCGCCGCGCGGCTGGGCATCGTGTTCGACCTGCTGAGGCTGCCGTTCACGCCCGGAAAGCGGGAGACAGGCGACGCGTCCGTCGGCGTCCTGTAGCTCCTCTGCACGTCGTCCGGAGGCGACGAGAGTTGAGGGGTGCCGCGCATGGGCGAGCGCCGCTCCTCGACAGGGTTCATCATGGTCTGCTGCCGGCGAACAGGCGCGGGCCCCGCGCCCGGCTCGGGCACCGCAGGTAGAGGACCGAACGTCGACAAGGGCCGAGGCGCAGCAGCAGAGGAGATCCGGCGGTGCGCCGCTGGGTGGGAGGGGAGGCCAGACAGGCGGTGCAGCGTCCGGGAAGGCGACGAGCCTCCGGACGCTACTGTGGAGGAAGGTGCTGGCGGACGGGCGCCGGCAGGCCGAGAGGGGGGAGGAGCCGGGGGTCGCGAACTCACAGTGCCGGAGCGGGTACGCGAATGAGTTGGCGGGGCAGGAGCGAAGGACACGCGACGTGCGGTAGCCGCAGGAGCGGGAGCAGGCGCTATGATGATCTCGAAGTCTGGCTCCGGAGGCGAGAAGGGTTCTGGTACTGGTGCACTAGCCCGTGCTGGCGCAGGTGAAGGGGCGATGGTAGTGACGAGCTCGAACTCCGGCGCAGGCGGCGAGAAGGCTTCAGGTGTGATCGGACTCGGCGTCGCAAGACTCGATGATGCGGGACTCGACATAACGGGACTCGGTTCGGCGACGACGACCATCGGCAACCCCAACTCGACCGGAGAGTGCTCCGTAAGCACTTGTTTACGCAGGTCCAAGTGAGAGAAGGTTGGTCGTTGGCGGGCGGGCTGTACCGCAGCGAGTACCTGCTCATGGAGCTCCTGGTGAGTGAACTTGGGCTTCCTGCGAGCTGCCACAGGTGTAGCTGCGGGGAATGGCACCGCAGAATGAACCTGCGCGCGCAACTCCATGTGCGTGAACTTGGGCAGCCCACGAACGACACCCTGATGCGGTACACGAGACAAGGCGGGAGAATGGTCCCAAGAGCCAGGGTAGATCTCAATGTGGGGGTATACCGAGGGATCTATGAGACCAATGTGCCGTGAGTGAATGCCCCACTATCCGTGAAAGAGGTACTCACAGATGACCAGGTAGGGGTACTGGCCATGGGGTACCGCAGGCGTCATGCGAATTTGGCCTACTTCAATCGTTGCCTCGATGCCTGCAGAGACCGCCGGATATATGGACAGGTAGGGATACACAGGGGGATCTGTCGCGCGACGTACAGTCAGCATACACTCTCCATCGTAACATCAATGAATGCAACTCACAGGGACAGACGCTCGGGTAAGCCGCGCTGAGGTGTACAGAGACAGGGGCCCCTACACGGCCGAGCGGGAGGGGGTGGCGAGAAATCGGCGAGAAGGGTGTCAAGTCCCGAGCATTCTTGGGCAAGGGCGGGACTGGAGGGGCGACGCCACGCTTCAGGGATGCCTTGCGTGAATGCGTTCGTACGGACGGTCTGGCAGAGGGCCTCAGCGACAGAGATGGCTTAGTCGCGCCTGCGGGGCCAGTGCGAGCTGAGAGCGTGGATGAAGCAGAGCGCCCAGGATAAATCCACGCAAGGTTATGGGGGTATACCGCGGGATCTGATAGCATGAGGTTTAGCGGGTGACCACGAATAAGTCGCGAGTCACTCACAGATATCGAGGACTAGGTACTGAGGAACCAGCTTCACCATAACGCCGTCGTCGACGCGCGCTTTGGAATGTGAGACCTCCGGGTATATTTCCTGCAAGTTCCAAGGGTATACTGCCGGGTCTTCCGGGACAGTTTCAGTGTTCGCGCTCATCGAAAGCGACCCACAAAACTCACAGATATCGAACGCAGGGTACGCCTTAGAAAGCGCGATGGGGATACTTGACCGGGTTGAACTCTTCACAGTCCGTGTTGTCATAGAAGGGTCTAGGGCAAACAGTCAGGACAAGTAGAAGAACAGAGTAGCTCGACACACAGATATCAAACACCGGGTAGTGAAACTGTACACCGACCGACACCGAGCGCGAGCCGACCTTGGAGATTGGCTTCGCAGACACAGACGGGTAAACGTGATCCAGACTGTATGGATACACGGCAGGATCTACACAAACAATTCGGTCAGAAGTTGTATGATCTGCATGACGGCTAATCGACGTACAGATGTCGAACGTCGGATACAACGCCTTGAGTTGTACATTGATCACCGGAGTCGTCCGCGTCGCAGAGTTGTTGTTGACTGAAGGGTCTAAAATGGTGTGCATTAGGCGGTGAGGGCCTAAAGCGGCTAATAACGACTCACAGATGTTGAACACCGGGTACTGGGAGGCCACACAGACCAAGACAGACGAGAGCGAAGAGCGCGCGATGACAGAGACAGTTGCGATACTTCCATTGAATCCATTAGATACCGCAGGGTAGATGGTGAGATACGGGTAGACTGGGGGATCTGCACAAACGCCGATCGTCAATTCCGCATGTATAAAGAACATTACCAGGAGACGTACATGGTTCCACGTTAGGGTAGGAAGCCGAGAGACGCATCGAAACCACCTTGGTATCAGGGCCCGTGACAGACACCCCAGCAGGATAGATGTTGAACGATGGGTACACCGCCGGATCTGATGTGGAACCACGTCAGTGAAAATCATGGCCATGGTGAGACCCGCACTTACAGAGATCAAAGAGGGGGTATGTCGCACCAGTAACTACCGCCGGCGTGCTGAGCTTATGATCGTCTAGAGTCAGGAGACTTGGGTAAATGTCGAACGAGGGGTACACCGCAGGGTAGATGTCCAATACTGGGTAGCCGAGCGCCGTAGAAACCGTCTGAATGCCTTGGTCCCCCGAGGTCGTCACAGGGCACATGTAAGGCCATACCTGTTTCCATGGTCCTCGGTCCGCACTAGAGCCGTAAGGCGGGACGGTGTAAGGCCACACATGTTCCCAGGGCCCCGTTTCCGCACCGTCAAGCTTGGGAGAAGGGGCGGTGTACGGCCACACCTGTCTCCAAGGCCCTGCCTCTGCACTGGACTCTGGGGAAGGAGCGTTGTAGGGCCAAACCTGGTTCCACGGCCCCTCCTCCGTGTGAGCAACAGGAGGAGGGAAGACGAAACCTTCCATCCTGGCAGCCTCCGCACGTTCCTCATTACCCGTCGCAGCAGCGTCAGCCACCTGGACGTATGGCCAGACGTGTTGCCAAGTCGAAGCCCGTGCGGCATCGCTGTAGGGCCAGACTTGCTTCCAGGTCGCAGCCTCTCCCTTGCTGCTGTCGTTGTAAGGCCAGACATGCTGCCAAGTCGAGACCTTGCCAGCATCGTAGTACGGGAAGACGTGTTGCGAAGTGGAAGCCTTCTCTGCGTTGTAGTAGGGGTAGACGAGTGTATAGGGTTGAGGAGCAGGGGGGCTACGGCGGAACGATGGGCTGCCAGGCACGCTGGACATTCCTCGCTCGCCAAGATCGGGCGACGGAGCACGAGAAGACATGACGGGAGACGGCGGGTAGGACAATGGGGCTCCCCAGGACGTTGCCGTCGTGGGCGTAACGGGCCTGCTGGACAAGCACCTAGCGCCAAGGTCAATGGACGGAGCGTATGCTGAGAGCTCCGGGGACGGAGGGTATGAAAGCGGGGCTCCCCAGCTCGTTGCCGTAGACGGGGTCCTCGGTGCATCGTCGAGCATACGCCAAGCGAGGTCCGGGGACGGAAGACGTGACGCGTACGACACAGGCGAGAACGGGAAGTACTCGTCGTCAGGGCCAAAGGACGTGCAAATAGAAGGCGTGAGACAGACGGAGCCCTCCATTCGCCTATCCATGTGTACGGAAGGGACGCGGTCCCACGATACGAGGGACTCCAGCTCTGAGTCGTAGTCTGGAGGACCTGCGGAGGAGACGGACCAGGTGTAGTCGTCCAGGTTCAGTTCCGAACGAAACTCGGAGGTACTCGCGGTGGGAAGGTCAGGCATCGTGTTGGGCATGTTGGCAGGATCGAGACTTGTCTGGCCAGTAGCAGCTAGCGGACTGCGCACCGCCGCAGTGGCACTCATACGCCATGATTGGACGCGGTTGTCAAAGTACTTCTTGGCGGTGGCGGGTTCGTCCTCCTGGACGATGGGGGACAGCGACTGAATGACGGGCACCTGCCTGGTCGTCTGGCTGGGGGGAGACTCATCGCGCGGCACCAACTTGGAACCGGGACGTGCTGAAGGACCGTCAAGTCGGTCAAGAAGAGACAGCTTCTTGATGTTGCGACTGGACGCCCTGGCAGGTTGCACAACAGAGATAGTGTCCGTTTGATCGTCCAACGGCTCGTTGATGGACGTCTGGCTTTCCGCCCGCCAATGCGACATGGACGGGGCACGGGAAGGAGTGACCGACTGTGGGACATCGGCGTACTCGCGGCGAGACGAGGACAGCCAGGAGTCATACCACCGGGCTTTCGACAAGTCAATGTCGAACTCTATCTGGCCACTGATTGGCAGCTGTTGGAGAGGCAGGGACGGCGAGCGGGCCTCGAAGAGATGTGCCCACAGGACCGGCCACGACTCGTCGGAAACGCGCGGGCTGAGGGAAAGGCCGCCGTGAGTCGTGTGTAGGTACACACAGATACCGGAGATGCTTGGGAAGCTGAACTCCCGCGCAATGGCGCCTAGCTGACTGTTGAGCTGAATACGGCGTGAGTGGACAGCTGAGCGGCACTGGGGCAAAGGCGTACGTACCGTCGGGTATAGCGGCATGAGGAGACCGCTCGACAACCGGCGAGTCGGGCCAGACGAGAGGGTGTGGCCGAGGTGACCGTGCTCCCTGGCAAAGGAGAGAGGCGGGATCACGACCACTAGCCACCTCAGGCCTCTCTGCACCACCCTGTCTCGAGCCTCGCGTGGGCCAGTGTTCAGGTAGGTGAACGAAGGCCGCTTCCTGTGGTGGCTGGCAAAAGGAGAGTCGAGGGTAGAGGGAGGTTGCTGAGGCGGAAAGGATTCGGTCTCTAGTCCAGCCATAGTCTGCGCGGGGGGAGGGGCCTGCTGAGCGAGAGCCTCGTAGTCCGTGTCCGGGGGAGTAAGTGGGTGAGCAGGGCGAGGGAAGTCGACTAGATAAGACCGTTGGGCACGGTGGCCGGAAGGCATCGGTGCAGTGAGGTGGGACATTTGGCAGGACGTACGGCGCGTAGATAGGTCGGACTGAGAGAGCGAATGGGTCGGAAACCGCGCTGTCTAGCAGCACAAAACACGCAGGCGGCGGACGGAGCGCTGCAGGTGCAGAACGAAGGCAAGCGAAGGGAAGGGGTCTAGAAGAGCGAACGAAAGAGAGGGACTGACGGAGGCGTACGCGTTAATGAAGCTAAGGACGAGACGAAGCAGGTGATTGGATCACAGCGGCATCAGACAGGCGTTCGAAATCTCCAAGGCGACGGTGGCAATCCTTGGGATGAATGAGGCACAGCCAGAGAAAGAAAACCTGCTTTCAGCTGGGAGCCCTGGCTCGAGTCGTGCGGCGGGGGAAGAGGACGAAGGAGCGAGGGAAGCCTGAGCTCACCGTGGATCTGCACAGAGCGCACTTTAACGTTTCCCGAGCCGGTGGCCATGGTACCACGGGCGCTTCTGCAGGCACTCTGATCGCTGTATATCCGCTTTCGGACAGGCGCAATCATCCCACGTGGCTGCCCCTCGCAGCCACCCGGCGCTTGCCTGGTCTCAGTACTCCTCCGAGCGTCCGACCGTGACCTCTGCGCGCACGATGGAGAGCAGGCTTGCCCAGTTCGCGGCCCTGAACCAGAAAGACAAGGCCACGGCCTACCAGTCCCTCCTCTCTGAGATCCTCTCCCGTAGCGATCAGTCAAATCTCACAGCGGAGATCCACACGCTCATCGACAATGTCGTCAATCAAGAGAGCGTGGGCCTCGTCATTAGCAGAGGCGTCCTCTCCGAGCTCGTCAAGGCCCTCTCCGAGGGCAAGGTCAAGGACCCTGAACAGCGTAAACAGATAGTAGAGGACACACTGCGCATAGTTCAGCCGCGCATCGTGAGCTATGAGGAGCAGGTGAGCATGCGCACGCCAACCTGGGATAGTGTGGCGCTGAGGACCGTGCGTACAGGTGAACTCGTTGCGGTTCCAACTGGCGGATATCTTCGAGGAAGAGGAGTCATGGAGTGAGGCCGCGCGAGTACTCATGGGCATCTCGCTTGATTCCGGTCAACGGTGAGCAGGTCGTGTCCTAGAGCACGCAGGAACCTCACATGTACGCAGATCACTCCCCGATGAAGAGAAGCTGCGAGTATATGTCCGCATAGTCCGATTGCTGCTTGAAGACGAGGACTCTGTAGAAGCCGAACGATACTACAACCGCGCCGCACTGCTCGCACATTCCACAACAGACAAGGAGACGCAGCTGCAGTTCAAGCTCTGCCAGGCGCGGATCAGCGACTACAGCCGGAAATTCCTCGAGGCCGCCAGCAGATACCACGAACTGAGCTGGGTGCCGGAGATTGATGAAGAGGAGCGCAAGCATATGCTGTACGTTCTCTCCCAAGCGTACGCGCCACCGTCATCTTGACGATCCGCCCTCCAGGTCCGCAGCGATGACCTGCGCGATCCTCGCGCCCGCGGGCCCGAACCGGTCGCGCGTGCTCGCGTCGCTCTGCCGGGACGAGCGCACGGGCGAGCTGCCGTCGTTCAACGTGCTCCAGAAGATGTTCCACGACCGGATTCTGCGCGCGAGCGAGATCAAGGAGTTCGAGGGCACGCTCAAGCCGCACCAGCTCGCGAAGATCGCGATCTCGTCCAACGACCGCCTCGCGTCCGCCGTCGCCGAGGACGACCAGGCGAGCGACCCGACGATCAGCACCCGCAAGGGCCCCGCGACGGTCCTCGACCGCGCCGTCATGGAGCACAACCTCCTCGCGAGCTCCAAGATTTATAACAACATCACCTTCCGCGGGCTCGGCGCGCTCCTCGACCTTACCCCTGGGGCCGCCGAGACGATGGCACGCCGGATGATCGAACAGGGCCGACTAAAGGGTACGATTGATCAGGTCGAAAAGTTGATTTCGTTTGAGGTCATGGGCGAGGACGATGGCGCGCAGGGCAAGGCCGGTGGTCTGGGCGACGTCGAACAAGTCGAAGAGGACACTGGAGCGCCGTTCACGAAACGGTGGGATATGCAGATTCGCCTGACAGCAGCGAACGTAAGGCTTCCCAGTTAGCCGTCGACGACTCGTCGCTCATTGTGCTTTCTAGGTGGAGACGATCGTCCAACATCTCACGGAGAAGGGACTGGTATCGTTCGAAACGGTACAAGCATAAACATGCATTACGATATAGGAGATGCACTTCTGATAGCGCTTGCTGGTAGAAGTCCATGCGGGAGAGTGTACGATGTGTACGACAATACATAGCATCCTGGACACATAACATCGCGAGCTCGTCATTCCTGCTCGCCGCCACCCTCCTCGTCCCTCTTGCGCTTCTTCTCGCGCTCCCGCTTCGTCTCCATCTCGTGCCACTCCCCTTCGAGCGTCGACAATCTGGAACAGCATGAGCGAGCGAAGTAAACAGTGCGAGGGTTGTAACACACCCAATGGGTGCCATCTCAGCCGGCTCTTCATGGGTGAAGTATGGTGCATCCAGCGCTTGTGCAGCTGTGATGCGACGCTCTGGGTCGTAGGTCAACAGCCGCTCCGCGAGGTCCAGGCCAGCAGGTGAGAGCCATCTGAACAGGTAAATCGTCAGTCATGCCGTAGATACAATGATTGGGATACGTACTTCTTGAACAGCTCTCTGAATCGGTTCGGAATGACCTCCGTTGGCCTGAGGAGCTCGTACCACGGCAGACTGGTGATACCGGGCCAGGCGTCAACTGTGGGGGTGCCCATGATCTTGTACACGACGTGGACTTGGTGGATCTCATCCGCGCCTTGGAACACAGGCTTCTTTGTAAATAATTCGAGCATGATACACCTGTAGGAGCGGTGAGAAATGGCAGATGAACACGGCATATATGCTCTTACCCTGCGCTCCACATATCCACCTCCGGCCCATATACGGTTGCGCCTAGGAGCAATTCGGGCGGTCGGTACCACTGAGTGATCACTCGGTTTGTATAGTCGTTTTTTCGGCGTTTCTGGTAGAACCGTGCCAAGCCAAAGTCTGCGAGCTTGAGCTCTCCACGGTTGTTGACTAGGATGTTTGACCCCTTAATGTCGCGATGGATGACTCCCTTGTGGTGGAGGTAGCTGAGCCCGGAGAGCATTTGGCGGCAGAAGGACTTGCGGTGCGCGTCGTTGAACTCGAACTGCGTTTGCGATAGGACGCCAGTGAGGTCGTGATCCATATACTCGAAAACCATATACACCGAGCCTGCAAAGACAGTCAGTTGCCGTCCCGCAAGGCCGACGAGGAAAATGAGGCTGACCTTTGGACACCAGCATTTCGTAGAGCTGTACGACGTTGACATGTCGCAAGGACTGCAGAAGTTTGACTTCCCGCATTGCAGTCACAGGGAAGCCGTCCTTCTCCGACTCCATCCTGATCATCTTCAAAGCTACCATGCGCCCGTTCACCGTGTTGCTGGCTTTGAAGACCTTGCCAAAGGTACCTGAACCAACCTGACCGAGCACGACGTACAACTGCTCCTTGATGGCGACCTGTTCTGGAGCTTGGACAACATTCCTCGGTCGAAGACGTCGCGAACGTTGATTGCTAGAGGACGACTTCTCATCCCGGTAATCCGGGGATCGACGAGGGCTGTCGTCCATATCGTAGGACGAACGACGTTCATGTTCACGCTGTGGAGAAGCGTCACGGCTTGGCGAACTATCTTCACCAAGACGAGTGGTCTGCAACTCCGGAGAGTCCGGCTGTGGAGTGGGAGCTCGTTGTCGTAACCGCTGGGTAGGAGGTGGAGGTGTGTCTTCATCATCATCCCCAGGGAAGAAGCGCTTGAGCGAACTGCTGGCTTGCCCGATAGGCTTGAAGCCGGGCTTCTTTCCTGTTGACGACGTTGACGCTGGGACTATGGCGCTGGGACGAGAACTTGAGGATGGTGATGGGGACTTGCGACGAGGAGAGGGGAGCTTGGGGGGCGGCATGGATTTGGAACCCGGCATACTCGGACGCTCAGGCAGACCAGGGAAGAGCTACCCTCACAAACATTAGAAATGGATAATTCGAGACGCGCTACAACACACCTCAGATAGTTTGCCGTTCGTGCTCCTATTGTTGCCTCCTTTTCCTTTCCGGTTTTGACCATTGCGGAATGCATTCCCCTTGGGCAGAGGAATGTCTTTGATAGTGGTCGCAGGTGGGAGGCGATGCTTGGCTTTGGGGGGCTCTTTGGGGCTTTGAGTGGGACTGCGAGATCGGCTACGACTATAGCTCGACCTCGACGACACGCTCCTTCGTCTCCCACGTCCTCGGCTACTTGTGCTTCGTGGTGAAGAAGGTGGAGTACGTGAGTATCGACGGTCACGGCGAGGATCCCGCCCCCGGTGTCGGTCAGCGTACCCTGGGCTGCGACCACCACGGGGAGGACTGTCATCCCTTCTTCGGCGCTTCGGAGTATCGAGCGAGCGAGATCGACTACGGTAAGAGCGACGAGAGTAGCACGACTCCGCCGGGGAACGAGAACGTCCGGGTGATGAGGAGCGTCGCTGCCAACGTTTCCCAGTTGAGGGAGGAGCATGCTTCTTGGAGGAAGGCGCATCCCGACGAGTCCAACTGCAAAGACAGTGTGAACATAGAGCTGACTAGAAAAGCGACCACACAAACTTGTTCAACTGGTTGTCGTCGTCGCGCCAACTGCGTTTTTGCTTGCCATGAGAAACGTTGTTGCTACCGCTCTTCTTGCTGCCCTTGCCCTTGTTCTTCGACTTGTTCGAGTGAGAGTTCTGGTTCCGTTGGTTTGCGCTTGAACCGCCATCTCGGCGAGCAGGTTGCCACGTCGCGGCAGGTTCCCAAGATCGTTCCTCGCGATGGGAGGGCTCACCATGGCCGGAAGACCACTGACGAGGTGGGTCGTCCCAAGCATGCGAGGCTGAAGAGGGCTTGCGAGACTCCCACCCATTATCCCTCTGCCAATCCCGCTGCGACCCATCTTTGCGATCAGCTTTCCAGTCGTTTTCTCGGCGAGAATTGCCACCGCGACCTTCGTGTGATGATCGTTCGTAGCCGCCAGCGCGGTCCTCGTAACGTGCAGGTGTCCAGCCTAGGGGATCCTGTGGAAATTGTGCTGAATAGACGTGGTCGTGGCCGTTTGGCCACGGTGAGGAAAGGAAAGAATGCCGTACGTCGTTGTGTCCACGCCTCGCCCAACCATCCCCCTCCCTGACATCCCGAGGCTCCCCTCCTCGTCCACGCTCTTCCCTACGGTCATACGCGTATCGTTCAGGCTCGTCGGTCATGCGCCAACGATCGTCGACGTCGTACCGGCCTCGTGGAACAGTGTCATCGCTTCGCATGGTGTGGTCGGTGCGAGAGGGTCGTTGCGAGCGTCGAGCGTAGCGATCTTGTTTGAGTGTGTGAGCCTACAGGCGTTCGCTGACGGTGATTCGTGATGCCAAACCTGCACTGGGCTCCTCCTCGTCTATTCCTGGGCTGTGTCGTCTCGCTCGCTTGCTCGTATTCATGCAGCGTCGCGCCGGAGGCGAGTGCGGGGTGATGGCAGGAGAAGAGTCGAACGTTGAGTGGGACGCTCACGTTACGTGCACTATGTGACCGGGCAAAGTCAAAGGTCAAGGGTTTCCTCTCCACAAACTCCCGCGGCAGCTCAAAAAGGTTCAACAAATGCTTGTCTTAATCTCACACACTTGGACGCATGCGTCGGGCGGAAGCTTGCAGGCACTGCGCGGCGAGGGGGAGATACGCAAAAGTCGGCAACAGTCAGCAAACGCCTCGGGCACTGAGGTGTTCCAAGAGAATGAACCACTTTACTTACATGGCGCAGGCAGCCAAACGCTGCGTAAATGCTTTGCAGGAATGCTACGTGACGAAGGCTGCTCGACGCAAGTGAAGCACGAGGAGCAGAGCGGGGGAGAACGAGCAGTGCTCAAGGAGCGTCGTGGTACAGACTAGAGCTTGTGGCACCGCCAACCGAGTCTGAGAACAAAAATTCTCTCTGCTCCGGCATGAAGCCCGGTCATATAATCCGCAACTCGTTCCTCGGGGATGTTCCTGAGTAATGGTGGGAGCGGAAAGTAGGACACAACGAGACCCGTGTGGTGTGTGATGGTCCACCTCAAGCTCGTTCGAACTCTTTGGCCGGCGCCGTGGGCACATGCGCCATCCGCCTCAAGTGTCACGCTTCTCGACGCTTACTTGAAATAACAAAGCAGCACAGTGTCCGTACTCCAATCAAGCAATGCAATGTAGTATACATGGGATGATGCAAAATGTGCAGGGGCTACCGTCGGTGAAAATACAGAATTGCAAGTCCATCCACTTCACTGAAGGGGACACTGGGGAGCGCCTTCTCCCCCAGTGGTCTCCGCCATCTGTCGCGCTAGTCGATAGTATAGCAGCAAGTTGGAGAGCTCGCTTCGTGCTGTCGCCGCCTCGGAGTTGCGGTCTATGATCGATTCTGCCTTGTCCAGGCGAGAGAATTGGCTTGGGCGGGATGTTGGAGCGAACAGCTTGCAAGTAGTGGTGTCAGTACCAATCTCATGGGCGATCCGCGGTTGCTACTCACTTTTACTGTCGTGTCGATGCCGCTCACGGCAACCAAGGGCAGGTGAGGGTGTCCTTCGATGACGTTGACGACCGACTGGTCGCCCTCGAGAATGTCGTGAAGCTTGCAAGTGTCCTTCTCCCACATGAACCAGTTACCATCGTCGGAGCCGGACACAACAAACTCGTCTCGGGGCCCAAGGAAGTTCACTGCGCGGGCACATCGTCAGAAATCACTAGGCAGAGACGGTGCGCACGCATACCATCCTTGACTGTCTCCACATTGCACGCCCCGATAAAGCGCGAGCGAGGCATGATGGTAGGCACGTTACCATACCGCTCTTCGCCCCTTGTCTCCTCTTCCTCCTCTTCCTCAACTTCGTCACGTTCGTCCTCATCAAATTCTCTCGCATCGGGATCTTGCGCTTCCGCACCCAATTCGTGCCTAGGAGGAGACGAGGTGTTTTCGCCGCATATCCGTTCGATGTCTTCGTCCATCAAAGCGTCGCGTCCATCACGCTCAGGATCCACCTCGTTCTCGGAGTCGGCGAGGGACAGCACTGGCCTTTCCGGGCTCCTCCTCCGGTTGGGTGGGACAATGGCAGAGTCCCCGCTCGCCATGCTAGTAGGCTGCGGGTCGTCTTTGGTTGAATAGAGGTATACAGCATCAGCACTGTATGCTGATGTCAAAGAGGATCAGCTTCTTGCACTGTGCGACTGGATTCGCAAGAAACATACATAGCAGGACCTCATGACCATTGCTAGATGCCATCCTGGAGCCGGTGATGTGTTCCAGTCCTTTACGTTCGTGCTGTCCACGCGTTGTCCGTCCAAACCGACGAACGCAAGTCGTGACCTCGTCGGAATTTGGGATCTGGCCCCACTCTTCGCGGAACTGACGGCCGATATGTCGCCTATCGAACAGATATCCCTGATTTGGTCAGCACGTCCTGCAGATCTTCTGAATACATGGCGATACATACATATGGTGACGCCCCGGCTACAACGAACTGATACGGGGTTAACGGCGACAATGACAATGTTGACAGTTCATGATTGAGCTGTACGAGAGGAGCGGGACAGGAGTCTGACGTGCACGAATGTGGGACTCGCAGGTCATGCTGACGAACGGACCCATCCTGAGCAGCGTCCGTTAACCTCGGCATTGCAATACATAGAGCACACATGACACCTCACCTCTGCAACGGTCAAAAACAGGTCGGGACTGTCCTCCGTCACGATGCGCTTGACGCGCCCTTCATGGCATCTCAGGATACTAATCGCAGCCTGGCGCGCATGGTAATGCATCTCGCCGTTGTCGTTGGGGTTTCCACCCGCCTTCTCGTGATCAAACACACGAATCTGCCAGTCTCCTGCAACAGTCACGCTACTATCTGTCAGAGGTCGATACAGCGCGGAGTAAGACTGCCTACTCACATACGGGACGAGTGAGGGAGCATTTGCGCATTGAAGATGTTTGCGCGATGGCCAGTATGGATGACTGTGTCGCATATGAAAGGATAGTCTTCCTCCATATGACCCATGTCTAACCGCCACAAACGGACCCTATGGGCATGTGTCAGAACAATCCCTCGCAACGGAGAATCATGAGCACCGTAACACGCACGTAGTGTCGTCTCCGCTACTAATAAGCACCTCGCCTTCCCTGGCCCACGAGAGCGCGTTCACGCAGCCCGTATGACCATTCATCTCACTACCGAGAACGTTCACCCGATCCCAGGTGCCGCTACGGTATGCTGCCGATAGGAGGTCCGCTTTCCATTTGTTCGAGCGGGGGAAAGAAGGCGGTAATGTGGCAATGGAACTGGTGTATAGAGAGCTCATGGGCATCCTGGTCAAGCTAGAGCTCCAGCAACGATTGCGCTGGTCGAAGAGAGATCATGGAGGTATCGAGTCAGTGGCTGAGGGAAGTACGCAATCCGAAGGTACATCGCCGACACTTCAAGAACATGTCCGGAATCGCAGACGCCCACCTTCGGTCCAGCGCGTGTCCGTCCACACACATGACATCATCACGACCGGCACTGCGGTATCATGAAGGAGGTCGTATGGTTGCGTGAAGAGTTCCCAACTATGTTGTACATGCAGGTATCAAGAGAGCGTAACGAAGGGAGTCGTGTGTCTCATAGCTCCATCCAAGACATTAAGTGTGTACTTTACTTGGCGAGGGCAAAGCCGACAGCATCACGGCCGAGGTCGTACACAGTGTAGTACTTGCGCAGGAACACGTCACCTGCGTCCGAGGTCAGCCATTCGTCGTCAAACATATGTATGGGACACTGCCAACGTACCGACGATCCAGAGCGAGCCACCGCCAGGCAGGTTGATGTCGATGCCGGTGAAGGAAGACATGCAGGTGCCCTGAACCTCCAAGACGTAGTCCGTGCCCTTCAGGACGTAAGGCTTGCCGTTGAAGTAGAGGGTGAGGTCAGGGAGGTCAGGGACCTTCGAGCACTCGACGGTGTACTGCCCGTTCCAAGACTTCTTGGCGCCGATCTGAGTGTTGAGCATCTCAGCCATGTCCGTGGGGAGAGCGATCAAAGAAGTGCCTGGTAGTGCATGTGAGTGAGGGGTTTCATTCGATGCCATGGTTTGCCAGTCTCACCAGTGTCGATCGCCGCACCGGTGTTCTCGAGCTCGAGCTCATCATCACCGAGGGAAACCTTCTCCAGCTCAACCTCCCAGTAAGCCTTGCGCCGAACAGGCACATAGTCAATCTTGCCGGAGTACGCGCTCTCGTCTACGCCGCCGAAGAGAGCCTCACCACCATCGTCCTCCGAGTCACCGAGACGGAAGGAGAAGACGGGAGAGTCGATGAGCTTCTGGTTGACCAGGTTGTAGAAAGGAGGCACGATGTGGTTCACAGAAATGGTGTCGTATGCGAGACCGAGAATGCCATCGAACCTGCCGTATACATGAGCTTCTAACTCAGGAGTTAGGGATGGCCTGTTACTCACTTGCCGAAGGCGAATGCCAGACCCGGCTCTTTAGTGGCCTCAGCGAAGTCTTGATGCTGGATGGTGAGGTCACCGATCGTCAGGACATCCTGCGAGACAAAGCCCTCCATGGAACCAGAGCCATATTGGATGGAGAACTCGGAGCCATTGGCCTTGTATGTGGAGGAAGCAGTGGAGTCGTATTTGCTGTGCAAGAAACACGCAATGGAAGTACACTTGGTGCTGGGCACCCATAGGTTGCTCGAGCTAGCCGGACGCATCAGTACTGGCATACAAACGCTGGTTGCGTTGTGCCTCACCCAGTGTCGAGGACAACCTTGAACTGTAGAGATGAATGCTGGTTAGGCAGTTGCGCCACTGTCAGGGTGACGCGGGGCTTACCGACTGCGGGGGAGTACCGAGAGTGATCTCAGCAAAGTACTGCGCGTTCAGGAAGTCTGACGTTGTCGTGAGTCAACGCGCGCACCGAGGATAGCCGAGTGCACGCACTGCTCAGAGGAACACTGTGGCCTCCCTCGGTGACGAACTCGTCCTGAATCCAGAACAGCTCTTCGCCGTCCTGGACGGACGGGTGGGAGAGGCGCACGTTGCGGCCGATACCCGCACCGAGGGGCACCTGGGAACGACCACCGTACTTCTCGGCGAGGTAGGCACTCTCCAGCGCCGGGTTGGAGGCGACAGGAGCGACCTTCTTCAGCTTCATCCTGTGGACGCCATCGGCGGCGACGAAGGGGAGGAGCGCGAGAGGGGCGAGTCGGGAGAGCAACATGGTGGTAGGAGGGCAAGCACGGGCGCGGCCAACTGGGGTTAACAACGCCCTCGAACCGTGGGGTGACGTTCGGTGACGCTGGGCCCTGGCCGCGCGTCGATGTCATCGGCCTCCGCCGGTGCTGCGCCGGCCCCATGCCTGCTGTACGGGGGCCCGGATCATTCTTAGCGGCCGCTCTCCGGCCGCCGGCACCGCGCGGTCCCCTCGACCCGACCGCCACGCGAGTCAAACGGCGTTGGGATGGGTGCAGACAGCGCCGCGCTCGCGTTCGCCGTCATTGTCCACAGAATGTATGCGCGTTTTCTTGCCCTCTGACCTCCACAATCCTTCTACCGCACTGCGAGTCTGAGATGTCTGCGGGCCCGCGTGTCCAAGAATCCACATCGACGACGCCGGAACAGGACCTGTCAGCTCTGAGCAACGTCGAACGCCTCATCTTTGCGCAGGCCGTGCACGAGTTCGGTGCCAATGCATGGGCGGAAGTGGCGAAGTTGCTCTCGAATCACCCGCTCATAACACAACCGAAGGGCACATTTACTGCACAAGTCAGCTCTCACGCCGTTGGGTAAACATGAGTCTCGTCTAATCTTTGATTGGGTCGTTTCCAGTCGTGTCCTGTCCTACATCGAATGATGATGGAGGAAGCTGGCTTGGAATGGTGAGAGGTGATAAAATAGCGTACATGACAATTGTGCTCAATACTCTCGCTTCTGTCAAGGTCGGAGACAGACGTCGGACCACGATGTGAGTCAACTCTTCGCCTTCGGGGCATGCGCGTTATGGACTGTGCCCTAGCAGAGAAGCACCTCAAGCTCGCACAGCGTTACTATGTGGCTCGGGTGACAGAACTCAGAGCGCTGATAGCCAATGAGGAAGCAAAGTTCAAGTACGTTGAAATCAATCTACTTGTTTGAGCAATCGTAGAGCGTTTCGTTACAGGAGGTTGGTGGCCGAAATTGACGAAATTCGGAGCGGTGCGTGGGATGACAAGATACGCGCCTCTCTGGGCGAAGAACCTGTCCAGTCACCGTCGCAAGACGAGGTTAATGTGCCAGAGCCTGCTCAGCCCCAGACAAGTGAACCTCCGGATACCATCGAAGGGCCCTCATCCAGCACTCAAACCGTGCCTGCCGAAGAGGACGTCCCCGTAGTGAGTGGTCTTCCGTACCGCTGCCTACCTGTCGTTTACGTGGCGATCTGTAGCCAGCCGAAGAGCCGCCTCCAGCGGCCGAGGATGTGTCCGATAAGGTCGAGGACACGCCAACTGCCCCGAAAATGAGGAGAAGGCATGTAATGTCGTATTCATTGAAGCAATCAAGCTGACACAGCTCTCAACAGGAAGAAGGCTCCGACAACGAGGCCGTTGACGAGCTTATTGGCAATTTCACTTCTGAGAAGCTCCCTGTGGACGGGGAATCGGCAGACGTAGAAGACGAGGCTGTTGCTGCCCCACAAGAAACAACACCCCAAGGGCACCATGACGAAGAGATGGAAGTTGATAGTGCCGCTGAACGGGCAGACCTGGAAGCCACGCCACAACCTGCTGAGCGCTCCCCTGGCGAAAATGGAACTCAGGAACCAGACTCGCCAGAGGTTCCCATTAGTGTCGTGCAAGAGGCCGCATCTTCAAAATCAGAAGGTACATTGCTTGCGACTACGCACGGGCAATCAGCTGATGGTGTTTGCAGGCAAACGGAAGGCATCCGATGCTGACACCCTGATGCTTGACGCACAGCGTGAACGCAAACGGCCCAGGGATGACTCGGAGCCCGCGGACGAGGACGAAGGTCACATCGCAGCTCGCACTGTTGACGCGCCCAGTCACTCACGCCGAAAAGTAGGCCCCAGGACGCGCCGCAGGGAGCGAACTGGAGGCGCCGACGGACCAGTCGTATCGAAGCGCTTCCAGAACGTCATCGGCATGCTGCACTCCCAGATTTCGCAGCACCGATACGGGAACATCTTTCACAACCCCATCAAGAAGTCTGAAGCTCCCGACTATCACGACATCGTCAAGCGACCTATGGACCTGAAGACGATCAAGTCGAGGGTGAAAGATGGGCTAATCTCGAACTCGCTCGAGTTCCAGCGCGACATCTATCTCACGTTCGCCAACGCGATGATGTACAACAGGCCGGGCTCGGAGATATATAACATGGCGGAGGAGGTACGGCAGCGCGTACTGTTCGTCACAAGCCGCTGACCGTCCCACAGATGATGTTCTCGAGTGAGCGGGAGATCAATACGTTCCGACAGACTGAAGGGTTTCACCGGATGTAGTGATACACTAATGTCAGATTTATGCATTGGAATACATGGTATATAGTCCGTTCGTATATTCGTACAACACAGTCACAGCCAGGATCCGACATTGGGATAACGGTACACGCCTACCGCTCAGAACCATGCCACGAACATCTCCCCCATCTTGGCCAAGTTGAGCGGATTGGTGGCAGTGGAGATGAGATTTGCCGCAGTCTGGACGACGGGCGTCGTGCTCATGTTTTGCGGGCTCTGCTGCAAGGCCTTGTCCGTTCGGTATTAGTCTGACTACCTCGACATGACAAGACAGTCAACGTACCTGCTCGCGCTCAACCTTGCAAGCCATCGTCTCCGCATGCTTCACAACACCCTCTATGTTGGCTGCGACGTTCAAGCGGAAGTTGATGTCGATTTGGAGGGGCTTGTTGCGTTGATGTTGATGCAACCAGGTCATCACCTCATCTCGTGCGAAGAGGCAGAGCTGGTGCTCGAGCTCGTTCTGCATGGGATTGGGGGTCAGTTGAAGTCCATCACAGTTGCCTGTTGCGACAATACCTCTGGCTCGGTGAGACTGCGCCCGATCGACATTAAACCGCATGCCACTATCCCCTCTGTCAGGATGGGCCCCAGAAGATGTTGTAAGTTGGGCGTGAAGCGGAACGGAACAGCATCCGGTGAAGTGAAGTAAGGAGCTTGCTGCGTCAGGCCTGTTGTCGACTGTTAACTGTGCACGCATACTCCGATGAGATTTCCTGACCTGGAAGCAACTCGCTCATGGTGATCTGTCCCGTTGACCTCGACCAGTGGAAGCGGGATGGCGAGCGGGCGGTCAGACAGACGAGGTAGGTCATGAAACTGACCGAGGCGATCTGCAGCGCGAACTCTTTGCGCATGCGCCAGAGCTCGCTCGGTCCGTCCATGGTTCGCATCATGTACTGTATCCGAAGGCATGAGGACAGATAATGAGCCGGATTATGAATAGACAGCCTACGCGAGAGAGGATATCTTCCGGGATCAGTTTCCCAATCACATCGTCCAGAAGCTCCTTCTTCAGGAGTGCGTATTCCCCCTTGATGGGCTGAAACGACATGAGACTTGAGCCCCATATATGCACCTAGTGCTGTACTCACCAGACGTCCGGTCCGCTGCTTGAACTCCCGTAGGGCGGCCTTGACCTTGTCGCCGATCATCATCACCGGTTCTTCCCTCGCCATCCCCGCATCTTCACAGTACTGATCATAGATGTCACCCAGGGTTACATACGACCCGTCGTTCTGCACGAGTCGAAGATTCGGGGCGCAGGAGACAGTCGCTGGGAGATGGAAGTGCAGGTTGCGCTTGCGGGATTCCTTCTTGCGACTCAGGGTTCTGCATGATAAGGTGAGGCTCAATCTCCTGCATCGCGCATGGATAATGAGCGACATACCCATTCAGTGTACGGAAAATTTGCATTGCCCTTTCTTCGCGACGGCAGTGGCGCCCCGAAGGTAGTTGTACAGCGAAGGACGTAGTGGAGCCGTCGTGGCCCTTGATAGTCAAGCGTCGCCAGCAGTATCCATGCGACCGACAGTTCTCGTATTTTGGACCGAACCTACGTATCCTGACGAAGTTCTGGTTCGTGTCCTTGTCCTGCACGACGTAACGCATCAGTAGTCGGTAACAACCGGACATAAACGGGTACCGACCTCGGTGTACTGGCCAGGAACCTCCACTTCGTCGAACTTCGTATACTGGAACTCAATCAAGTAGTGACTGAGATTGTCGAGAGACTGCACTCGAGGCCGCGCGTCGAGCAAGCGTTCGTATTTGTCCCGCCATTGTTGCAGTTTCCGGATGTACTCCATCAACGTCGGCTTGCTCTTGATGAAGTCATCCTCGTAATCCCTCTACCGGAAGGTTAAGGAAAGCCAAGGCGTCGTAAAATGGTGCACTCACGCGAGCGGACCCAGTCAGGTTCATGGACAGACGAGACAACGTGTTAACAGTCGTGGGACTGAGTTGCCCATCGTCATCGGTCGGCATGCGAACGATGTATTGCTGCAATAGGCGTGAGCGAGGCTCGTGGTGTCGAGTCATGCCGATAGCTACCTGCATCGCATCTTGCAACAACATGCAGATCAGTCGGTATATCTCCTCCTCAGGCGAAGCTTTGAAGCGTTGCGCGATTTGCTCCACTACGGTTTCCAGGGTCAAGATCAACAATGGGAAGGCCGTCTTCAGGATCTGAACAATCTCGTCTATGAGCTCCCATGACTGCCTCGTCGCCAGAGGGATTGCAAGCTCAGGATGGGAAGGACGGCCATTCGCTCCTGCTGCACTTGACGATGACTGTCCATTGGCAGCATTGTCGTCGTTGGTCTTTGGTGTCCCTGTGAATGTCACAATCAGTCTTAGAACAGGAATGCGAGCCGCGAAAGTCGACGCACCATCGGCGTTGGTCGACGATTGTGACTGGCTGGCTCTAGCTGCTGCTGCCGCTGCGGCATGACTGGCTTGTCGTCTCATCAAGTTCATATCTTCCTTCGTGGTACGCAGCGGGAAGAAGAGCGCCTAGTTATACCGATGAGTACCGGTCATGAGCAAACACGGAAATGCAGAAACACGGACCTGCGGATATAGCTTCGCCAAGTTGAGCAAAATGTACCGAGCCTGCTTCGCCTCTCGCTGGGAGACGGACAGGAGGAGTTGAGGAATCAACGTGATCCAGTACCAGAACGCCGCGTCGCCCTTGTACCGATCGAAAGCCTGGGATATGGTGAAGGTGCCGTCGTCGACGCTGAGCAGCCATAGAACGCGAGTGAGCAAGGGTCGGCTCTTTCGATTCTTGTACAACCCTGCAGCCTGGAGGTAGCAGCTGACGGCATTGGACGCGTGCGACATGTCGTTCGGGATCTCTTTGAACATCTTGTCATTGTACTTGCCCCACGCAGCCCATGCTTCCGCTTGGAACATATCAAGCTGGACAGCTTGTCCGAACGCGTTGTTCGCTTCGTCGTTGCGGCCGAGTTTGGCATGGAACATCCCCTTCAGCGTGTAGAACTCGGCCTTCTGGGAGCTCGAGAAGTACATGAGGTTGGTATTGTTGATGACCTCCAGGCCGGCCTGCAGGTCTCCTGGCTTCTGGTAGTGGCATCGAGCCTGCTCCCGGAGCTTCAAGAATGCTTCAGAGATCTCGATGTTGGGCAGGGTATAGATGCGGTTGAGGGAGGTGAAACAAACGTCCAACAGCTCGTGCTTGCGCGCCACGTGGGCGAAACGGTTGATGATCCACGCCGTCTCGTGGAACCCGCGGTACCCGAACGTATTCGTACTCCCAGTGGAAGCGCTCCCCTGGTTGGAGGGTGCAATCAGGGGAAGGTAGGCCTTGTTGATGGCGTTGAATACATTCTGTCTCCAAGCCACGAGATCGCTCCAGATGGTGATGTCGTCGTATACGTTGGGCAAGCGCTCCCGCCAGGCCTGGAGGAGCATCTTGAGATCCGACGACTTCTTTTCGAGGTTTTGCGCGTTGGTAGAAGCCAGTGAAGAGAAGATCTGGACCGACTCCTGCAGCTCGACAAACTGCTGGAAGTGCTGGAGGAGGGGGATGTGGGCGGCGGAGAATTGAGGCGGTAGAGTGATCCATTTGCGAAGCGACAATTGCATCGCATCCTCGAGGATCTTTGTGAACTCGACATTCTTCTCGGGACCAGATATGTTCAGCAGCGTGATGAACGCCTCGAAGACCCTCCGCCTAGGGGTAGCCACATCCCGCAGCTGGTTGACATACTCCTCCATCTGCGCCCGATTGTCAACCCAGTCCTTCGTGCGCCACGCGCTCTCCAGCAGCAAGTCCGTGTTCTGCTCTTGCTTCCCAAGCTCGAACAGAATATCCCAGTGTTGTAGCTTCTCAGCGGACAGTATCCAATGGTCCTCCCATAGACAGAACTCCGACTCCGAAAATGGAAGAGCGCCGGACCGCGTACGGTTCTGCGCCAGCTCGTACATATTGGAGGCCTGTTCCCACATACCAGATTGCTCGAAGGCGATAGCAGCGTTGGTCTCGGCGTACAACGATCGACGGCGCCAAAGCCCGTAGAAGACGTCCTCTTCGGCCAGCTCGGCGTAAAGCTCCGCCAACGAGTCGTAGATCGTGTCACGGACAACGTTCTCGTCCTCGCGGACGTAAGTCAGAGATTTCTCCAAGAGCTCCGTCACGATGTGCCACGCGCCGAACGATTTGGCGAGATACTTGACGAGATGGGGAGGCAACGTCATCGGGGAGGGACAAGCTTGGATGCCAGCGAGGAGCGTCATCACCACGTTGGGCCTCATATCCGCCTGCTTGATGTGGTAGTCCTTGCTAAGGAGGGTGATCATATGGTGGGTGATGTCGGCTTGCTCGCGCCTTGTCAGGCATGCCCACGCAGCCGGGAAGACAGCGACCCAAACGTCGTGCGCGACCTGCCGATCGACGAAGAGCAGACGCTGCATGGGCTTGATTAACGACGACGCTCGGGCAGGGGCGAAGGGCAGCGAAGACCATCCGGACTCAAACGTGCCCCGCCTGTCGGGAGACACGATCAAATCACCATCGATAGCCCCCAAGAGGAGATGGAGCGCGAGGTAGATCCAATTGTGGTCGGCCAGGTACTCCCAGTTCTGCACGCCCAGGATGTAGACCAGCCGGCTGTAGAGCGAGCGAGGCACGCTCATATCGAGAAGGTCGATGAAGCGTTCGCGGACGGTGTGGTCCGTCGAGCGGCAACCAAGGAGGAAGGGATGCTCCAGACGAGTGGTGAGATCACTGCGGCGGAGGCTAGTATCGGTGTAGATGTCGTAGATGAGTTCGAGGTAGTTGTTGAACAGCACCTCGCCTCGCTCGCCACGGTTCTCATAGGAGACCATCTTCAGTAACAGGCTTGCCTTCTCCTTCATGGTCGGATACGCGTCGCGCTTGTTCATGGCCCAATCCCGCGCGATCTCCAGCATGTACCGACAAAGGCCGGGGCTCTTCGACTTGTCGACCAAGACGACCAGCGTGCTCAACAGCCACTTCCTTTGGTCATTGAGATGTGAGACTGCAGTGTGACAGACTTCCAAGATGGCGATGATGATACGCGCTAGGCCATCGTAGGTATTGTTGTTCGCGCTGGAGGACTGAACGTGATCCTTCGCAAGCTTGCTCAGCAGCTTCATCAGGTTCGAGGCGAAGGGCTCAATGCGCTCGGGTGCCACCTGGACGACCGTCTTCAGCACGACCAGACATCCTCGAAGAGACCCCGGTTTCAGTGTCTCCCCACTCCGGAGGTTGTCAGCGATGACGGTGTGGACCGCAGTGTGGAACTCGGAGATCTCGCTCTGCGCAAGATCCTCCTCCTTGGGGAGAGGGAAGAGCCTGAGCAGTCGGTCGACGACGGGATTGAGAGTGTCCTGGAGGATAGGATCCTCAGAGAACATTCCCTTCCTAACGAGCTTCGTGAGGGAGAGGGCATTGGCGCGGAACCATGCATCGTCCCTCTCCGCCGAGACGAGTTGTAAGACCTTCGCGGTATTGTGGGCATGCTGCTTCGAATTGTCGTCCGTCCAATCGTTCTAAAATAAGGGCATTAGAGGCAGACAACTACACACGGTGTCAAGAGATCTCACCTGCTCGAGGGCGCGAGAGAAATAGTTCAACTTGATCGTGACATCACCCCAAGCGGCAGGTGCGATGAGATTCCGCAACAACCCTAGCGCACGGGGGATGACGATCGTCCGCGATTGCGGGTCCAGAGGCGTCGTGCATAGGCGAATCAAGTAGCTGACCATGGTTTCGCGAAGACCGAGCGGAGTAGTCCACGTCTCCGTCTTCTCCGAGGTCGACACACCATCAGCTTGGGTGGCGGAGGCCGCGGACTTCTGCTCCCAATTGAAAATCACCTGAACCAACTCGATAGACAAAAGCCTTGACTCGATGTTCGAAGTCGCAGTCAGGCCAAGCTTCAAGAGATGATTGACGATGTGGGGGATGAACAATGCTCGCACGGGGTAGAAAAGCGTTGGTTGCGACATGATCAGGTGGTAGACGAGGTTCGTTTGCGACGAGTTCACACCGTCCTCCGCAAGCAGGCGTCTGGTCGTCTTCGCCCACTGGGGGTAGTCGGACTCCGACGACTGCGACCGAAGGAGGATAGGGGCTAGAACCTCGAGGCCTTGCTTCGCAAGGTTCTTGCCCTCGGTATGAGGTCCCTTCAGGAGACCTGTCCAGAGGCGCAGCAGGAACTTCGGGGGTCCGTCGAAGACATCAAGGAAGCGCGCCGCAAGCAGATAGGCGGCATGCTTGACGAGGACGTCCTCACTAGTGATAAAGAGCCAGGCGCACTTGATGATGTCCCTTTTCGCCTCCTGCAGGTAGTCCGAGTAGTGCTGAAGCATCACGGTGGTCAGCCGCAACAACTCGATCTTCAGGGCGTCGTCAGCGTCAAGGAATCCCTCCAGGGCGTTCGGGTTCTCTGATACGGCGAGGGGTTGCCATATGCGATTGTGCATCCTCTGGACAATGTCTGGATCGATCAAGCCGGTCTTGGTCGTAGAGTGTGTGGCGTGCATGATGAGCATGGGCGTGATGACATACTGGAGGAAGAGTGACTTCTGGACCCATGTGTAGGTAGGATCATCGAACCAAACGAGGAAACGCAGGAAGATGTTGCGCCGGAACGCGAGACTGTCGCTGAGGGCGACATGGCGATAGAGGAACTGTACCACACTGACAACGTCCAGAGGCTGGCGGCGGATAAAGATGAGAACAAGATCGAAGAGGATATCGATACGCGGGGACTGCTCAAGAGCCTGCTTGAAGATGGAAAGCATCAAGGTGTACTTTTGGAGCGTCTCTGCAGTAGGGACGACGGTGGGGTCGTCCAGCGGCTCGGCCTTCCACAACACAAGAACTGCTTCCACAGCGTGGTGATCGTCCAAGACCCAGCCAGGCACCAGTTCGGCGAGGTCAGCGCACAGCAGAAGACCGGGCATCACGAGGTTGCTGTCCTTGCCCTCCAAGCACGCCGCGACGATCAAGTTCGTCCTCGCGTTCAGCTCTCGTAGTAGATTTGGGGCCAGTTTCGCCCGCAAGATACTCCTCAACGTTCGAATCTGCATGGGGAAGGCCAGATGGCGCATAAAGTAGTCCATGGCGTCGGAGGGGTAGCGATCGAGGTACTTCGCGAGCGGCGCAGAGAACGGGCTCTCCCCAGAGAAGTGGAGCGCGGACTCCGTCTGCACGATGGCGTTGACTAAAGTTTCAAGGAAGATGTTGGCGGCAGAGGGGAGCAGGTGGAAGATGTTGGCCAAGCAGACGAGCTTCTTGATCCCGTCGTTCTCCATGAGAGGCAACCGCGATGACGCCTGGAGCATCTGCGGGTCGGCGACGATGCGGAAGTGGTCCAGCAGCTTGTGGCCGATCTCAACCTTGAAGTAATTCGTGAGTAGCTCCAGTAGGCGTGCCAGACCCTCCAACCCCGGGATAGAGAGACGCTTGGGGTCCGCCAAGTTCATGAGAATTGGGCGGAGACCTGTCTGCAGCAGCTCCTTGGGAAGCCTCGACTGATGCGTCAGGACCGACCGGAGCCCCTCGTGTGCGACCTCCTTGATCTCTGGAGTCGGCGAATAGAGTGACTTGAAGTAGACGGTCGTGACCCTAGGAAGACCGTCAAACATAGGCTAAGTGTGGACATGACGTTCATACCTCTGCCGAGTCTGATGTTGCTTCGAGAAGAAGTCCGTCATGGGCATGGACGCGGTCAACAGTTTGATGCAGGCCACGCGGAGCTTTATGATGTCAAGGCTGCTCTGCCGCCCATTCGTGCGCCCAACAAGGGCCATGTCGTCAGCATCGGCCAACGCGAGGGTCTCGTGCAGGAGCCGCAGAAGCTCGTCGTTGAGCTCGGGAAGGGGAGGCTGCAGGCTAACGCAATACCGGATGCCCTCAATCATACCGATCTGGAGAGGGAAGGGAAGAGCGCGTAGTGGCTTCGTGTAGATGGATGCAAGCATCCGGTCGCGGTGAGGCATGAGGAGGTCATGAATCGACTTCTTACTGAGCTCGGCGAGCAAAGCGATGCAGTCCTGCGCGGCCTTGCGCACGATGGGGTTCGGGCTCGACAGCTCCGCGAAGAAGAGGCCGACAACGTGCAGCATCTTGTTGTCCCGGACCTGTTCACCGTCACCGGTGAGCGTGTTATCGCTGCTGACGCGTAGAACGCGGTGGAGAACGTCCGTGACAGTGTCCGCGTCATGCGGCAGATCATGTGGCATGTCCTTGAGGACGTGCAGCAGCATGCGGACGAGGTCGACTTCGCGTTCGTTGATCCATCGCACGCCGAGGTCAGGGATATTCGTCATGACGCGGACGCCACCGCAACCCGCGCTTCTGCGGACCCATGCTTCCTCCAGACACAGGGAGAGGAAACGACTCGCTATCTGGTGCAGTGTCACGACGACGTCGTTCACCGAGACCTCCGGGCTGTTGGCCATTGCGACCAGCTCTCGGATGGCTGCATCGACGAGCTCGAGCGCCTTCTTCGCCTCCTCGGGTTTATCGCGAGCCAGTCCGTGCTGCAAGGCATCGAGATAGCACGAGAAGATAGGGCTCGGATGGCGGCGAGTTTGAGGATCCTTCACTGCGTTCCGCTTGACCTCTGCCGTAAACAAGAAACGCGAGAGGTCGGCGAGGCTCTTCTCCGCTTTCTCCTGCACGTCGGCCACGTGGAGAGCATCGTAGAGGTTCTCGAGACAGCGCTTGAATAATTCCTCCCGCTCTTTCCCCTTCACACCCTGAACATCGCTATCAGTAATTTTGCATCCTAACGACAACGTTGTGCGCACCTCGTGCAATACCAGACTCAGACACTGTTCAAGGTAACCGTAGGCCAGCGGACGGTATTGTGCACCGTACTTCGACGCCGGAGAGAAGATCTTGGTCGCCAACACCGCCATAGGCGTCAGCTCGACGCTCCCCACCTGCGGTCCAAACGAGAACCGCGCTTTGACGGGTTCGACATTCTCGCGGTAGACAAGTAGCGGCTCCTTCTCCAAGAGCTTGCGGTTGCGACCGCCGAGCTTGCCGAGAATACGGATAGTCGTGTGAGAGTGATGGTGGTTGGCGGGCAGAGGCCTCAAGAGTTCGTGAAGCGCCTCCATCAACTCTCGGAGCACCGAGTTCAGCGTTGGGTCGAGGAAGTCGGGCGTAAGGTTATCGATGCAGAGCTCGAGTGTACGCAAACCCTGCGCAACAAGGTCCTGACTGCCGCGCAAGGCCGACGCCAACGGCTTCATGAGGTAGGATAGGTACGGGATCAGGTGGGTCAAGCGCAGGGGGACTGTGAGGAAGAGCTCCACGATCATATCGCGGCTTGTTCCCTCGGCACACTGCAGCTGGCGATTCAACCCCTCTAACATGTCCGGCAAAAGTGGGAGCACCTCCTTGTACAGCAACTCGAACCGGCCTCCACCCCCACCTATGGAGCGAAAGAGCGCGCGGAGGAGATGGAAGTAATTTATCGGTCTGGTGGATTTTGCTGCCAGGGGGAAGCAATCCATGATCAGCTTGGCCAGGTGAGAAGCGAGGATGGATTCGTTCAGCTGAGGATGTGTGGTGACCGCCACGAACGCCATCTTGAAGATACGGATCAGCACCGCAGCAGCCTGATCATCATACTCGCCGAGCTCAGGGAGACGGTCTACCAGGTGTCGGAGCACGATGGCGACTAGGGTCGGTGAAGTGGGCTCCTTGTTGAAGAGCAGGTGCGCGAGCTGCAAGAGAATGGGTCGTTTCTCGGAGGATGTGAGGTAGAAGCCGATCTTCCGGGTCCAGACCTCCTGAAAGACGTGTAGGTCGAGCTCGCTTAGAGCACCGGCCAACCAGTCCAGCGCCTCATGGGCGTCGCGCGCGTCAGGGTCGAAGAATGTGATAGCGCGTACGCAGCTGTCGAACATGCGGGAGATCAGGACGCCGTCTGGAATCGGCGCGTCGCATTTCTTCAGACCCACTATTAGGGAACGGAAGATGTGCAGGAGGGTCCGGATGAGATTGCGGTAATCTGAAGAACAAGTGAGCTATTGGACGGCACACGATATAACGCATCATACCTATGACGTGCTCCTCAGGTTTCTCCGACGCATAGCAAAGGTTCACAAGTGGCCTGGATTTCTCGATGAGGACGAAATCCTTGAACTCCGACGCAGCATCCTTGTCTTTCATCGTCTTGCTGAGCCGCTCGCCTTGTACAGACACCAGCGAGTCGACCTTGTCGACGCAAGCTTCCAACAGCATCGTGAGAACACGGGCTGCGTTCGCGTGCGAGTCCTTTCCGACCTCTATCTCAATGAGGTGTAGGATCACCTTCGCACACATTAGGTGCATGTTGGTAGAGAGATACGGGTTATGCAACAGCTGGACGTAGACGGTGAATATGCGGCTGAGATTCGCAGGAGACAAGTCGCTCCTGAGATGGTGGAGGAGGTCTGCGACCGCGGTGAACAACGTTCCGCTGACGCACTTGTCAATATGTTTGCACTTGATGTTACGGAACAACGTACCGAAGGATCTCTCGACCACCAACTGAAGATCCCAACAGGACTCGTTCGTCCAACAACTTGTCTAGATGGGGAAGCAGCGCACGGCGGTGCAGCGTGCCATTGAGGTGTCTCATCAGAGCAGACAAGTCCTGGATCGTAGTATATGAGTTTAGACACACGTAGAATTACATGAACCACTCACCTTCCTAGGGCTGATAGCTGTGGCAGGGCAGTCTTGAAACAGCCGAAGCATCATAAGGACAAGTTTCTCCCCTTCCGCATCGTACTGTTCCGGGAGGCCGCGGACTATGAAGACTAGGGACGACGCGCATCTCAGCTGTGCGAGGATGTAGTCAGAGTAGACCTGAGGGTTCTTAATCGTAGGCGCCATCCCAGCCCAGATTCCCCCCATGGCTTCGAAGTCCTCCCTTGCCTTCTGCTGTGCGGGTGCTTGGACTTCGATAAATTCGAGGAGTCGAGGAATGATTGTGGAGAGATGGGTTGCAACAACTGCGCGGTTGCACTGCAAGAACGGCACCAGGAGGAGGTTGATTTCAGTGGCGACCTTGAAGCTTCGAATTGCGGGAAGCGCGACATTGGGATCCAGCTCAGCGGAGTTCTCGGACAGAGTCTCGACCACAAGCTGCTTGAGGTTGTCGTGCAACTGAAGGAGAATTGCCATGTATTCTGAGAAGATTTCCTCGTTGATTGTTCGCATGCCGCGGGTCAGGTCGCCGAGCATCTTGCAGCAAGTGACCCCGATTTCTTCATTGTCGTTTTTGAGGAGGGTGAGCAAGCCATGGTACAGAGGAATGACTTGGGGCCGGACGACTTCCAAAGAAGGAATGCGATGAAGAATCTCAAGCAAGGTGCGGCGAAACTGAAACTCGTTGCTATCCTTCTGGAATGAGGGCTCGCCAGACCGTAGGATTTCGAGCAGAACAGGGATCATATGGGGCAGCACTCGGACCTCGGCCTCCCTGACAGTGTCAATCATTTCGCGCAGCTCATTTGCAACGGCAAGTTTCGTTTTGAGGTCTGTAGAGCGATGCCATGTAGTTGACATACAGTGCGGGTGGGTAAGACGAACCTATGCTGGGATCTGCGACGCGCGCTGCGCGCAACTCCAGGTCTGCGGCCGTATGGAGGGGCGGCGTGTTCTCCATAGTAAGCTAGCAGCATAGACAGAGCAGCCTTAATACCCAAGAGTGGCTCAGGGAGCAGGTGTAGGGGGAGGGAGGAGGGAAAGACAGGCGGAGGCGCAGGTGTGGCTGAGGCCCGCGGACGCGGGGGGTACACTCGAAAGCTACAAAGACGCGCCCGCGACCCCGAAAGGCTGCTCACACGTGACCTCGGCCCACACGGGGGCTTCGACGCCCACAGCACTGGTAACTGGACCGTGGACGAACCCGAGACATGGCCCGTAGCTGCTTACAGCAGACGTTCCTTATGAACAGTACCATCGTCTGCCTACTCCGCCCCATCCTGCAGTCAGTTTGAGAACACCCACCATGAATTTTACCTTGACTTTCAGTGAAGACGCGACTCCGACCGTCGCGCTTGCTGTGCCTGGCCGCCCACTCACGTCAGTTACGGGGAGGGGTTCAGTCCAGCGCAGGTTCGTACTAATACTTGTATGCATTCCAGTGGGAGCATTTGCATACTGCACCGACTCGGAAGAACTACCAACGGCTGTGTGCTCTAGCAAGTCGATGACAACCGTTGATTTCGCCGGGTGCTACATAGCCCCCATCACTACTGGATTGATACCAACGACCGGTAGGTGGCGGTAGCCAAGGTCTGATCTCTGCATGCTCTGCCTCCGACGCCCACTCCTGTCCGGAGCGCACGACGATCCCTCCTCTTGATCCAGTCCATTCGTTCTCTGTCGAGCTGGTCTCTCGTGTTCGCAGCTGGGCTGTCTCGACTTTCATTCCTGGCTGGACCTTTCATGCTGCACCGTGCACAAGAGCTGTGGGTACGTCGAACAGGATGTCTGCAAGTCCCCCGCCGCCCATATTTCCTCCCGAAAACGACGCGAATTCTTTTGCCGCGGAGTTCTTGCATCACCCCGATTTGTGAGTACTTCTTTTGCGCACGCCGTCATATGCACAGTCACTCATCTTCTGTGGCATCGTGCGCAGTCGCGCGACAGCGGCGTTCATACTCGGTTGGGTCTTCTGGAGCAGTCTCACCTACACGTACAAGTCGCATTTCTTTCAAATCCTTGGCAAGATCTGCTGGGGCTTCATTCGTCGCGTGTTCGGTCACTCTCAGGCTAGCGACGATGTTGAAGCACGCATGTCCGCCGATACTCAGTCGGAGAAAGATTCTTTGCGAAGTGGGGTGGGCCCAGGGGGCATCCGCCTCTCTAACGAGGCTGCAATGGTCTTCACCCTCAACTTGTGCTACATGTTCGCAAGCTTCGCAGACTTCTGTTCCATCCTGGCCTATGATCCTGGCGGCGCGGATACTGCATGTGGTATGCAATGCTGAACCAATGACCCCGGCTGTGTAGTAACTGCTGTGTGTAGCATTCACAGTGGCATGGGGCAGCATGGCAGGCCAAGCCGCTCGCCTGATTGGTCTCGCAATCCTGGTGTTCGAGCTCAAGCAGCGGGGTGCCAGGGCCGTCGAGTTCTACTGCCTGTTCGTAGCATTGGTACTGGCGTTGTGTAAGTCCTCCGTGAATGACCACTGTCTCACAGCGTTGATATACTGGCACAGCATTCATTCTGGCCTACAACGCTACTAACACGGGTGATATTGTACACATCCGCACCCTGGGTATGTCAATATGTATCAAGGACATGTACGTTTGGCTACGTCTTCAAGATGAATTCGGACACAATGCTCATATAATCAATCCCAGGTACCTACCCACAGCCCTGTTGACCTCCCTGGGGTTCATTGTGGTGGAGGTCTATGTTGTCATTCGCCTTCTATCCTGGAGAGAACGGAGTACAGGATTGGTTGCGAACTCTGCAAGCATCCAGATAGCTAGGGCAGGCAGTCTGCTGCTCATTGATGTGCTAACCTTGGCACCCAATGTGGTGGTCACGGGCATACTTGCGCAGTTCATTCCCTTGAGCGTCGGGGCCTTGCTCGTCCTCAGTAAGCGCTTTTGAGCTTTCGCGCATTGCATGTACTGAACGACTCCATAGCGGCATTTAACCAACAACCTCATGACGATGAGGGTCGACGTGACACGAGTTTCCCCGCCCCATCAGTGCCAAACTCCCGCATGCCTACACCTCAGCCCAGTTTGCCGTCCTCGCGCCAGCCAACTCCCATCCTCATACGTGGTTCGTCCGGGACACCTCAGAACCAAGGTGCGATCATCATCGACAACATGAGTCCATCGCGACGGCACATGGAGACGAACAAGACCCTTCCATCGTTTACTGCACCCAACAGCGCGCCGCCTCGGATCGGTGATACGCCTGTCTTCGAGGACTTACAGGCTAGACAGATTCTACCGTTCCAGGTTCAATATGCTGAGCAGTTGGAACGCTATATCCACTCTGGGCCAATAGTGCCAATGCGCCCAAAGCGACAGCGTCCCCATGTGCAAGTGGTGATAGAGAACATTGCGTCGGTTAAGACTTCCAGGAACATCCCGTCGACCATCATCGGTTCCGATATTATACGCCACCCGTCGGCCGCGCCGACTTCGAGGAGCGACCACAAGCCGTGGTCACCCACCTCGACCGCGACTCCCTCGGAGTACACCACCCACACCTCGTTCGCTGTTACGCCCACGACTACGACCCGCGATTCTAACCTGTCCATGGCGACTTCCACGTTCAACCGCTCCCTCAGCAACGGCTCGCGCAACATCGTCTCCTCTATACTCGCCAGGCAAACCAGCCGGAAGAAGATGCGCTCTCCGGCGGAACCCGCCTTTAAGACGCCCTGGCGCAGCGCTCCCCGTACGTCCTTCGCGTCCGGACGGACGTTCGGCGGCCGCGACGAGCTACCCCCCGTCGCAGAGGGCCGCACGGAGGGCGCGCCCGGCTCCCACGCTGGCTCCCGTGCTGGTTCATGGCGCGGCAGCCACTCCTCCGACTCGAGGCGGCCGGTCATCAGCCGCCCGCACTCGCTGCGCCCGACACGGCCCCCAAGTCCTAACCCGGCACGCGTCGGGCTGGGGCTGCAGCTGCCGGACGTGACGATGGGCAGCCGCCCGAGCTCGTCCCAGCACCTCGCGGTGCCCGAGCGCTTACGGTCCTACGGGTTGCCTGACTCGCCCGCGTCGACGCGGACCGCGCCGCGGTACGCGCCACCGTCGCCCCCGCCCTTCCCGTCGTCGTATGGACAGCCCAGCACACCGCCGTCGGCGTCGTTCGCGCGCACGCAGGGCTCGGGCAGACTGCACGGACCGAGGTCGCCCCCTGTGTCTGGCTCGACGCCGAACCTTCGTAGCGCTTGGCCCGCTGCGGTGCAAGAGCCGCAGGCTGCTGCCACTGGTAAACGGGGACACCGGCGCAAGCGCAGCGATAGCTGCCCGGAGCTTCCGCCGCTCGACTTGGGAAACGAGTCGATACGACCATATCCATCCACGAGGCGTTGATACCATATGTAAATACGTACGCTCGTGTTGGTCTTGTAGCTACTGAACGTCGGCGGGGGAACATGTATGTCTTGTAGATGCACTCGTACGTACTACAGTACACGACTTGGGTGAACTAGGAATTTCGCAGTAAGCGAGTCTCCGTCCAATCCGCTCGGACCAAGGTTCGGCCCTATAGTATATACCTGTGCGGTGATGTCAATGACTGCAAGGCTGCGCGCGCTACGGGCGTCAACTCATCTTTATCTCGCACCGCTCGGTCCTGTTGTTCACACTACCATCCGTCCTCTCTTGTCTGAGCACTCCCACCAGCAACATATCCAATGGCTTCTTCGGAGCTGCTCAAGCAGATCCAGGCGGGAAAGAAGCTAAAAAAGGCAGAAACAAATGACCGCAGTGCGCCGATCATCGAGGCCCCCAAAGGGGGCGGAGGAGGGGGCAGAGCAGGCATGGGTGCCCCGCCGATTCCGGGAGGATCGTCGTCTTCAGGCGGTGGCGGACCACCTCAGTTGGCTGGCCTGTTTGCTGGGGGTATGCCCAAACTGAAGCCCGCGGGTCAAAGTCATCTAGGTACGTCGTTGTAGTCGGGCTTTCTAAGATGCCATTGACACGAACCACCAGGTAAACCACCCACGCTTGGGAAGCCGCCTTCTATACCCAAACGCGAAGCCTCTACGTCGCCTGCTGCACCTCCACCGCCTCCAAACAGGCCCTCGCCCGCCAAACCGCCAGGTGCGCCCCCGGCACCCCCCGCGCGGTCTGCACCGAGTCTCCCGTCGCGGGCAGCCCCTAGCCTCCCATCGCGAGCAGCACCCACCCCACCTCCGCGGGCAGCTCCCACCCCACCTCCGCGGGCAGCTCCCAGTCTTCCGGCACGGACAGCACCGGCTGCCCCCACTCCGCCGCCAGCGCCCCATAGGCCGCCGCCAGCACCTGTGCCACACAAATCCGCACCTGCGCCGCCTCTCCCCACTCGCGGGGTGAGGTCCGTACCGGAGACACCGCCGCGTCCAGTATCAGCCCAACCACTCCGCAAGGTACCGCCGCCGCCTCCGCCCTCACACGGACATGGGCATGGGCGCGCTCCTCCGCCGCCGCCACCCCGCCCATCCTCCATGATGGTACACCACAGTGAGAGCAACTCCGGCTCGTCTGGCCGCGCGGTCCCGCCGGCGCCGCCCCCGCGCAAGCCCACGCACGCGGCTCCCCCGCCGCCTCCAGTACGACAACGGGTGCACTCTGAGACGGACGCAACCCCGCCAGCGCCGCCCCCGCCGCCCATGAGACACACGCCTACCCCGCCCCCGGCCCCGTCACCTCCCCCCATTCGCCACAGCCTCGCGCCTCCTGCGGCGCCGCCCCCGCCTCCGCCCGGGCCGTCGCCGGCTCGCTCGCGGACGTCGTCCGGATCGAACTTGCGGCCCTCGTCGGCGCCCCCGAGCAGGATGCCGTCGGGATTGGTCCCGAAAGTGAACGGGAACGGAGCGTCGGAACAGCGTCGAAAGAGTATGTATCACAGCTTTCCAAGCGGCACAGCATGCTGACCTGGCCTGGTTCCTAGTACCCACGCCCCCGCCCAACGTGGGCTCGCACACATTCCCGGTGTCGGGCTTCCCTCCGCCGCGTCCGTTTACGGCGGGCGTCAGGCAGTACGCTGGTGGGCGGCAGCGGGGATGCAACTTTGATCTCGGTTCGTTGTAGTCGATGTCACTGCGTAGGGCGGTGGGCGGAGGATGGAAATGCCACGTATGCTGTTATTGCGCGCCTTGTGGCCGGCCGTCATGGGTCGCCCGCGAAGGGGACAGATGAGCGTCCGGGGGGTGGTTGATGCGCTGAATGTCCGTGCTATACCCGGAAAGGATGCATGCTCATGCAGGAGGCAAGCGTTGAGAAGGCGCCCCGCTCAGACGGGGAACTCAAACGCCGCAGTCGTGTGTACGTGGCCGTTGGATATGGCGAAGGCTGATGTCAAGGGCAGCATGCACGGCCAGGAACTCACACAGTCAGCGGGCGAGTCTGGGTCAGACTCGGCGGAGGAGATGGCGCGGGGGAGACTGGAGTGGAGGAAGCGCCTGTGCCATATTCGGACGGAAGCTGTAGCCTCGGTGATGGGTGCGAATCCGAGTGCTTATATAGTGACACGTCGACAGTCCCTGGTTTATAAACCCGGCGGTGCGTCCAACCGCCCAAAGCCCTCCACTCCTTTCCTCCGTCCGACGCGATGCGGTTCTCGCATTTGTTCTCCTCGGCGGCTGCCTTTGCGCTCTTCGCCACCGCCCTCGCCTCTGACGTTCTCGACCTTACGAAAGACAACTTTGATGCTGTCGTCAATCCCGAGCCCCTCATTCTAGTCGAGTTCTTCGCGCCATGGTGAGTTACCATGCGCGTACGACATTCTGTCACGTATTCAATCCAAGGCAAATGCAGGTGCGGCCACTGCAAAGCGCTTGCTCCCCATTACGAGGAGGCCGCCACCGCGTTGAAGGAGAAGAACATCAAGCTCGCCAAGGTTAACTGTGTTGACGAGGCGGAGTTCTGCCAGACCAACGGTATACAGGGTTACCCGTACGTTCTTGTCAGTCCTCGCCTGTTGTGCGGTGTCCTTATTACGCCTCTGCCGCTCGCAGTACCGTCCGTGTGTATCGCAATGGCGAGCACAGCGACTACACTGGCCCTCGGAAAGCTGATGGCATCATCAGCTACATGATCAAGTACGTTCAGGATCGTTCACACGTCGGATGCGTTTTGACGAAAGATGAACAGGCAATCACTCCCGGCTGTCTCTGAGGTTACCAAGGACAACTTCGAGGAGTTCAAGAAGGCGGACAAGCTCGTAGCGGTCGCTTTCCTCCCCTCGCCTACTAGCGCGCCGGCATCGGAATTCAGCGCGACCGCGAACAAGCACCGTGACGACTACCTGTTCGGCCTCGTGACGGACAAGGAGGTTGCTGAGGCTGCTGGTGTCACTCCCCCGCCATCGTCGTCTACCGCAGCTTCGATGAGCCCCAAGTCGAATTCCCTTACCCCCTCGCTTCCGCCTCGTCGAAAGAGATTGAGGAGTGGATAAAGGACCTTTCCATCCCCATTCTCGATGAGGTCGGTGCAGAGAACTACCAGGTCTACGCTGCCAGCGCCAGGCCGCTCGCATACCTCTTCGTTGACCCGACCGACGAGAAGCTCAACGAGTACCTCGACGCGGTCCGGCCCGTTGCTGCCAAGTACAAGAGCAAAGTCAACTTTGTATGGATTGACGCTATCAAGTTCGGTGACCACGCGCGCGCGTTGAACCTTAACGAGGCGAAGTGGCCTAGCTTCGTGCTCCAGGACCTCAAGAAGCAGCTCAAGTACCCGTTCGACCAGTCCGCGGAGGTTACGACCGAGGCCTTGGACGCCATGGTCGAGAAGTACCTTGACGGACAACTTGAGCCCCAGCTGAAGAGCCAGCCGATTCCTGAGACCCAGGACGAGCCTGTGTTCAACCTGGTCGGCAAGCAGTTCGAGGAGGTCGTCTTCGATGATAACAAGGACGTCTTCGTCGAGTTCTATGCAACCTGGTATGCCGCAATGATTCCCGATTCTGGCTACGTACTGACCTGATGTGTGTAGGTGCGGTCACTGCAAACGTCTCAAGCCTACTTGGGATTCGCTCGGTGAGCACTTTGACAAGGTCAAGGACCGTGTCACGATGTAAGTCCTATATAGCAATCCGATGATGCACTGTGGTTGACATACCGGGAACAGCGCCAAAATGGAAGCTACGGAGAATGATCTGCCCCCCACCGTTCCCTTCCGCGTCGCCGGCTTCCCTACGCTCAAGTTCAAGAAGGCGGGCACCCGCGACTTCATCGACTACGACGGGGACCGCTCTCTTGAGAGCCTCATCGCGTTCGTCGAGGAGAACGCGAAGAACCCCCTCAACCCTGACGTGCCCTTCGGTAACAAGACCCCTGTGGAGGAGGCAGCGCAGGTTGTCCTCGAGCGCGAGCACCACGACGAGCTCTGATTTTTGGGACCATACGGTAGTTACCCTGCATTATCTCTACGCTCTATATGTATTAGTTCAGGCTTCCTCTGCCTCAAAATCAACGCGGATACAGCTACGGAGTGTCATGACGCTGCGATGTGTACTTGCCTCCAGTACAGGCGTGGTGGTCCATTCGGTGGATGTGCTAGCCACGGAGAGGTTTGAGGTTCATGTTGCCATCCATTGGGGCTTTTCTGTGGATACAGGGATTGGAATACTTCTCTTCCTACAGAACAGCCAACTGATACACCATCAAATATGCGCGAAAAACCAAAGCGAGGGAATCCGATGTACGATAGGATATGACAGGTGACATCTAGAGCTTGATCTCCTTGAGACCATCCTTCCAGAAGGTGAAGTAGGCTGAGACAATGCGTCAATCACCGAACTCGTGCAGGGAAGATACGTCGGACATACGGGTGGTACCGTCCTCACGGTAGTTGAGGAGCGCGACCATGCCATCGGGGTTCATGTTCTCGCCGGTGTAGAACTCGTAGTCCTTGAAGTTGGCGACGAGCTTCTTGGCGAACGCCTGAGCGCCCTTCTCGAACGCCTCGACGCGGTCAGGGCGGTTCTCCTGGAGGTACTGCTTGACGGCCTTCATGTAGCCCTTGAGGTACGTGAGGTACGACTTCTTGTCGAACTGGGTCGACTGCAGACGGAAGGAGTACACGACGTTGTTTACCGTCGTCGCGCCCTCCTCGAGAGCGTCGTCCTGCTCCTCCGCGGACGGGTTGGCGCCTGAAGATTGGCGGGTCAGCGCGATCGGGCTCGGGTAGATGTGCGGCTGTACTTACCGATATCGACGTCCGCGCCGGGCTTGACGGTGATCAAGCTGCAGTCGACCTCGTACACAATGTCATCGACCTCCTTGCTGCACAAATGGTTAGTCGGCCAGACCCCGGAAATGTTACGCGGCGGGGTGCGCACATGGGGAAGGCATCCGAGAACATCTCGTCGCCGGAGATAACGTCGCTGTACAGAAGCATGGCGTCGGTTTTCGAGAGTGGGGGGAGGAAGCGGGCGGGAAGAGAGGGGGAAGGGGGAGAGAGAGGACTGAGGAGAAGCTGGAGAGCAGAGGTTGAAGGAGCCCGGACTATGTACACTTTTCAATGAAAAATAACTGGCGGAGGAGGCAGAAAACCGATCAATCGATCTCTTATCGGCATGTCACGTGTGCTCCTCCGCGTACTTTCTCTATTGCCTTTTTGGAACTTTTTTGAGCTCGTCCACCGCGCGAGCGCGCGTGAGCCTCAGCAGTCTCCAGCCAGTCCGTCTCGCCGCCATGGACTACCAGCCCGTCGTCGTCAGAAAACATCCTCGACCAGCGTCTACGAAGCACAACGCAGAGTCGCGGTACTGGCGGCAGTACAGACACCCCGTCTTCATCAAGGAATATGCGCCCGTTACCTCTGTTCACTTCTCCCCAGCCAAGCCACACCGGTATGCGGTGACCGCCGCGACGCGCGTGCAGATATATGCGCCGCGGACGCAGAAGGTCACCAAGACTATCTCAAGGTTCAAGGACGTTGCACGGAGCGGATGCATACGAGGGGACGGCAAGCTCGTAGTAGCAGGAGACGACAGTGGCCTCGTCCAGGTGAGCGTCCCGGCGAGATAGTCCTTCTGCTCGTCTTGACGAAGTCGCGAACTGCACGTTTCCTCTCAGTGAAATGCTAAGCGTATACTTGCAGATATTCGACATCAACTCCCGTGCTATCCTCCGGACCCTTGACTCGCACAAGCAGCCCGTCCATGTCACCAAATTCTCCGCGCTTGACCAAACGCAGGTCCTCTCATGTTCCGACGACACCACCGTCAAGCTATGGGACGTCCCCTCCCAAGTAGCCATCACCACGTTCTTCGACCATTCAGACTATGTCCGTTCCGGCCAGGTCTCCACCTCCAACCCCCATCTCATTCTTACCGGCTCATACGACGCTACAGTCCGGCTCTTCGACTCAAGAACAGGAGAGTGCGAGATGATCATGGGCGACCCCTCGGGCGAGGCTGGCGCGCGCAACACCACACCAGTAGAACAGGTGCTCATGTTCCCTTCCGGCACCGTCGCACTGTCAACCGCGGGGCCCATCCTGCGCGTTTGGGATCTCGTCGCGGGCGGCCGGTGTACGCGGGCAATGTCCAACCACCAGAAGACCGTTACTTCTCTCGCATTCAACGCGGACGCAAGCCGGGTTCTGACGGGAGGTCTGGACCAGATGGTAAAGGTGTACGACGTGGGCACATACCGCGTCGTACACACCATGCGATACCCCGCCCCCATTCTGTGCATGGCCATTTCCGTGAGTGCACACATGTCATCAGCAGCATACTCGAGTCCACTGATTGCTCGCTGTACAGCCCGACGAGACCCACCTCGCCGCTGGCATGTCCGACGGCACATTGTCCGTACGGCGACGACAGCCAAAAGCGTCCGAACCAGCAGCGCAAGACCTCTTTTCGATCGCGTCTCTCCGGACGGGCGCGTTCGAGTCGTTCCTCGGCGGAGTCCTCCCCGTGCTCGGGCAGGGGCACGTCAAGGAAAAGAAGAAGTCGAAGCCGATAGGCGACGTCGACGAGCTGAAGGTAGAGAGCAAACGGAAGAAGCGTCTGCGCGAGTACGACAGGCTCCTCAAGAACTTCAAATACTCCGCTGCTTTGGACTCCGTGTTGCGTAAGGTAAGATCACTTGGTCACACTGGCGATACGCAAAGCATCGTGCTCATGTGTTTGGCATAGAACGTACCCCCGACCACTGCTTTCTCGCTCATACAAGAGCTCATCCACCGGGACGGTCTACGGACAGCGCTCGCCGGACGCGATGACGTGCTCCTAGAACCCGTCCTCCGTTTACTGCTGAAGCACATCACCGACCCTCGATTCGGCGAGATGGTATGCGACGTTGCCAATGTTGTAATTGGTCAGCCTTCCTTTCTTCCGCAAGCTACCCGTCCGCGGCTGACACCTTCGCAGAGATGTACACACCGGTACTGGGACAGTCACCACTTATCGATACTTTGTTCGTGCGCCTACGAAAGAAGGTCTCCGCGGAGCTACGATTTCAAAAAGAGCTCGTCAAGGCGAAAGGCGCGCTCGACATGCTCCTCGCGTCCGCAGCGCTCTCTGTTGTTTAGTTGGGACGGGAGGTTGGCCCAGGCGCATGCGCACACACTCCGCATTAGTGTTATCTGTATTGTACTCATACGTCGTCCGTGTAATCAGCAGGCCTCCAGGAAAGCAATGAGGTTGCGCAGGATCTCGCGCTGTGAGAGCGCTCCGTCGCTGTTGGCTTCTGCCGGGTCCTCGTCGACGTTGTCGTGGTAGATCTGCAGCACCTTGACAATATCTTTGAAGGACTGGTTCTTCCGGTCAAGGAGCTTCTGGATGTGCGCGCGGACCTACGCAGCAGGTCAGTGGCGACTATGAATAAGTGCGACTTGGACGACATACCCCGTCGTCTTCCATCGCTATCCATGCGAGGATGTAGTCCACGGTTTGCAGAGTGAACAAACCACCCTCCAGACGACGCAGATACCATTCGTCTTCCATGTCAGGTTCGATCTCTTCGCCCTCTGCTGCCATATTCTGATATGAAGTGGTTACTGCAGCTGGATGATCCGGGTTAGGAGCGACACACACCTTCTTCTCGTCTTCGATCTCTTTGTCCGTTACTTTGAGCCGCCCCTGCGCCGCATCCCGAATCTCAAGGAGCTTTTCCGGCTTCTCGTAGCTGTTCTCTACGAACTTGGCCAGTAATCGGATACGCGCAGGAGAATCTGAAGCCAGGTTCGAGAGCAGGGAGGAGACGATGCCAAGGGTATGCGCGGTATCCTCCGACGCCGCATGGCTCGCAGCACCCTTCTGTTTCATGTGTGCCTACAGCAGCGCTTTAGTGTTGGCGATCCGTCGCCAGATAGAATATACCAACCTTGCCCATGAACGACGAGAACAGCGTTTTCAGCCCGAGGGCGTCCACGAACGTTTCGCACGCTGCGGTGCCTGCCGGTCCTGACATAGCGTAGTCCAGCACCTTGATTGCGCGCGAGCGTGCTTGCATCTTGTCCCTGGATAGGGGGTCATTATGCGATGGCAGCTCGCTGTGCTGGCTAGGACGCACTTCATCATCAGAACCATGAGGTCCACCCCTTCGGAATCGAGGAATTGCTGTTTGATTTCAGGTTCGCCGAGTGCAGAACAGAGAATGTCGAAGACATTCTCCATGAACTCCGTCTCGTCAGCATCCACGGGATCTCTTTTGCGGTAGCGCTGCCAGACATGCGCAGTTAAGCATCAACCCCAACGGTCGAGCCCAGACATACCGAGAGAATCTTGAGGATGGTCTCGACGCCGTCGTTTTTGCCTACTTGTAGACGGTTTGGCCTATTGTTTTGTAAAAGGATTGACAGGATTTCGGCCGCATAGCCCCGGTTCTCGTCATGCTTGGTTGCTTCTATCCGCTTGAGTAGCCACGGGAGGATTTTGGTCTTGGAAACGAGTTGTGTAGACAACTCTGCATTAAAGCCCAGTAGATTCTCAAAGATACCTGCGGACTGCATCAGACAAGCCAGGCGACATGATCAGGAAGGTCACTGACCAAGCACGTGGAAGATGCCTTGTCGGTCGGATTCCTCCCCTTCGTTGAAGCGGCTTAGATTGTCTACCAGTAGTTCCAGAACGGAGTTGTCAATCTGCGAGATAGTTGAGCACTGCGTGGCCTGCGCATTACGAAGTGGAACACATACGAAGCTTTGAATCAACTGTTTCAAGGCGTCTTCGCGGCTTCCCTCGCCCTCTTCATCTTCCTCTGCTTCGTTCCCGGCGTCTTCGTCAGTGAACTCCTGGATCACCTCAACGACATCGATGACGATGTCTACATTCTCGTGACTGAGGAGGCCAATGAGGCGTTCCACTGCACCTGAGCGGATAATCTCGGGGTATGCGACTCCTGGCGACTGAGAGAGGGGAAGCAATGCTTTGATGGCAGCGTCAAGGTCTGCTTCGGAGTCGATGAACCTGACAGGGTGCTTGAGACATACGTTCGCTGCAGAACAGGCGCGGCTTACTTGGTGGGATCGTCTGGGTATTTGGACCGTTGGTCTTGGTTCTTATTCGCAGCCCGCTCAAACCGCGTTAGCATCCGACGAACGGTCGTTACGTTCATCTCCTCCAACTACCGTGCTAGCCTCAGTAATGAGTGAGAGACCGCGAACGCAACGTGAGTACTCACGTCTTCTCGCGCCTCTTCGCCACCTGCTCGGTCGAATATGTTCAGGATATCCTTCTGCTCTTTGGTCAGGCCTCCTCCGAAGAACCGGCCCTCGTCATCTTCCTCCGCAAAGTAGTCCGCGTCCCCTCCGGGCGCGAAGTCTGCGTCCGCGCCCATGGACCAGTCTTCCTCTTCTGCGTCCTCCACTGTGGTTGCCCGAGACTTGCCCTTGTCGCGCGAGGCACCGCCGTTCACATCTAGAACAGCCGCACCCGAACTGAATGTCTCCTCGGTGTCCATACGCATGCGCTTTAACATCTCTGGGGTAGGGTTGTCCGGCATTCGCCTTTTGTTACTTCCTGCCGGTAGTTTGGGCACCTGAGAGGTCATTCAGTCAAGTGCTCAGATCTATGAAGAAGCTGCGCCTATTGACCTTGAACAACTTGTCAATATCCATGTCAACCCAAGATGTGGTTGAGTAGTCAGATGTGTGTGAGCAGTGAGCAGAGCAGAGGACGGTGGAGAGTGCGAGAAGGGCGCGAGCGCGCTGGAACCGCGGAAGAGCGACGGGCGTCAAATGCAACGCTATGACGAAGTCGGCCACACCCTCACGATACATGTGCACGTCGCATGCATGGCACAAACGACCCCGTCGCAGCTAGTATGTGCGTTGCCACTGCTTATACGAGAGACCGATCATCCCTCAAGAGCTGTTTACTGGTTTGATCAGAACGTACAACTAGGCCTTGCGAAGGTCGCCCATTAATTACATTGCGAGAGTTAATTGCGACGGGAGGTAGGTTTACAACGCTCTAGGAGACCAGCAAGAGTCCAGTGATCCGACACATAACTCACAAAACCAACCATACAGCTGCCTCTAGAGATAGGCGGCGGAACCATGTTCAGTACGGCTTGTGCCTGTTCTTCTTCAGCTCCTTCTCAAGCTGTTTGGCTTTACGATGTCCAATCTCAACGGGATTGATCGCATTGTCAGCCTTCTTCAGCTTGATGGGTCGGTTACCAACATATTTGCCTATGACACAGACGCTCAGCCGCCGACAAGCTCCAGAGGTCGATGACAACATACCATCCATTTCCTTCCACGCCTTGAGGAAATCCTCTGGGTCAGAGAAAGCTACAAACCCGAACTTCGCCTATACCAGTAGATTAATGTAGGCCCATGTCACACGCACCATTCAACGCACCTTCCCACTGAGCCTATCCCGGATGACTCGTGCTTTCTGGAACGAGGTATACTTGTTGAAGGCATTGGACAAAACATCATCAGAAACGTCGTTACTGAGGTCGCCCACGAAGAGCCGGAACCAGGCTGTTCATGTACAGTCAGCTCCGTGTTTTCGAAGTTATGGTGAGTAACTCACAAGGGTTCCACTCCAGCAGAGTCTGATCTTCCCAAACCTTCCCAGCACCTTTACGGAGGACAGTCGTCCTTTTACCGCCCTTGGCCAGCTTGCCCCCGGCGCCTCCACGCTTGTCTACTGTGGCACCTGGAACGTACGCACTCTGCTGAGCAACGATTCCAACGTCGTATTCATAGGCATTGGCAGGTACAGGTGCAGTATGCGCTGAGGTGGATGCGCCTGGGATTGGGTACATAGGACCCTGGTAGGGTTGGTGATAAGGATTATAGTCTCCAGTTTGCTGATACTGGTACTGTTGATAGTAGTTCTGAGCGGAGTACGGATCCATGGCTTGCTATCCTCGTGAGCGCAGGTGGAGGAAGCGACTAGGCTGGCAGGGGAGTCGATGGAGCAGTAGCCGCAGCGAGTCTGCAGTGGTTCTGAGCAAGCGGTGCAGGCGCCGAGACGACGTTTCTAGCGCCTGTTCAGCGCATCGCATGACGAGGACCCCGAACCTCCAAGCCACGTGGCTAGTCCGGGGTCCCTACGCCTGGCAATTCTGCAGTGAAGGCTGCATTGGCCGTCAACGAAGCCACCGCCCTCCTCAAGACCCCCCATTCCCAAGGTGAGTACGAGATCCCAGACATCTATCCCGTGTATATGTGCAATCTACGACGGTCTGGGAACATTTCGGTGCCTATATCACGCGGGGCGACGACGGATGGACACACTCTCTAGTGGATGAGGGAGGACAGACGCTAACCCTCACGCAATTGTCTAGATGCCGTTCGTCAAGAAGGTCAAGTCCGACGCCTACTTCTCGCGTTTCCAGGTCAAGTACCGTCGCCGGCGTGAGGGCAAGACCGACTGTATGTCCAATCCGCGTACTTCAGGGGATTTCCTGCTGACCTTCGCTCAGACTATGCCCGCAAGCGGTTGGTAACCCAGGCGAAGAACAAGTAGTGCGTATCACCCCCAAAGTCCCAATCATCTGCCACCTGACACACGACGTTTCTAGCAATGCGCCCAAGTACCGTCTGGTCGTCCGCTTCACGAACCGGGAGGTCATCGTACAGATCGTGTACGCCCGTCTGCAGGGTGACTTTGTCCTCACCGCTGCGCGCTCGAAGGAGCTCCCCCGCTACGGGATCAACCACGGTCTTACGAACTGGACTGCCGGTGCGTACCAGAGGGAATTACTCATAGGAAAGCCGCTCATTGGCCTTATCCAGCGTATGCGACTGGCCTTCTTGCCGCTCGCCGTGCCCTGACCAAGCTCGGCCTTGCGGACAAGTACCAGGGTGTTGAGGAGCCCGATGGCACTCTCACCCTCACCGAGGCGCTCGATGAGGAAGATGCGCCCCGCCCCTTCAAGTGCTACCTTGACGTCGGTCTCAAGCGCACTTCCACCGGTTCCCGTGTGTTCGGTGCCCTCAAGGGTGCCAGCGACGGTGGTATCTATATCCCCCACAACGAAAAGCGCTTCCCTGGTTTCGACCCCGAGAGCAAGGAGCTCGATGATGAGGTTCTGAAGAAGTACATCTTCGGTGGTCACGTCGCGGAGTACATGGAGTCTCTCGAGGAGGAGGATGACGAGCGGTACGCTGAATGGCTTCATTTGGCCACCGACAGTGTTGCTTACAGATGCGTCATAGCTTCAAGAAGCAATTCTCGACCTACCTTGCGGACGGTGTCGGCTCCGAGGACATCGAGGAGATCTTCACCAACGCCTACGCGGCCATCCGCGAGGACCCCACCTTCAAGCCCACCGAGAAGACCAAGGACTGGGCCGCGGAGAGCAGAAAGTACCGCGACGTCAAGCTCACGCTCGAGCAGCGCAGGGCCCGCATCCAGGAGAAGATCGAGGCTTTCCAGGCCGAGCACGCCGACGAGTAGATGGCTGTTCGTCACTCTGGGATATTCCGTTCTGTTCCGTTCTCCATGTACCACACTACTTTTACGCCGTGTATGCCCCCAAAACCAGGCTATGCTATCGCCATGCTTTACGCAAAGATTTGCAGTGAGTCTACGGAGGAAGCAATACACTGGCAGTCAGGTACGTGTACCTGTAGATTCTGCAAGAGAAGCTATCCCAGATCTCCATAATGTGATGAGGACGCAGAACGTGTGGACCTTATAAAGTCATCCCATATCCATTACACATAACCCCTAACGTCCTAGGGAGGAGTCGATTGTATGTCGAATCCACTCGAAGAGAGTTAAGTGTCCCCTCGAGCGATATTCTTCTACGAACGTGGCGTGCCCATCTCGGCTCGCTCGTGATGCCGAGCAGCCAATTTGGTCCCCATCGAACGAGATCCGGAAGTTGCTGCATATATGCGGGGTAAGTTTTGTATCTACTATCAAAGAACGGGAAGAACGACACGTACAGCACACAGCCCTCCCATCTCCCGATGCTTCGTCCGCTCAAGAGGTCGACGAACCAGGTTCCGTTCACGCGCTCGCAGCGCTCGGTACCGATTTCGCATATTCGGTGGAGTAGACGACCGCTGATCTCGTCGCTAAGCAGCTGAGTGAGCTGCGAGATAGACGCGATGGACAGGGTTGCCTGAGGTAGATGTGCAGTCAGTGTGGACGGGGAATAGGTCGTGAAGCGCAAGGTGTGTCTTGAAAGCTCAAGTCAGCATGTAGTAGAGTGGTATGTCTTGCTCACACGCCCACCTGTCGTCGATACGGAGCAAGGCTTCGCCGCCAACTGGGTTGTTCTTCTCGGCTTGTAGGGACGCGACAAGGGCTTCGCCGCTATCTGCGACTGGGTCGTAGTGGACCCTGGTCGAGACCCCAGCAAGCGTGAGGGCGGCCACCACACGCTCGATCTCGTCGCGCACGCGTTCCCAGAACTCACGATACTGGAGAATGTCGATGATGGACTGCAGCAGCGGGGGCAGCTCGGCCGAAGAGGCTGCAGCGTTCGAGCGGAAGATGCTCGTCTTGTTCAAGCGTTGCCGTTTGGATGCCGTGTGTGAGCGCAACAACAGGACGTGAAGAGCGGAATACACGAGGTCGCAGGTTGGGTCCGCGGTCTCCCTAGGATTGTGGTATGCCACGCCGTCGCCATCAACCTTGAAGCGTATGAGCTGTTTGCTGATGCGACCTGCTTGCCCGCTGACTCACCAGTTCAAAGCGAAGTTCTGTGTTCTGTGCGGCGTCGATCACGATTAGACGTTCGGATACCTCGGCCGATGCAGTAGGTAGACTGCTGGCTTCTTTGATGAGCAGAGAGAAGATCTCCTGTTCAACCACCTCCGCTTGCGCCGCACGCAAAGTGCTATCCAAGGATCCGTCCTCGAGGCTAGTCAGGAGGCTGTGGGACGTCTGCCTTGTGCCGTCGGGATGTATCCGGGTGAGAGAAACGCGTAGGCGCGTTCGTTGACGCACAGGGAACTCAAGGGCGTTCTCTGGGTCGCCGCCGGTGGCCGCCATACGGCCAATCGCACGTCGTCGGAACGCCGGGGGTGCTGTGGGCACAATCTATACATAGACATTCCTGATTGTACGGAGTAGACTTACATTCCTCTAGCCCGAAAGAGATGAGGAAATCCTTGGAGGACTTGTCTGCTCCCTTCCCGGTGGCTGAACCCAGTGGCAATGGGGCGGGTATAAGACCCCAGTTACCTCTTCGAATTTTGAGCGCGTCCGTCCAGTACTTCTCGCCGGACACTCGACTGTCCTCGATCTTCTCCGCAGCGGTTTTGAACAGATCTGCGGCTGCCCGGAGTGCCTTGTCCTTTCCGCCAATGGTGAGCTGCGCGTCGAATGCACGCACGGAAGTGATTGGCGGAGGCTTGTCCACTATAGTAGCAGCCAGGGGTGCGGGAGGGAGCGTTGTCGGTTGGGTAGGTAATGACGAGGAAAGGAGTAGCGTGAGGAGGTCTCTGGCCTGTGACATTTCCCCGAACGCAATGCTATATTCAGTCAAAACATCCATTATGGCACATAAACTTAGCATCAACCTACTAGAGCTGAGGTAGCAATGACATTCGCATTTTGTACAGCTCCTCTGGAGTCATCGTGTGGGACGACTCGGAGGGCTCTGGCTCATTCGCATTGCTTTCGTCTGGTGCGCTAGATTCCTGGGTCTGCGAAGCGGGTAGCGTACGCGACCCTTTCTGCGCGTCGAAGAAGTCGATCCCGCGTTCGACAAAAACTCGACGCAGTTTTGTTCCAACAATGGCGGTTGGGTCCTCACGTCTGACCATAGTTGAGCTAGCGCCGAGATAGTACAGGCACGTTTACTTACGGGCGATAGATATGTTGTCCATCTGGGGTGATATCAAACAGCTCAGGCAATGGTTCACCATTGTCATCTTTGTATGGCCGTTCCAGAGACAGCCTGAGTTTCTTCCATGGCGGTTCCTCCTCCATGGGGGGTGCGGCGACGTAGAAGCTCCGAGTTCGGAAACCGGTCCAGACGAGCCTAGGGAGTACTGTGTGTGCAGAGAGCTGAGATAGGCTCTATTCCAGACGGGGCGAGTGACTCGGTAGTTACGGCAGAGTGAGTCAGAGGAAGGAACCTCAGAGGAGGAGGTGGGAGAGTGGGTCCAGTCGGAGCGGCGGACAAGACGCGGGCAGGGTGAGCTTGGGACGCGGAGAACGCAGGAACGCTCAGGGCGCGTCACCCGAGAGCGCGTATTCCGGCACGTGCCTCACCCTGAAAGCGGAACTCACGCTCTGGCAGCTCGTCCTCCGCTTTCCTCCTCTTTTCCTTTCCTCGCTCGTTGCTCCCTCCCCTTTCCGGCTTGCACAACTCTGTCATCTCCTGCGGCGACGGCATGGTCAAAAGCACTCCCGGCGTTACTCCTGATGGCACGCCAGGCCTTACCCCAGCCAGGCGGAAATCTGAAGACGAGTTAGACTCCTCTCGCGCCCACAAGAAGCCCAGGACACGAGTGAGGCACGTCGTTCGTCGCCAGTCGTCATGGGCAGCAAAAACTTACTCTCTCACAGTTATTCTTGCGGTGAATGCCATCGCCGGAAGCAAAAGGTGTGACAATATGGGCATGTGTCTGGACTAGTTTTGCTGACTGTGATTCAGTGCGACAGGCAAATACCATGCTCGCATGTGAGTTTGATTCTCGTTGCGGCGGTATTATCCGCGGCTCAGACAAATATGTGCCAGTGTATCGCTCGCAAAGTGCCAGAGTTGTGCAAGTCCTACACTCCGGGCAAGACCGACCAGGACATTCATGTTCGTTTGGCTCGACTCGAGCACATCGTCGAAAATGCGCTCCCGCATTACTGGTCTCAAGGACACGCGACGCCGAACTCGGATTTTGGCGGTAGCCACGATAGAAGGCGTTCATTGTCCCCTATCGACGATGGTAATCGTTCCCAAGCGGAGGATGAGGACCCTAGCGGTGGCATCTTCGAGAGTGGGAGGTGGTACGGCAAGAGTGCGTCAGGCTTAGTGGCCGCCCCTGCGGTCCTCGAGCAAGTACGTTGGCCTATCGTACCGTCAGAATTTAGCTAACAGTGTGTAGCTGCAAAATATGGTGCCTGGCCAAGGCGTGGATCATGAAGCGAGCAGTAGCCCATTCTCTATGCGGCATCTACCCTCCGATATTTTCAAGGGGGATCACAAGCCAGCGATAGCACCCATGGAGCAAACCGCTATCGAACGTTTCCAACGACTCATAAGGGACTGCGGGTATAGTTCTGAGCGCCTGCAGAACATGTATGATGAACTGCCGCCTCGCAAATTACGTGATGATCTCATAGATCATTACTTCGCCACAATGTTTGTCTTGACACAGGGTTTCGGAAGAAACACACGTCACTCACCAATGTTTACAGCAACTGGACACGATATCCTATTTCAGAACACGAATTCCGTGCTTTGTATGCCGCCTTCACAGCGAATGAGCACAATCATGCCAATCCCAACAACCTCCGCTTCCTGCCTCTGCTCTTTGTCATACTTGCAATATCCGTGAGGTTGGCGCCTGAGCGGATCGCAGGATCTGAGTTGAGCAAGAAGACGGCCGGCTCCCGGTACTATTGGTGCTGTGAGTGGTGGACATAGCGACACGTTGCTTTATTTCGATCTGATCATTCGCAACAGCACGTCGCGCGTTGCTCATCATCGCTGCAATTCAGCCTGACTGTTTCGAAATAGTGCTGATCCGGATGCTGGTAAGTAACTAGAGTGCTATCTACATGTTGACCTCCAACATTCCCCTAGAGCGCTCGCTTCCTCGTCTTGGATCGCCGCATGACGGAGTCGTGGAGCCAACTGGGTGCGGCGGTTAGAACCGCCCAAGCCATAGGATTGCACCGTGATGGTGCCGATATGGTAAGCCCATTCGGGCTATCTCAATTGGTCCTGGGCTCATAGCGAGTGTAGGGCATGGAACCATTGCAAATAGAAAGACGGCGTCGAATATGGTACGCTCCTCTTCCTCGCAAGTTGGTAGTGCGCTCACGCTCCTTCATTAGGTCCAACCTATATCACGCAGACCGCTCGATAGCCCTTGTTCTGGGCAGGCCGATTGCTATTCACGACAGTTACACCTCTACACGCCCGCCGATGAACACGACTGAGATGACTTCGGATGGCCAGTTCAAAACACTCCCACTTACGCAGCCTACCCGTGTCACGTTCCTGATACTCAGGCATCAGTTGGCCGAGATTATGGGTCGCATGTCTGACTTCTTTCAGAATGTACACTCACCTCGGCATTACGCGGATGTCCTGGCCCTCGACGACGAGCTCCTCAAGTACAAGCAGAGTCTCCCTCCTTTCTTCTCCCTCGATCCTGACAACTCTTACGACCAATCGCACCCCTACATCCCACTCCAGCGATTTCTCCTCGTCACTGAGTTCCTCTTCGTTCGCATATCACTGCATCGTCCCTATCTCCTGCGGAAACTCCACAGCAACAAGTATGCCCGGTCGAGGAGCGCTTGCTTCGAGTGCGCTCTCAAAGACTACGAAATTCGCCAAGAGTACTTCACGGCGATATCTCGTACGGGTCGCGATCCCGTCGCAAGTGCGTACCGCGAGTTCCAGGCAGCAATGATCGCTGGTATCTATCTCGTCCTCTACCCCAAGGGCAAAGACGCGGAGAAAATGCATGCAGTTTTAGACACGTTCCTGGAGCGGCACGAGCGGATTCCAGAGATGGACGATATCACTCGCAGAGAGATGAACATAATCGAATTCTTGAAGAGTAGGTCCTTCCAATCTGCCGGATCGCCCGAGAATACGACGGAGCAGAGGCCCGCGCCGGAAACCCGCGCCCCCCAAGCCAGCGGCCCTGGTCCCTCCAACCTCCGCGCCGTTGCCCCAAGGCCTCCTCAGAATCCTCCACCAGTCTTCACCGGGCCCTCCTTCGCGTCTCTCGCATCCCTTCCTGTCACTGCCTCGCCCCAAACCAACTACGCACAAATCTCCCGGCCCTCTCCGGTCCAGCAAGTCCAACACCTCCAGTCGGAGAGCGCTTCGCAGTCGGGTACTGGGAGCCCCGGGGGTGACGAGGACTCGACGGCGCAGTCGCTCTTGGACCAGTGGTGCAACATCTTCAGCGGCGGCCCCGCCGTCGACGACGTCCCTGCAGGCACCGGGCTTCCCTGGGCGACACCTGGTCTAGGCGATGTGCCTGGGTGGACGGGCGCCAACCCGGTGACGACGTCTCCGCTCGTCGGGAGCGACGCCCTGCCGAACGTCGACGGGTCGGACTGGAGCTATTGGGAGACGTTGGTGAACCAGATTCGCAGTGGACAGTCATAGATGTGTACATATGGACGCGTGAAGACGCGTCGGGCTTCGGACCCTCAAAGAGTAGTCCGTATCTATATGGCAAGAAGTGAATGTACCTGATATAATAGCTTAAGTACTGCATGGATTAATCCCGATAGAGCCACGCCTTGTTACTTGTTGTGTCAGTCTTTTTTCTCTTGATACTAGTTTCCTGGGCCAGCCTCCGTGTGCGAGTGCAGAACGACTACTTCGACGACGACAGCTATGCGCACAACAGCGTGCGTGGGTATGATATCATCGCCACCACGTGTGCGACAAGCTCAGATGCGGAGCATTGTGTAGCCTGTGCCGCCCGCAGGTGCCCCGGACGCTATTGTATTGATGCTACCATTTTCTTTCCGGCACTCCCATCGTTGTGCCTCTGACACGCATCTACAAGTTTGTGTGTGCGCAAGCCATTTCAAGACGAGTGAGTACCATACAAAGCTGTCATCAGTGAATCTGTTCTGAGCGCATGGGCGCCGCTTCAGTAGCAACCCTGAGTTTCTTGCGGGTTGGAGATACATGACGAAACGACTTCGCAGTGAGGACGACATTAGCAATGAGCTCCAGGAGGGCTCTTCCCATACGAAACCGCGCTTGGGTACTCCACCAGGGTCGAGCGAGACACTCCCGTCCGGATCGACAAGGATCCTCTGCTGGAACGTGGAGACGCCCGTACCCTTCCTGCAATTACCGCCGACTCAAGCCCGTTCCGCCACAAATGGCGAGGTCACCGCCGGCAGCAACCCGAGGCTCCTACGAGACCTCCTCGAGCGGCACGACTACCCCGACTTCGTGTGCCTGCAGGAGGTTCGCGCGCGCCACAACGACAAGCAGTGGATCGCAGCGCTCCGACTCGCTGCCAACCACGGCGCACACGACTCGGGCCCCAAATACACGCTGTACCATTCGCTGAGCCGGGCGACGCGGGGCCAGCGACACTTCGGCGTCGTCACGTACGCAAAGGAGCCGCACGAGGTCGTCGCCGTGCGTGAGGTCGACTGGGACGCGGAGGGCCGGGTGCTCATCCTAGAGCTGCAGTCTGGGTGGGCGCTCGTGAACGTGTACGCGTTGAACGGGAGCGAGTACATGTGGCGGGACCCGCTCGGGCGCGCGGCGCCGAAGACGCGCAACGAGCGCAAGCGCGAGTTCAACCGGCTGCTCATGGAGGAGTGCCGCGCGATCCAGCAGCGCGGGCTGCGGCTCGTGCTCATCGGCGACTTCAACATCTCGCTCACCAAGCGCGACTGCTATCCGCGCCTGCGCACGGAGTACCCGCACGGGCTTGCACGGTCGGAGTTCTTGGAACAGTTCATCCCGGCGCTGGACGTGGTCGACGTCTTCCGAGAGTTGCATCCCAACAAGAAGGCGTACAGTTGGTTCGCGAAGGGGAAACCGCAAGGGAAGGACTGTGCACGTGTGGACTACGCGCTAGTGGAGAGCGGTCTGAGAGACAACGTGGTCGACCTCACCTACCTGGAGGACCCGCAGGAGAGGGGTCACAGCGACCACGTCCCGCTGCTGCTCACGCTGAAGGGCATGTCTGGCCTCGCAAGATGGCATCAGGCCTCGAATGACCAAGTCAATCGAGAGGTCGCACAACAATCCGGTAAGCTGCCCAGCCGCAAGACAGGTATTCCCAAGCTGACCAGTCACTATCACAGGAGCATAGCGATGAAGATGGGGTAGAATGAAGCTGTCCTCAACCACCACCTGTCTCTGCTAGGGCTATCTGCGCTTGCGAGCTTCATGCCACCCATCTGAGAGACCCCAGGACCCATCTCGGAGCAAGGCAAGCCGCTGGGGGAGGGACCTGTCGGGGACGAGGAGCTGGAATGGGACGCATGCACCTTCTTGGAAGGGAGGCTAGCCGTAGGAATGAGATCTTCGGCGGTCGCGTCGCTACTGGCGGGGCGAGCACTATGCGTAGGATGAGTGCTGTGAGTGGCGTCGACGGTGTGTACCGAGGAGCTATCCGTGGCCGATGATTTCCGGTCGGTGACATTGGAACCATGCGTTCGAGTCGCTGTGGACATGTCGTCACTATCATCTTCATCCTCCTGGTCGGAATCCTTGGAGGATCGGGTTGATCCCGCTGCTTGCACGGAGACGTCGTTGCTGGGGGCCAGATTGCCGTCGCCCCAGGGGATACTGTCACCGTTCGGCTGCGTATCGTGTTCCGGTGTCTCGCTATCACCACGTGGAGAAGTGATCTTCACTTAAATGTTAGCAGCTTGCGCTATGCTTGAATGTTGAAGGTAACTCACCGTGAAGCGGGTGGTCCATGCGGAACTCTCCTTGTCATCTCCGTTCGTGAACTATAGCAGGTCAGATACAAGTGCTAGAGCGCCAATATCGTCTCCCAAGCTCAGGAGAACGTGTATGGTACCTGGTAAAAGTAGATAGCAGAGTACGGATTGACGTCAGGACACGTCCAGTTGTACGGGGTGAGGTTTGAGTCTGTGCCGTCTAAGCCAGAAGCCACGGTAGTGACCCTAGTCATGTTGTTGTTCGAACCCGACATCAGTGCTAGGGCAATTATAAGCAGCCGCTTGATGCACTGGGGATGAAGGGCTTACATATCGAGACATTGGTCCACTGACCACTGGTGTCCGCATCCCACTTGATGGTACAGTCCGAGCCGGCGGCGAAGGCGTCCCCTGGTCCAGGTGCTGTAGGAGTAACCTCCGCTAAAGCCAGACCAGCCGAAAAAACCAACAGGGTGACTGAGAACATTGTGTAGATCGCGAAAGCAACAACAGCGAGCGAGAGAGCAAATCAAAGAGTAATGCCAGATCACTTGAGTAGTCCCGGCCAGCGAGCTATGAGAAGACAACAAGATGGGAGAGCTTCAACACATGTAACTCGACCTTATATGGACGACAGCCTCGAGTTCAGCCGCAGTCAGCCTCAGATCGTTGGATGAGAGTGGTCCAGAATGAAAGGCATCCGCCTGCAACAGGCGCCCAAGCCAGAAGACGCGTCTGGTTGTGTCACATGCACCGCGTCTGCGCGCCACGCCGTGCCACCATCCGTTTCGGGCACTCTGCACTCGACTCCCAGCTGCTACCCTCTGACCATGCAGTCTATCAACCGCTTTCTTTATGGACCGACCGCGGAGGAGAAAGTGCGCGCATGGCAGTCTAAACTGCGCTCTGAACAGCGTGTCATCGACCGCGAGATGAGGCAGGTCCGGCACCAACTCCTGCGCCGCCATCTTGCCGCTCATTCACTCCCAGCTAGACACTGCGACGAAGAAGGCGCAGCAAACGGTCAAGCAGCTCGCTAAGAAGGGAGATGTTAAATCTGCACGGATTATGGCGAGGGAGGTCGTCCGGAGTCACAAGCAGATGGATCGGCTCTCTGTGAGCAAAGCCCGGTTGGGCTCTATTGGGAATCAGCTACAGCAGCAGCTCGGTATGTCATCACTATTCACTGTGCGTACGGCTATATCTGAGACTGCGTACTGTAAAGCCATGGTCAAAGTCACTGGATCACTGCAGAAGTCGACTGAAATCATGAAGTTGTCGAATTCCCTCATCAAGTTGCCACAAATCAGCCAGACCATGAGGGAAATGAGCATGGAGATGACGAAGGTATGTCACTTCAGCTCTGTGTGGAGCCTCTGTTTCTGACTCTTCTCAAAGGCTGGCATCATGGAGGAAATGCTGGATGATACCCTGGAAATGGACGAGGACGAAGACCTCGACGTCGAGGCTGATGCTGAGGTAGACAAGGTACTCTACGACCTCACTGAAGGCAAGCTGGGTCAGGCAGGCACTTTCCAGGAGAACCTTCCTGTACGTATCTCAGTAGCACTGGCGATACAGGGCACTCGGTTGACGTCCATCCCAGTCAATACAGGATCAAACCGAAGACGAGGAGACGGAGAGGGCGATGGAGCAGTACCGGCAACAGCTGAACGGCCTACTCAGCGGATGACCATTCCTCTTCCTTTCTTTGCCAGTGCACTTTTGTATCATATGCGCATGTACAGTACACGATCAAACGGACTTGATATCGCATGATGACGAGCCCGCGTTTCTTATTGGCTGGGGCGTAGAACAGCAACAGAGGCGCCCAAGTGGACAAGTCCGGGATCGCGACGGGCGTCAACGGGCGTCGGGCGAAGCCAGGAATGATTGCGTCCACGTGGAACTACATCATGCTTCACGTGGGCTACAACGATTTCGCCCGCCCCTCAACTTTCGGCTTTACACCTCTCTTCGCCGTCGTCCTCCGACATCTCCCCAAAAATGCTTGCAGCTCGTACTCTCTCTGGCAGCGCGCGGGTCGCCGTGAAGGGTCCTCAGGTGCGTAATGCAGCTATCAGGTTCACGAATGAGTCTAATGGCGTGGTAGGCCTTCCGTCGCTACGCCTCCGCCGCGCCTACCGCCGCCTTTGCTGGTCAGAAGGGCGCAAACGTGAGTGGTCATATCCCCTACGTGTCTGACGAAAACCACAACATACACGCTTCACCAGGGTAAATACACCGTTACTCTCATTCCTGGCGACGGTGAGCGCAAATCCAGCCAGTTCTGAGACATGACGTGACGAGCCGTACAGGTATTGGGCCGGAGATTAGCGAGTCTGTGAAGGACATCTATGCCGCTGCAGACGTATGCAAATATACTACTTCTCTCAGAGGCAATAGTGCTCACAGAAATTCAGGTTCCCATCGAATGGGAGGAAGTCAGCGTTGCGCCGATCCTGAAGGGTGGCAAGACGGTCATTCCTGATGCTGCCATCCACTCCGTCAGGAAGAACACCGTTGCGTTGAAGGGTGCGTTGGAGACCATGTGCATCTCGTTACATTCACGCTGATATGCCACGCGCAGGTCCCCTTGCTACTCCCAGTCAGTGAACATTGTTGTGTCACAAGTAAACACTCTCTGATTGCTCGCACAGTTGGCAAGGGCCACGTCTCCTTGAACTTGACGCTGCGTAGGACGTTCAACCTTTTTGCGAATGTCCGTCCTTGCGTGTCCATCAAGGGCTTCAAGACTCCCTACGACGATGTGAACACTGTCCTCATCCGTGAGAACACTGAGGGAGAGTACTCCGGCATTGAGCATGAGGTATGTCGTTTGTGGACGCGTTACTATGAACGGGAAGTGACCCGTTGCGCAATAGGTCGTCGATGGTGTTGTCCAGTCGATCAAGCTCATTACCTGGGACGCGTCGGAACGTGTCGCTCGCTATGCCTTCCACTACGCTCAGTCTCAAGGCAGGAAGCGCGTCACTGCGGTGCACAAGGCAAACATCATGTATGCGTTGCTATTACACCACCTTTCGGGAACTAACGGTCGGTTGCAGGAAAATGTCTGATGGCATGTTCTTGTCTGCCTGCCGGCAGGTTGCGAAGGACTTCCCGGAAATCAGCTATGATGAGGACCTGCTCGACCGCGCATGCCTGCAGGTGAGCGTTCTGTACCTCACGTTTGAGCGCGTGGCTGATTGGCGTGCTTTTAGATCGTGCAAAACCCCAAGCCGTACGCCGATCGCGTGATGGTTATGCCTAACCTGTACGGTGACATTCTGTCGGACATGTGCGCCGGCCTCATCGGCGGCCTTGGGCTGACGCCGTCCGGAAACATTGGGCGTGTACGTTCCGGTTGCCAATATAATCGTATCTGACTAGACGCTGACCTCCGCCTAGGACGCCTCTATCTTCGAGGCGGTTCACGGATCTGCGCCCGACATTGCTGGTACGTCTCCCGTGCTGACGCGGTCATAGGACTTCGCTTATGGTGTCCGCTGTTTAGGCAAGGGTTTGGCTAACCCAACAGCCCTTCTGCTTTCGTCTATCATGATGCTTCGGTAAGTCAGAGTTGTGAGTTCGATAGAATGTCGCTGAGTTTCGGCTCAGGCACATGAACCTCAACCAGTACGCTAACAAGATCGAGAACGCTGCGCTTACGGTGAGTTGCGGGCGACCACGTCCTCCCGAACCTGTACTCATATCCCGCCGCAGACTATCGCCGAGGGCAAGAGCATCACCGGTGACCTTGGTGGCAAGGCGTCGACGAAGGAGTACACGTCTGCGATCATTGAGAAGCTGCGCAGGGCATAGAGCGACTCAAGGACGCTAGCGTAGAAGTACTGTACCCTGCTTCTACACCGCGCGATGTAGAGCCGTAGTAGTTTTGTCAAATAGCGTATGGAACGATGCGGACTGTAGGCCATCACGTCCTCCGACTGGGGCGAAACGCGTGTTGACCGATGAGGGTCTTGCGAGACTCCGCAGAGCGGTGCGTATCAGTGACTAAGGGCCGTGGGAAAACGGTGTTGCCGCCACGCCTGCTCTTAAAGCTGTCGTGCTCGACGGTCTGTCTCTTGCGACGATAAACAATCCCCTTCCACGCCTACCGAGGCAACCACTCCCATAAACCCCCACTCGCCCTACAGGGCAAAGCCAGCCTCTTCCAACTTCACCCAACTTTGTGTAAGTCGGCCCTACGCAGTGAAGTTTCCCTAGCGGTCCCGTTAACCCGTCCCGGCTCAATCCGCAGTCTTCGTCACTCCTGCTCTACTTCACGAAACATCCCAAAACCCCCAAAACAGTTCATAACGCCAAAACACGTCCCATAACGCACACAGACATATTACGAACGCCATGACGGACGAAATCACCCCCCAGTCGCAGCAGTCTGCGCCCAAGAAAGACGAGAAGCAACAGGTCACTCAAGGCAACGGCGCCGTTCAGCAGGGGGGCAACAAGCAGGCCCCCAAGAAGACGGGCCCTGCTGGCCGTTCTGCCTCTATCAGTGCGGGCGGCGGTAACGCACGTCCGTCGTCGAGGACCAGCAACCGCTCTACTAGCAAGAAGGGTCCTGGCAATACTCAACCCGCCGCGGACTCCGGCTCGGAGTCGGTCAACGCCAATGCGCGAAAGGGCAACGAAGGCGGGAGACAGCGTGGAAAGTCCCAGGGCGGCGGTCAGCGTGGTGGCAATGGGCATCGTAAGGCATCCCAGTCCACCTCGCAGGGCCGCCAGGGCGGTAACAACTCCAACAAGGCCAAGCAACCTTCTGGGTCCCCCGCCCCCGCTGCCAACAACGAGAGCAGCGATGCTCTCTCGTCGCTTCAACGCGTCATTGCCGACCTCAAGACCACTTCCACACCCACCAACACTAACAACAACCCCTCCTTCTCTGCGGCCGCTGGTTCGACCTTGCCTGCCAACGCCCCGGTCTTCCATCCGGGAGCCGTGTCGTTCCCTGGAACCAGCCTTCCCGAGCAACCGCCTCGTCACCGCAAGGCAGCTTCGCTTGGCGCGTCGTCTCTGGGGTCTTCCATCGGGTACTCTCCCAACCTTGGTTCCATGATGGAGGACGCTGAAGACGGGCACGGCAACCCCCTTGTCGAAGAGGGCGAAATCCCAGAGAACGCTTACCAAACCGGTCATGCCCGTCGCTCCCTCTCCCAGAACTTCACCCCACCCCGCTTTGCGGCCCTCGCTGCACAACAGCAGGAGCAGAACGACAACGTCGGTCCTTCCGGTCGCCCCCAGCTTGCGCCCAACTTCATGTTCGGTGCTCGCAGACGTCCGAGCTCAAACCTAACCATGGGTCCCCCGATCAACGAGGAGGATGTCGGCTTCCAGTTCCCCCAACAGTCTCAGAACAGCAACAACTTCGAGGGCAACGATCCCGGACGCAAGGACATCATGGCTGAGCAGGTGAGTCGTCATACAACCTTTGGCGTACGCTTGTACCGACAGATGCTCCGTAGTTCGCCCTGCAGACGCAGATCGAGGCGTTGCAACAGCAGCAGGCTGCTCTCTATCACCAGCAGTTGGCCTCGAACCCTGTGCTCTCGTCGTTCCAGTCGCCTGGCTTCCCCCCCGGCCGTGGAGCCCACCGTCGTGTCCACAGTACTGTCCCCATGAGCGCAGGCATGAATGCCTTCGGCGGTCCCCAAACGGCTATGGGTCAGTTTGGCAACCTGAGTAGCCTGGGTATGGGACTGGACGGACAGCCGTCTGCCGTACCTCGTGGCCATGGTAGACGCCACAGTGTCAACGTCTTGAACAAGACCGGTGGTCCTAGCCTCGCTTCCCTGGGCTTCTCTGCCAGCGCTGACGGTTTCGACGATGGATTTGCTCCTCCTGTGGGCCTTGGCGGTTCCGGCCACTCCCGCTCCGATTCTAGTTGGCGCATTAGTGAGTGCAGTCTTGCCACCTTGCTGTATGCGGTTCTAAGTGCTATGCAGATGGTGGCGTCGGAGGTCTCCAGCCCAACAACTTCGCGTCCGACCTCGCTCAGGCGCAGGCCCAGCTCCAGAGCCTGCAGCAGTTCCGCGCGGCGGCGGGCGGCCACCACCAGAAGATGCCGTCTTTCAGCTTCCCCAACATGCTACCGAATATGATGGCCGCGAACATGATGGGCCTCGGTTTAGGTGGAATGAACCTCCTCCAGCAGCAGCAGCAGCAGTTCCAGTCTCAGCTTCAACAGCAGTCCAATCAGCCCCAGCGCAAGTCGCTCTTTGCGCCTTACCTCCCTCAAGCCTCCCTTCCCCCGCTCCTAGCCGCTGGCAAGCTCGTCGTGGGTATATTGCGAGTCAACAAACGTAACCGATCGGATGCGTATGTGGCGACCGAAGTCTTGGACGCCGATATCTATATTTGCGGCTCCAAGGACCGCAACCGTGCCTTGGAAGGTGACATCGTCGCAGTTGAGCTCCTTGACGTTGATGAGGTTTGGGGAACCAAGAAGGAGAAGGAGGAGAAGAAGCGCAAGAAGGAGGAGAACTCGGCTTACGACTTGAAGGGTGCCGCTGGCCGCAGGAACGACAAGAAGAAGGACGACGTCGAAGTCGAGGGCCAGGGGTTGATGCTCTTCGAGGATGAGGAGTGCGTGACGTGCCATGTTGTGTCTGAGGGGGTGCTGACTGTTCTGTGCAGAGTTACGGACGAGGTTAAGCCGCAGTATGCTGGGCATGTCGTCGCTGTGGTGGAGCGCATGCCCGGACAACTGTTCTCGGGAACGCTTGGTCTTCTCCGGCCGTCCTCTGCGGCCACCAAGGAGAAGCAGGAGGCTGAGCGCCGTGAGAGGGAGGGTGACAAGGGCGACGAGCCGCGTCGTCCCATTGAGCGCCCCAAGATCGTCTGGTTCAAGCCCACAGACAAGCGTGTTCCCCTCATTGCTATTCCCACCGAGCAGGCCCCACCTGACTTCGTTCAGAACTCGGAGGCATACGCGAACAAGCTCTTCGTGGCCTGCATCAAGCGTCATGTACGTGTGATCGCCGATAGTCACAGTGACAAAGTACTTATCGCGACTTCTTGCAGCCCATCAGCTCCCTCCATCCTTTCGGAACTCTGGTCGAGGAACTCGGCCCGATCGGCGACATCGAGGTTGAGACAAGTGCCCTTCTCAAGGATTGCAACTTCCCGACGGAGGACTTCAGCGACAATGTGTTGAAGTGCCTACCCCCCACGCCCTGGACGTGAGTTCATCCTCGTCTTCACATGCACGCCGGGTGCTGACAATTATTAGTATTCCCGAGCGCGAGCTTGACGTGCGCAAGGACTTGCGTGGCGAGCGTGTATTCACTGTCGATCCTGATGATGCGAAGGATCTCGACGACGCGGTATCTGTCAAAGTCAACGAGGATGGTACCTACGACATTGGAGTCCACATCGCCGACGTGTCTTACTTCGTCAAGCCGAACACGGCGTTGGACCGTGATGCTAGGAAGAGGGCCACCAGCGTGTACCTTGTCCAGCGCGCAGTGCCGATGCTTCCTCCCACGTTGAGCGAGCAGGTCTGCAGTCTCCTGCCAGGTCAGGAGCGCCTCACGTTCTCCGTGATCTTCACGGTGACCAAGGACGCGAAGGTCGTCAAGAAATGGTTCGGCAAGACTATCATCAAGTGAGCTTGCCGCTTGCATGTGGCATCCTACATTTGCTGAGCATCGTGTCATAGGTCTGCTGCCAAACTCTCGTACAACGATGTGCAGGGCGTCATCGAGGGCAAGTCGTTGGGCGACGTTCCAGTGATCCCCGAGCATGATGCTGCAGGCATCTCTCACGACATCAAGGTATTGGACGATATCGCCAAGCAGCTTCGCGCCCGTCGGTTCCAGAACGGTTGCGTCAAGACGCACTCTCTTCGCCTCAAGTTCAAGCTTGACGAAAATGGGCTGCCTATCGACTGCGGGCCGTACGAAAGGACCGAGGCCCACAACCTCATCGAGGAGGCAAGTCAATGTATTGTCGATGCAAGGATGTACATTGACAAGATACCCCACTAGTTCATGCTCCTCACCAACATTGCTGTCGCACAGCAGGTTGCCGTTCACTTTTCTGAGCAAGCTATGCTCCGCCGCCACGACAGCCCAATCGAGCGTCGTTTGGTCAGTATATGCCACCTTCCTTCATTGTCATACACTAATGCCTAAGTTCAGAATGCATTCGTCGAGCGTGCGGAACGCCTCGGCTACAAGATCGACCCCTCATCTGTTGCAGCGCTCATGCAGTCGTTGCAATCTGTGCAGGACCCTACTGCTAAGCTCGTTCTAGAACTTCTGCTCCAGAAGGCGTCCCCGCGTGCGAAGTATTTCTGTGCGGGCATGCTCGACATAGCGAAGTACAGCCACTACGCCCTTAACATCCCGCTCTACTCCCACTTCACCTCCCCCATCCGTCGGTATGCGGACATTGTGGTGCATCGCCAGCTCGATGCCATCCTGCAAGGTGGAGGTGAGTTCGCTCGGGTATTTTAGCAGAACGTCATTCACACAGTGCGATGTGTAGCAGAGCCCAAGTTCAACATGGACCGTGACGCCGTTGCGAAAGTCGCGCAGCAATGCAACATGTGAGTCCTGTTGTGTTACAGTGTTGAGTAGACATTGACAGTTACTGCAGAAAGCGTGACTCTGCCAAGCTGGCGCAGGAGCAGTCTGCTCATTTGTATCTCTGCGTCCTGATCTCCAACCTCACCCAGCGCTACGGGCCTGTCATCCGTCAGGCGAAGGTCATCGGCGTTCTCGACGCTGCCTTCGACGTGCTCATTCCCGAGTTTGGCATCGAAAAGCGTGTCCATGTGGACCAGATGCCCATCGAGGTTAGCGGCCTGCATCTCTCGCGACCTGGATAGTAGGATCTGACCACATGTCGCAAAAAGAATCACGTCTACGACGATCACACCCACACGCTGCAGATCTACTGGTCCAACCGCGATGTCATAACGTGGCTCGCGGAGAACAGCGACGACGAGCATCTTAAGAAGGTCAAGCAGAACGCGGAGCAGCATGCCCTCAAGATGGAGGTTGCATCTCGCTCTGTGCATGACGAGTCGGCTCTCTTCGACGAGGATGACAATGACGAGGACGAGATTGTCCTCGGCCGTGCGAACGACCAGGCCGTGGATGAGAACGAGGCTGCTTCCAAGCAGCGCCTGCTGTCGAAGCAGAAGGTCCCGCCGCAGTTTGAGGGCCTCAAGAGCCTCCCCTCGGGCCACAAGATTCAGGAGATTCGCGAGCTCCAAACTGTCCCGGTATGCTATTTTACCCAGCTGCAACTCGCGTGCTATACTGAACATGACATCTAGGTCATCGTCACCGCGGATCTGACCAAGAGTCCTCCTGTCATCAAAGTCTACAGCGTCAACCCGTACGCTCAAGAAGAGAAGAAGACCTTCGCCTAAATGCCGCCCTCATGCTGCCCTCTCTCGCCTCTGAAAGCCAACGTCTATGCAACCTTCGGATGTTCCAGGATGGTTCTCTGTACGATAGTAGTCGGTGTACTTCGTTTTCCACCCCCCCTTCCCACCCCTACCTCGCTACCTGCGCGTGTTTGTACGATTGCATATGCCTGCTCGCGCGATCGTTTGTACCATGGACACGACGGCCCGCAACGCGTCCTCTCGTCGCGTAATGCATCCCACTCGCCTCGCCTCACCTCGCTTCGCATTTCGCCTCTTCTGGATCGTGTCCCGCGCGATCGGTCGCAGCTGTAGTTTGGAGGATGTTTTGCTCGTGGTTCGTTGTAATGTGTATGCTGTTGACCTCTCAGCACGCGTCCGCGTCGCTCTCCACGACGGCAGGTATGAAGTGTGAGAGAGCGCCTGTATGCGAATCGCAAGGTCCGGCCCATATCCGTACCAAGTTGTCGAACGCGTCTGATTACTATGAACGGGAAGTACATGGCATGCCACGACCACGGGGGGTAATCGCCCTCCTCTGCGCAGGGCGGTGCAGTTGTATGAACGCGTATGGCAACGTTCCGACCACGGGAAGGCTGCGACGCCGGTTGTGTATCTCGAAGCACCCAGGAAGCCATTCACAGTGACCAGGGTGGGCGGTTCGGACAAGTCGCCGGGCGACCATCTGGAGAGGTTGCAGCACGAACGCGCCGCCACTGTGTGCCCTGGCGCACACCATCCTGATGGTCGCTCGATACTGTGCGTGGCCGGGTGGGTCCCGGTGGGATGTCTGCAGTCAGAACGGTCAGAACGGATACCCTCAACCAGAAGGCTGAAAGGGCGAACGCACCGGACCGCTCACAGCGGGACCCTTCACCGCGAATCACCGTCTGCACCTGGAGATGCACAATGGGCGACAGGATGTGCTTGATGTCGGTATCATAGGCCTTGGAGGAAGGCGGAGAGGCCCTGGCTTTCGCGTTTCTTCTCCTGCTCCTGCTTCTCCCGGTTGCGCGCCAGGAGGCTCTGCAAACCCGCTTTCTTCTTGGAGCGCGCCTTATTCTGAGCGGTACCCATCTCCGCCTGCGGCCTGCCGGGCGCAGGTCCGGTCGAGGCCGCAGGCGCGCGCAGAGGCCCTGGGGCCGGCGGTGGAATGGGAGCGTGGGAGCTCGAGCGAGACGCCGCCGGGGTTTCTGAAGGGTGCAGCGACCGCGCGGGGTGCGGCTGCGACACCGGCGGCGCATGCACGCCCACCCTGGCCGACTCGGATGCCGGTGCTGCAGCGCGGGGGACACGAGGCGCAGCAGACGGCGTGCGCCTCGCGCGATCGCGGACCGGCGGAAAGGCGGGCGCGCTCGCCGTGCCTACGAGTGGGACGTCCTCGTCGAGGCCGCAGGCGCGGCAGGACCGGCGGAGGACGCGCGCGAACGACTGGGGGGCGGGCGCGGGGCGGGAGGATGTCTTGCTCTTCTTGTGGACGCGGACGGCTCGGGTGCGCCCGCCGGAGAGGAGGAGAGGGATCCCGCAGCGCGCGCAGTGTGTGCCGGCGAGAGATGGATCTGCATCTGAAGGGTGGAGGAGGCGAGCACGTGTAGCGTGCAACGCGGCGAGATGGGGGGAGATGGGGGCGAGGAGGGAGGGCAGGGCGAGCTGGAACTTTGCGGTGGGCGCGTTGGGGGCAGCGACGTCCTGCATTGCGATGCTCCTGCGGCCGCGCAACAAGTCGCCGCTTGCGACCTGCAGCTTGCAAGTGCCTGGAGGGAGCTGGTCGAGTCGCGCGAGTGCGAGTGCGAGCACGAGTTGGCTGTGGTCGACGGGAGGCTCGGCCAAACACAATAGATGGCCGTCCAAAAGAGGAGAAGAGTTGGGGTTAGGGGCGGGATCAAGCGTGGCGGGCGCATTGTTCTCGCAGAAGCCATTGTTGTCCGTCAACCGCTCAAATGGCCTCGCCCCCGCGCCCCCCTCGCTCCCGCCCCCCCTCGTTAACCACATCCCTCTTCTCTGCAGCGCCCCCGCTCGCTCCCTCTCCCAATGCTCTCCTCGCGCTCCCCGCAACACAGAACTCAGCACTCCATCTCCCGCCCGACCAGGCCCGCCTCCCCCCGCAAAGCACCAGCTCGCGCCCCATGTCGCCCCCAACGAGTCCCAGACCGAAGCCGAAGACACGTCGGCCATCCGTGTCCAGCCCCATGTCCTGGCTCGCCCGCGCGTCCTCGTCGAGCTCAACCCACTCGACGCCGTACGCGCCTTCGCGACCCGTCCGCATCTCCGAGCCTCGCTTTGCCGATCCCGTCGAGGCCCTCGCGCATCAGCGGAGTGGTGTACTCGGTGCTGGCGCTGTCGTTGTACGGACGCCCCAGGACGCTCTGGCTGGCCCGAGAGCGTCCGCGTCTTCGCCCGACCTCCTCACGCGCACCCGGAGTAACTCACCGCAGCGCCCCCAGAGGCCCGTGGCCAAGGAGTACGAGGACCGCACCGAGGTGCAGCGGCCAGGCTCTCCCCCGCTGCCGCCCATTCCGGACAGTGTCTCCGAGTGCGAAGAGGAGGATGCGAGCGCGGTCGCTGAGACGGTGTCGCTCGACTGGCAATCGACAGCCGTGTCCGTCACGTCCCACCCCCCTCCGCCCGCTCGACCACCGCCGTCGCTTCCTTCTATCCCGGATTATGAATCCGAGGTAGCGCGTGCTCGTCCCGTCTCTCCTCTGCGCCCGGCCGCCAAGATCATCCCTCCGCCGGCCGCCGCGGAGTTCTTCGCCGCTACACCTCCGGCGTTGGCTGCTGTATCTGTCTCCCCACCTCAATCGCCCTTTGATGCGATCCTCGTGTCGCCTGCGCCCAACAGCACACTGGATCCCTCAAAGATCATTGTGTCCCTCGAGACAAGTACCGCGACGCACCGGACTACCATGGCCACGCTGGTTTCGCGACCATCTCATCTCGCGTCGTACATGTTGGGTCTCTTCCCCGCGAGTGATGCGGACACGCATTCCGCATATTCGACCAACAGCGATGTTGACAGCTCATTCAACTCCATCTTTCATCACCATCTTGCTTCTTCCGGGGTCCTGAAGCACGCGTCCACACACCTGCATGTCTTCCTGGATAGACCTAGTGCTCCGTGAGTATTATCAGTATCACGCTTCGCGTCTTTGCGCTGACAGGTTCGTGATGCTATCCCAGATATGCACACGTCTTGACCTACCTGCGTTCGCCACCTGCGACGCCCGAGTCGCCCGGCACCCTTCCACATGCGGCCAGGCTGAACGGCTCTTTGGCACGGTTGGAGGCGCTGCTCGAGCTGCGTGATGAGGCATGCTACCTCGGCCTCGCGGATCTCGAGAAGCTCTGCACGGACGAGCTCCGGAACCGCCAGGCAACTCCGAGCAGCCTCGGACTGGGCCTGCACATGCGCGGCTTCAGCAACTCAAGCAGCCAGTCCGCGCGGAGCCTGCACACGCTCCGGGAACGTGCGGAGCCGGTAGAAGACGTAGATAGGGACGCACAGAGGAAGTCGGACGACTCGGGTTTCGCCAGCGGAGAAGTCGGCGCACGCAAGAGCGGCAGCAGTGCTGAGCTCGACGGTCCGTGGCCGTCTCCGCCGAGGACGCTGCCCCGGGCTATAGCGGACAGGAAGGACGGCTTCGCGTCGCTGAAGTCGAGGTCGACTGTCGAGTGGATCTGACGAACTGCCAGGGTTACATGAGTGTTATGCGGGATACCTTGCCATCGTATGGTTCTTGATTTCTTGTGTATGTCAGACGGTTGATCGCGCCAGGTGGCGTTCCGTGTTCTGCGCTCGTTCCGTGTACTTACTTTACTTAGTTGCTGCTTCGACATGCACATCACCGTCCTTTGCGTCCCATGCGCACGCTTCATTGTATCATCACTCGCCCCTTGAGTTGTAGCCTATGCATCGGGCTCACGTACCGATTAGTCTGTAGTGTTATTATCAGTCAATAGACCTGTCGTGCTGGCAGTTGTAGCGATGGAGCGAACACGAAGAACCGTCGAGCCTAGGAGACCAGGTTCTAGAACACGTCCTCGTAGCGGCAACGTTGCATATCATTGACATGAGTAGTGTCTCCAAGGAACTACAAGGAGGCTTGAGGGCCGTAGTCGCGTTCCCGTGTCGGGCAACACGTCCATTGACCTTGTATCTTGTAGCAAGGGGTCGTCGGGGTCGTCTCAGTGCTTCGGTGCCCAAAGATCATACAGCTCCCTGTCCGCAGGGTCGAAGCACGTCACCATCGCGGGGTCGGCTCGGATGGTGACCTTGCGCGCAGGCGTGCCGAACGCGGAGGTTGGCGTGGAGGGGATTGGCCGGTACAACGAGCGCGATGGCTCGAGGATGCGCGAGAGGTTCGAGATCGTCGAGGACGTAGGAGACGCGTCGCCCTGCGGTACCTGTTGACACCCGCGGATCAGCATGAGGTCTTATATGCGACGGCCGCGGTAGTTGTGGCCTGCGAAGGATGAGACGAACCTCGCTGCCCTGCCGCGGTACGCTGCGGTTTCGGAGACCGGTGTCAGGAGTCACTGGCTCGTTCTCTACGCCGACACCCGCGTTGAGCCACTGGTATTCGATTGCAGACGCCTTCACTCACGAGGAGGGACGAACGGGGGTGTGCTGAAGCGCGTCGAGGCCATGACCGACTCCGAGACTCACTTCGTCGACCCGTCCAAAGCTTGAGCACTGCGCCGATCACTGCCATTTCCAGAGTCGGAGAGTGACGTGACGGACGCGACTGAATGATCACACCGCGACAGTCACACTCCACGGGGCGCGGAGCCGGGATCGGACAGGGTCAGGCTCTCGCAGCGAGCGTCCGGGATAATTGCCTCTTATCCGGTTTCCACCACCATGAACATCTTCAGGAGTCGTGCGTCCCACTCAATGTTCTCCTCCGAGAACTCTTCGTGCTAACACTGGTGTTTTGAACACAGTGATTGGCAAAGTCTGGCGTACGTCGAGCCGCCGAATCTGCGCGCAACCCACCCGCTCTGACATCACCCCCGCATCGCAGACGATCCCAACGCGGCCGAGGTCGTCCAGCTGCGCGACGGCCAGCTCTACCTCGTCCGCTCCGGCGCCGTGCGCGGCGGCCGCGAGTGCATGTCCGTCGCCCACCCTCCCTCTCTTTCCGCACCCTCCAAGCGTGGTGTGTGCTGAGACCGCGCGCGTTCGTTTTACAGATACAATGACGCCATGGCGACGATCCGCCGCGTGCCTTCCCTGGAGCACACTTTTCAGCTGGTGATTACACGCGTGTACGAGGAGGGCGACCAGGAGCTGCTCGAGGACGAGGAGGAGAGTGAGTGCTTCGCGTTCTCGGCGGACCCTGGACTCCCGCGCTGATTGCCCCCCTCCCGGCCCTGCCGCTCTGTGATGACGCGCACTGCAGCCGATGAGGAGCGTGTCTTCCTGATATGCGAAGAGCTCGAGTTCCGGACCAGCAAGTCTGCGGACGGCGAGCCGTCCTTCGTCTGGCGCGACCTACAGGGCGACTTCGACGAGCTGTACGAATTTGTAGCGCCGGTAGCGAACGAGCCGACGCGCGCGCTGTTCGAGACCTGCATGTACCGAGCGATGTACGAGCGCAAGTACCGCGCGAGTGCGGACGACCTGGGCGACGCGGACCTTCAGGAGTTCATCTGGCAGTGCGTACTATTACCGCGTGGCGATTGGGTTCTGCTCGGCATCCTTAACAGGTCTCGTTAGACCGCCCGCAGCAAAGAAATCGAAGACAAAGCCCGCGCGAAAGGCATCTGGGTCGAAATCGGTGGAAACCGCTGCGGCGGCGGCGCACGACTCGTCTTCAGTCGCCACCACGTCCGCCAGCCCTCCTGCGAGCCCGGTCGCGAAGAAAGTTGTAGCCAAATCAACTGAACCTGAGATGCCTTCCTTGGCGACTGAGCAAGCGGAGCTCTATCTCTGGGATAAAGACCAAGGTGTTTTCGAGAAGCAGGGGGACGTCACCGTCCGGGTGGCGCGCAACCCAGCGGGTGGACAGTACGATTACTGGCTGGCGGCGGCCACCGACGAGGGCCAGGTGCTCGCGCACAGGATCTCATCGGAAATGAACCAACGGCTGTCTTCACGCGTGCTCTCGTTTACGTGGAACAACATCAGCGACAATGGGGTCGGCAACAGCTGGTGCCTCCGCTTCGACTCGGAAGAGTCGTTTGACGAGTTCCAGCGCGCATTTACCCGTGCGTTGTGGGAGACGCAGAACCAGTGGCCTTGGGAGAAGGCGAAGGTGAGTACCCAGGTTCCGCTGTGTTCCGCTGTGATGTAGTCTTGAGTGTAGCATTGATAATCCACACCATAGTTCGAGGAACAGAACTATGTGCTGAGCTCGAATGTGGAGGACATCGAGATGAAGGACGCGGAAGACGAGTCAGATGAAGAAGATGCCGTGGAATCGGAGTTAGGTACGTGCGTTCATGCTCTTCCACATCCGGTGCTGACGGGTTCCCCACAGACAAGAGTGAAGATGAGGAAGAGGAGGAATACCCAGAGGAAGACGAGGATGCGCCTGCCATGCCCAAGGGCCGTAATAAGCAACTCACGGTTGGCTACAAGGGCGACAGGTCGTATGTTGTGCGAGACGACAAGATCGGGGTCTTCAGTCATACAGGACAGAACCAGGTCAAATACTATGCATCTATCAGCAATGTTGCGACGCCAAAAGGCAAGGTATTCAGTCCGAAACATGTAGGTTATACTCTATGTCCATGGCAATGTATGCACTAACCCCAGGCAGGTCATGCTGCACGATCAAGACACCAAGATGGTGCTCATGAACCCGGCCGAACCAAACTCGCTCTTCAACCTCGACATCGAGCGCGGAAAGGTCGTCGAGGAGTGGAAGGTGCACGACGACATCACCGTCGACGCCATTGCGCCGGACAACAAATTCGCGCAGATGACGCCTGAGCAGACCCTCGTCGGCATCTCGCACAATGCGCTCTTCCGGATCGACCCGCGCGTGTCTGGCACGAAGATGGTCGACTCGCAGTTCAAGCAGTACGTCTCCCGGAACAAGTTCTCGTCAGTCGCGACGACCGAAGCGGGCAAGCTCGCCGTCGCGAGCGAGAAGGGCGACCTGCGCCTGTTCGACTCGATCGGCAAGAACGCGAAGACGGCACTACCGCCGCTCGGGGACCCTATCGTCGGCGTTGACGTTACCGCAGACGGCCGCTGGATCGTGGCGACGACGAAGACGTACCTGCTCCTCATCGACACGCTGATTGGCGAGGGCCGCTACACGGGCAGCCTCGGCTTTGACCGCAGCTTCCCCGCAAACGCGAAGCCGATTCCGCGCAGGCTGCAGCTCCGCGCGGAGCACGTCGCGTACATGGATCACAGCGTGTCCTTCACGCCCGCAAGGTGCGTCCCGCGGTCTCGGGTGTTACGTCTCCGCGCCCGCGCCCGCGTCGGCGTCGGCGGTGGCGTCGGGGTGGGACGCGCGCTGACCGGCGCGCCACGACAGGTTCAACATGGGCGAGGGCAAGGAGGAGAACGCGATCGTGACCTCGACGGGCCAGTACGTCGTCGCGTGGGACTTTGCCAAGGTGAAGAAAGGCCATCTCGACAAGTACGAGATCAAGAAGTGCGTGTCCGATCGCTGTCCCCACCCCTGACTCTCCCACCCCATCTCCTTATCTGTGCGCCCCGATTGGCCCGCGGAAGGCTAACCGCGCGCGGCGCGCGCGCCCCACCAGGTACGACCAGTTCGTCGTGCAAGACAACTTCAAGTTCGGGGACGACAAGGAGATCGTACGTTCCCGCGCGCCCGCTGCTTTCGCTCACGGTGCTCACACGGCCGTCCGTCTGTGCGCCTGCAGATCGTCGCCTTGCAGAACGACGTGCTGGCGATCAACAAGAAGAACCTCCGGAGGCCGACGCGGGCCTCGCTCGCGGCGGGCGGCCCCTCCCGCTCGAGCATCGTCAACACCCCGTACTGAGTGTCTTCCGACACGGACTCAAGTCGAGGCCGGATCGCCGATCGTGCCGCGATCGCGCGAGCCAGACAGCATCTTTTCCGGAGAATGTCTGTGGGGAAACGCGCCGATCGAGAAGAGCATTCATTCGTTTGTGTCACTGACCACCTTTTTCCACTGCTTTCTGACTCGAGCGAGAAGATAACGGGGTTTGCTCACGGTCGGCTGACCGCAATACCCCACCGTCGGAACGGTTTGCGCTCTGTACCCCTGTATGATTCCAGCAGTGTGTGCATGTACTCACGAACGAGTTCAATGATGATAGGGACAATTACATTAGTGAATGATGCTGCCGGCGTGGACGAATGTATACACAGGGGGTACTATCCAACATTACAAGTGTGAACCTCTAAACCCCACAACCCAGAAGTCCTCTACTTGTCGAGGCAAGTCGTCTCAACGATGATGCTAGTTACCCGGTAGGGGTCTGCAGAGTAGAGGTTAGCAGTCGAACGTGAGATGCTTTCGGACACTGGACGTACCAATGTTGGACGCTGGACGACGGTCCTCGAGGTAGCCGAAGCCCTGTCCCTGAACAGCCCGGGGAATACGGATGGAAGCGCCACGGTTGGCAACGCCAGAGGAGAATGTGCCGATGTGGCCGGTCTCGTGACGGCCGGTAAGACGGAGGTCGTTGTCCTCGCCGTAGACGGCGATGTGCTCGTTGTGCCTCTTCGCGAGCTTCGCAATCGCGTCCTCGATGTGCTTGATGCCTCCGGGCTCGCGCATCGCCTTCGTCGAGAAGTTGGTGTGCGCACCAGCGCCGTTCCAGTCACCCTCGAGGGGTTTGGGGTGGAAGGAGACCTTGATGCCCCACTGCTCGGCGATGCGGACCAGGAGGTAACGGGCCATCCAGAGGTGGTCGCCCATGGAGATACCCTCGCAGGGGCCGACCTGGAACTCCCACTGGGAAGGCATCACCTCCGCATTGATACCAGAAATGTTAACGCCGGAGTAGAGGCATGCGCGGTAGTGGGCCTCAATGAGGTCGCGAGCGAAGACCTTGCCGGCGCCTGGAATGACAGTTACGTCAATTGGAATGCTCGCGCGAATCGCTGAGGCGCGTAATGATGAAACGCACCAGCACCGCAGTAGTAGGGGCCCTGGGGACCAGGGAAACCACCCTTGGGCCAACCGTAGGGCGTGCCGTCCAAGTCAAAGAGGGTGTACTCCTGCTCAATACCGAACCAGGGGACCTGGTCCTTCGCGAGCTCCATGACCTTGGCAGCGTGGTGGCGGTAGTTTGTCCTGTTGGGAGTGCCGTCGCTGTTGTAGCACTCGGCAAGGACGAGGATGTTGTCACCGCCGCGGAAGGGATCCTTGAAGATAGCGGCGGGACGGAGGTAGACATCGGAGTCGGAGCCCGGGGCTTGGTTGGTGGAGGAACCATCGAAGTCCCAGATCCGAAGAGAGCCAATGTCGGTCACCTTCTTGTTGATAGTCTGGAAAGACGATGAGTTGGCTGGTCGAGTATGTTGGGGGTGGGGGCGGGCTCACCGTCGTCTTCGAGCGGAGACCACCGTCACCGTCAACCCAGACGTCTGTGGGAGCGGAGATGAGATGGGAGGGCGGATGAAGGGCGGAAGCGGAACGCACACTCTGCCTGGATCTTCTCGCCCTGGGGGAGAGCGAGGTAGGGGGCAAGGAGATCGGGGTGGTAGACGTGGGACATGGCGAACGTGGAATCTGCGAAGAGACCTGGCGGACGGCGAGGAGAAGAGGGAGTGGTGGATGAGAGAGAGATGGAGACGGCCGAGTCAAATGATTAAAGCTGTGGCAGAGGGGGTGTTTGCAGCTGTTTGTCTGGGGTACCCATGGCTTATCGGAGCAGGCCGAGGGATCCACAAATGGCTGGAGCGCCGCCGACTGTCCGGACCGCCGACGGGCGCCTGATGGTCGTGAGACGCTGCCCAGCCATCCCGAGCCCGAGCCCGAGCCCGAGACGAGCAGCCGCTGCCGCCGAGGCGTGCGCAACAGCATCCCAGCCGCTCAATTCTCGCCTGTTCGGTGCCCATCGCTGCGGAATCGGCACAAGTCAGAAAGCGGGCAGTCCGCGAGCTTTCCCCGCCCGCACGAATCAGGAACGACGCCGGAACGCCGACCGTGAACGGGACGCGGCTGATTGGCTCCCGCACGGCGCGCTCTATTCAGCCACGGCGTGCAAGGCGGACAGTGGAGATAAGGACTGCGACGGGCGGCCGCTCCCCGCTCCCGCCCCGCCTTCATCATTTTCTCCTCGCCACCTTCCGCCTCCTCCCCCCCGCCATCGTCGCCGCCGAACGCCCGCCCTTCGTTCCCCCACGCCCGCCGCCTTCGCTCGGGCTCACCGCGCCGCTTCCCGGCGCGTCAGACGTGCTGCCCGACCCGCCCTCGCTCTCCTCGTCTCCGCCGTCCGGGTCTCCCTCTGCTATCTCGGCTCCATCCCGTCTCGCGATCTTCTGCACCAGGCTGGTCACAAGCCCCAGGAACCACGTCCGCTTGATCGATGGGGGGACCGCTGTATCGCTGTCCACAGGGAGCAGCCTTCCATCCCCTTCCAGCTGATGAGGCCGTTACGACATAGTCCATTCATCCCCAGAGTTTCCCTCAACCGACTCACAATGTAAACGTGGTCCCCTTCCACGACCATATCCACCATCCGCCCGGGCGCAACGTTGCCATCCTCATCAATCCGCGGTCCTCCGCCTAGACTGATTTTCACCTATTGTGGGAAACGGATCACTGAGCAACCGCTCACAACGTTCGGCGAACCGCTCACCTTTCTCTGGCCTTCCAGTGGGGTCAGCTTGGCACCCCACGCAGCAGCGCGGGCTTTATCCCTGATCTCATGGATGCGCTGAATGTCGCGCTTGTAATTCATCTTCTGCACAATGTATTGTAGTCCGGATGTCAACATGACCAAGAACGTAAAAACAGTCTGTAGAGCACGCTCAGCTTCGAGCGTACGGCATGGGCAACCCAACTCACCCCAAGCCCAGGACGGAATCTAGAGTAATAGTAGCCGGTGCCCCGCCATTTCGGCACACCGTTCTTGTAAAAGAAGTCGTAGCTGATGAGCGAGAGTGAGCAAGCTCCGCCGTTGCATTGCGCGCTCTAGTGTGGCATACGCACCGTTCACGCTTCTCCGGGCTTTTCAAGATCGAGGCGACGACACCGAGACGGGCGAAGCGTTCGTGTGCGTCCTTCACACCCTTGTTCTTGTCCGGGCTGTCAATGAACGTCAGGCGCTGCGGTCTCGTGAGGCTTGGCAGCGGCATCCTCTCACTGGAGTTGTAAGCTCTTCTTCCTGTAAGCCTTTGAAATCTCCGGGGTGGATGCCGTCGGCGAGACGTCCAGCCAAGAGTAAAACGTGGTGCCCTTGCCTGAGTAAGAGCATTGAACTGTATGAGAGACCGCACTCTGCGCCAAGCGCACTCATTGCATTCACTCACCCTCCGTCGCCTCTATGGCGCTCACAAGGTCGAAAATCTCGTGGTCCTCCTACGCAGCGTAAAGAGTAAGCATACAATGTCAGTGTAAGGTCTGTTCGTGCGTACTTTGGTCCAACTAGAAACAGATTGGCTCGTCGTCAGCATTGGTTGGTCTGAGCAACAAGACACAGGCGACGTACGCGACTACAGCCGTTACCAGAACAGCCAAGAAGGCAATGAGGAGGAGAACCCTCATGGCGTGTGTTCAGCTGCGCAAATGGTGCACGCGTGGACAAGACCGAAGCAGAGAGAGCGCGAGCCAAGAGACAGCGGTGAGAGAGCAGAGGAGAGGTGAAGAGAAGCGCTGCCAGCCGAACGCGACGCGTGCAGACGTGCCCATCGCCAGCCACCACGGCGCCGGCGTCGATCACCGCTCCCCGATCTGTGCACCACGTGGTTATCTAATCTCTCGCGCGCACTCTGAGAAAACAGGCCCCGCGCGGATTGGAATCCGGCCTCGGTGCCTTGCGCACACTGCGCTGGTCTGAACTTGTTGAACGCCGCGACGCCGCGATAAGATGGCCCTACGGCGCAAGTGCCCCGTATGTGGGACGAAGCAATGGCACAAGGAACCCGCCAGCGGGCTCATCACCTGCAGCGAAGGTCATGTTTTGCAGGTTAGGAGCTCGTCCGAATAATTGATGTAGCAGCTGCTCACAGTATACTGTAGAATTACCGCAACGAAACGCGAGAAGTCACTGAACTTGGTCCGCATGCTGTGAGGAAGCGGAACCTCAAGTCAGGTCGGAAGAAGAAGGAACGCCAGAGCAAAGCTGACCCGAAGCGTCCGTCCGCTCGCATCGTTGTACGACGTCAACATACTGACTGAGCGTTCAGTGTACCATGGAGAACGCGCCCGCTTCCACTACTTCCAATGCATGCAGGTCATTCTCCGTATGCAAATCACCGCACTCACCCAACTGTGGGAGCTGCCTCCGGAATTTGAGGTGTATCTCTACCGCTGCTTTGGAGTGTTTAATGCGCTGACAAGCTCCAGTTGGTCTGCAGGGATATTTGGGCTCTGCATCTAGCCCTACTCCCCAATCCGCCAAGTCCGGAGCCACTACTGCATGCGCAAGACGGTTTGGGGGACGAGCCGCCCTCAACGGACACGACAAGGCCGTCCCATGAGGTCGGCGAAGAAAGCGACAGCGAGAAAACCGCTGTTGGAAAGGACGACACGTCGCCGTCCAGTTCTTCCTCGGGCTCAGATTCGGAGTCAAGCGACCCCGAAAGCGATGCAGAACTCGACGAGCTCATGCGCGCAAACTCAGAGACGCCTTCCTCAGACGAAGACGAGCTGGAGGGGACCCCGCGGCCGAAGCCCGTCGCTAGGGCGGCGAAGAAGCGGCGAACGTTCGGGCAGTATGATGTGCCCGCCGCCACCGTTTCTTGTCTCGTCCTGGCGTGTTGGACCCTGCGGCTCCCCGTGATGTACATGGATTTCGTCAGGTGAGCATCTTGCCGCGTTCTATATCTGGCGCCGGGGCCCATGGATGACCATGACAGACTCGTCGAGAGCTATGACCTCCCATATCTGGATGCGCTGCGGCTCCTACCTGAGAACATGACTCAACATTTGCGCAAGCATACAGTGCAGGCCCTGTCCCCTCACGTAAGTCCCCCGGCATCCCTGACCGCCGACGCTCACGACGAGGATGGCAGTTCGCACCTACACCTCTGCACCTCCACCGGCTGTCGTCCCGGCTAGCGAGACTCATGTATACCACGTACGACATCTATACCCAGAAATGAACGCTGCGCCTGTACTCTGGAAGTCGGTCCGGACTTTGCAGGGTACTCGTGAGTTCGTCCAGCCCACCTACTCTGACATCGGCTGACACACTGGCTCCCCCAGCAACGCTATACATCTTGACTAAGCAGCTCGCGCGACTTGTCTCCATACCGCTAACTCTGCACCGATGTCTGGCACCAGCCCTAGCGAAGAACAAGGAACGTGATCCGACATTCCACAAGCAGGACAGCGCGGTACCCGAGGTCGCCCTTGCGGCAGCAGTCATCGTCGTCTTGAAGATGGTGTACGGTCTGGATGGTCAAATCAGGTACGCCCTCCTGTGGAATTGCACGCCGGAGGTACCGTTCCTGAACAGCCCCAAACAGACGACCGCGGGAGAAGGACGACCCAGCCTGTGCCCTCCCTGCCCTACCGGAGCTCATTGGCGCCATACGGAACGCAGAGAGAGATGCTGCGGCAGCCAAGCCTCCATTCTCTACGGACAGCCACAGGTACGTGCCCGAGGGGGTGGGAGGCGGGGGGCTGTACGCCTCACGAGACCACATGCAGGTCTGCGCTCGACATGGATGACGACATGCTTGATGGCTACCTGCGGTTCTGCGAGAAGGCGCTGCTCCCCCGAGATGACCGTCTGCCCCGTACGTCCGTCCCTTGACCCTGCCGCGGCCGCGCAGGCGCGATAACATGTGATTCTGTCTTTCAGCACGGAACGTGACAACGGATCACTTCCCTTTGCCTCAAAATTCCCAACCCTCTGCCAGGTTGATAGGATCCCGGGAACTCGAATGCCCGAAGACACCTACGATGAAATCAAACCCGATCGACGACAGTCCCGAGTCTCTCAGGCCCGGGCAGGACTACCCGATCTACAACACTCAGGACATCTTGGGCACTATCCCAGGCGATCTGGAGCTTGTGGTTGCCCGAGCTGCGAGCTGGGCGGGTGTAGAGGATGAATATGTGCTGGGCGTAGTAGAGAGGTTTGAGCGTCGTGTTGTCCGGTGGTGGGAGAACCTGAGACGAAGGGGACGAGGTTCGAGAGCATCAGAGTCAGAATAGGGAGCCCATTTTCTGGTGTCCCTCGCTGTTACTTCTTGTGTGCATATATGAGCTGTATTACTATTTTACTGCGTCTTCTGTTCACGGACACCTTTGGAGGAGCCCAAGATGATGGTTGCGCAAATCCAAACCGTAACACAACACTTGCCATTTTGGTCAAAAGTGGTGGGCGTTTGATCGAACGCCGTTCGATAGACCATTGGCGCTGAAGCGCTCGGCAACAAGCCCAACTGTGGGCCGCTGACTCTGCAGCCTGGCCCCTAGACACCCCATCTGCATCCTGGACTTTATGACCGGTGCCTATGGATTGATCCTGGGGGAGTAGACGTACCTTGTCTCACCCAGCGCCATCGTGGCAGTTGTCCATGTGAGACAGCGCCACTACACAGTGTTCTTCTAGCGCGCCAGACATTGCTGCTGAAACTAGCTGAAACGCGAATGACAGCCTCAGGGTCTACGCATTCGCTCTGCTGAACTTCCGAGTAGCTACTATGTATAACGCTGGATGCAAGTGATGAGTGCTTTGAAGTATCCCAATATCTTGGCTGCCTGCCCCGGCGCAGCTATGGGCGGCGGCATCGGGCAGCGCGCATACCGTCAATCCTCCAACCGAGCTCAAAATCTATGGCACGCCTCCCACTGCAGTCAATAGGAGCTAGGATCTCAAACGGAGGTCTTAAAGAGCGCATCATCAAAGCCCGCCAACACGACGAGCGGTACCGCCCGCGCTGCACAGCCGCCTTACTCCGGGGCCTCGGACCTGTGCCCTTAGCCCGTACTACGCCCTCCTTGTTACAAGACACGCCCCTGCATCACCGCCGACGGCGAGTTCGGGGAACACCACGGCCTCGTGCGGGGCAGGAGTCGTCTTGTCGTGGGCATGTCTGCCGATCGCGATGCGTTCCAGCGCATCTGAGGGCGCATCACTATCCGCACCCAGCCGCACCCGGGGCGCGTTCCTGCGTTCGTTGAGAGTCGCAGTACCGCGTTTGAAGTTCATGGCTTTTTGTTCCCTGCCTCCTGTGCGGCGCGCATAAAAGGGCGTCACTCGTTTTCCCTGTCAGCACCCCGCTCCCTCTGGTTCCTTCACGCCTTCCTCCTCGCCCCCCTTTGACCTTTTTCCCCTTCTTCTTTACGAATCGCGATGGTTACTTCCGCCCTCTTCTCCCTAATGCTCGCCGCGGGAACCCTCGCCCAGTCGTCTGTCTCGCCTCTCGCCGCAAAGGTTGCAGCCCTCCGTGATGCGCCCACACAGGTAGACCGTATCAAGCTGCTAGACAAGGACTCGGACGTGAGCCTATCCCAGTGCGCCTTTCTAACGTGAGACTAACTCATTCTGGGTGACTAGTTCGTCTTCGACTTCCTCAATGCCACGGCCGCGAAGGGCGCTGGAGGAAGTACGGTGGGTGCTACTGTCGCCAACTTTCCGGCCCTGGTCAACAACGGTTAGTAATGTGCTCGCACACCTGTCGGACAGTCTGTTTACGGCGGATTTCAGGCATTGCCATGACCGTTGGGTTCCTGGGCCCTTGCGGCATGAACACTCCTCACACGCACCCCCGTGCCACCGAGATCCTGTACCTCGTCAATGGTACGCTCTCGAGCGGCATGATCGCAGAAAATGGCGCACGCTTCGTTTTCAACACCATTCACGGTGGAAGCGCCACGGTCTTCCCCAGAGGCTCCATCCACTTCCAGCAGAACGAGGGCTGCGGTAAGTGAACCATCGACATAGTCCTCATGGTTTCATCTCACTCCGTACACCAGACCCGATCGTATTCGTAGCGGCGCTGAACAACGAGGACCCCGGGGTTGAGTCCATCGCGCAACGCTGTGAGTCAATATGCACATCACTGTGTTGGACCATCCTGATCACTATCCAGACTTCGGTCTCCCGCCCGACGTCGTCGCTGCGTCTCTCGGCGACCTTGGCGTGCAGGAGGTCGCCGGCCTCGAGGCTATGGTACACCAGCCTTACCCCTAGCTGCAGACCGGAACGTTGACCCTGGCCTGCACAGATCCCCGACAACATCGCGCTCGGGACGCAAGAGTGCCTGGACCGGTGCGGGATCAGCCGGGGCACGCAGCCCACGACGCAGCGCCAGCCGCGCAACGCGAACAACGCGCTCCCCTCCGGCGCGCCCGCCTCCGCCTCCGCGTCCGCGTCCTCGTCCGCGAGCCCCGGCGCGGCGCCGACGCCGACGCACTACACGCGCAACACGCAGCAGACGGGCGGCGTGTCCGGCGCGCTCGCCGCGGACGCGCAGACCGGCGCCGCGGCCGGGGGCGTGTCGAGCCCGGTGCTGGTCGCGCTCGTCGTCGTCGTGAGCGTCATGGGCGCCGGCTACCTCGTCCTCGCCGCGTTCTACGTCGTGGGCAGCCGCCGCCGCCGCCGCGCCGCCGCGGCCGAGAAGGCGGACCGCTGGTACGTGCGTCCCGCGATGGCGGGCCGCTCGCTCGTGCCGACGTCCGAGGAGCGCGCCGAGGAGAAGTACGACCCCGCGCAGTGAGCGGGGGCGGGGGTGGGGGGGGGATGCGCGGGGAATAAGGCTTGGCCACGCCGCCCCCGCATTTGGGTTGGGGTGTGTCGCGGGCTCTGCTGCCGCTCGGCGGATTGGACGGTCGGTTCTTGTAGCGTAGACTCCCACACTTGTTTTACCTTTCTCCATGTAGCGGGACGCTTCGGATACACACCGGACACTGTATGGTGCAACGTACATTGAGCGGGCGGCATGCCTTAGACGGATAAGCTTTGTCCAGCTTCCATGCAGTTCCGAACCTTCTGGTCGTATAGGCGCAAGACAGGCCTTAATCTCGAACAACGTTCGTCAGAACCGCCCGCTGCACGGCCCCCCCACCAGCACTCCGGATACATTCGACGGCGGCGTTCATACCCTCCCCGGGCGAGCGCCAAGCAGTCCAAAGCGCCGATGGAGCGCCCCCGGCAGCAAAGCGACGCCCACCGTCGATAGCTGATGGTGCGCACACACCGTTATCTCTGCTTCGAGGAGGGCGATAACCGGATGTGGGTGCCTGTGGGTCCCGACGCTGCTTGCCCGTTACGAATCGCGATCACGCACCGCGCCGTGCCGCGCCACGCCGTCGCCGTGCATTCTCTGCTGGCGTCTGGGGTTGCGCTGCTGCGGCCGCCCGCCACCGCGTCATCGGGCCCACGCGCCGCTCGCTCGCCCCCGCAACCGGAGCAGTGTGAGCATGCAGGCCTCAGCCATGCATGCACGCCCTCGTCGCCCCGACGTGTTCATTGCGACCTTGCCCCGCGGCGCGCGGGGTCCCCGACATTGGAGCTCAGCCTTCCGAAATTCCATACGATTGTATGACGACGGCGACGACGACTGCTCCTGAATCCTGCTGCTGCGCACGCCGAGCCGTAGCGCGCACCACGTAAAGTGCGTTTGTGTAACCCGAAACCCGACGGAAAGACTAGAGATAGAGATAAAAAGAGTTAAGCGGTACTGCTGCGTTGAACAATCCAGATGGGCCGGGTCCGGTCGGGTCGCGGCGGGCGGTGCTGACTAGTGACTGCCTGCTGCCCACCGCCTGCTTGGGTAACACGTTCGTCGCCAAGAGAATATAAGGGGAGTGGGAGGGACGAGGGGGAGAGGGAAGACAAGACGAAGGCCTGCGCGGAGAGAATGCGTACGAAGGAAGAGGGAGCATCCATGCAAACGGTTCTACAATAGTGTATACGTACTGTCTGACTGCAAAAGAAGTGCGCAGGCGGCGGGAGCGGGGCGTGGCGGATCGTGAACGAGAAAGTTCGATGGTCCGGGGAATGCTTATGCGAGTGTGAGTGTGTGCGGATGCGTGCGAGGGCGGGAATGCGGAGGGGAATATCATGGGCGCGAGCAGTTAGACATGGCGGTCAGGGAACTAGTTCGCACGACACGAGAGGGTGGTGAGGATGGGGACGGGGACGGGAGAGATGAGATGGAAAAGGGGGCCGATGCGGTGCAAGAAAAGAAACGAGGGGCTGCAGTCAGGTATAACGAGCGACGATGCGTGCGTGACACAACGTCCGATCATTAGGTGTATTATACGTATGCACTAGTCCGAGTCATGGATGGGGAACGGGGGGAGGAGAGGGCAACCGAGCAGAAGCCAGCCGGAGCGCGCGTCATGAGATGATGGTCTGCCGCCGCGAGCCCTGAGCTGGCCGGCTCATGTTCTCAAAGCCCGACTTGGGGAGCGCCCACGACTGCCTCGCCTGGCTGAACGACGGCGGCGGATGCGGGGGTAATGATGAGCTGTGCGTAGGCACGGGCCGTTGTGACGTCGGCGCGGCTGACCGCGTGCTCCTCCTATCGTCCGACTGACTGCGCACGCCGGCGGACGGCCGGTGCACGATTTCGCCGCTCGATGTGCGGTGGTGCCCGCGGTGGGGCGTCGCGTCTGAGCGCGGGACAGACGGCGCACGCGCAGACGCGGACGAACCGTGCGACTGCGACAGGCGGTTGACACGTTCCGAGCTGCCGCTGCCCGGCAAGTTCTGTCTTCCCAGGGTCGGCGAGGAACTGTGCGAGCGATGGGGGGAGTGCTGGGAGCTGCGGCTGCTTTGTGAGGGCGACCGCGGGCCGTACTGCTGCATCATGAATGGCGGTGATGGCGGGAGGAGCGGCATGTCCATCCCCGGATACATTGGCATAGGCATCCCCATGCCCATGCCCATGCCCATACCCATTCCTGGCATGGGCACGACGTTCATGTTCATCCCCATGCCCATGCCATACATCGGCGGAATAGGAGGGACAGGGAAGACCTCCGAGCGTCTGTGGGAGGCGCCGCTCTCAGACACCATCGATCCACGACGGCTTCCGCTGCCACTGACACGGCGCTCGCGCAGGTGTAGATCTTGCTGCGAAGATGACGGCGTGGGTATGGCGGCGTGCATGGAGGGAGGCCGTGACGAGCCAGGCATGCTGGATCCGTAGACGCTGCTGGGGCGCGAGTCGGGTGAGCCGGATCCAGACCCTCCGCCTGCCCGCGAGGACCGAGGCAGGTGCAATGAAGAATCGGAGCCCTGGCGAATAGAAGGCGTGTGGGTGTTCGAATGGGGATGTGACGCGGGGTCGTACACCGGCCTGGTGTACTTCGTCGAGGAAGGTGACTGTCGTTCCGGAGCAGGGCGGTCGGCGCGGTCCCATTGCCCAGTCGCGAGGCCCTCACCAGTCATCGCGCCCAAAGGTCCAAACCGCTGGCTCTCGCGGCGGCTGCGTGCGGCCACGATTTCGTCCGCATACATGCGCTTCTTGCGCTCTTCCTCCATCGCACGTTTCTCGCGCTCCCAGGCCGCGCGCTCCTCCTCCCACTTACGTCTCTCTTCCTCGTGACGCCGTCGCTCATCGTCAAGCTTGCGGCGCTCACGCTCGGCTTGCAGGAAACGGGCTTTCTCCTCGCGTTTCTGCTTGATCCGCTGTACGTATCCCAGGGGCACGCCCTCTTCCCTGTCCGACTTCTCGCCCTCGACGAAGCGCACGCCCTGCTTCAGAGCAGACTTGAGAGGCACTGGTGCTGCCGACGCCGGAGGGGATGCGATACTAGGTGCTGATTGCGGAGAGGCGACCATGGTCGAGCTTGCCGAGAACGCGGGTGATGCAGTGCTCTGAGTAGCCGAGGGCGACGGGGTTGTTGCCTCCATGCGGAGTGGAGACGGGGTTGCTTTGTACTGATGGTTGCGCGACGCAGTGTGCGAGTTCGCTAAACATATCTTAGCATACAGGGACTCAAGCATAGAGCCGGATACTCACAAGACGCGGACGTTGAGGGTGCAGGGACAGAGGCAGGAGGTGATCGCGGTTGCGGAAGCGACAGCTGTGACGAAGACGACATCGGTTCAGAGGGCGGTGAGACAGGGCTGGGGGTAACAGAGGATTGTGAGGGGGGAGAAGAGAGGTCGAGGGAGAGCTGAGTGTCGAACCGGAGGAAGTCTAATGAAAACGACTCCGGCTCCGGAGCAGGCGGCTCCTCTTGTCCGGGCCCTTCTTCCTCATACAAACCTGCAAGGAGCTCGAGCGATGCCGAGTATTCAAGCGCGGCCACGCCGAACCCGGTCGCGGGAGCAACGCGTGCCCACCTGGGTTCTCCGTCCCGGCTGGCTGGCACATCCTCGGCGAGGAGAACCTGCAGCCTGTCCTCGAAGCACGGACGATCGGCCCACTTCCTCAGGCCCGCAGAAAACGGCTTGATGTGCTTGTAATCGACCGCATTATCGTCCAACTGGAGCGAGAGACGCGCCCTGGGCGCGGACCGTCTTCCGGCGAACGGCGCGAGGGACCTATTCTCGGAAGGGGATAGATCGCCGCGCTGGAGGCGGCGCTGGAGCCGGGTCCGGTGCATGGTCGACTCCAAGGACTCTGGGTGGGGCAGGGTGCGTCTTGGGTTGCACGAACGGGGAAAGACAGGGCAGCCGGGTAGATGGAGCAGCGGAGGGGGGCGAATGGGGGCCGTAGGCTGTTTGACGTAAGAGCGAGGACGAAGGCGGGGGCGGGGAGGGGCGAGCGCTCCGGGGACCTGGATAGATCGGGAGCGAGTGAGGACTCGTCGGATGTGTCGTCCTCGGTGTCTAGCGTGGACTGCCTCGAGGGGGGAGCTCGGGAGCGGGGCGTAGAATGGAAAGCGGCCCGATCGTGAGGAGTCGGGTCAGGATGGAGGAATGAAGGAGAGGAGTGGGGGTCGGCGGAAGGAGGAAGGGAATGCCATGCCTTTGACACAGGAGCCCTGAGGAGCGAGCCGTGGTCGTCGTCTGGGGTGGTGGGCGCGCCGCTGGAGGAGGACGAGGAGGAGGGCGGGTGCAGCTCGGAGCTGTTCAGACGATTGACGATGGGATCGACGGGCTTGTTGACGTTCTTTCGTGAGATGGAACGGAAAAAGCGTGTGTGGGGTTTTGCGGCGGGCTGCTTCTGGGCGTGGAGAGAGTGGTCGTTTGTGGAGGAGGCGGCGGTGGAGGAGGCGGCATCGGACTTGTCTGAACGCTTGGAAGCGAAGACGGCGGCGATACGGCGCATGAGAGGGACGTCGAGGGCTGGTGGGGAGGAAGAGGAGGGCAAGGGCGAGGGTGAGGCCGTTGGGTGGGGAGGGGAAGATCAGAGACGGACGTCGCGAGGGGGCATTGGAGGGCGCGAGAAGAGTCGGGCGAGGGACGGTGTGGGGAACAGCTTATGTCGAAGGGGGAGAGAGAGGCAAGGGACAGACTGGCGGAGGACCGGAAACGATGGCCGGCCAAGGGATTTAGCGGGAAGGTGAAGGAAGGAGGGAAAGGCTGGTGGCACTCGGCTCGCGCTCTAGCTCTCAACTCAGCCTGAGCCTGCGTACGCGTTCCTGGCCGGGGGGCACGGACGACCCTCAGCTGTCCTCGACGCGAGCACGGCGGCGGGGATCCGGGGCGGGGACGGGGACGCGTGTGTTGGCGGAGGGAGTGTGGGGGACGGCGGCGACGACGGCGGCGATCGACTGTTGTTTGTGCACGACTCGCGAGCGCGGCCGCGGACGAACACCGCCGAGTCAGCCGCGCGAGCCACGTTCCTCCCTCTTCTATTCCCAGTCCACTTATTTTGGCACGCCCTCCACGCCTCTGTCAGACTCCGGCGCGGCCATGCTCTCACATCCACACCCGGCCTTCCCAACGACGCGTCCCTTTGCGCTCTCCTGAACACGCAATATGATGACATCACTTCTTCCGTCCTCACCCTCTACTTGCCGCTTCCAGACACTTCCTCCCATCATCGTTTAGACCCCCCCTCTCGCCCTTCTCTTTCCTCTCCCAGCCCGCCGGCTAATCACTCTCGCATACCCTCACACTTGTCCTGACATCACTCGCGTGTTCCGCGGTCCATCGACCACCGTGCACGTCGCCCATCGCCCGTCGCATCATGCATCAATCCTGCTGACGGGACCATTCTAGCCTCGGCGGACCACAGTGTCCGAAATCAATGACGAATCCTCGCCATCTCCCGGTCCCAGTTTCGGTCATTCGTCGCTGCCAGATTCGGTGCACTGTACGGGTTGCATGGCAGAAGCCTGACGCGTGAATACACGTAAAGAATCAGGTCGGGAACGGGCGGGAGGTATGAAGGTGGGTGTCGCGCGGAGTGTGTGAGGTAGGTAGCCGGGTAGGAACAACACAAATAACTACTAATGTCAAGGCCGCAACGGGACTTCAACCAGCAAGTACGGTAAGACAGACAGCAAAGCAACTGAGACTCTGAAACAGCGTGGACGCGAGAAATGCAGCCGGCCCCGAACGCTCCAGTCGAGCGAGCCTTATTCGACCTTCGAGCGGCGCCTTGTCGCTCGATCATGCCAGCCCGCCGCCCGACCCGCGTAAGCGTCGGGCGAGCTGGATGTCGCGCTGCATGATCGTCACCCGCTTTGCGTGGATCGCGCAGAGGTTCCTGTCCGCCACACCGCCCCGTCCGCCGTCAGCGAGCCGTCCCACGCGCGCGCGAGAGAAAGAACAGAGATGAGGGACGCAACGCGCCCCGCGGGCTACTCACGCGTCTTCGAACATGTGCACCAGAAACGCCTCCGTGGCCTCCTGCAGCGCGAGAATCGCCGAGCTCTGCCACCGCAGGCCGGTGTCGCCGTAGTCGATCGTGTCCGTCATCATGTCCAACGCGATCTCGCGCACCTGTCCGTCCGGGTATGTCAGCCTCCCGCCGCCCTAACAGCACCAACCGTTGCGCGAGCACGTGCACGTGCACGCGCCCGCCACCCGGCCGCGCACGCGTGGCGGGTAGCGGCAGGCAGCGTGCACGGCCCTGTCGAACCGGGCGCAGAACGCAGGACGCGAACGGAGACTCACGACGCGGGAAAAGGGCAGCTTCCGGATGAGGAGCTCCGTGCTCTTCTGGTACTTGCGGATCTCGCGCAGCGCGACTGTGCCGGGTCGGAACCGCTTCTCTGTGTGTGCATACACCCCGGCTCAGCATCGCACGGCAATGACATGACAAAACACCACCGCACGGACGCGGCTCCCTGCAGCACTGTGCTGCGGCCGCACCGCACGGCAGACGGGAAAAGTGGACTACGCACTGCGTGGCTGGTCGGGGACCTGCCCCCCGCCGCTACCCCGGCGGTCCGCGACCGACACGCCTGCGTCGCTTGCGCGCCCGCCTGGGGGCCGCCCTCCGGTGCTCTTCCGCGCCGTCGCCGGCCGTTGCTTCTTTGCGGCGGGCGGCGGCGACGACGGCGGGGAGTCGGCGGCGGCCGTTTGCCTGCGCTTTGCTCCTCGCTGAGCTGTCTGCGCCATTCTCCCGTTGGCCATGCGCTAACGGGTACGCGTCGTTAGGAATCGGAGGCGGAGTCGGGAGTCGGGAGTCGGGAGTCGGGAGTCAGTGGCGGTCGTTGGACGTGTGCAGGCGGTCGCGGGCGAGCAGTAGTATTTCGGGTTACGCGTCTTCTCTGTTCGTCAAGGAAAACAGCAAGAAAGAGTGAATGGACGAGCAGATGTCGGGGTATCGGTATCGCAGGACGCAGAGGTCGGGGAATGTAGACGCGTTTAAAGAGAGGCTCACAAGCGCCCGACGCGACGCGGTTGAGATTGGATCGGGCTTGTCATTGTGTGCCCGATCGGGAAGCTGTTTAGGTTCGTGATGTTGGGAAAACGCGCATGGAGCGAGGGTTGTCAGCTTTTCAGGGACCTCCCCTTCTGTGAAGCAAAGTAAAACGCGCACGGAGCGAGGGTTGTCAGCTTTTCAGGGTCCTCCCGTAAGATATCGGTGTTCTCGTGTTGTATTTAGACAAATTTTTTTCTGCATCGCCTTACTGGCATTGCAGACGAAAGAGGCAGAATAGGTTATCAACGTGTTGCCAAGGGTGTGTCGGTATTTCACAGTGTTTTCATTTTACTGCTGGAAAGAACCCCTCGCCCTGCCCCATCGGTCAGGTACCAAAGTAAAACAGATCCTTGGACAAAAAGACACCGTCCTGGAATTCCAGGAGACTATGGTTGTTGGCAGCGTGGCGCGCGTCCGCGTGCGCTCAGGGAATATGAGTGCAAGCACTCCTCATATTCTTCACATCCAACTTACTTAAGTGAATGGGTTTCGGTGCAGTTACAACCTCTGACCGGATGGCTCTCACCATCGTACATCATGTTGTATTTTTGCCCCTGTAAGAGTGTATCGCAGCACGGCGTTCGCAAGACATCAAATGGCGTTGCGCTCAAGAGCTGCAAGCTCGATCCCGGGCACAATTAAGTCCCTGGCATTGACCCCGTCGGCTTCTTGATGGAGATGGCATCAGCAATACCCTGCAGTCGCTCGGCATCTGAGCCAGGTCAGCAGCGAACACGTTGACGATCCCACCACATGCATGCCAGTGGAGCCTGATGCAGTGAGCCTGATGAGTCTCACTGCCAGACAAGTGATGGGTTCGTAACATGTCGGGTCCTAGTCAGCCAGTCAGTTGCGTAGCCAACAGTGGATGATGTGCACGTAGCGGAAGGCGAGGTAACGTGACAGCCTGGGCTTCCTCGGAACATCTCTGCAACGCTGCCAACAAGAACTACGTGAAGCGGGTCAGTACCGAACTTTTGCTCGCAGGATGTTGTAAACAAGGTGGCAACGAAGAGACAACAAGACCGGCTCGGAGAGACGCGCCGGTAGTGCGGGCCGCGACCATGCTGCAGCACACATGCCTCGATATAGGCATCGAAGAACGCGACCTCTCAAGGCCTTTGACCCCGCCACTGCCCCTGCAGCTGCGGTAACTCTCTTTTCTCTCTCTCCCACCTAGCTTGAGCAGCTCACACCTACGACCGACGTTAATATGCCCTCAAAGGCCCCCAGCAGCGCGCAGGAACTGATCACCGGGTACTACAGATTCACCGACATCTTCTTTGAGTGGTACGTACAGAGCTGTGTGAGCCACTGCGCGTGCTGGGGTTATGAACAGGCCCGTTTTCAGGCACCAGGTTCTCCCAAACCAGGAGGACGTGAGCCCGCTCAAAGCTCTGCTCGCGTACACCTCGCTCGTGCACGCCGACCACCCCCTTCGAAAGCAGGGCGTGAACGGGATCGAGCTATACCTCGGTGCGCATCCGCCAAACAGCCTCACGCGACGTCGCGACCCCATCTAACCCTCGCCCTCCCCTTTCCACATCTCCTCTGTCTCTTTGGCACCTGCAGGCACGTTTGAGAACGGGGAGATGCGCCTCCTCTTCTCGTCCGCGCAGGTCGAGTACATGCGCTACTGGCTGCACGCCGCCGGGCTCACCGCGCAGCCGATCCCGCTCCCGTCCGGGGAGTGCCTCATCCAGACGGGCGAGCTCCTCAGCGTCTCGCCCGACGTGTACTCGGACGCAGCCGTGCTCAAGAAGGCGATCAAAGTACGTCTCCGCCCCCGGCGCCGCGGGCGGCGCGGCGGCCAGCGCCTCCGTGCCCGCCGCGTCCGCCGCGGGCAGCGCGACGGCGGCCTGGCCGCGGACTGCGGCGATGGTGCCGATGCCGATGCCGATGGTGATGGTGATGCTGACGCGCGCGCCGCCTCTGCCCCGCAGAACATCGACAAGAACAACAAGCGCGTGCGCGGGACGGGCACGCTGCTCACGACGCGGCGGCACGCGTTCGAGCGCGCGCGCACGCTCTGGGCCGCGCGCGCCGGGACGTGGCTCGCGGTCGACTTCGAGGCGTGGGACATGGACCACACGCTGCTGACCGAGTTCGGGTGGGCGCGCGCGCGCTGGGGCGCGGACGGCAAGCTCGTGCGCGAGCACGGGCACCTCGTCGTCAAGGAGCACCGCTCGTTCACGCAGAAGTACGTGCCCAACAACCGAGAGGTATGTCAATCACGGGCGCGGGAGCTCTAGCGGCACTGGAGCGCGCGGCGGGCAATTCACTCATGCGTCGGGTCAAGTTCTACAAGTTTGGCGACAGCGAGATCGTGAACCGGGCGACGTTCAGGCAACGGATACAAGACCTCATCAGCCAGCCCAAAAAAGAAGGCCCCCTGTTCCTCGTCTTCCACGACGCCAGTCAGGATATCAAGTAAGCCCCGCCCTCTTTCCTCCCACATTCGCCCCGACATGCGCTACCCCACTCCTTCGTCTCCCAGGTACCTCAAGTCCGACGCGGTGAACGCGATCGAGCGCGTGGACTACCTCCTCCCGGACAATCCGCAGACGGGCGAGATCTACGTCGTCGACACCGCGGACCTCTTCGCCGCGCTCGAGGGCGACGCGTCCAACAACCGGCGCTCGCTCGAGCGCGTCTGCCGCCACCTCCAGATCCCGACTGCCTACCTCCACAACGCCGGCAACGATGCGCATGTGAGTCCCCCCTCCCCCCCTCGGTCTGCTGGTGCAGGACCGCGTAGCTGACGGGAGAATCAGTACACGCTCGAGGCGATGATCGCGATGGCCTCGGGCGACCCCGTGGACCAGCAGCGCGAGCAGCGGTGGCCGAACCGCACGGCAGACAACCAGCCCAAGGTCGAGTTCAAGGACCACGAAGAAGATTCGGACTTCTCCGACCTGGAAGGCGTCATGGGGGAGTTCGTCTCGCCCGCCAAGCCCTCTGACGACTGAGATCGGGGAGGACGCAGGCGTGAAGTGTACCCACAGGTAAAGCAGTATCCGGTTCCCGGCTTTGTCTTGTACCAACAGTGCCCGTCCCGGTGTTCCATCGTGCGCTAGTAGATGTTAGGATGGATGTATGATTGTGTACTCTGTGCCTTGTGAGGACAGAGGGGGTCCCAGCAAAGGCTAGCTAGCTAGGCGACGACGGCGGGAAAGGACATGATTTGGGCCGGCGAATAGAGCGTGATCTAATAAGGTATGTGTGGTCTCGTTTTCTACGTGTCGCTCGTGAGCGTTCGTCACCGCGGGACCTGTCCCTCTAGTCGTCCTTGTCATCCTCATCGTCCGGCTCACCATCATCTTCGTCGTCCGAGCGCACATCTGTAGCCTTGACGTCGCCAACCGCGCTGAGGTGAAAAAGGCAAGATTAGCTCGACGACCGACGCCAGAGGTCATGGAGACACGTACCGGTAGGCAATCCGCAGGATCAGCACATACCAGAACAGGTTGAGCAACTGCAGGAGCACCAGTGGCGCGAATATCTGGTACTTCATCCACCATACCAACCACACGCCGTCCTCAGGTGACCACCTCTTAGAGCTTTCTCTAGATATCATGTGCGATTGTGTTAGTGGCGGCACGAGTACGGAGACAGAGAGACGTACGGCATGAGGTCAAATTCGTACCACACAGAGTAGAGCATAACGAAATTGAGCCAGTGCCGGAAATAACTGTCGCGGCATGTGAATATTATCGCTGCCCCGTCACGGTGAGAGAGCGGATGGCGCAGAACGCACCTCCATACGAAGAAGAAGACTAGGAACACGGCAGACTTGGTCTTGTCCCACTGGATATAGTTCAACAGTTTAGACAGCTACACAAGCCATGATGTCAGACCGAGCGTCAGCAGGAGCGAGAGGACATCACGTACGCCAAGCAAGGAGTCAGGCAAGTCCATGCTGAGATAGACGGCATTTCCGATGTACGTGAGGTTGATGAGGTAGCTCCATCTGTACCATGTCTTCGGGTCAGAACGATGCGATCATGAACACCCGTCGTTCGTTAATGCTTACCCGACGAGCCAGAGCGTGACGAAGTGATGCGCTACGAGCTCGTAGTAATCCTTCCGGGGTTTTTCGAGTCCGAGGGCGAGGACGATGAACTGCTGGCACCAGTACGCGGCTTGCACGAGGTAGTATGCCTTCAGCTCCGGAGTCATTTGCCAGTGCGGATAATCTGTAGCACAAGGTCAGAGCCATCACTTCAGGCGAGACGGAGTATGCGCACCGAGCCAGAAGTGTTCTGTGCGGTACCACCACGTCGGCAGTTGGGACATGATGCGCTGCAACGACGGTCAGTGAAGCTCACGAGGACGCATATGAGACGCGTACGATTCCCCATGTGGCCGTGAAGGCGAAGTACAGTACGGCGTAGAACTGCTCAGCGAAGCGGTCCATCTTGCTCTCTCGCCTGATGCCAAACCACCTCGCAAGAGGTCGGCAGATGTAGACCGTGATGGACTGCCGGACGAAGGACCAGAAGACGACGTAGTAGCTGATGAAGGCGAGGTCAAGCCAGCCCTTCTGGTAGCGAGGATCGTCGTCGGAAGATGTGGGTATGCGGTGGGAGATGAAGAGTAGAGGTGTGAACGGATTTGAGACATCCTTGGCCACGTAAGGGGCAAGCAGTTCCCAGTTTGCCCACAGGACGAAAATGATGAGGAGGATTTTGAGGGAGGAACCTGGTAGGACGTATGTGAGTAGGATGCAGGGAGCAGGAGGAGCCGACACACTTGGTACAACAACCCATCTAAGTGACTTGATGTCCGCCCAGAGCCCACGCGACTCGGTGGACCATGGCGTGACGGGGCCGGTTCTGGTAGAAGTTAGAGGAGAGGCGACTGCAGGGGACTGGCCGAGAGGACTACGGAAGGGATGAGTGGGATAGCTGCTTAGCGGGTATGGGAGCGCTCACGTCTGCGGTCTGAAGGGCCCTGCGAGATGGTGGGCGGGGTCGGTCCTAGTAGCGAGGGGAATTTGAATAGATGGACAGCGCGCGAAAGCGTGGCACGTACTCTATGTTGTCGAACGCGGTCTGGATGGTGTCCGGGCGGGACTTTCTGCTGCCTGGTGGAGAGCGGGCCATGGTGAGTGAGGGGGGGAGGACGGGGGAGGTATGGTTATGTGGTGAGTGGCACGACGGAAAGCGGGCGCGGGAGGACCCAAAGAGAGCGTCCGCCGAGCTGTCCTCCTCTCCCGCCAAACATTCCTCTCGGCGCTCCTCGGCCTCCGCCGCGATGCTCATTGCTCACCGTGTTTTTCGCCTATTTGGGCAAGTCATGCACGACCCTTGCCGCGCGTTCTCGCTTCCGCCTCCTCCGCTGTCCTCTGCCGCATCGGAGGAAAACGCGTCGAATGCGATCGCAAATCGTTTCTCAATCCCAATAATCGAGCCTTGGCAGTCTCGAGTGAGCCGCAGCATGCCATGGTCCATAACGCGTTCGCGTTTCCCGAGCGACACGCACCGTAACGCGTCGCGTCACGAACCCGGTCAGACGCTCGCCGGACGCGCCGGTGCATCAGACGCAACAGTCTCCTCCAACCCCCACCCCGCCCTCGGCCCGCCGCAACCCCCTTGTTCCAGCCCTCGGCACTCACTGACGACGGCGACGGCATAGCGCAACTGAACCATCCAGACACCATCCTCGCTGTCCGTCATGTTCCCGACCCTCGGCCTCTTCCAAACACTCCCATGTCCCGAGAAACAGCACTGCGCCCGCCGTAACTGTCTCTTCAGCCACCGCCCTGACCTCACCAAGATCCCAGTCACCCCCGTGCCCGTCGACGTTCCCAAACCCGCCCCATCGACTTCAGCAGTCGCGCCCAGGCCCCCACCCTCTGCGTCCGCGGCTTCTTCTCTGTCAATACCTGCCAAACGCTCTGTCAGCTCTCCTTTACGCGCAGCCGGCCCCAGTAATGGTCCCTCCACCAGCGAGCCGCCAACAAAGCTACAGAGAGCGGGGCCTTCCAGGCGGCCGGTCGCAGTACCATCTGGCCCGCAAACATCCTCCGTGAGTAGATATACTTCGGCATGTTCCTCGTCTGGTCTCACACGGTCTCAAGACTGGCGTGCCAGTGCTCAGAGTGAGCGCGGCCCAGTCCCAGGTACCCATACCTGTGCGACAGGTCAGTCGTCGCTTCTGGCAGACAGGATCAACGCGTCTCATCGTGCCCGTGGCAGGCCATGCTCAAGTCCTTGTACGATCATTTCGCGGTGCTGTATGAGAACATACTTCCCACAAACCCCACCATCGCTTCCGAGCATGCGCTCAGACAAGAAGCGGAAGTGTACAAGAAGTCCACAAAACTCACGTACCGCAACGTACGTCTTTCAACCATGCATGCGCCCCCGTACGTTGACCGTTTGTTAGGCTGTGATCTCCTCAATAGCGGCTCTCAAGAAGCGGCCCAAACCGGACTCCGCGTCACACGCGTCGGTGGGTACAGAAGCGGAGGTCCAGGAGCGCGAGGAGATGCGCAAGAAGGTCGCAGCCTTGCGGCTCTCTGCCGCTCAGCTCGAGCCCTACGTGCTCTCCAAAGACGACATGAGAAAGTGGGGATATGTTGTGGACGTGCCCGCCGGCCCTGGCGGGGACAAGCCACACGAGGAGGGCTCGGTGATGACGTGCGAGCGGTGCAACCAGAAGTTTGTCGTCAAGCGAGCAGAGAACGCGGACCAGTGCCGGTTCCACTGGGGCAGGGCCTTCACGTCCAAGGTGAACGGTAGGTTCGTCTCACACCACCAGCGCGGGTGACGCTTATATGTGTGATTTGTCCCAGGCGAGAAGAGGCGTGTGTATACGTGCTGCTCGCGCACCCCGGACGAGGACGGCTGCCAGACGGGCCCGCATGTGTTCTATGAGACAGACCCTGAGGATCTGCACCGTCGACACGCATTCACGCACACTCGCCTGGCCGCGGAGTCCGGGGATGCAATGCAAACGGACACTGCGCTTGACGTTGTTGCACTGGACTGCGAGATGATATACACTACTGGAGGGATGCGCGTTGCGCGTGTCTCTGTCGTAGATTCTGTCGGAAAGGAGGTTTTCGATGAATACATCCGCATGGACGAGGGCGTCGAGGTCATGTAGGTCGCGTCTTTGCACGAATGTGCACAGCGAATGCTCACCGTCCATCACCAATAGCGACTACAACACCCGCTTCTCCGGCGTAACCCCGGAGCACCTCGCCGCTGCGCTCCTCCCGCTCGCGTCAATTCGCGAGTCACTCGACGCGCTCATCAACTCGCGCACGATCATCATCGGGCACGCGCTCGAGAACGACCTGAAGACGTTGCGGATGATCCACCACCGCTGTGTCGACACGGCGGTCCTCTTCCCGCACACAGCGGGCCCGCCGTACCGGCGCGCCCTCAGGGCACTGTGCGTACAAACACAAGCATACAGTATTGTTCGCTTGCGCTCATACGGATCGCGATCACAGGGTGAAGGAGTACCTCGGGCAGACCATTCAGGCCGCTGGCGCGGCCGGCCACAGCTCCGTAGAAGACTCCGTCGCGACGCTCGACCTTGTCCGTTGGCACGTCCTCAACGGCCCGAAACCGAGACCCAATCCTGACTCCGCGACACCCACCCCAAGCACGTCTGCCTCGTCTTTGCAGAACGCATAATGACATCCGTAGTTCCACTGTTATCGTCGACCCGTCGTCTCACCACATACACTGTATCTATACCCGCACGGACACACAGTACCTTCGCATTGTCGCATAGCTACGCATTCACACACACACACACACATCTGACCATCCGGGGAATCGATATGATATATACAACTGTACACGCGTACAAACAAGAGTGCCATCTATGGCCCTCGTGAGCCGAGGCTGCCCAGCCGCGCCATGGTATCTTCGCTGTTCTCCTGTTCCTCGATGCCGTCTGCTTGCGTAACCTATATTGTAGGAGGGTATGTTGAGTTTGGCCGGACGGTACGTGCAGGAGTCTTACCACTCGTAGCACAGATTTCTTGGAGGACTCTTGCAGCTCTCCTGCGATGATGAGCTCATCGAGTATCTACATGGTCCCGTCAGAGGTCTGTATGCCCGAAAGCATGGGAGATACGGACCGCATATGCCTTCTGGAAGTTGAAGATGCTGCGACAGAAGGAATCAGCTTCACGACGGCTGCAACATTGAATGATCCGTACAGGTCGAGCTCGCACACCTGGACACACCGATCAGTCGACGAGCACAAGGCATGACGCGCGGCAGGACTCACGTTCCCAAAGTACCGGTCCAAGACCTCGACATAGCGGTGGATGATCTCCAGCGTGACGAGCTCGTTGTCGCCCTGGCTCACGCCGCACACAAAGAACAGCGACGCGTACCGCCTGTACACCACCTTCGTGTCTGCACCGCGCCCCCACACACCCGCATTCAGCGCCCGGATCCGAGGCCGCACGAGCCGAGCAGAGGACGGGCGCGCGACGCACCCTTGTACTCGAGGAAGTTGCACATGCGCGTGCGGCGCGCGAGGACGAGCTGCGTGGCGTCCTTGACGATCTTCGCCTTCGCCTTCTGCGACATCGTCGTGTACCACTTCGCGAGGCGCACCTTCCCTGCGGGGCGCATCAGTCTCACACGGCCTGTGCTCCCCACCGGCGGTCGTGGGGTTATCACAGCGGCGCCGCCGTACCTTGGCGGGAGACAAGGAGCATGTAGTTGATCATTGCGGGCGGTGAAGCGAGCGAGACGGAGGGCGGGCGGGACGAGCGCGGCGGTACGGGAGCTGGGTGGATGAGCAGAGCACGACAGTGGCAATCCACGCAGGGCGTTGATTGCCTTTCTGGGCGCTCGGCAAGGCGCGATCGGGCCGTAGACGCCCAGACTTGTATCTTCGTCAGCGCCCCGCGTTCCGACTCGGGCTCTGCTTGGACCAAGTACGTAGTACTGCTCACTGCACTCACACGATGCGGACATTGAGGACATGCCGCTCCGGTTATCTAGGATAAAACATGGCAGAGACATCGGGAATGCTCTCGCTGCCGGCCTTCCTCAAGATGCTCACCAGCAATGGGGTTCCCCCATCCAAGGCGATGGCCGTTGCAGGAAAGATGTAAGCTACATAAACTGTCATTCAGGGGTTCACATCGCTCAAATATCCCCACAGATACAGGACCCATAATACTGCTGAGCAGCTCAGCATGCTCACCGATTTCTCGCTCGAGTCCGCCGGGATCGCGGAGAAAGACCTGCGGAGGCAGGTCCTCGCCGCGGTGCGCAAGGCCGGCTACAAGGGCAAACCCGCCGGCGCCAGAACGGCGACCGCAGCCGGTCCCTCAGCTCAGAGGGGCGCCTCTGCGTCGGCGGCGAAGACGGCGAAGGCAGGGTCCTCCCAGCCCAACGTAAGCTTAGATACCTTATTGCACCGTTACATAATTCATAATCGCGCCTTCGGCCCACGGCGTGCCACAGGGCAAGGCCCAGCGGAAACGCAGGCGAAACGACGACGTGAACGAGCTCCTGCCGAGCGGCCCTCCTCAGGAGGGCACCGAGTACGGCAGCCTCGAGTTCAATGAGATACTCGACGAGGAGGTGCGTCCTTGGCGTCCTGTTCATGGGCTTCTTGCAGTCGGGTTTGTCGGACGCTCCGTGGCTCCAACTTCATGTCGTTCGACCCGGGCATCTGCCCATTGTGCGCATGTATCCATCGCGGACGCCACTGCCCCAGTCAAGTGAATTGCTCGCTGACAAGAGGCCGTGCGGGTGCGGTGCGCTCCCCCACAGGCGATCAAGACAAAGTACACCGTCGTGAACCGGGCGCCCATAATGACGGCGTGGGCGTTCGTAGTCGCGGAGCGGCTGGGCTTCCGACGTGAAGAGGCCCTCAGTATAGGTGAGCAGCACCTCCTCCACGTCCGGCGCGGCTCCTGAGGCTCGAGTCCCACAGGCTGAGCAGCGGACAGCCCCCAGTGCAGCTTGCATACGAGGCTGTGCGCTGCCCCGCCTGCGCGCAGTGCGCCTGCACCGGCCTCTCAGAGTCTCCGCTCTATAATGTGTCGACCTGTCCTGACCCCTCTCCTCGCTCGGGCAGCTTCTGTGTATACGGAGATGAACGCGGTCGCGAAGGGCGCCTCGCTCGGCCTCGTCCCGGACAAGCAGCGGCAGGCGCGGGGCACGGACGCGAGCCGCACGGGCTCGCAGCCATATGTGGAGCTCATGGGCAGGCGGTGCGTCCGCCCTCCACTACCCACTCTTCGTATTCCTTGGCAGACAGGAGCTGACCCGGCCGCTGTGCTCGATCCGCGACGCCACCGCGTCAACAACGCTGCTCGCACATGTGGACCCACACAGCGTGTACGTAACCAATTTACCTTCTCTCACCCACCTCCCCTCCCCACCCTCTCTTTCCCTGCCCGGCATCCTCCCAACACCCATCGGTGCATAGTTGACGTCCCCGCGTGCGCCCCACAGGCCGCTCTACCAGACCGCGTCCGGGCAGTGGCAGGCGCTCTCCGGGGGCGCGCCCGTGCAGCCCGGCGCGGCGTTCGCGTACATCACCCGCGCGTTACGGCAGACGGCGCCACACATCGTGGGCGCGCTGCGCCTGCTCGCCGCGAGCTTCCCCCCGCCAGAGCTGAACGCGCGGGGCTTCGCGCTCTACGCCGAGTTCCGTCCGTCCGCGGACGGCTGGGGCCAGCGTGCGGAGGTCCGGTGCGCGGACATCCTCGCGCTGCGCAAGCCCCCCGACTCCGAGGCCAGCGACGGCAAGACGGGCAGCGGCCAGGCAGACGCGCCGTCCGTCGACCGGTTAGTCAAGAGAGAACAGGGCGAAGAGGAAGGGATCCCGGTAGGCCTTTCACCACACCCCGAAGAGCCGCCTGCCAAGAAGGCAAAGAAGGAGTCCCCGGAGCCAGATGAATATGACGCCGCCCTGGACGATGACGCCCTCTTCAACGACTTTGATCTCAGCACGATACCATAACATCCATCTCTCTCTCTCTCTCTGCGCTATGCGGACAGTCGGCACACATGTATGCAAATAGCACCCTAGGAGGCGAGGTATGATACGTTAGGCCGTCCATGTACACTACATCTACATTAACAGTCCAACGGCGTAGTGGTCCACGCTGTGCCTCCGCGTCACTAACCGCGGTCCAGACAGTCCTCTATAACCACGGAGCGCTCAGTTGAGGTTTTTGATGACGGCAGCGGTGAACTCCGAGGTCGTCGCAGAGCCTGCAAAAGACGTCGCGCATTGAATGGGTGTAATACGACATCAGATAGATAGAGCTTACCACCCATATCCGCGGTGCGGACCTTGCCGGCGTTGATAACGTCGAAGGTCGCGCTTGCGATGTTGTTCGCGAGGTGATCGAGCCTAAAGACAGTCATTCAGCCATATATGGTGGACACACAAACCCTGTCACATACCCAAGGTGCCTCAGCATCATGGTCGCGCTCAGGATCATCGCCGCGGGGTTGGCACGGTTCGTGCCCATGATGTCCTTGGCGACGTGACGGCACCCAGGCTCAAAGAGCGCGTATTCCTGTACGACACAGCACGAGTATTAGCACGGACAGGGACGCCATATTGACAGCATTGCACAACTGACTCTGCCAACGTTGCAGCCGGGAACAATACCGGGACCACCAACGAGGGCAGCACCAATGTTCGAAACAATGGCACCGTAAAGGTTGGGCATGACCATGACATCGAATTGCGTGGGGCGGGCCACCAACTGCATGGAGCTGTTCGAACCAATTGGTGAGCTTGAGCTGGAAATGTACGGCACGTTTACCGACTCACGTGTTGTCGACAATCATGTCGTTGTACTCGATACCAGTGGACTTGTAGTCCTCGGCCACACGACGGAAGGTGTTGAGGAAGAGGCCGTCACCGAGCTTCATGATGTTCGCCTTGTGCACGCAAGTGACTTTCTGTTTTGGTGAATGCCAGCTGAGAACTTCCGTACCCTCTTGTAGGTTATATGAACAATACCTTGCGGTTGTTCTTGAGGGCAAAGTCAAAGGCGAAGCGGATGATACGCTCAGCCTTGGCGCGCGTGGAGACCTTCAAGCTCTCGACGACACCGGGGTAGCTCTGGTGCTCGAGGCCAGAGTACTCACCCTCCGTGTTCTCACGGATGATGGCAAAGTCCACATTGTTGTGGCGTGTGGGGAAGCCAGGAAGGGACTTGCAGAGAACAACGGAGGCGTAGATGTCGAGTTGCTGGCGCATCGCGACGTTCCACGAGATGTGACCAGACTGGGAGATGGGCGTGAAAAGAATGCCTGAGATGCATGTTTTCAATACACGCCAATGTATGCAGTGGACGTTGGAAACGTACCCTTGAGACCGACCCGGTTGCGTCTCAAACTCTCCATAGCCTGCTTGAAGAGCTCCTCGCCCTCGGAGGACATTCCGGAGACGTTGTACTGCTCCCACTCAATGGGTGCGTTGACGTACTCGAAGATCTCCTTGACAGAGTCCGTGATCTCATTGCCAATACCGTCACCGGGGATGAGGGTCACCTATGAATGGGCGGTTCAGGACGGTGTGTGATCCATGCTGCTGGCACACATACGGTGTAGACACCACCATACTTGGTGGGAAGCTGCACACAGAAAGGTTAACTACGAGCGGTGTGCGCAGACATATGAGTGACGCGACATACCCTCTGGGTGACCCGGGGGAAGCCCGCGGAGAGGGTGGTGGCAGTCCTCTAAGGAAAAAGGTTTGAATGGAGTGAGACGTGTAGAACTGGAGAGACGCACTGCGTTGAGGACGGGGCGAGCGGCGGACGCGAGAGCACTGCGGATCATGGCGAACAACACCTCCTGGCGAGAGAGAGTAGGATGGACGAGGAGAGGGACGGGGAGGACGAGGAGGACGAGGAAGAAAACGAGATGTCGGCCGAAACGCGGGTTAGTCCGTGAATGCCAACACCGTCATCGTTCGCCCACATGGCTATCACTCGCTCGCGTGGCCCGAACCGTCCGCGCCCGACGCCGCACGCCGCCCTCGCACGCCCGTCGTTACTTGTACTGCAGCGATGGGCAGTGCCTTGCCAGGCGGTGTGGGCGTGCAAGGCAGCGTCGCAGCGTGCGCAGAATATGATATCCTCCCGCCCGCGCTCCTCTCGCGCCCGTCGCCGCCTGAGAATGAGCCCACTCTCCCCCGCACTCCCCGCGTCGCGTCCGGTGGATCTGATGTCTTGATCTGCGCGGTCTGGCACGAGAAAGTTGCCAGCCGCCGGGCTCGTACAGCTTCTGCGACCGTCGACGACCGTCAAAGAGCCCGTCCTCCTCCTCGGCCCTCGCTTCTCGTCACGGCCCATCCGCCTATTCCCAGCGGACTCCTTGCGACCTCTGGCGTCCCGCGATCGGCACCATGGCCTCCAAGGAAGACAAGTTCGTCGCCGACCTCTCAGAAACGCCGCACGCTCCGCCCAGGCGCGGCCTCTCCTTCTACCTCGTCCTCTTCGTCGCCGTCCTCCCCATATGGTCCCTCGTCCCCCTCTCCTGGGCCTTCGTGATCTACGCGCTGCACTACGGCCTCGTCTGGACCTTCGCGTGGCGAGGGTGGTGCCTGTTCGCGCTCGCGCTCAGTGAGGTCAGACCCAGTGATCGTGTCCCATTCAGTTCCCTGAAGCTTGAGTTTCGTCCGACCTGCAGGTGTTCTTCAGCGTGTACCACTACAACCTCACCTCCTTCATCGCTGGCCCCAGCCCCATCGTATCCGGTAACCTCCATGAACTCCAGGCAGTGTTCAAGCGCGTCCTTCAAGCTGGCCTCGCCTCTCTGCCCGAGGAAGGTTTCGATGAAGAGTCCCTAGACGTCGACAGGCCAGGCAGTCCTGCGGAGACCGTCACCGTGCTGGACTACAACGACCCTCGCGCGGTCGACTTCCGGAACTATCTCAGGACATGGTGTGCCCACAACTGTGCAGGTCGTGTGAGTATCCAGCCTGACTTCCCGTGCGTGCAGGTTCAACAGGGTCCCGTGGTCCTCTATCCGTCGCCATGAGATGTACACCTGGCTGTACTGGTCCATCTTCAACTCCGCGTTCCCAGGCATCGACAAGGTGCCCGAGCACCACCGCAAGGCGCTCAACGAGGTGATACACATGCTCGAGCACCGCGCTGGGGCCAAAATCCCGGAGGGCTCGAACCCTGCAGCAGCGCCCTTCCTCCTCACGCTGGACCCCGTCAACGTCGTCTCGCGACCCCTTGTCTTCTACCTGGGAGTAACACTGAGCAACACTCTCGTCCGCCGGAGGCTCAGGACCAAGTGGGGTGTCAAGGTCGGAGTGCACAAGGATCTCGAGTGCGTGTCGCTCCCCTTGAATCTTCACGCCCTTCGCTCACCATGCCACAGATATGTCCTCCGCATCCCGCCCACCTGGGACGCGCAAACCGGCCCTCGGCCGATCGTCTTCATGCACGGACTCGGGCTTGGGCTGACGCAGTACCGCCGCCTCATCGAGCACATCTTCGCTGCGCTGCCGGATCGCCCCGTCCTCGTTCCCCTTCTGCCCCATGTCAGCCAGGAAATCATGCACCCTCGGTTCTTGAGACCCATGGGCAGGCAGGAGATGACGGCGTGCCTCGCTAGTCTGCTGTCGGAGCTGGACTGGGCAGAGCTGGAGAAACCATCCTCGGACTCGTCTGATTCAGAGGACAAGTCAGCCGCTGAAATGAAGGCGAGTGCGAGCAAGGCAAGCGCCCGGAAGGGCGTGACCATGATGAGCCACTCCAAGTGAGCATTATCGTCGAGTTGCTACAGGTCTTCAGCCTGACTGAAATGAATTTGTAGCGGGTCGTTCTCGCACGCATGGATGCTCAAGGCGTATCCGCGGATGATCGAACGGTCCTGCTTCGTCGATCCAGTGACGTTCTGCTCCTGGGAGGGCGATCTGTGCTACAACTTCATCTACCGGCCGTGCGTCAACGTAAGCCATCTCCTCGGCTCGGCTCGTGTACACGTCGTCTAACCTCGCTGTCTGCAGGGCCTTGACCTTGTCATCAAGTACTTTGTGGGCACGGAGCTCGGCGTCGCCAACTTCCTCCAGCGGCACTTTGACTGGTCCGCGAACTGCCTCTGGTACGAGGAGATCCCGAACGCGCGCGACCCGAAGAAGACGATGTTCGTCCTCGGCGGCCGCGACTCGATCATAGACGCCACGGTGAGCCTCTTCTCGTTGCTCTCAACGCAGCTTACTGAGCGCATCTCGTGCGCACCGTGCCAGCGCGTGAAGCGGTACCTGGCCTCGCACGGCGTGCGCAAAGGCCTCCTCTTCGACCCCGAGGCGCACCACGGCCAGGCGCTGCTCTCGAGCTCGCCCAGCCACCACGCGATCCTCCGCTGGCTGCGCGAGCAACACTGATAGACTCGCACCGCACACTCGCTCGGTAGACGCACGACACTCTAATGAACACGCACGATTCGGGGACATACCCTACCCTATCTACCCATACTGCTATCTGCCCCTCGATCGACCCTAATCGCCTGCGATCTACCGCTGATACCCGTATATTGCACAGCGCGCATCTAAGACTGGCTGGCTTGCTGCTAACTGATCACCACGCATGACCCGGAAGAGACGAGAAAACATAGAATGCAGTGTATAGATTGGTACAGTACTGACATGTATTTGGCGCGAGTGGTGGGTGGTCGCTGGGCGCACGGGCGTACTGTAGACGTCTTCTTGGATGTACCACCTCGCCGTCCTCTCGTTCAACAATTTCACCGTCGTTCTGCTTTCTCTCCTGACTTGCATACTACAGACATGATCTATAGCGTTCGGGCGCGTTGCTGATCGAGGCCAGCTGTACGTGGGGTGCATAGTACCGCGTCTTGTCGGGCAGCTGAAGATGCACATGGCATGCACGGATCAAATAACGTTGTGTGAGCCCAGAGACAGCGAGATCATGGCAGACGCAGGAGAGCGTTCGCATTCCGGTACATGATCTGCTCAAGCCGCTCGGGGTCGTCCGCGTAGAAAGACTCGACGTTCGTGGTGAACCACTTCACCGTCTTCGTGCTTACAGCTGCAGGTGCATGCCGTCCAGACCCCATCATTCTGAGCTCAAGAGGATGAACGTGCGAAGACGGACCTGGGAGATCGGTCCCGAACAAGATGCGCTCAGGGCCGACGAACTGCTGCATCACCGTCAGCGTCGTCTCGTGGCTGCTCAGCGCTGTGTCGTAGTAAAACGTCTTGAAATCCTCCACTATCTCATCGTGAGACAGCGCGCAGCCCATGTAGTTCGACAGCGCGGCGACCCGAGGGGCGAGGAAGGGCGTGCTGCCCCCGAGGTGGGCCAGGATGATCCTCACGTTCGGCCACCGACGCTTCTTCCCGGCGACGACGAGGTGGGCGGCAGCCTTGAACGTCTCGTTTGGCACCTGGAAACAGGTAAGCGACAAAGCGGCGGACAACGTCAGAGAGAACCATGCCTCTGTCACCGGGATGCCTAGGAAGGGGTGTGGGTACGGCGTGGACGACGCGACCTGCGCACCGTGCAGGAAGACCACGGCGGACCGTCTATCGAGCTCTTCCCAGACGGGGTCGAACGCGCCATCTCCGATGTACCCTGGCCGCGCATGGCTTACTGTCAGCACCGGTGCTTCTGTCGATGCGGGCTCCGGCACGCTTACTGGCTTCTGCAGCTTCGCCGTACGAAGAAGACAGGGCGACCCCACACGCGTGCAGCTCGTCCAGCCCGTACCTGACTGCCTCCAAGGCGCCTGCAGCGTGTGCTGTGTGAGCACGCGGCTGACCGGGATGAGGGGTGACAACTCGCCCTCTGTGTCGAACAGGTTAGGCACGCAAGCAAAGAACGCGAACCGCCCGGGGTGGTCTGCGCAGATCTGGGCAGCGTACTCGTTGAAGCGGCGTGCGGCCGCCCGGTTCTCCTGTCCCACAGGCCCGGGCGGGAGCCCGGCAGGGAGGGACAGCACAGCGGTCTTAACCCGGAGCTGGTCCATGGCTCGGAGACTGATCTCTGGCGACCAGGGCAGGTTCTCTGGAGGCGTGACCCATCCGACCTTTGCGCTCAAGCCGGCCTTGCCTATGGAAGCAGGGAATATATGATGGTGGATGTCAATCCGGTTGGCCGACATGCTAAATCCAACTGCAACAGTTCGCTGTGAGGTCAGTACATGTCGTCCACAATTCACGGAGAGCTGTTCACCTTGGGAGATCAATAGGCGAGATATCGGGCGTTGGACCGCCGCGACGTGCTAGTTTATAGTGTGTGCTCAGGAAGCGCCGATGGTGTTCTTAGACGAGAAGCCGTCAAAGTGCAGCCGCGATGGACGTCGGCCAGCTGCGATCGCCGCCGGAGCCTACAGCGGGGGTTTATGCTGGGATTCCATTCATACAACACCACCAAAACTGCTGCGCTATAGTGTTTCCGCCCATCATTGCCTGCGGAACTCCTTGCACTCGTCCCCGTTCCAATTCACGAACTGGCCGCTGAGCGTCTTCGGCGCCTTCAAGGCGAGCGCGGCGATGACGTGCCCTGCGTCCTCGGGCTTGACGAGCTCGCCCTTCTCGTGCGCGTCGGTGAACTTCTTGAGCAGCTCAGAGTCCATCGTGGACGGCCCTCTGTTACGGATGAGTTCCTGCATCTGTTCGGTACCATCGAACACGGTCAGCTGTCCAGTGCCAATTAGCAAGTACTTGGAAGGTCTCACAGGCGTGTCAACCATGCCTGGACGCAGGGCGACGGACGTCACGTCAGGCTCCTCCTGGGCCAAGGTCCTGGAGGGAATCGTTGTGGACCTACGTGGATGCCATTCTTGGTCCAAGAACTGACCTGCACAGGCTGTTCAGCGCCGCCTTACTGGCGTTGTACGGGCCCCAGGACGGCGTGCCACCCGTTGCGGCGCCTGAGCTGACAAACACCACACGGCCCCCGAGCGGGCTCTTGCGGAGCTCTGGGAGTGTCGCTCGGAGGGCAGTGACGAGAGAGAAGAAGTTGATGTCGAAGTGCTGCTTCCACTGGTCGATGGAAATGTCCTCGGAGGCGATCTTGCCCAGGGGCTCAAGCACGCCGGCATTCAGAATCACGCCATCTATGTGTTTGTATTTCTCGAGCCCACGGGATACAGAGGTGCGGAGAGCAGAGGCGTCGGTGCTGTACGCGTATGCCGCCACAGCTAAGGATAGTGCGCCGAGTGACAGGGGAGAGCGCGGACTTACACATCGCATTCCAAGGCGAGCAGGGAGTCTGCGTGTGTGTCGCCGAGCCTGCGGAGCTCTGGCGTCTTTGTGCGGGAGAGGGCGACGACGTTCGCGCTCAAGTTCTCGAGGAGGATCCTGGCTATGGCGAGACCGAGCCCTCTGGGACGATGGGAGCGTTAGCGACTGGAGACGGGGCGGAAAGAGCGCAGCGCGTGATGCACTTTGAGGCACCGGTGAGGAGGACGACTGGTTGAGCGGCCATGGCGAGTTCTGGGACAAGGACGAGGACGAGAGTGGCGGCAACTGGTGCGATACGCCGGGTCGGACGACGGCGCTGATTGGGCTCGGGCGGCGCTTCACACGTCCCGTGCGCGTCCGAGCCAGCTCAGCACTCCCTCCCTGTCCGTCCAAAAATTGGGCATCTCCCCTCACCCGTCCACGTCCTCTCCCCGCCCGTCCTCCCGCCCAAAAGCCATGGCCTCCCGTGTTGCCTTCGCTCGTCTCGCTCCCGCCACCACCCGCGCACGAGCTGCACGGCCAGCCGGCGCCCGTCTCGCCCGCGGATATGCTGCCCAGAGCGAGCACACCGTATGTCTTGCCACGCTTATGTCCTTCCGCGTTCCGAAACACCGACATCGCGCACGCACTTTAGATGTCCGTCCGTGAAGCACTCAACGCCGCGATGGAGGAGGAGATGCTCCGGGACGACAAGGTCTTCATCATCGGCGAGGAGGTCGCCCGCTACAACGGTGCATACAAGGTACGCCCCCCACTTCTCCCTTCCCTCAGCCATGTCCTCATGGCGATCATACACAGGTCACCAAGGGTCTTCTGGATAAGTTCGGCGAGAAGCGTGTGGTCGATACCCCCATCACCGAGATGGGTTTCGCCGGCCTCGCAACTGGTGCTGCGTTCGCTGGTCTTCGCCCCATGTGCGTCTCTCGAGCGCTCGCCTGTATACCGCACTCCAAGTACTGATCGAGTTCCAGTTGCGAGTTCATGACCTTCAACTTTGCCATGCAGGCCATTGACCAAATTGTAAACTCTGCCGGCAAGACGCACTACATGTCTGGCGGCGTCCTCCCTTGCCCCATCGTTTTCCGTGGTCCGAATGGTGCTGCCGCCGGTGTTGCCGCGCAGCACTCACAAGACTACGCTTCTTGGTACGGTCAGGTCCCCGGCCTGAAGGTCGTCAGCCCATGGAACGCGGAGGACTGCAAGGGTCTCCTCAAGGTGCGCGCTCAGACTGACGTGTTTGCACATGTCCGCTAAGCTGTACTGTCACCAGTCTGCGATCCGTGACCCCAACCCCGTCGTCTTTCTGGAGAACGAGCTGATGTACGGTGTCACCTTCCCCATGTCCAAGGAGGCGCTCTCGGACGAGTTCCTCCTCCCTATCGGCAAGGCCAAGGTCGAGCGCGAGGGCAGCGACGTGACCATCGTCGCGCACAGCAAGATGGTCACGCACAGTCTCGAGTCTGCTGATGAGCTCGCGAAGGAGGGCATCAAGGCGGAGGTTATCAACCTGCGCAGCATTCGCCCGCTCGACATTGAGACGATCAAGAAGTCGGTTAAGAAGACCAACAGGTACGTCTCTACAGCTGCCTCTCCTCCAAGAGCACGTACTGACTCAGACTGCTAGGCTCGTTATCGCTGAGGGCGGTTTCCCTGCGTTCGGCGTCGGCAGTGAGATCTGCGCGCAGATCATCGAGAGCGAGGCGTTCGACTACCTCGATGCGCCCGTCGAGCGCGTCACTGGTGCTGATGTGCCCACTCCCGTACGTAACTCTTAAAACTTTGGTCACTATATTGGCACTTTGCTGACTGAAAGATACAGTACGCCCCCAACCTCGAGAGCCTCACGTTCCCTGACACCAGTGTCATCACCAAGGCTGTGAGGCGCTCGCTCTACAGGAGCAACTGATTCCTTACCGTGCATGGAGACTGGGTTGTAGTATTGAGGGGATGAGCGAGGGTTATATCCACGGCCTGTCATGTCTGAGGGGTACTAGACTTTATACTACTACTAGTCACGCTGCTATCATTGCACTGCTACTCTACATGTCTTTTACAAATCTTCTTGTGCGTGCTTCAAGATCTCGACATCGGATGTGAACAGCCATCATGACTGCGTGAGGGCGCGCAGACGGATGCGGACGGCGTTCGCGTGGGCACCAAGGCCCTCGCAATCCGCGAGGGTGGCGACGATGGGTCCGAGTCCCTTCAGGCCGTCCGCGGTCACCTCCTGCGAGGTGATGTGCTTTTGGAAGGAGAGCGTGTTGACGCCGCTGAACTGCCGTGCGTAGCCGTTCGTAGGGAGCGTGTGGTTCGTTCCTGAGGCGTAGTCACCGCAGCTAGCCATATGACTTTAGCAAACCACATCGACCACACACCCGCCCACACGCGAAGACGCACCTCTCCGGAGAGTAAGGGCCGACGAAGACACTGCCGGCGTTCTCCACCGCGGCGACCGCCTCCGACGCGTTCTCGAGGTGGATGATGAGGTGCTCCGGCGCGTAGTCGTTCGAGAACGCGAGCGCCTCCTCCACCGAGCGCGTCTTGACGATGATGCTCTTCGGGACCGACTGGCGGATGATGTCGACGCGGGGGAGCGCGCGGGCCTGCGCGTCGACCTCGGCCTCGATCGCGGCGATGCGCTCGTCGGGGAGGTTGACGGTGACGAGCACGACCTGCGAGTCCACGCCGTGCTCCGCCTGCGAGAGCAGATCCGCGGCGACGAACGCGGGGTCGCCCGTGTGGTCCGCGATCACCTGCGGGGGACCGCCCACACCGATCAGCACCGTCCCGCCTGACGACTAGCACACGTGGGGCGCGAGACGTACCAGCACCTCGGACGGGCCCGCGGGCATGTCGATCGCGACGAGCGCGTCCGTGTCGTTCTGGACGAGCATCTTCGCCGCGGTGACCCACTGGTTGCCCGGGCCGAAGATCTTGTCCACCTTCGGGACCGTCTCCGTCCCGTACGCGAGCGCGGCGACGGCCTGCGCGCCGCCGGCCGTGAGGATCGCGCTCGCGCCGACGAGCTGCGCGGCGTACAGCACCTCGGGCGAGACGGACCCGTCCGCGCGCGGCGGCGTCGCGAGCACGATCTCGCGGCAGCCCGCGACCTGCGCGGGCACGCCGAGCATGAGCGCCGTCGACGGCAGCACGGCGGTGCCCCCGGGCACGTACAGCCCGACGCGCGCGATCGGCCGCGCGAAGCGCGAGCACACCACGCCCGGCATCGTCTCCACCGCGAGCGCGGCGCCCTCCGCCTGCGCCTGGTGGAAGGTGCGGATGTTCGCATACGCGGCGTCGATCGCCGCGCGCACCTCCGCGGAGAGCTGCGCGGCGGCGTCGGGCGCGAACGGCGGGCGGAGCACGCTCGCGGAGAGCTGCGCGCGGTCGAACCTGGCGGTGAACTCGAGCAGCGCGGCGTCGCCCCGCTCGCGCACGGCGTCCACGATCGGCTTCACCTTCGCAATCATCTCGTCCGACTTGAGCACGGGCCGGCGGAGGAGCTCCGCGCGTGTTTCTCGCGAGGCGGCCGCGAGGTCGTACGTGCGCATGCGGATGGGCGCGTCCGCGTCGTCCGCGGGTGTGGGGGCAGGCACCGGCGAGGGCTTCGCTCCACCCGCGTCGCGCGTGGACGACGCGTCTGACTGCGTCGCCGCGGGTGCCTGCTGCGTCCATTGCGGTTTGGCGTTGCCAGGGCGCCGGGTGACCTTCTTGGCCTTCGCGTCGAGGGAGCGTTCGATGTCGGCGACGGTGACACCCGCAGCCACGCAGCGGGTCAGGGCAAAGTACAAGAGATCGGCCGCCTCGAACGCGACCTGGTCCTTGGTCTCCGCGCGGCAGAGTTCGTCCGCTTCCTCCATGATCTTGGAGCTCAGAAGCGCGGGGTCGTTGAACAGCCTGTGAGTATACGAGCCTTCGGGCGCGGAGACGAGGCGGGCCTGCAGTGTGCGCTCGAGCGCAGCGAGGCCGTTGACCTCGCCAAAGCACGAAGGTCGATCGAGGTGACAAAAGCCCGCGCCACGCTGCACGACGCTGAACTCGAGCGCATCCGAGTCGCAGTCCACACGGATGCGTACAACGTCCTGCGTCGCACCAGACGTCTCGCCTTTGCGCCACAGACCGTGCTTGCGGGACTGGTACACGCCCTTGCCGGTGGCGATGCTTTCCCGAACCGACTCGATGGAGGAGTAGACGAGTCCGAGGGTTCGCTCCCCTTCAAGGTAGGAAGAGACGACGGTGGGGAAGAGGCCGTCCGGGCGGTCGGACGTGATGTTCGCGAGAAACGCGTCCGCGACATTCAGCTGTTTGGCGTCGGTCGGAGAGAGGGTCAAGAGAGGTGTAGGAATGACGAGAACTGTCCCTGCGCCCGCGAGTGCGCGAATTGTGGATCGAGATGGGGGTGTGCTAGAGTCAACAGGCAGGACATGGACCGAAGAGCCTTGGAAGAAGCGCGAGAACGACCCAATGAAGTCAACGTCGACGGAAGGGGTCTTGATGAGTACGCCAGATACACCGCTGCGGATCTTGTCCGAGACGGTACTAACGTTGGCTACATCGAGGAGAAGCAGGAGTCTCTCAGCGGGAAGAGTGCCAACGAGGTCCTTCGCAAGTGAAAGTGGCAGGATGACCTTGTCTGCGCCTCGGTCGAGGATTGCGACGAGCTCGTCTGCACTTGGGGATGAGTCATGGTCGACTAGAATGTACCTACTTGCGTTTTGCGGTAGGCTAGAGGAGTTCCTGAGTTCATACGGAGTGATAAGAGGGCCAATTCGTGCGAGGGCATTGAGCAGAGCGCCGTCGCCGAGGTCGGCGTCGAGGAGAGGGAGGAAGGCAGACATCAGTCTTGGATGAGTGCAGTACTGTACTCGAGGACGAGGCGGGCGAATTTGAGGGATCACAGATCTTGGACGAGCAAGCCCGATCGGCGCGAGATCTAGCCTGGCGATCTGTGACTCGGTCCCGCCGGTCTGGCTCCCTCTAGGCGCCCGCGGCCGGTCCCTGCACCCGCGGGCCGCGATGTGGTTACAACCCGCGGGGGGCCGGGCACCGTACCTTTTGGCCTGAACTTTGAGCACTGTATTGACACAAGCTTCCCTGTTCAAAGGGAATATGCCATGCAGCATCCGCGTGTACAGTGTCGGAGATAGTCCATCGCAGAAGGCAGGCCATGGCCACGAGGAACGCTCTGCCGGTATTCGCGGCGCTGAACACGCCACAAACAGGCGCGCTTGCGCCGGGCGTTGAGTAAAATGGGAATACATACGCTTGGCACCCGACCGACCTGTATACAACCACTCGATGGCGGGCATTGGGCAAAACCCCAGCTGCCCGTGTCTGGGAGAAATGTATGCTCAATGACACTCAGGGTGCGCAACAACGTGAATTGGCGCAGCAGCAGCTACTGAGGTCTTCTATCAATATGATGAGGATCCGTGGGAACCGGCGAAGACTGGTTTGGCTGTGAGACACGCGTTTAGGGCGAGGACAGGCCCGTTTGGCCATAGGTGGTAGATCTATAGGGCTTGTCGCAATGGCGCAAAGACGCGTGGACCGCTGTCGAGAGGATGGAGAGCGGGGACAAGCGGTGGTCGTTGGCGGAGAGACCAAGGCCGAGCTCGGTACAAGCGCGACAATAATGCGGGGGACGCGAAACGCGACGCGTCAACAACGCACAACAAAGCGGTTTACGGCACACTGGGCACGCTTCTCCGCGCCAATGCGTCTATCGATCACTGAAGCACAAAGCTCCTCGACCTCCGTCTCATAAATACCCTCACCTCCTCCCTCCGCCCCCGCCAATCCTTCCCGCCCCATCCCCTCAAACCAACTTCCACTTTCAACCTTACTTTCACTTACCCATCAGCATGCCTCCTCGTGCAGCTCCCGGTGGTACTCGTGGCGGTGCTCGCGGACGCGGCGGAGCTCGCGGTGGCGCGTCTCGCGGTGGTGGTCCCGCCATCGCTCCTGCTCGCGCCTCCACCGCCACCGGCTTGCCGGACTCTGACGCTCGCGTCACCACCATTGGTGTGAAGCGCACCGGGTTTGGTGCCAATGGGAGGTCCATCCAAATCATGACCAACCATTTCGAGGTCCAAATTCCGGAGGCCAACATCCATCACTACGATGGTGCGTCTATAATCATCCTCCACTCTGCCTGATGTGTTCATACTGACCCTTCGCTTTCCAGTTGGTACGTCAACCGTGCTTTGATGGTGGCCTTTGTTACCTTTTGCTAACATCTCAGCAGTCATCTCGCCCTCCGAGAAGACCCTGCCCGCGCGTCTAAACATGGAGATCATCAAGCGTCTCCAGACGGTGACCGCCCCCGAGGTGTTTACCCCGCGCGCCGTCTACGATGGCAGGAAAAACATGTTTGCGGCTCGCGAGCTCCCTTTCGGTCCCTCAGGCACTCATGAAGCAAGTCTGGATCAACTTCGCGTCTTTCGCATTGCTGACGATGATCATATGTTCAGTTCGATGTCACACTCACTGATCCCCCCTCCCCGGGCGAGGCTGCACAGGGTGCACGCCCCCCGAAAGTGTACAAAGTCAAGTTGACCCATGTCGCGACGATCAACCCTGAGTGAGCGGATGTGTGCTTGCAGTCGTATTGCAGCGTCTGATGACCTTTCAGGGTTCTCGCGCGTTTCTTGGCCGGCAAACAGTCTCACGACAACACGGTGTTGACCGCCATCACGGCCCTCAATGTTGTGATCCGCATGGAGCCGTCGTTGAAGTACCCCTTCAACGTTCGTTCCTTCTTTACCAACCGCGAGAAGAAGGACATCGGCTCTGGCATCGTCCTCTGGCGAGGATACTTCCAGTCCGTGCGGCCGGCAATCGGCCGTATGTTGATCAACGTCGACATCAGCACGGGGGCTATGTACAAACCAGGTCCCCTCGTCAACCTCGCGTGCGAGTTCCTGGGGCTTCAGAACCCAGGCCAGCTGAGGATGGACATCCGAGAGCGTATCAAACTACAACGGTTCATGTCCGGGGTCCGCGTTGTTGTCGAGATTCCCGGGCAGCGTCCAGCTGCCAGACAGACTGCCCGCGTGGTAAAACGACTCTCCGAGAAACCCCCCACCCAACTCGCCTTTGTGAACAGGGAGGGGCAGCGCCTCACTGTTGCTGACTACTTCAAGACCGCTCACAACTATCAGCTTCGCCTCCCGAACATCTATTGTGTCGAGGTACGCTAGTGCTCGATAAAGATCACATCATCTGCTGACCGTATGTCCAGGTCGGGTCCGGCGCGCTCATCCCCATGGAGTGCTGCAATGTCTTCGAGGGCCAAATCATGCGCAAGCAAGTCCCGCCCGAGCGTACCAAGGACGTTCTTGACTTCGCCACCAAGAGGCCGGGCGATCGCCTCAACAGCATTCGCGCCGGGTTGGATGCAAGTTCCTGCTCCTACATCACTGCCTCGAGTACATGCTGACTTATCTGACATAGGTCCTGCAATGGAGCCAGTCCGAGTTTGTCAACGTGGGTCATCGTATCGGTCCATTGTAAGGAATTAAAGCTGACAGGCTCTTCTAGTCGTTCGGCTTGCACGTGGCCCCGAACGCGACGCCGGCGTCCCTCCAGGCGCGTGTACTGGAGCCGCCTGTGCTTCAATACGGTCTAAAGAGCCGGCAGGCCACAATTGTGAGTAAGGTTCAATATCTCAGTCAGCATGTCTGACCGAAGATGGATAACGTAGAAACCACGCGACGGCGCCTGGAACATGTGAGTGCGCCGCGTATACGGAGACGCTGATTCATGCTAACCTTTCCAACTCAGGATCGACAAGAAGTTCTTCAAGCCCGCTACGATCAGGCGCTGGTGCATCGCAGTCTTTGAGCGCGAGGCCCGCTTCAGGCCGGACTACGCGCAAGAGATGGTCAAGAGTATGCTGCAGTCTTTTGAGAGCGTCGGTGCGTGATCTAGGACCCGGAAATCCCTGCGGGTCACGTATTGAACGTCGTTCTTTTCCAGGTATCGCCGTGCTGGAGACCAACCCCATCATCAAGTGGGCCAACGGCAACGACAATGTGGCCGGCGTGAGTGTCGCATCTTTGTTGCGTAACGTGGCATACCCTGATCCACGCGGAGACCGTAGTTCCTCCGTGCCCTCGGAGGCGAGTGCTTCGCAAAGAGCGGCAAGCAAGGCGGCCCGGACCTCATCGTCGCAGTGCTTCCGGAAGCGTCGGCGGACCTGTACATGCGCATCAAGCAGTAAGCCTGCTTTGTCTCTTGTGTACCGGGTCGTTGGAGACTGACTGTGCCCGGCAGCTTCGGCGACATCACGCAGGGCGTAGCCACCCAGTGCTTGCGGAGCATGAAATGCACGCGCGCCAAGCCCCAGTACTTTGCGAACGTCTGTCTGAAGTAAGCAGAGTCTCTTCGGGCCCCAGATTGAGACATTTACCCTGGATTAGGATCAACGTCAAGTTGGGCGGTATTAACACCATCCCTGAGGCGCGGTCTATTCCCGCCCTCACGGACCCCCACAACCCGACGATTGTCATGGGGTGTGTGATCTCATGTTGATTTTATAGCTACCATCTCTGACCCCTGGTGTAGTGCGGACGTTATCCACCCCGCGCCCGGTGCCGACGGGCGTCCGTCGTTCACGGCCCTCGTCTCGAACGTCGACTCGGACACGGCGAAGTACGTCGCTGACTGTCGCGTGCAGACGTCTCGCCAGGAGATGATCGACGACTTGGAGGCGATGGCGACGTCGAACATCAGGGCGTACCAGATCTACCGGTCCTCGATAGAGAAGAAGGCACCCAACCCTAAGCGCATCATCTTCTACCGTGACGGCGTCTCGGAGGGCCAGTTCCAGCACGTCCTGGAATATGGTGCGTGTCAATGAGACTTTCCCGCTCGAATTATCATGCTGAATGCGTTCTGCCTCGTTCTTAGAGCTCCCCCAACTCAAGGGTACGTCCTGAGCGCAGTAGCTGTATCCCTGTCGACATAGGGGCTGACGACACTCATTTTTTCTGCAGCTGCTTGCGCCGCGACGGGCGTGAAAGCCACGATCACGGTGATCGTAGTGGGCAAGCGCCATCATGTCCGCTTCTTCCCACAGAACTCGAACGATGCCGATCGCAGCGGCAACTGCCCCGCCGGGACGGTCGTCGACAAGGACGTTGTGCACCCGACCGAGTTTGACTTCTACCTGCAGTCGCACAGTGGATAAGTCCCTTTCCCACCTCTCCCGCTTGGCCATCGTCTGACACGATTTCTTTGGGTATATACGCTGCTGGGAACGTCGCGCCCATCTCACTACAGCGTTCTCTACGACGAGAACAAGATGACCCCGGACGGGTTGCAGGCGCTCTCGTTCGCCCTCTGCCATGTATATGCCCGCTCCACGCGCTCGGTTTCCATCCCCGCCCCGGTCTACTGTGAGTTGCGCCGGCCCCTGTTTTGCTTCGTACGCTAACGGTGCGGGATAGACGCCGACATCGTCTGCGCTCGTGCCAAGAACCACTACGACCCTGACGCCGGCATAGACCTCGAGGGGTCGGGTGCGCCCATGGACGAGAAGCAGAAGTCCAACGCCCTCGAGGCGTTCAAAAAGGGCTTCAAGCCCCTCAGTATGGCCATGCGCAAGGTCATGTACTTTTCTTGAGGTTCCATCGCCGATACGGTCGAGCTGGACAGCGGATGCGCCGGAACACTGAAGGACCTAGTAATAGCTTATTGCATCGCTCGCGCTCACGCTCAACTCGCAATTGTTGTTGTCTAGTAGTATTCCCCCGCATGTTCGCTCTCTCGCCCGTCCTCGTCGCTGTTGTTGTCTCCTTGTTTGTACCATCACGATTGTCTCCCCGTCGTCTCCTGTATGCTGCATGTACCCTGGATCTATGTTGTTACGTATGCCCTATGTATGTTTTCCATCCGGATCTCAGACCCTCTGCTGCGGCGCCCTTCCGCTGGACGCGCGGCGGTCCCGGTCTCCGTGCAAGAGGGTGGTCAGCGCGACTGCATCGATGATCGAAGCTTGCACAGGAGGAGTTCAGCAGGACAAGTTGGGATACACAGCCGCACACCATCGATGCAGGCGATATGAGTGTTCGTTGAATGGGACGATCTCTTCCACACGCTGTGTTATTCAACGCTACCTTCATCCCGATGCGGCATCGGAACTGCGCAAGTTGAACCTGTCCTCGGTCCTGCTTAGCGCTCGCCGCCCGGGGGTTGCCCCACAAGCGAGACGCGAACACGTGCGCAACCGAGAGAGTGCAGACACGGCGTTCGCGCGCGGTACCCCTTACCATGAGAGTCTCAGACGACTCGTGCTGGGGTTTGTCTAAGAAGGTAACCGCGTCTCTTACCTGGGCGATGGACGGACGAGAGACACATTCGGAGCCACCGCGCAACGCCCTCCGCGGCAGCAGGAGCTTAGCCAACGTCGTCGTGCAGGCGATTGCTTACCCGGAGCAGGCGGCTGCTCCCAGTGTGCTCGTGTACGCCATGACGCGCTCTGGAACGACCCGCACCGCCAGCATCCACAACCCCTTCTGGTGCGCCAGCAGCATCACTTCGTGGTTTCCGTGCGGCACTGACTCGAGCGCCAGGACACAGGGCAGCCACCCGCCTGAGCAGGGCGTACTGCCCGGACGTCCACTCCCACCTCCGGCTGCGTGTCAAGCGGGCCTTTTCCGCCCTATCGTACCTTCCCCATCCGGGGTGGGTCGCAGCAGCCCTGTCTATCCGGATAGGAACGCGCCTGCGTGAGCGCGTGCCATTCCGTCACACCTGTGGGCCCTCGCTTGGGGCCCACCCGAAGCTCTCGCGATTCCGCATCTGGCTTAAATAGCCGGCTTGAGGTGCTCCGCCCAAGCTGCCTCTGGCTCCTCGCACTCGCTGCCATTGCCCCGATACCCCCCTAACGACCGGCTCACGACCTGCGACTTGCGACTCGCCACGGCTCGCGCTCACGACTCACCTGACATGGCTCCCACACACCACAACATGGGCTGGCGCAAACCCGTCCCGAAGCTCTCTCCCGACCCGTCCGTCAACTCTGCCCGTCCCTCGCGCTCTGCCCTGCGACGGCTCTCGTTGACCATCGTCAACAAGGACATGCCACCGGTGAGTAGCCCGCCTCGCGTTTCGCGCCACAGATGACGCCACAACTTGCTGCGGCCTCTCTAGCTCCCCACCGACTGGCGCGAGTCTATCGAGACTGCGCTCAAGAAAGAGAGACGATACGGGATATACGTCTCTCCACCACCCTCACCACCACCAAAGGACGACACGGAGTCGTTGGCGCTCACGCTGGTCGAGCAGTCCGAGGCGCAGGACGCCACTGTGAGTCCCACTCCTGCGCGGATCTGCGACACGGGCGGAGAGCTCACCCCTGGCGTCGGACGCACGCCGACCTGCAGCCATCCGTCGAGCCGCCACACGCCGACAGCCCGCCTATCGAGTGTGTGCAGCGTACACAGGTGTCGCCAGTCTTGGCCCGCCGGGTGAGCCAGAAATCACTGCCGCAAGTGCGTGGGATCTGTTTCATTTGTGGCAGATCTGGCTCATATCTGGATTTGCACCACCTGTAGATCTACAGGCCTCCAACACCGCCACTCCCTGCGCAGCACCCGAAGCTGCGTCCCCAGGCTGCAGAGCTGAGCTCTGAGAGCGTCGCGAATACGGTACGTAACTCGCACTCGTGCATCCTTCGTGGTCCTCACCGGCGGTGCGTGTAGCTGTACAACGGGCTCGTGTCCGCAGAGCGGAAAAGAGCAACACCGAGTCCCAATTGTTCTGCACAAAAGGCCCCTGATGCCTCAAGGAAAACCGACGCCCGCATGACCGGACGGCGTTGTGCCCATGTCCCCACCGGGAATGAGGTGGCTGCCAAGCCACCAGCCGGCTCGCCGCCCAGCGCGTACGCGTACCGGGCGAGCGCGACGGCATCGACTTCGACCGGGAATAGGTCATCTGCGAGGCGCTCGTACGCGGCGTGCGACGTCTGTTCAGGCGTGTGGTATGCCTTGAAAGGGTGGGTGCTTCATGTCCGGGCGAAAATGAGCCATGCGGGAAAGTATTGACGGGCGAGATGAAGGAACGGCCCTTGATCGGGCAAGCACATATCGTTATTTGTTGTCGTGCTCTCGAACACTATGCTTTGTGACACTACTGCACCCATGTAGCCTAGGTTTGCGGCTCCTCTGTATTGCTTATGTGGTTTTTTTCTTGTGTACGCACATGTACCATGACGATTCACGAATGCCATCGCAGTCTTTCCTGTGGCCGGAGACCACAGCCAATCGCTGATAGGGAGTGTGTCAATGAGCCTGACGCGCACCCAAATCCAATCACGGCCAACTCCAGCGAGCATGCTCCCCCGCGCGCTCTGCACACACCCGCCCTCCGCCGGCCTGCACGCGGAACGACGGCGACCTCAGCTGCTGCATCTTCCACCACGACCACGATTCCACCTATCTCTCTCTCACACTGCCATGTCACTGTGTCTATACTGATCTATCTGCTGCACCTACCACGCACGATCTCGGACACTGCTGCTCTACACTGCTTCCGCAGGACACACCCCACGCGTCGCGCGCATCTCCGGCCCCGCTAACCACAACCTCTGCACGTCCACACTCGCACTCGCATGGTAGCCCACGACGAGCACTCGAGCAGGCCCTCCGCGCGGCAGATCTACGAAGAGGTCCTCTCCGGCGCACGCCCCCGGCCGTTCATCCCCCGTCTCCGCTCCGACCCGCCGCTATACCACCCCATACCCCACAGCCTGCGCGAGTTCCGCGAGCAGGAGGGCGCGGAGGGCCGGCAGCGGCGCCTGCGCGAGCTCTGGCACCGGCTGCCGAAGCGGGACGAGCAGCCGTACGGCGTCGACGACGAGCACGTCGCGCGGGCGTACCCGGTCAAGACCGACGGGCCCCTCACCGCGGAGAGCGCGCGGCAGCTGGGCGAGATGTATGACGACGAGCTGCTCGGCCGGTGCGGGGTGCCCTCGCGCGGACCCTTTTCGCGGCGGGTATCTTGGGCAGAGTTCGAGAAGTACGCGGACGCGAAGGAAGCGGGTGCGTCCGGTGCGGGTGCGTGCGTGTGGGACTGCCGGGCTGATCGTGAATAGAGCTTTGGCACATATTCCACGACGAACTCGACCTGGACGGCAATGGCCACCTCGATGCTGCAGAGCTGGAGCATGCGCTCGAGAAAGCTGGTGCGTGACAAGGATGGCCTCCGCAGTGCATATCTCTTGAGCTTGGCCTAGGCATCAAGCTCTCCGGCAAGACGCTGTCCGAATTCATGACGTTCCTCACTTCCTCACCGCACTCGCACACGATCAGCTTCAAGGAATTCCGCGACTTCCTCCTGCTGTTACCCCGAAAGGCCTCACCGGAGGAGATCTTCAGGTATTACAAAGTGCGGAAATACATGGGTGACGACGGGCGAGGTGCTGCACGCGTTAACATGGAAGGTATGGCTAATCCCAGCTCGAAGGGGGGTATTCTAACCGCTAATTCGTCCAGGCGACGTGACTCTCAGCGCCGAAGACTTGTCCCTACAACAGCCGCATGTTGCCACTGGTTCCAAAGACGTCCCCCCTGTCCCTGTAGACCATAGGTTACCATACGGTGATGAAGATGACGACGACGAGTATGATGAGGAATACGAGGAGGAAGAGCCTCAACCGACCTGGCTTGGAGGTTCAACAGCGGCCAAGTTTCTCCTGGCTGGTGGTGTCGCCGGAGCGGGTATGCATGCGCACATCGTTAGTGACAACGAACACGCTAACCTGTTGTTAGTATCGCGGACGTGTACCGCACCATTTGACAGGCTAAAAATCTTTTTGATAACACGACCGCCAGAGCTCGGCGGGACCTCACTGACACCGCAAGCGCCTGTGCGAGGTTTCAAGGCGATCGGGGGTGCCATCTCAAGGATATACGCAGAAGGTGGTGTTTTGGCATTTTGGACAGGAAACGGTCTTTCAGTCGCAAAGATCCTCCCCGAGTCCGCCATCAAGTTCCTTGCCTATGAGTCGTCTGTCAGTGGACCCTGCAGCCACACCTAGCTTCCCACCATCTCACGTCCCTGCAGAAACGTTTCTTCGCGCAATACTGGGATAAGGTCGAAGACCCACGGGACATCAGCGGCGTAAGCCGCTTTCTGTCTGGTGGGATAGGTGGTATCAGCAGCCAGCTTAGTGAGTCTTCACGTCCCCTTTGTACCCTACATGCGTTGACGTCGTTGCAGCCATTTACCCTATTGAGACCCTCAAGGTGGAGTAAAAATTTGTCGGGACTCGAGCACAACGCTGACAATGCCCTGCAGACGCAGATGATGAGTAGCGCAGGCGGGCGGCGACGGTCGCTCCGAGAAGCGGCCGGCCGCGTGTGGCAATTGGGTGGCATCCGGGCGTTCTACCGCGGTCTGACCGTAAGCGACCGCCGTCCACGTAAGGAAGACATACTCACTTCCCGCGGCGTGTAGATTGGCCTCATTGGTGTCTTCCCGTAAGGGCCTGGATCTCGCTCTAGATGGCCACTCCTGATCCATTCTGGAACCCGGACAGATACTCTGCGATCGACATGAGCACGTTTGAGGCCCTGAAGCTGGCTTACCTCCGATCGACAGGCAAGGATGAGCCGGGGGTGCTCGCGTTGCTTGCGTTCGGCAGCGTCTCGGGGAGTGTGGGCGCGACTAGCGTATACCCCCTCAACCTCGTCAGGACGCGTCTGCAGGCGTCGGGGTCGTCCGGCCACCCAGAGCGATATACCGGCATTTTCGATGTGGTCAGGAAGACGTACGCAAGGGACGGCTGGCGCGGGTTTTACCGTGGGCTGTTACCTACATTAGCGAAGGTAGGTTATCGTGTTCGCCTCGCGTATCAGCGGTGCTGACAGGGCGGGTTGCCACCAGGTGGTACCTGCAGTGTCTATATCGTATGTTGTGTATGAGTCGAGCAAGCGCAAGTGAGTACCCTGAATCTGTTTCTTCACGTCGAGCGCGCGCATCTCACGCTGCCAATCTGCAGGCTGGGCGTGTAGTTGCTTTCATCTGCTGTCGTGCCAGCACCCGGACATCCCATGACCCCCTAGAGCAGTTTTTATCACCCCGACCACCTCGCATTGTATCCTCTACCCCACACTTTAGTCCGGAATATACTAATGGTTCCGTCGCTTCTCTCGCCCGTACATAGAGACTGGCCCGGCGGCCTCCCTGTTTGCGCGGGGAGGGGGCGTTGTATAGCGTACCGTTATAGCAGCAGCCTGAGCCATACACATGCGTACACTCGTTACATAATACGAGGGTGACCGTCCGGGTCAGTGCCACCGGGCCCAGTAGCGGAGCTGTGCAGTCTGGGCCGGGCAGTACGAACTTGACCGCGTCCAATCCACGACCGCTTCAGCTGCAGCTCGGACGCGTCGCCACCGCACGCCCTCCGTTACGTCAAGTCTACAGCGACATTTGCGATGGAGTACAGTCCCCGGTATTCCCAGCCGTTCACGCTCGAAGAGGCCAGGCTGCTCCCTGTGCCCATCATCGCCGAAGGTGAGCAGTGGCCCTCCCGACCGGGAGGGGCCCTCTTCCCTCTCGCCGCCTCGTCTGATCCGCGTCGTCCATTTCGGACGTTCTTGCGCAGAGATCGCCCGGCTGCAGAACTCGCTCGCGCACCTGCAGCGGACGCAGGAGGCGCTGGAGGAGGCGCTGCGGACCGACCCCGCGGACGGCGACCTCAAGGACGCGTTCGACGAGAACGAGGTCGTGGTGTGAGTCCCTCCGAAGCCGCTGCAGCACACGCACGGACTTGCTGATGGCGGGACTCGTACCAGCGGCTCTCAGAAGGAGCGAATCATGATTCTGCGGATGGTGCTGGTCGAGAAGGGCGTGCCCATGGGCGCGCATTACGACGTGCAGGCACCCTCCCAGACACCACAACCACAATCTGGCACGACGCGGACGCAGGGCGTGCAGCCAAGCACTGGTCATCGACCTGCAGCTCCTGCTGGCATACACGACGGCGATCCGGACCCTCGGACGAATGGAGGGCCCGAGGGAGAGCAGGGAGTATACTTGTAGCTCATACATACAGTCGACACCCTCTTAACCCATACCTCCGATAACCCATAAACCCCGGTAACCCATAGAATTTGGCCTCCCCGAGTTGGGAAAGGGAGCAAAACCCATAATCCTCCCGTAACCCATAACCCATAGGCTATGGACGGGGTCAAAACCCATAGGGAGTGCTTACATAATTATCACGCAGGTAGAGAAAGCTGTTGAACAAGCACTTGACAGCTTTTGGTCATGACCGGCACACTTCAGACAACCAATTGTATGGATATCAATTCCCTCTTCAACCCACAAGTTGAAACCGAGGTCTTCTCCGAGGTCTCTGAGGAGGAAATTTTTGAGGCTGCTCAGGTCGCTCAGAATGCGAGTGGCAATGGCGATGCTAGTGACGACATCAGCGAGCTCGCCGTCGGGAAGCCCCAACATGCAAAGGAGTCCTTCAAGCAACATCTGTTATCTTGTGCTTCTCATCGATGTTGGATGACACAGCTGCCTGCAAGATGGAGTCCGCGCTTGCAAGCTTCACATGTCAAACTCGTCTCGACGCCCGGCGAGCAATGAAGGAGACGATAACCACGTAGTATTGTTCTCGTCAGTAGTAATCGAGTGTTTCGGCGCTTAGCTGTTCAAGTCACGTTCCCGCGGGCGCTTAATATACCATTCCTCCTCTAACCCATGACCTCCGATAACCCATAGAAACCCGGCCTTCCCGAAGAGTATGGGTTAAGAGGGTGTCGACTGTAGCGAGATCCAGTTTGTGTCCATCTATAGCGTAGTTCGTCATCGCATCTGTCTGTACAATGTACGAGCATCGCCGATTTTGTTGCATCACACGCAACGGGTTGATGATGACAAAGCAAGGTGAGAGCTCGTGAGATATCATGGGAACGTGAGCGTGAGGTATTACATGCTAAGCGCTACTTTTACACAAGCGGGACTCTGTTGGTCAAACCGCACAGTCGAAATCATGCGGGGGCATCAAAGAGGTCGTCATTACGCCTTCTCCGTTGGTCGTGCACCGTCGGACCGGAACGACCCGTCGCGGCCGGTGATGCCCAGGATCTCGTCCGCCTCGGGCGAGCCCGCTGGGGGAATGTCCTTGCGGAGCGAGACCCCCACGGGCGACACGCCTTCGTTGTGCGCCAGGGCGAAAACGACGTCCATGTCTGTGTATCGGCACTTAGCTGGGAGACACCTCGGTAGACAGCGGGCAGTACGAACCTTCTAGGGAGCGGCCAGCGGTCTCGGGGAAGAAGAAGTATACCACGGGGACGATGAACGCGTTCAGGGCCGCGAACACTGCACAGGATGACCGTCAGCGTCTGACAATATGTGTGGGCGCTGCCGAGGGAACATACCAATGTAGGTTCCCCAGCCAATGTTGTTGAACGAAGGGCCGGTGACCATGACGACCATGAAGTTGAAGGTCCAGTTCGACGCCGTGCTGAACGCGTTCGCGGGCGCACGGATGCGGAGGCCGACGATTTCCGCGGGCTAGGAAATTGTTACGGTAAGCCTCCATTCACCCGCAGCCACAACTACATGGGGGTACTCACGTAGAGCCAGGTCATGCCCAACCAGCCGATGGCGAAGAACGAGTTGAACACGAAGAGCAGCACCGCGGACGCGACCTGCGTGCCAGACGTGTCGATGCTCCCGAGGATCGCGAGGAGGACCATGGTGACCATCTGGCCGACGGCGCCGAACAGCATTAGCGGCCGGCGGCCGACACGGTCGATGAGCACGATCGCGATTAGGGACGCCAGGAAGTACTCCGTGCCGTTGGCAGCGGCGATGATGCGCGCCTTGGTGTCGTCAATGCCGAGTCGCTCGAACAGGAGCGTCTGTGAGACATGGCTGATCAGCGACGGTAAGTAGCGCAAGTACCCGGACAGACGTACGGCATAGTAGGTGATGAGGTTGATACCGGAGATCTGCTGGAAGCACTGGACGACGACGCCGAGGGCGGCACGGCGGAAGTTCTGGGAGCGGCCATTGGTGAAGAGCTCACGGAGCGGCGTCTTGTCGCTGGTGAACTGAGACTCGGCGGAGATAGCCTCGCGAATTCCGTGGTACGTCTGCTGGACCTGAGGGTCGGTGATCGGTTTGCCGTCGAGCGCGGAGATGACGGCAAGGGCCTCTGCGTTGCGTCCGTGCTTCGCGAGCCAACGGGGCGACTCAGGGAGCTGTGGTGTATGTGAGAATCGGTGTGGTATGACGGTGATTCTGAGAGGACGTACGAAAGAAATACCAGCAATCATGATGACGGCGAAGATGATCTGCAGCGAGATGGGGACACGCCACTGTGCCGACGAACCGGAGACCCAGTAGCTGTGCGTGGACGACGTTAAACACGGCGCGTGAGACCGGACAGATGTGGTGACTCACAAGGCAAAGTCTAACCACTGTCGGTCGGAATCAAAAGGTGTCAGTCACGATGCAAGACACGAACAATCGAGTGGCACTAACGTATCTGTGGCATACGGTGGTCAATGACAAGAACACGGCGTCAAGCGAAAGAGGGTGCTCACGAAATCATGATGCCAAATGTGATCAAGCTACCCTCAATCATAATGAGACTGCCTCTCCGTGCCGCTGGAGAACACTCCGCGTGGTAAGAAGGGACCGTTGATGTCTATGCCGAGCGAAGTCACTAATCGAGAGACCAGCGGTACGACGACGCCACACTTACGTTCAAGCCGTTGCCCAAGCCGGTGATGATACGTGCGACCACCATCTGCGCATAGCTGAAGGAGGTCGTCTGGAGAATGGCGCCGATAATCATGATGACACCACCGGCAACGATGGTCTTCCGCCGACCGAGCCAGTCGCCAACCCAGAGGTTGGCCAAGGCGCCGATGAGGCAGCCGATTTCCTGAGCAAAACGCGCGCGTCAGGAACCCGGACCGGAGTGGGGATATGAATAGCCCGGTACTCACGTAGATGGCCACAACGAAACTCTGGAGGGTGGCGTGGTTGGGGTGGGCGTCGTCGACGACGACTTGGGGGAAGACGTCCTCGAACTGCTTAGCAGTGAGAAGGGCGGACATGACACCTTGATCATAACTGAGAGGATGAATGAGTACCGTTGCAGAGGTCGGACACGGCTGGGTGAGGGACGTACCCGAACAGTGTGAAGCCAGTCCCTGCGACGAACGCAATGGCGGCGGTGAGGGCAGCACCGCTGAGGTAGGGCGCAGCGGCAGCGACCTCTGCCTCGAACTCGGGCGACTCGATCGCTACGCTGGCGTCGTCCTTCGATTTCCGGGAGGCGACAGAGGCGCCGTCTTCGGAAGCGTGTTGGGAGAAGGAGTTGCGGGACATGGTGGCGGATGGGGGTGGGGGATGCACTCGAGTCGAGTGGTACCCGTACGGTGTCGATGGGTGCGGTATATAAATGCTTGTGAAGTCGGGGATTGCTGCACGGCATAGTTAAATTTCTTTGTGGGAGGAGGAGCGCTATGCCGGCGATCCTTGAAAGCGATCACGAGTGCAGAACCGGGGTTCTTCCTCGTAACGCGTGAGTGCTCCACACCGTCCGTTTTAGGGGACTGGCATGGAGCTCGGAGGCGAGCGGCAGTGGACAGCCGCAGAGAGCCGGAGTGGGTTGCTCGCGCTCGGATCTCGAGAACGGTTCGCGCGGGAGGGTGTGGCAGTCGCGAGGTACGCGCCGTCGTCGCCGTCGTCTCGAGGGTCCCCGCGCGGCCGACGCCGACGCCGACGCGGTGGCTGATCCATATTTGCCGTCGAGTTTGTCGAGCGGGGGCGGGAATGACGTCGCTATCGACAATCGGGGGTCGGAACGTCCGCCCGTGCGCCCGTGCCGCCGGCGTGGGCCATCGTTCTTGAGCGTCCGGCGCACAGCGGCACCTGCGTCGGCACAGCGCTCGCTGGCGCCAACAACAAGCGACTGCCGCCCGCCGCCCGCCCTGCACGATGCTCGGTGGCGGGATGTGTTTTCCGAGACACAGCTCTCGCGGCTTGTTCTGAAAATCAACACAGTCAACTCGCTTGGCAGGCGTGTGTTGCGAGAACGCGGGTGCATGCTCACCTGGTTGCGCTCGTGATCAGGCGCGACAGGTCGTGGACATCCTGCGCGGTGGCAATCTCGTAAGTAGCTCAACTGACTTGACCCGTGAGCTGCCTACAGAGAGATTATGGACAGTACTTGCCGCCCAATGTGCGAGAGGCTGTCGACGTCCGGGCGTCGCGGAGGTGGAAATGCGGTTCACGCGCCCCACCTCGAGCGCCACAAAGGTGCAAAACAACCGACGCTAGCATCGCCGAATATGGGTTCGCTCAATTTGGCCATGACGAGTCCGTCGAGCAGCTGTTTCAGCAACACCACCGCAACGCGTCCGTGCCTGGTGTAAACCGGTCTCGGGGAGCTTGTGTTGTTTCCTCACCTCTTGTCGTCATCGCGCTATCGACCTCGCGTAGGTTTGGCGGCCTCGGTACCTGGTTCGCGTGTCAAGCTATGCTCGCACGTCGCAGCTCGTCCATCCATTCCGGGTGCGGTCCGGTCGCCGGCACTGGGCGGCGGCACACTTTCGTGGTAGAATGTGTATGGCCTAGCCGAACGCCCCCCCAAATCATTCTCGCTTGTCGCATCCCAATCACATCTACACTGCTTGCCTTGTTCGGAATGTCGCTATGATTTATCGGAGCACGATCGCTGACGTCGTGCGCACCGCTAGCGTTGAAGTGAGATGGTCCCTACGCGTAATCACGCACCCTTCAGTGCTAATGCCCTACGCCACATGGACCTCCTGCGGTACGGCGACGAGCACACATTTGCTACTGCTAACCCCCTATAGTGAGTCCGCCATACCAGTAGCTGACCGTGTCCACGCTACGCCGAGCGGTCGATCGACTGGCCTACAGCCGGGTAATGAACCGATGGCGTAGTACCTGACAGGCACATGCCGTCGGCCCACTACCGACTGTCCCCTTCGGAATGAAATATGCCCGCTCCTCCCAGTGATCAGAACGTGTACCAGGTGAGCCGATGGATATGTTTACCCCGGATTTAACAGTGCGCAAAGCTGCCCAGCCCTCTGCACGAAACGGAAGCGGGACCTCCAACCTTGAGCCGATGAGAATGCCCGTTCTCGAGAGGTTGAGCGTCGGCAGGTCTATAGTGATACTGTTTTGTCGATCTCAACAACCGGTGTGGAGTCAGTGCTTCAGCCTCCACGCTTAGCGTTCAGCTTCCACGTGAGCGTCCGAGCGGGATTCGTGCAGCCGATGGCAGGCAGCCAGAACAGTACGCGAGCGGCGAGCGTGATCATCATCTTTACCCCAACTTGGATATGGACGATACCAAGCCCCTCCTCGCCGAGTTCCAGCTGCGTCACGAACGGCTCGGGACAGCTCTTCTCGTTACGGTCGTATTCGCCGGTCTGCATAGTGTCGTCAATATCTCGCAGATTCGCGTCTTGATTTGAGCGGTCCACTGGATCGCAGACGAGGACACAGACACGGCAGTCAAAGACTTCGTTGGCTGAATCGTCTTCAAACCCGGATACTCTCAGCGAGCCGGGCAGCGAGAGCGATGTGAAGACGGTGTTCCCGTGGAGGTTGTCGACAGGTACTGCCGTCGATGCACCGCTCCGCCACTCCAGACCCGCGCGGTTGCCGAGCGGAACGTTACGGGCATGCCTACAGACATGCACCTGCGCGCATCGATATGGACCACCCCGGACGGGGGCCCTTGCACAGTGCGGTATTAGTGAAGGCACCAAACGTGAAGTGGAACCGGCTTACATATGGGCAACTATACATCCGTCGGTGCTACCCAGCGACAACTTGCAGGGACGAAAGTCGAGGGAGCAACGCTTAAGCGACCCTTACCACGCTCGTTCCGCCTCGTGATGCTCACCGACAATACGAACGTTTCGCCCCCCGATTGGGTTGAGCAGCATGAAGTACTTTATCGACGGTAGGGTTCCGACCGCGTCGGCCTGTGCACGCTTCGAGGGCTCCTGGTGTGCCGTGCCACGCGTGTCGACGAATGTGCCGCGAACGAACTAGCCAAGTCGACCAGCATGTCACGGTGCTTGTGGAGCATGCGTCGGATGTGCACCTGAGCAGGCACGTCCAGCAGGTATCCGTCGCGGGGAGGGTAAGCGTGTAACCTGGATCCAAGCTCGGACGAGCTCACCGCCGCCATGGTGGTGACGACCTGGGCGACGGAGGCGCGAACTCTTATCAACTGGCGTTGACAGAGAAGGTAGACGAACGGCCGGATCGCAATCTCTCATACAGCGCGAATCTCCGTCGTTGTGAACCCACAGTCACCCAAAGGATACGAAGAAATACCGTTGCGGGCCTCTCGGAATTCTGCAAGGAGCTTCGTGGTGCGTGAGTCATACATAACAGTGAGCGCGCTGCGGTATTTTGAGGAAAGTCGGCTTTGCGCACCGGTGAGACCCCATGCGCTGTGGGAGCTAGAGCCGGTGATGCGTAAGGACAGTCGCTCCAAGAGGCGCCCTCGCGCCCTCAATGCGAATCTGGACAGATTCAAACTTTGCTGTGTTTGGACATGCATGACGTCTTAATGTTCGTAAATCATACATGTGGGATGATGTATTCGAGTCTCATAGAGTACAAAATGCACAAACACTTGGCCGCTACAAGCAGCCCGTTCAGGTTTCGTACAAAGGACAAGATATGACGAGTCAGTGGCTCAGACCGGCTTGTCGAGTGAGTCAACGACAAGCAGTTGTCCAAGAGCAGCAGCCAGAGCAAGACGTAGAGCCACGGGAAAGCAGAGACAGGCCCAGACCAGAAGAGACGCATCACCAGCCGAGCGGGGGCAGTGGACCAAGTTCTTTGATGTTTTAGCGACGCTTACGGGCTCTATTCTTGGAGCTGCTGGGTTGTATAGCCTGCAGCATGTTAAAGAAGCGACCGCAATGCGCCTACAAGCATCATACCTTCTTTGCAGAGACGACAGCGTGAGCCTCTTCCGTCACAGCTACCTTGCGGACAGTGGTTCTCTATAACAGCGTTGAGCCGATATTAATCCATCCCGGGACAGAAACGTTCAACTCACCAGGCGCTTCAGGGGCTTGGGGATGACTGGGCCACCGTCGTTGTTCAAGGGGGAGCTGGGCTTGGTTCGTTTGCCAAGCGAAGTTGCGGATCCCGGTCCGTGGCCTGCGTGTTCATCATCAAAGTCTAGGATCTCGTCGGAACAGTCTGTGGCTAGCCGACTGAAGTTTGGTTTCTTTGCCTGGACCGCCCCAACAGCCTTAGCCTCAGGAGGTGTCTTACGGACCAATTCCGCTGTTGGCATGGGGGTATGTGCGGACGCTGTCTGCGCGGCAGGCAGGACGCCTGTAGGTATGTTGGAAGCAGGGCTCAACTTCGCGGGTACAGCGTCGTCGACGTTGGTCTATTGTATATGGAGTAATGTGGACCATCAAATATCAGCATGAAAGCAACGCACCTGTCCGTCTCTGTCGGGTGCTTGGACAGGAGAGCTACTTTGGCCCGATGACATCCATGCAGTCGGGTCGATCATCGAGCGGGAATCGATGGTAGGGGGGGCTGTCTTCGCCTTCTAGCGTTTTTGTGAACAGACGTATACATCCAGAACCGGGCCAAACACTCACTGGTGGATTGATATGTCTGGATAGCGTGGACTCCAACAAGTGTATCTTGGCGCGCATCTCCTTCAGGGCATTGTCGCGCTGAGAGCGGCGTTTCAGTGTGAATGGCCAAAGTGAGAATGCAGGACTCACGCGACGTAGCTCATTGCGGTTTGCAACAAGCTCCTGCTCGTGGATAGCCTGTGACGTTCTCACGAGGTTGTTGATGAACGCTCTCTCCTCTTCGTTCTATCGGACTGTCAGCAGGAAGACTGGAATGGGTGCCGATATCATGAGCGTACAAGATCTCCGGTGCGATATCTGGACTCGATGGTCTTCGTCCTCAGGATGTTCTGCATCTCGGCGCCTTCGAGCCTTGTCACCTCGGACCGCAGAGAGCGCATCTCAGCGTCCACCTCCGGAGACGGTAGCTGAGCTTCTTTTAGCTGTCGATAGAGATCACGGACGTCTTCGTCGAGCCGGGCGGCGCGAGTCTCTGACGCGACAATTCGTGCTCTGGAATCCGTTAGGTCGTCTGTGAGCCGTTGCAGATGCTTCCCCTCTTGTTCGAGCCGCTGAGCATGAGCCGCGTTCAACTCGGTGAGCCTGTTAGTATTATCATCTTGCAGTGCTTTGATGGCGGCCTCTTGACCCTTGAGTGCTGTCTCCAACACATTGACCGCAGTCTGCAACCCGAGCTTCTGCTCATGCAGAACGGCAATCTCCTGCTTATACTTCGCGTCGACCTCCGCCAACTCCTTCTAAAGACCCTCCCATGTTAGCCCCCATGACTTGGTCCACATGAGGAGCCACGCACCGCATGGGACGTTTCGGCGGAGAGCAATCGTTCCTGTTGATCGTCAGCAGTATAAAGCCTTGATTACGCCTGATACCGACTTGTATGTCGCCCGCTGACTCTCTAGTGATGCGCAGAGTGACCGATTGGTCCTCGAACCGTTCCTCTAGGGCCTGTACCGCGATGTCAGAACCGTCGTAGAGGAAGTCTGTGATTTGTCACACCTGGCATCGCGAGTTGGCTTCTCGTAGCCTATGTGTCCAACGTGAGCGACGATCATGAGGAAGCAGAGCGCGACAGTACCTCTCAGAACGCGTGTCCAGGTCCTGTCGCACACGTGCAAGAATGACTTCTAGATCGCGCACTCGCTCCACTACCGTTTTCTGTTCATCGCAGATCCTTTGATTCTCCAGTGTCATAGCCTCTTCGCGAGCTTTGCTTGCTCCAAGATCTTCTTTCAGCGATTGAGCGGACATGGTCATTTCCGCGAGTTGGTCCGCCAGCCCTCGAAGACTAGTTCTCTGAGGTTGAGCTTGATTCCTAGCGAAAAGGAGTACTCACTCTTCCCTGTGCTTTATAGACTCTCTTTCGTGGCTTGCACTGACCACGGTGAGCTCTGCTATGCGCGCGTCGCGATCCCCGATGGCCGTCTGCATTACAGCCACCCTACGTTTGACCATATCATGTTGAACACAACGTCAATCTAATTGGAGGACAACGCACTCGTTCTTGACCCCTTCTAGCTTGGCGATGTAAACATTTTGCTCTGCAATCCGATCCTGGAGCTTCACCAGACTGGGAGCTACGGTCAATGACAGAGTGGTACGGAAGCCCATGGAACATACTCTCGTTGGACACCTGTGAGCACTTGCATCTCCTCCTCCTTGCGCTGGAGAAGTCCTTGCATATCGTTGATCCTGTGCGCGACAATTAAGCACAGATAATTGGCGTAATAGATGGGACAAACCGTGAGGAAGCAGAGTTCAGTTTCCCTTCGTAGTCTGCTGCTGCTGACAAAGCGTCATACAACTCTCCTCGTTGCTTATTGGCATACGCAACAAGAGCAGAGAGCTCTTCCGCTAGGGTGTCTATGAGCAACCTGGTAGAACTACGGAGGAAGTGGATAAACTCACCTGTGCGGGCGATCGTAGCGTTCCCCCTGCATATAGCCGCGCGATCCTCGGCTTGGGCCGTTTCGAGCTCGACGACCCGGTTTTTCGCGTCGATTAACTCCCCGCCTAGGGATTGGAGGCGGTCCCGAAGAAGATCAGCAACTTGTTGACCTGAATGCCAGTTTTAGTAATCACGCATGAATTTTGCGAGGGCAGTGCGGAGGTCACCTACTTTGAAAGCATTCCGACTGCAGGCTGTGTAACGTATCTTTGGTGGCTTTCCACTTCAGCGACTCCTCTCCGCCGTCTACGTAAGGCTGAATATCTGCGGATAGTAGTCAGTAAAGCGAGACACTCTGCCGATGCAGGTCGTTCACCTTGTATCGACGACGAGACTATAGTACGCAACTCCTGCACGTTAGCCAGAGAAGAACGAGCGTCGGTGAGCGTGCCGAATGCAGTATCGGACTGTGCCTTCAATTCATTGAGGGTCGAGCGAAACCCTTCGAGGCTGGGATTCGATGAGTTATCGGGCATAGTACACTACGCGAGAGGATAGTAACCTTTTGGAGCTGGTCTGCAGACTATGCTTAGCCGCCTCCTTGACAGCTCTGAGCCGCTGCGAGAGCTCGTCCTTCTCCTTCTTGCTGGCTTCAATTTGAGAGTGAAGGAAGGCAATCTCTCGACGCTGTTCACAGAATTGTAGCATATATGCGCTTTGTATGGGTCTCAAGCCTACCTGTTCCTCGATCTCGAACTTCGCATTTCTGATATCTGTGGCCCCGCGCATCAAAATAGACGAGATGTCATCATCTTGTCTCCCATGCGCCGAGCTCAGCACAGAAGCACTTCTTGAGTACACTGGATGCACTACGTCGTCGGGTCTAGGTAACAATTTGGCAGGCTGTGTGTCGACGGCGCAAGTAGAGGGGGGTACAGCGGGGCATGGGGGAGGCTCCTGGATGTCATCGTCTACGAAGATCATAGAGTCAGTAGGGGTTTGATCATGGAGGATGATGAAGCCATACCGAGCTCCAGGCGTTGGTGTAGACTCCTTCCTGGCCTCGTCTGAGAGAAGGCACGCGATTTACGACTGATGAGAGGGTCCCGTGCAATCCCCATGCCAGTTTGTTGCGCGGGATTACGAGCTTCAGATGCTCGTAGCAGGATATTTGCAGTATAGACGGAAGCTTGGGGCTTGGAGTTGATATAATCGGCGGCTTGTTGGCTTTCTGTCACGTCGGGGTCGGAGCCAACCTGGGAACGAATTGGGCCTGACCCAGGCGAAATATGGGAATGATCAGACCCTATAGATTTACGGATCCACGACGGTCCTCCTGGTTGACCCTCTTGACGACTATGATCGCGTAAACGGGCTGTGGGATGCTGCATATATCGAGCATTGCTCGAGGACAAATCCAAGTTGGCGTGTTGGGCGTCGATAGGGTGCACAGGATGTCTCCCAGGTTGAGATTGCTGATCATGAGAGGAAAAAAGAGTCTGCCGTAACGATTTCCCATCCATAGTCACCAGGAAAGAGAGGGTCAAAGTGCTCGAGGTACAACACGCGACGCCGCGACCCAGTCGTGCTCTTGTGCCACGATCACGTGAGACAAGGATGCGCGTGACGCGCGTCACCGTGGCATAATAGGGTCGTTTGCGGGGAAACCTTCTTTGCGCTCCTTACAGTATAATCGTCGGCTGTGGCTGCTGAGCCACAGACCTCCTCCTACCACTCTTTCCTCCATCCCGCGTACCCTATAACCACTCCCTACACACATATAGCTCACACCATCCGCCGCACTATGCCTAGTGTGTCAGAACATCCGTCCACCGGCATTCAAGATTTCGGGACTAGCAGTGGTCTCAGTATGTTAGCCATATTTGATCTACACGCCGCGCGCTTACATCTTCTGTGGCACAGATCTCAAGGGTGAACATGCGTTCCCTCGAAGTCACTCTGCACGCCCTGGTGCCTCAGAGAAGGGAGCCTCTTCCGAGAAGGGTGGTGTACAACGCCACCGCGACTTCTTCTTCGAGGATGGCAACGTGGTCTTGCAGGTTCTATGACGTCCATATATTTGCATGCAACGGTGCACTAAGTATTCTCGCAGGTCGAAGATGTGCAGTACAAGTTGCATCGTTCGTTGTTGGAGAAGCACTCCCCGGTCTTCCGGGAGCTATTCACGATCCCTCAACCTGAGGGCTCCACCGAGGGACGCTCGGGCGACAACCCCATCGTCTTGTCTGGTATAGAGGCCATGAACTTCACTCGTTTTCTCTGGCTGCTATACCCGCCGTACGTGTCCGGTTCATGCACATATCCCTTGCATACTCACTCGCACTGCTCGACAGGACACTTGGCTTTTGTAAGGTCACCACCGTCGACGAATGGATTTCTGTGGTGGACCAAGCAGACAGGTGGCAGATGGATGCTCTCCGCGACCACGCCCTCTCTCAACTTCGGCAGATGTATCTTGGGCCGATACGAAAGATACTCATCTGGACACGCTATGACCTCCCTGCTCACGAACTTGTCCCTGTGTTCATGGACGTCATCTCGCGTCCCCAACCCCTTTCGCTCGAGGAGGCCCAAGATCTAGGACTTGCGCTGTTCGTAAAGGTCTCTCATGCGAGGGATCTGGTGCATGCGGAGGGTGCCTGCCAGTGCTGTTCTGGGAAGCAGGAGCATCGGGGCCACAGTGTCGCGAAAGACCTCATACTGGAGGGTATAGTGCGCAAAGTCATCGGCATTCAAGTCCCGTCTTCCCCCTTCTGATCGTGACTGCGCTGATTGTTCCTCCTACCAAGATACTATACCTCCTCGCCTGTGTAGTTCGGCCTACATCACACAGCAACCTAATCGTACCTTCACAGACCTGTACGGTCGTTGAACGTTCTCTAACTTCGTCGCCTCGTAGTAATCGCGGTGGTTGTCCCACTTCCCCCTTAGTTCTGCTTCGTGTATCAGCAAGGTGCCATCAATGTACAGTATAAGCTCTATACTTACTCCGTTCGAGCTGCATTGAATGTGTGCCTTTCGCTCGAATCGTGATTACAATCATGGTCTAGGTTCGAGACCATACCGTGATTGGTTGTAGGAAGGCCGTGTCCTGGCTGGAATAGTTTCCTTGTTTAGACATGAGTGTCTCGACCTCGTGGCAGCCATGCTCTCGCCAATCGCGACGAGGGGACGCCTGAGACTCCCTGAGTCTTTGGCTCTTCACTCTACCTCAGGTTCTCCACTACAACTCCCAGGCTGTGAGACACCCTAATGTCGCGACGGACAGACTACGCTGCGTTGCCTACTGAGGATCAATCTCTTCAAGACGAGGAGACTATTAGTGCCACCGGTGAAGGCGACGAAGACATGGAGGATGCTGAGGATCAGGAAGAGGGATACAGTGCGTACTCATCCTTACATTCGGTTGGTGTCCTCCTGATGCGCTATACGAACTTCATTGTTCCCTTGGCTTGGTCTTCCGTCTGTGATGTCGCGCGTCTCATCAAGGCTCTTCAACCCCTACGTCGACACTCACGTGGATCAGTTGGTTCTGCTCTCTTCCTGGGCACGAGTATTTTTGTGAAGTCGCGGAAGATTTCATCGAAGACGACTTCAACCTTACCGGCTTGAACTCGATGGTGCCGTTCTGGAAAGAGGCGATGGAGATGGTGCTGGATATGGAGCCAGGTACGCGGGCGGCACCGTCCCCAATTGTCTCCTCGTAACCTCTCATTCCCAGACGAGGACACGTCCAAGATACCCGACGTCTCGATTGTCGAGGCTTCCGCGGAACTCCTCTATGGTCTCTGCCACCAGCGATACATCCTGACACGAGCAGGACTTCAGGCGATGGTAAGTGGCGTGTTCGTGTACATTCGCGACGAATGACCGACAAGTCGGTGGTCAGGTGGACAAGTACGAGGCCGGCATCTTCGGCTCTTGCCCCCGTGTATATTGCAACGGTTGCAACGTCGTCCCTTGCGGACGGTCTGATCTTCCTGGATTGGACACGGTCAAGCTGTTCTGTCCCAACTGCAATGACATCTACACCCCACCCAGCAGCCGCTTCCAAGGCGTTGACGGTATGCTTACGTGTAACCATTACTCGCCGCCGGAATTCTCATGAGCTCTAACAGGCGCGTTCTTCGGAACGACCTTCGCACACCTCTTCTTCCAGAGCTACCGCGAGCTTGCCCCTGCGCCCTTTTGGAAGCCCACATCGCCTTCCTCTACTTCACCCCGTTCTTCTGCCAGTTCCTCATCAAACCAGCCACCGTTTGTCAATCCGAATCCGTACGGCGGACAGAAACGCGCCGCGGGCAAGGTCTATGTCCCTAAGATCTATGGCTTCCGTGTCAGTGAGCGCGCCAAGAGTGGCCCGCGCATGCAGTGGATGCGGCTCCGTCCGGAGAACCCCGAGGAGCTTGATCTCGTCGACTGGAGGGGTCACTGGATCGATGACAACGAACACTACGGGGACGAAGAAGAGCCAGCGGACGAGGACAGGCCGATGGAGGACTTTGACCCTGTGAGATTGATTGAGATCTCATGATTCATGTCTGGAATTAACGCAGTTTTAGGATGCACAAGACGACGACGACGACTCCGAAGAGGAGGAAGAGGAGGACGCACACGACGGCGGGGTCCAGGGACGTACTGTGCCGAGCGCCGTACCTGACCCTGCGGTGCGTTCGCCCACGCCCACCAACCCACCATCGTCTCCCGCCAGCAGCGGTCCGCCGCCGACCCCCCGTGATGAGGCGAAGACCGGTGAGGAGCGGCAAGTAGGGCCGTCTTCCCCTCCTCCCTCGGGGAAGTTGCGCGTAGTTCGCCAATGGGTGCCGCGGGGTTCGGGCAACAGGGCGCAGGTGTGCTGATGGACAAGCTGCTGAATTATTTTGGATCCGACCTCTGTGTACTCGTCTCTCCTCGCTGTCCGGTTTCTGTCCCCCATCAGTCGTATTGTTAGATCAGTCCAAACGGCAGAGTACCAACTTCTACCGCGAGGCCCGTATACTACACCCTACAAGTAGATACAAGACCAAATATGTCGTGGGAATTGACCTTCTTAATCGAGTGTGGAACTGTATAGCACCATCAGCCACAGGCAGTGAGCGTCACGTGTGGGCAGAGTAGCACTACCGCCCGCGACAGCCCCTCCAGCAACCAGCAGCGTCAAGACTTCAAGAAAATGGCCCGTAGCAGTGCGTACCTCTGGAGAATCGCTGTTTGTGCTTTTCTGACGATGCGTTGGTGCAAACTCTGTGCGGTTGGAATGTAGACCTCCGTCACGGTCTCAACAAGGGCCACCCCACGACCCCCATCGCGAAGACTGTGCGCCCCAGTCAGCGCAAGGGCATCCAGTCTTCGCGTACCAAGTTCGTCCGCTCCGTCGTCCGGGAGGTCGTCGGTTTCTCGCCCTATGAGCGTCGGGTCATGGAGCTGTTGAGGAACTCCAAGGTGAGTCTCCTTTTTACGCCCGCGACACGGGCATGCTCAAGGGACAATCTCGGTTTGTAGGACAAGAAGGCGAGGAAGTTCACGAAGAAGCGGGTGAGTGACCCATACTGCTTGTACAATTGGTGTGCGACTGACAGAATGTACGGGATTTCAGCTGGGCACGCTCCTCCGCGCCAAGCGCAAGCTCGAGGAGCTCAGCACCATCATCCAGGAGAGCAGGAGGGCGCACTAAAAACAGCAGGGTATGCTGGGCGGTTCACCTCGATTGTCTCCGTACGCTACGCTGCGCTATGCCGGGGCAGACTGGGCTCGTCGACTTCATGATGCTATGCATTCGTTGTAACTCTATGCGCGTTTCTATTCAATGCCGGACCCATGCGCCTCTCCATCGCTCGCGAGATGGGCCAAATTCCGGGTGAATACGCGATGCTGTGTCCGTTCGCTACTCGTCTCGCATAGCCCGGATCTAACACTTGGCATGAACTTCGCGGCTTGCAGACAACTTTGCGGCTTGCATATATCCCGCAGTGTTAACTCCGATCGCTCGCTCATACGGGCTTGCTCAGCAGAAAGTACCGCTCGCATTCCCGTGAAGTATGTGTGTGTGACACAAATGCAGGAGGTTTGTCAGATGGTCAGTACTACCCTGGAGTAGCGTAAGTGGGTGCCCGATGTCCGGTGCAGTCGCGATCACTCGCAGACGAAGAAGAGAGGCGTCTTGTTCGAGACGGAGAGCATCGGCCGCGATCGGATGGTACGCCGGCGCCGGTGCCGTGCGTACGCGACGCCCGACGCCCGAGATTGCGATCTTGGAAGGAGGCCTCCGCAATCTGACGGCGGCTGATGGATTGGATGGATGAGTACTTTGGACCGTGTACTTATTGTCTCGTGCGCAAGCTGGGGAAGATACAAAGGACTAGGCGCGCCTGGTTCGAAGTTCGGACGTGTTCTGAGTGCGACGCAGGCGGAGGCTGGAGCAGGGATTGCAGGGATGGTCAGCGCGGTGCCGTCAGCGAGGAGGCGAGGACCGGGACGGGCCGAGAGAGGGATTACCCGATTGGGGGCGGCGTTGATGAGGCATCTCCCATCTGACGGCCGCGACGAAAAATCCCAGGCGCGCTCTCGGACGGAACGGTTGCGTGCGTGTAGGCGCCCGGTGTGTATTTGAGCGTGTCAGCCAGCCAGGCCGTGTCCCCTCTCCGCCGCGTCCCCCTTCCCCTGCCCATGTCCGCCTCCCTCTGCCCGCCCGCCCCTCCCCCCAACAGACATCGCGCGTCCTCGACAAATGTACGCCCGCCCCTGACGCTTGCATCCCTCGGTCGCAGAAGGTCCAATTCCCTCCTCGACGTCCCTCCCCCGACGCCCTCCCCGTCCCACTCGGACTCCCCTCGGACTAGGGACACACCCGCACTGTCCCTCTCCATCCCTCCAACGCGACAATCCCCGCCCCCGCGATCCGCGTTTGCATCCATGCTTTCGCGGTGGGCGCAGACCCTCCACCTCTCGGCCGAACAGAGCTTCCCCTCAACCCCGTCCTCGCCAAGACTGAGTCGTGCGAGCACAGAGGACTCTTCCATTCTCCCGTTGTCCGCCTCCCCAACACGCTCGTACTTTGGGGATGTGTTGTCCGAGAAGCCGCCGGTGAAGGCGAGGGCTGGGTCGTGGTTGTGGGAAGGAAACCCATCAGTACGCTCTCCATCATGTTCGCTTGCGTGATGCTCTGTTGAACTGCTTCCTCCGTCCGCCTCCGCGGTGCTGTTAGGTGCACACCCCAGTGCTGTTCGTGCTTATCATGTTCCCGCTGTCGACGGCGATTGTCGCGCTCTGCATGTCGACGCTTCCCATCACGATGTCTTGGCCGCGCACACTGCCTGACCTTGCGCAGCTTGGCAGGGAGCTGCACGGCTATGCGCAGAGCGGCTTCCTCTCGACATCCCATGTCGTTGGAGTCATCTCGGTAGTCACCATCTGGATGCACAGCTGGTCGATACCCGGAAGCGTGCTTTCGGTGAGCTTCTACTCCTGCCGCCGTTGACGCTATGCTGACCCGTTCTGATTGCTTTGAAGAATGTGCTTTCCGGAGCGTTATTCCACCCTGTGCTTGCGATTGTGCTGCTTACCTTGCTCACGACGCTGGGATCGCTTTCCGCGAGTCTGCTCGCCGCTCCCATTGGGCCATTCCTGACGCAACTGATGCCACGACCGCTGGCTATGACGCGGGCCGCCCTGGAAGGCGACGGCAGCAAGACGGATAGTTCCTCAGCGTGGGTGCGACTGTCGATCCTGCGGCTTGTGGGCGTCGTGCCGTGGTCTGGGATCAACATCGCGTGCGGAGTGTGCGGAGTGGCGCTCTGGGACTGCTTCCTCGGTGCCTTGATAGGCTCTCTGCCGTGGACGGCGGTGACGTGCCAGATCGGGGACATCCTCCAGACCGTGGCCACCAATCCCCGGCCGACGTCGCAGTCGGTGCAATCCATCCTGACGTCACCGGAGATCGTCCTCAAGCTCGCCTTCCTCTCCTTCCTCTCCCTCGCGCCGATTCTCGGCCGCAACCGCCTCCGGGCCTGGCTCGCCTCCCCGACGCCGGCAGACCAATCCCGGCTTCCAGAACAAGACAGGGCATCCCGCTGGGCGTGGGTCAAGGAGTGGCGGAGCCGCATCCGCTCCGACTCGCGATCGCGCACACGTGAGGCTTCCCGAAAAGAGCTCGAGACGCTCGTCCGCGAGAAGGAGAGCCTGCCACTGTAAGCGCAGCGCACCCCGTCCTCCACGACGACACCGAGTAGACCGCCCGTCCTCGACTGGCCAGCAACGGCTTGTCCGGCCAGCTCTTTATATTTCTCGAAGCTGCCTCGTGCAAACCGAGGACACCACAGGCGCACGGAGACGACTCGCGGAGCCCTCCGTCGTGCACCCTGCCTCGTCCCTGGCCTTCTCGTGCATAGATTTCCGCGTTCCCCGCCACGTTTGCCATGCCTTGGATTCGATCACGCCCACGACCCGAGCCTAATGACGACCCCCTAATGAACCATAGACGACATCCGGACACTCACACATCGCACCAACCGGCTACCCGCGCCGTCGCAGCCCCGGCGGCAGCAGACGTCATGCGCCGCCTGGGGGCGACCCCTGCATCCGCTTCGCCCCCGCGAATGCGACTCCGTTTGTCATGGCATGCCACATCCTGCAACACCGCCACGTTACGATACTATCCCCTGCTGCCATTGCCTGCATATATCCTAATTGTTCGCCACACGCCCCGCAGTGCTTATCTATTTATTTCTCCACGCTGCATCGCACACCCCCTGTCCGCATTGCACAGCACACTGCATCTGCTTCCGCTTCGACGCATCATCTGCATACACATATGGCCGCCCCCAGCCCGCCCGGGCCGTCCCTTCCTGCACCTTCCCGTTCGCTTGCATACTGCACCCCTTCTCACTTTCGCTGCCCACACACATTGCATTGGTCTGTCTCATGCTGGTTACCCGGTTCCGGTCTTTCGTTCGTTTGTCTGTCTATCTTGTGCACCCCCCTTCACCCTCCTACCAATTTGTTCGTGCGTTCCCCCTTGGGTATTGTCTGTTCTTTCTTCCCCGGTTTGTGCGTAGGAGTGAAGAGGACCCGGGCTCCTCACCGGGCGGGCTGAGGGCTTCTCCGTAGTTGACCATCAACGATATGTATTGTAGAATACGGTATCGCTAGTGCGTCGTCGAGAAACGAACATACAGAAAATCTGCTCTACCCGTTGGATAAATATATGCGACAGAAAGCTGTAGATCGAACAACAGGATGATGGATCCATATGGAGAGGCATGCAGGCTCTCAAACGTATACGCATGTAATTTGCCTGCTAACATGGCCTGCGCCTATCGAGGGTCCTAGGATAACCGCGAGCAACATCTGGCTGACCAGCCAACTCAACGTGACGTATATCCATGACTTCCTGTTGTCCAGCGCGTCCACCTCCGCGGCGAACGTGCTGACCGTCGTCAGACACCCGCAGTAGCCGTCCGCGAGGCCCTTCAGCACAGAGCACGCGTTCGCGCCGAGCGGGTGCGGGTGCTGCGCGCTCTGCAGCACCTGGAACGTGCCGAGGAGCGCGGTGCCGAGCACGTTCGCGGCGAACGTGCCGAGCGGGAAGAGCTTCAGGCGCGGGTTGAGGAGCACGGAGAGCAGGTAGCGCGAGAGCGTGCCGGGGAAGGAGAAGAGCAGCGCCGCGGTCGCCTCGTGCCGGTACGCGGCGGGGAGGCGGAAGTACGCGGGGTACGCGGCGGCGTAGACGAGGACGCTGAGCGCGGAGACCGCGTACCGGACCTGCCGCGACGGCGGAGGCACGGTGGGGACGCGGGGGACGACGAGCTTGGCGAGGTGCGCGCCAAAGGAGACGGCGGAGAGGGCGATGGCGAGCGTGAAGACGGTCTTACCGACGCCGTCGATAGCCTATGTGACTGCACTCGGTGCGCTGCACTCTTCATACGCGGAGGGGATGACACTCACGTTCCGGAACCAGTCCCGGTGGGAGGCGGTGCCGTTAATCCAGGACTCGAAGATATCGAGCTGCCATCCTGAGAAGGTGGTTAACGACCCGCAGAATCCTGTGGTCACAGCTGTGTACAGCGGGCCATAACTAGAAGTGGAGGTACGCATTTCAGTCGACGAGCCCGAGGCTGTAGAGCAGGTGGGACTCACAATCGACCGAACGGCTCCCTCATGCCCAGCGCAAAGCCCATGACCAGACACCCGGCGGCTTGTACCCAGGCGAGGGGGAATATGCTCCTCCCGTCGTACGTCGTGATCGCTTGTAGTCCAAGCCTAGCTAGCACTCCAAATATTGACGCGGGCATGAGGAGCGCGAGGACAGGGAAGGAGAGCGGTTTATATATCTTCGCCGGGGGGAGTTTCTCGTCTTCGCTCGGGGGGCGGTCGATCGACGCGAGCGAGCCCGCGTCGTCGACAGAAGAGTGTCGCGCGAGGACATCGCCGACGTCGCTCCTCCTTCGTCCTGCATTGCTCAAGTGCCTCGGAGGACTAGGGGAGGCAGAAGTAGTGCTGCCAGAGGGCATGTCGGCAGAGTCCTCCAGCTTGCTGCTCTCCGGATCGTTCACATCGCCCGTCTGGAGCCTATCTATGCGCGCGTCCTGTACGAGGTCGAGGCGCTTTTCGGAGTGGTCGTGGTCTGACCGGGTGTCCATCGCCGGGGCGGGCAGCGTCGAGATGAGTGTTGAGGACGAAGACCATGGAGGCGTCAGTGTTGGAAGCTCACTCAAGTGTATCGGGCCCCGGTGAAGCCAGAAATAGCTCTGCGCCTACCCGAGTCGAGCTAGAGTGATAGTGCGCCACCGACCGGTGCTGCCGCGATCGAAGAGCGCCCGCGTTGTGGGCGTGCCGCCTCGCGTCCTGCTCCAGTGGTGTTCAATTTCGACCGTGCCGCAACGTTGCCAAAGTCATCACCGTGCCCAAGACCAGTGCGCGCAGGGTGACCAGGCAAACGACGGGTGGTATTGATCGGATTAGCCTTCGTGTTACTTGAACTGGCCGCGCTGCGTCCGACGACATTAAACGCGACCTGTGCGCTGGCCATCATCCCGACGCTCCCTCACAGATAAGGTACAACTGGGGAGCACCAGCACTGAACCACGGTTCTATGGGACTCGATTCTATCACCGCCGCCCTTGTCCTCGGTGCAGTAGTCGCTGCCGCGGTGTTGGGACAAATGTTCTTTTTTTCCAAGAAGCAATGGGACCCGCGTGAACGGGTGCGTACATTATTACTTTCTATTTCAGCGAGTGAGCTGAGCCTCCGTCGTTGAAATAGCACTGCCTCGTCACGGGGGGCTCATCCGGTACAGGCTTGGCCCTCGCCATATTGCTTGTCAAGGGCGGTGCCCATGTATCCATCGTTGCGCGGAATGAAGAGCGGCTGCAGACAGCCTTGGCGGAGCTCGAGGCACGTCCGATGCGGTGTCTACCCTCGACGGCTCCCGCTGACGAACGCGCCTGCAGAAACACCGTCAATCGCCGGAGCAGATCCTCAGGTCGTACTCGTTCGCCGTGAACAGCGAGTCCGGGTCTGCGGCCGCCATCAAGGCCGCGGGCGAGCCGCATGGCGGACGCAGCCCCGACGCGTTCTTTCTCGTCGCCGGCGCGTCGCACCCGTACTTCTGGGTGGAGGAGACGGAGGAAACGATTCGGCGGGACCTGGACGCGTCGTATGGCGCTCAGGCGTTCACGGCATTGGTATGCAGAGTGCCGCCACACCGCCCTCGTGTACTGCCCGTGCTGATACGAGCGCCGCAGGCTGCCACGAAGGAGATGGTCCGGCAAGGGGTCAAGGGCAAGATCGTCTTTGTCTCTTCCGTTCTTGGCTACTTCTCGATCGTGGGCTACAGCACGTACTCGTCTGGCAAGTTCGCCCTGCGCGGTAAGTCGGGCGTGCCGTCGCGTCGCTAGGTGACCGGGCTGACCGGGCGACAGGTCTCGCGGAGGCGCTGCACTCTGAGCTGATGCTGTACGACATCGGCGTCCACATCGCCTTCCCGGGCACTATCTATACACCCGGGCTCGAAGCGGAGAACAAGATGAAACCGAAGGTCACCTTGAAGATCGAGGAGACTGATGAAGGCTCGACCCCAGAGCGTGTTGCAGAAGTGATCCTGAAAGGTCCGTCAGCTCGACTCGCGTGCTCGGTTCGCTGTTAATACCGTCGTAGGTGTACAGAAGGGGAAGTTCCATATCACACTGGACTTCATCGGGCATGTCTTTGAAGCGTCCACCGCTGGTTCTACGCCCCGAAACAACTATGTTGTGGACACGTTCTACGGGCTGATAGGATTTGTACGTCCGTTTCATGATGCTTGATGCAGTCTCTGACCATGGGTGGGCACAGATCGCACTGCCAATCTGGAGACTTACGGTGGACAGTACCGTCCGTGGCCATCGCGCTGAACACCAGGAGTATCTCAGACAGAAGGGGATTGTTCCGAGTGCCAAGTAGCCACCGATGCGATACTGCGAATCACCCCAGGAGTTCTGGGCATCGGGCATCAGACGTGTTTTGGCCGCGAGAGACGTATATATTGCATGATTGATTGCGGAATTGTCAGGAGGCGCGAAGCTCATAGTCTACAGAAGTCTGAACGACAAGGCCACGAGCATTATTAACCCCATTGTCGCTCTTGGTCCTGCCATTTAGCAACTCGACGTCTGAGAGCGTATAGGTTGCCTGGGTAAGAATTGGACCGAGATGTAAGATGGAGAGGCGTGTCGTTGCCGGGACGGTTGAAAAACGCGCCAGTTCAGGGCAGGCGCATCTCGGGGAGGGCGGGCGCGTGAGGGTGCATGGGCGGAGCGCCGGTGCCTGATCCGGAGCCGAGAGGGCCGGGAGGGTGACTGGAGGCAAGCCGCAGCTGTCGGCGCGTCTGTTCTCGATTCTCTGCAGGTACCTCTCCTCGCCTCTCGACATCCCAGCGTTCCGGGCGGGGAGGCTGAAATACGGCTGACGCACTGCCCCTGGTGCCAGTGGCGGAGATCCAAGACGGGCCCAGCTACCGCCGTCGTTTCGCCCTTCAGCATGCTGCACGCTCAGAGCCAGCACTCCCCCGGCATTTAAAGACCGCTGCCCCCCTCCGCACCCCCTCTGCGCACCAGAGGCCCTCTGCCCACCCCTGCGAGCACGCCATGCCCCGCAGCCGCACCGGCCCACCCACCACCGCCCTCCCGTGGTCGTACTGGGTCGTGTTCGGCCTCTACGAGCCGCTGCTTGCCATCGGCGGCTTCCTGGGCGCACTCGCCGACCCGAAGAAGGTGCGCCACGGCTTTCGCAGCTCGCGTAGCGGCCCGCTTGTACATGTGTGCTGATCAGCACCGCTTGCTGCAGGCGCACGATGCCCAGGCTCCTTGGCCGTCGGGCGGTGCACCGGAGGGCCCGCTCGCGCGCGCGACGCAGGTCACGATGCTCCAGCTCGCGCACGTCGTCGGCCTCTTGGGCCTCATCAATTTTTTTGTCCTCGGTGCCGCGCGCAAGTACCTCTTCGCCCAGCCCGCCCTACAAGAGAAGATTGTATGCGCTCTTCTCACCCCCCTTCTCTGTGCCGACGTCGTCCATCTCGTCATAACGTGGTGGGCCCTCGGAGACAGTCGATGGAGTGCTCGGGAGTGGAGCGGACTGTTGTGGGTGACTTTTTTGACCGGTTTTAGCTTGCTGGTCCCCCGAATTGCATGGCATCTGGGCATCGGACGATATGTCGATAGAAGAGATGGACAAACGTTACGAAAGCTTTGACGATATATTATAGGCACCGTTTAGGGTACTATACGATAATGGGTAGTCCTAACATTTGCCCTCCCGTCGCCGGGAGGTGGCTGACGTCCATCTGTAGCCGTAAACCGAATCAGTACACCATCGTCTGAACCAACTCGCAGCCTGCTCGTCATATTAGATCAAGGAGGGGTCACCGGGAACCCACTAGCCCCGCAGGGCGTTCGTGCGTGGCTCCCTCGCATACCACTTTGTAATCATTCGAGCAGGTTGCGTCGGAGAGCAGATTGACACTCACAGGTCACCATAGCAAGCCACCCAGTCGGGTAGAATGCCGGCCTCGAGCTTCTCTGCCCGTCGGGCTGCGGACGTCAGGCCGAGGGCGGTTCCTTCCCCGCAATTGCTTGCCGCTTGCGGCGGCGCATGTCCCAGTAATCGAGGGCCCAGGACTGGAGCAGGCCAAACGTCGCGGACGTGACCCAGTACAGCTGAACGCTCTGCGACGGCCGCTCTATCAGCACCGAGGTCGTTCACTTCAGGGACGAGACAGGCACACGACACGCACCCCCGGGACCATAGCGGCGATGAGGATGCGCGCGACGGACATCACGCGCAGCGAGGACTGGTAGATCCGGCGCGGCTCGAGGATGCGCTCGCCGCGCGCGCGCCGCTCCGCCGTCCACTGCGCGACCTTCTGCTCGCGCTCGAGCACCTCCGCGCTCACGAACCAGCGCGCGCTCTCGACGTTCGCGAGCGTGATGAAGCCGAGCATGATCGGGAGCGTGAGCGTCGCGTCCGGGTGCGCGAGCGAAGTGAGCGTGAAGAACGCCTCCGAGTCGAGCACCGTCGGCGCGCGCGACGCCGCGGAGAGCACCATGCTCGTCCCGACGAACAGCGGCAGCTGCGTCACGATCGGTGCGGCGATGGTCGGGATGGGCGAGCACTTGTATTTGGAGAGCAGCTCCTTGCGGCGTGCGGCAGCCTGGCACCATACATCAGTGAGAACAGGTTTAGCGGTGTGGTGGCAGCCAACGTACGACGACACGACTCCGCTTGTTAATCTCGGCAATGACAGCCTCCTTGTCCCCCCTGAAGCCAGCCTGCTTCATGTCCTGCTGTACCTGCTTGTGTATGGCGGGCATCTCGCTTTTGAGCTGTGGAACGACGAGGTTCTCCGCACGCCATTGCCGGTTTTTGGCCTACACACGCCATGAGCTGCCCGAAGCTTGTTGCTATCTCATTGCGTCTCATTGCACGCACCCAGACTGAGAAAGGGACAGTCAACGCCAGACGGGTCACCACAGTAACTAGGATTATGGTGCAAGAGTACGGGGGCCATCCCGGTGGATATGGGAGCGCAATGGCCAAGTCAAGGAACCCTTCCGAGAGGCCATGGATTGTTGATGAGACAAAGGTTCGCCGCGGAGGAACGACGCGTCGAGGGCGACGAGAAGCAGCAGCAAAAGACGGCCGCAGTGTTGACAGTGAAGTCCGGGTGGAAAACATCGTGCGCCGGTCCTCAGAACAAGCGCCCAAAAGGATCCCCGCATCACACCTGTGCTATGCACCTAGTCCAGGCTGCTTCAACGGATTGCGCTCACTTCACGATGCGTGCTGTCCGCCAAGTCATAGCACTTTCAACCCACACACGAGCCCTTGTGTTTTACAACGCACAGACTAGCATATCTCGAGAGCGCGTATAGATGTCATGCGTGTGCTATAGGGCATATCATAGTCATACCTGCAGCGACAGCTAAGGAAGCCTCCCCTCGTCAAAACCTCCTGCAGTCTGCCCAACCCATCCGTCGACCGACTCCGTTTAGAAGACCAGCTGGTGAGGGAACTGGCCCTTGGAGAGACCAAAGCTCGACTTGATGTACTTTTGAAGGTTCTCGGTCTTCTTGATAGCAGCAACGACAGCCGCGTCAACCGCCTTCTGGTCCGCCGCCTTCGACTCGGGGAACGCCTCCTTCTTCGGCTTGCCCTCAGAGAAGAACTCCTCCTCTGCAGAGCGCGCGCCCTTGGCAGCGGGCTTGGCGAAGTACGCGTCGTTGATCTTCTCGTCGACCTAGGAGTTGAGACCCGTCAGATAGGATGCATGAAGTGTATCACAACGATACATACCTTGAAGTCGCCGAGCTCGACCTTCGTGGAGGTAGCGATAACGTACGCCTGGTTTACCCTCCGGAGGGGGACACCGTTGACCTTGTAGGGGCCGGTGACCAAGAGAAGGCCGCTCGCAAGCTGCTTCAAGAACACCACCCGCTTTCCCCGGAAACGACCAGCGAGGAGGATAAGGACGGTGCCGGGGGTGATGGAGGAACGGAGCTTGGCAGGCTTGGGGGATTTGCGGCTAAGCTTGGGTCGGCGGACATCCTCAGCGGGGTAGAAACGAGGAGCCTTCTGGGTGGGGACAAGACGCTTCTGGCCGTTCTTCTCGCCGCCAACCTGAACCTCCTTCGTGGGGGCGACCTCTGCCGCAGCGGGCTTCTCAGTCTTTTTCTGGCCCTTCCAGAGGCCGCGGCGGGCGTAGACACCAGAGCGGGAGAGGCGACCGACGCCGGGGACGAGTTCCTTGCTGCGGGCCATCTGGACGGTAGAGGTGTGAGTACAAGGCAGAGAGAGAGAATTCACCAAGCCAGTCCTGGGTGCATCCGTCCGCGCATCGTGCCATCCAACCCATTCTGATCGCAATTTGACCATCCAAACAGCCATCCAGCGTGCCCACGCATCCAGACGAACCAGCTACGGCATCCTGCAGCATGAAAGCGTACTCACAGCGTCGAGGTTGGTCTTGAAGTGTTGCGGCCTTGTTGATAACGGTGGACAGTTTTGCGACACGACGCGCCCAGCGGCTACTTCTCCCAATTTGGGAATCAAGCGCGCGTGTTAGTGGGCGTCTAATGACGTCTCTGGCTGCAGTTGCGCTCATGCGTCGTGCTTTCACTCACATAACACAAGAGCAACGTCTGCGGTCTACGCCCGCTCTGTCTGTTTGTCGACGGCGTGCTTGTCCCAAAAGAACGACCATGGGGCTTCCTCCTGAAGAATGTTAGCCGATCTTCTCCCGAACGCGTAGGAACAATGCTGATAGAGTGCTTCTAACGGGGTAGATGACGAGCGCTGCATTGTATGGCTCGACGTCGATAATACGCTATACTCTACCGACGCAGGCATCTCTCACGCCATGGGAGAACGCATACATGGTATTTGGCATAACTGAGACCTACAACAGCCGTAATTCAAACTCTGCGTGCCCTCAGCGTACTTCGTCAACATGGGATTCTCAGACGAAGAGGCTTCCAAACTGCATCATCGGTATTCGACCCAGTACGGGCTAGCCATACGTGGGCTGGCTAGACACCATCAGATCGGTGAGGTCTCTTATTTTCCAACGAAGTATGTACCCCATTTACCTTCGCCCTCGAAGACCCTCTAGACTTCGATCGCAAATGCGATGGCTCTCTGCCTCTGGAGGACCTGCTCAAGCCAGATCCGGTCCTCCGGAAGCTCCTAGAAGATATAGACAGGAGTAAGGCACGAGTCTGGGCTCTGACGAACGCCTATCGTACCGTACGTACATATCGCAGGTTAATCAGGGCTCAGGTGAACTGAGATGCGTCTGTAGCATGCCATCAGAGTGCTCCGCATACTTGGGGTTGAGGACCTAGTCGAGGACATCTACTTCTGCGATTATGCGAACCCCAACTTTTCCTGTAAACCTGAAGCTGAATTCTACCAAGACGTAAGTACCTCACTGTGCGCTCTGAGCCGTGTTGAGCTTTCCCTACTAGGCAATGAGGAAGGCTGGCATTCGGGATCCCGCCAAGTGCTATTTCATCGATGATAGCCGCAGGAATATCGAGGCTGCCAGGGCGCTAGGCTGGGGACATTGTGTACATTTCCTTGAGCGTGGCTTACTCCATGTTGAGGGCGGGAAGCCAAAGTACATCGGTAGTGACATCCATGAAGGGGAGGACACGAGCGAGATTGTTGCCATTTCCAAGATTGACGAGCTACGAGCTACTTGGCCGGAACTTTTCAAACAATAGTTGTACTATGATGCACAGAGTGTATACCATTTGGGAGACGGATACTAATTGACCGAGTACGCGACGGTACAACGTTGAGTAATTTACAGCAAATGTCCATGGTCTACATATTCGTACATCCACTAATCCTAATCAACATCAGAACAACATAACCGACACAACCTGGCCAGACTCTGTGGCTTCCAGGATGATTCCATCGTATCCGTTGAGACCTGTGATGGCATTAGAGATACTCTCGTGCATGGCTGGGCGAGAACACTTACGAGTTGTGGAACTTGGCAACCGCAACCCGTCTTCGTCGTCTGCACGATTGAGAATCATCGACGGCGGTGCTTCGCCCGGAGCCAGAAAGTGCTGTATCTCCTCTACCTGCGGTAGGTCAATCACGGCGCGGCGGATGAGCGGCGCAGACGTTTTTATTAATAGCAACACAAACCCGTTCGTAGAACTTCTTCCGAGGGGGAGACTCTGAGATTGAGGGACTCAGTTTCCTCCTTGCATGAGGATAGACAGCACATGACTTACCGTCTTCGTCATCTTCTGGTCGCCCCTCAATTTCCCAAGGACACCGCTTATACCTTTGGAACAGAGGTGTACCAGGCTGTGTGCATGGTGTTGTCAAGACCGCCGTCTGCATAGAGAGCGACGACCTACCACATTCGAGTGTAGGATGATCTTCTTGACTGTATGTGTGGCGCCCGAAATGAGGAAGTCTAAACCATGTTGTTGGTAGTTATAGAAGTCTGCGCAGAGAAGTCAATTTTCGATACGCGTGTATGGGATGGCTGGTACCGCACAGTCGCCATCGGTGTCCACTTCTGGTTGGTTGCTGCGAGAATGTATCGTCATGCGGTCGTCCTCCTTATAGTGCACGCGGAACGGTGGCCCTAAGTCCACCGTGAGGTCCTGTGCAGTGCTTGACCCCAACGAGACCGTTATAGGTTCTGAGTCGGCCGGATGGAACTGAAGTACCACGCCTTCGTGAATCTGTCCTCGCGCTCAGCGAGACCCAACGACTCATCCATCGCAAGCCATCACCTTCACAATTGCCCGAGAGAGCTCTCCAGCCATCGCAGGACATTCGGCGACTTCGTCTAGAGCATCCCTGGTTTCGCCGTCCAGACTCTTCTGAGAGATGATGACTCGCTTGACCTCCTGGTAGCGGTGGTCTGGTTGCGCAGTTGGGCTCTTCCGGGGGTCAGCCCTGGTATCTTCATCAAAACTGAACGAGATGCCAGGGTACCGCAGGTCATCTCCAGGATACGTCGGCCCAAACATCCGACTGACGCCGACTCTCTTCAAAGCGTCTTCGCTCGACGAGAGGATGGCGTTCTTATAGGTGAGCTTGAGTGGGGGATTGGTGTCTCTCAGCTTGTTCACGGAGATAGTATGTAGTCTCTGGTGGTAGCCTGAGAACAACAGGTCCAGGTGTGGTCTGAGATGTAGGATAATGGGCGTGGTGGGGGAGTCCGGATCGTACTTCACATCGACCTGAGGGAAGAAATGCTGCAGACTGCGGAGGAGTTCAAGCACATTCCACAGGGAGGTCCCTTGTAGTTATTGGATGGTGCACAAAGTATGCAGTACCGAACAAAACACACCTATCTCAAACATCCCCAAGCCAGAGCCCGGTCGGACGTCGACCTCGAGTGTTGAGAACATAGTCACAGCTCCGGTGATAGCCTGCAAGTTATAGTATGTTGAGGATCAAAGAAGTTTGCCTATGCCACAGCACGATAGACAGCCTGTCAAGTGGAAGATTACAATGGCGGCTTGCTAGAAGCGGCGTCCGTAAAGAGTGGACTGAGTAGAGGAGATGCAAGAGAGCAGCAGGACGGCCCGCATGCCGGAAGACCGCCTGATCCGGAACTCGACGCGTCGCGTTACGCGCCCAAGCTGGCGCATGTGCCTCCCTGTCACGGTCACGATCGCGTCGACGCGTCTGCCACCTTCCGCTGCCACGGTACCATCACCACCTCCAGGGCCTACTTTACGCTCACCCAAACCCGTCTCTAGTTGACTTCTCTTGGAGACTGAGAAAAAGCTTCACGTAACACGAACCACCTATTTGAGCGCTCAGCACGGATCCACCTTGACCATACCTGAACGACGTCGAGCATTCACGTCTACCAATCGGAGTCCTTAGTCCTGGTTGATCATGCAGCCTGCTGTTGTGGCTGACAGGAGACAAGTCATCATCAAGGTGAGTTCCGTGCGTACTATGCTAACGGCTGGCTATACAACTCCTAGGTATTCAGGAAGTATGGGCACTCCCTCGGCCCCGACTCCCTAGAGTTCCTGGAGGAGCTGCTCGACCGCCACGAAATTGCAGACGAAGATGTTGAATTCTCTATAGAGTGGATGGCGAAGGAGTATAACAAGCAAGATGGCAGGTCTTTCTCCCTCACGCCCTCATCTACGCATGGGTTAACACCTCCCAGATGCACAAATGAAGGTCTCACTCGATGTACTGCACCGTGTTTATGAGGCGTTCCAAAACGGCGAAGGCGGCGGCGCGCCAGAACATACTCTCCTTGATCCCGACAATCATCTCTTCGTGATTGACGCCTTCGAGATGCCCCTCTGGAACTGGTCAACGGAGCGGAGCACCTTTGAGAGGTGCGTCTACTTTCGCTTACCCCCGGCTTCCCTCCGCTTAGATGCGGATCCCTCTGTGCAGAGCTCCAGGACCGTTGACGTCCTCGGGTTCAGCCGACTCGAGGGTCATGGCTATGCGGAATAGGCTGAATGTGATCAAGCAATGCGTCCTACGGAACGACCACTTCTCTCCTTCCACGTTACCCTCTCAAGACCGGGAGAGTTTGTTGACGGTGAGAGGAAGAGCGTCTTGTACTGTGTGAGAGATTAACGAACGATGACATGTAGATACGATCTACCAAACAATTGCTTGGGCGTGCTGGAGATCGTTTCCTACTCTTCGGCATGTTGGCGCTTTCTAAGGAAGGCAAACTCTGCTTGGAAGACCAGGACGGCGTGGTAGAACTTGACTTCTCCCAATTGGTGAGTTAAGGTATTTCCGGGGATTGCATGCCTACTAACGTAGGCTTTGTAGGATCAACCGAGCGAAGGGCTATTCACGGAAGGCTGTCTAGCGCTTGTAGAAGGAGATTACACTGAGGACGCTACTTTGCTTGTCATTGCTATCGGCCATCCGCCATGTGAAAGTCGAGAAGCTGCACGGTCAATCTATGGGCACATCGACTTTCTCGGGAAGGGCGCGACTACCCTACTGGAAGACGTAGGCCGCATCACATTGAGGGCCCGATCTTGTGCTTACTGCGTCTGTCACTAGAAACAACTGATGGCTCGTGTGCAATTGGAGCTGCCAGACCTTCGGTTCTTCGTCCTCTCGGACGTATGGTTAGACCGACCCGAGACACTGCTAGGTTTACGCAAGATGTTCGACAACTGCATGGAGAACAGCTTCATACCGAAGGTCATCGTTCTATGCGGGAACTTCACGAGTGTTGGTATCCCTCAAGGCAACGGTCGGGAGGTTCGACGATACCAAGGTAGGAAAATGTTCAACTTGACGCAGGCGTCGATGACGTTCACTTACACCCTGACAGAGAACTTCGATGCTCTCGCCGACTTGATATCGAGCTATCCCCTCATTACTCGTACTACGCATTTCGTCATGGTCCCAGGACCATTGGACGTCACCTTGAACACGGTGTTGCCTCGGCGGCCAATACTCTCCTCATTCGTTGCTCGCATGAAGTCACGAGTGCCCAACGCCCATTTTGCCACGAACCCATGTCGCATCAAGTTTTTTGAGCAGGAGATCGTCATTTTTCGGGAAGACTTGATGTCGAGGATGCTGCGGAACCTGGTAGGCGTGAAACCGGATGTGAAGAACGACGACCTCAAGCGTTATGTGAGTGAATATCCCTTGCAAGTTGTTGGTCCTTTCTCACTTCGCCACGTTAGCTGGTTCAGACTGTACTTGATCAGAGTCATTTGATGCCGGTAACAACGTCCATACAGCCAACTCTGTCAGAATACGACCACGCCCTTCGTCTCTACCCTTTACCGACAGCAGTATGTCCGGCCTTTCAAAGTTACGCGTCCAGCGAATTCACTCACGTCTTTGATGATAAAGGTTGTATTGGCCGACAGATATGACAAGTATCAGATGACGTACGAGGGGTGTCATGTAGTTAACCCTGGACGGTTTGTTGGCAATTCGTTCACGTTCTCTGCCTATGCTCCCGCGCGGAGGGAGTCCGAGGAGTGGTGAGTCCACCAAGACTATGCGGTTGTGCATTCAACTCACAAGCAGCAGTGTTTTGGACGTGAATGTTGACGATGAGTGGTCATAACGTCAACCAACCTGATGGTGTCGGCAGCACGAAGGACCGGTTTGGCGATGCGGGTTGTTCGTAAAGCTAGCGGCGGGTACTGTGAGATAGGCGAGAGATCGAGGATATTGCAGACGGTCCTCGACGCTGTTGTAGCAATATCTATGTTGACCTCCACGGACGTTTGCACCGGGTCCTGAACGTGTGTCGAGGCACAAGAAGTACTATGGATGGTTCAACTGTCGATCGTGGGTTGGGCAGGTCGATCACCCGCGGCCACGTGGGATGGGAGTAGTCCGATCGAGGCGGAGGACCCGGAGAAGATGTCGGGCGGACCGCGCGCTTGCGCTCGCCTGCGCGGTCTCAACCTCAAAGCCGCGGTGGACCGACCCGACATATTGCAGTCCACCCCCAACAAATCCATGCGTGGACGCCCTCACCGCTCGCTCGTGGCCAGCTTGCCTTCCTGCCATCCTCGGTGTATGCGCACACACCCCATCATCTGATTCCACGCTCCTTCCATCCCCTAAACCTCTCCCGCCCCTTACCCCACATCTGACGACCCAACGGTGCACGGTGCAAAACCCGGACCTGGCTATCCACGCAGATGCTTTTTGGCTGGGATATCTTTCTTCATGTGCTATTCCTGCATCCGCTAGGCAGGCTATCTCTAGGGGCCTCTCTCGTCGTATGGACCGTCCGCATCCTCACCGTCTCCCTACTCTTTCGGACGTATATCGGACCTGCAACCGTCAGGCTCGTCTCGAACCGGCTTCGCATTCGGTCTGTAAGTCTTCGCTCCATTCGTGGCATATACTTCAAGGCCGGGAGTGGTACGTGGAGGATAGACCGTGTCGGAATTTCATACCATAGACCGTCATTGGGCAAGGCCAGCCGGTTCTCGTTCAAGGTAGAACGGCTATCCCTCGAACTGGACGGCCAGTCTTCCCATGCCCCTCGCAAGACCTCCACTACCGACAAGGGTCGGGTCCCCAGCAAGACCAATCCCTCGCGATTCCTCGGTCGTGCGTCATGGATAGTCCTCTCAACCGTCTACACAACTGTCGAGCCATACTGCCGGCCTGCTGTGCGGTCATTCTTTGTCGCTCTATTGCGCTTTGGGATCAGTGCTCTTCCGGCTCTTACCCATGTTGTCGACTTCGAGCTTGATTCGGCCGTGATCACCTTCACTGCACTCCCTGGAGTCTCGCTTTCAGTTGGAGACGCGAAGCTTCACACCAGGGTCTCCCTTGCTTATCTGCCAAGCGCGGTCGCTGTAGAGAGCAGCAAGGAACGTTCTCCTGCGGGCCACAGGCGATTCTCGAGCGTGGCAGACTGGAACGCAAGGGTGCAGGGTAGCGTGAGGCGGACCTGGGACCGCGCATGGGGTGCAACCCAGGTCATGGCATCCGTCATCTTGCAGGTCAAGAATGTCAACGGTCATGTTGACAAGGACAGTGACTTCTATGCTGGTAAGTCTCCTACTCCCGGTTATATACCGAATCGACGTGATCTCGCACCGCAGGTAGCCATAGAGGGCATTACTTCTTGGATTTGCCTGCCATCCAGCTGTCTGTGTCAGCGCGGCTCAACCCACATCAAGGTGTTGAACTACGGAGTGTGGACACTTCGCTGGATCTCGGCACTATCAGCCTGCAGCTGGATGTCATTCAAAGGCTTCTCAAGGCGATGAAGGAGCGAAGTCGTGCGAAGGAGCAAGCCATGCCTGTACCGAAAGCCAAACAGGAGTCGCCCAAACCTTTTTCCGGTTCTACGTCGAAGCCGAGTCCGTCCTGGAGAACATCAATGTCTCCTGCCTCACCCTTCATGGGCGCTTTATCTGTAGGTTGTCAGTACCACATGTTAGCCAGTCATCTCATTCAGCCATTCAGGCGTCAATGCGCTGGAAATGGGCTGCCCGACAAAGCCGGGACCTGAAACCTGCAGTGGTCGTAAGTGCTAGCGTAAAGAAGCTGTTATGTTCTCACCTGAGTTCCCTCCAGAAACGCGCCTACATAGCGTACATCAAGTCCATCAAGGTCAGAGTAACCAAGTGCACAACAACATACCAGCCGGAAACGACCCCGGAAGATGCAATCGTTGTTCTGCTGGCATCTGTGGAGGACATCCGTCTCGGCGCAGCGCCGAGTCACCCCGATCGCAGTGCAATGCATAAACAGTGGCTGGGTTCCGGCACAACGACCCCTCATGCAGAACCGTCCACTGACGCGTATTCGATCGAGCTCTCAGCGAAGCATCTCACGCTTGATAGGAACGGTGTCGGAGAGCTAATGGACCATCTACGAGTTGCGACCCTCAACACTTTTCAATGGACATCCCTCATTGCTCGGTGGCCGTCTCCATGGCTTCAAGGAACATCCTTCCTCGCAGGCGACCCGAATGCGCAGCTTCTAGTCTCGCACGTCTCACTGGGCGTGATAGAGGTGACTGAACGCCTCGATATGCTCGAGAGGTACTCGCGTAGAGAAAGGTCTGTTGAGAAGACCGTCCATGGCCGCCCCATCCTACCTCCGATTCTTGCCCCGGTCCCGCGAGTATCCGTTGGCTTTGACGTGGCGGACGTCTCGTTCCGTCTCATCTCCCCGACCCGCGAGGGAGATCAAGACCCCTTCGTTCTGGAAGCTAGAACGGACAATATCTCAGGTTCTGTAACATCGCAGTTCTCGTCGCGTCCAGACAGCGTCTTCGGGGACGCAGGGCGAGAATGCATGGGTCTCAACATGGATTTTAACTATGGATTCGACGTGAACCGCACGTTCGCGAAGATATGGTTCGGACCCGACGCTCATCTGCGCGGGGCTCGCCCCCAGAGCTTCCATGCCGCAGCGTACCCCAGCGAGACGCTCGTGCAGCTCGAGTCTATCCACTTTGGCGGCAGTGGCACCGGCCTTGGCGACTTCGTTGACGAGGCAGCTGGCGTAGTGTCCGTTGTCACTGGGTCGTTGTTCACTCAATGTCAGCTTGTGACAGAGGCTATCTCCGTCGAACTCTGGCAACCCGAGGTCATCAAGGCGCTTGCGTACATCCTCTCCCGCACACGTAGCCAATCCGCTAAGAAGCAGCCGAAACCTTCCCGTCGTCTGCTGGACCAACTACCATTCGGTCTCTCTGTCTCTCTGTCTGTCGGCCGCTTCATGCTGTTCATGACCTCTCCAGATCTGGCACCAGAGGACGCACTGAACATCTCGCGCGGTCTAGCTGCCCGGACAGGCATCTCGCTCAGCTATTGTGCCATCCGACCGAACCACTGCTCTGGGATGGCCGCCGTAGCCCTGCGAGGAGAACAACGGTCCCAGCTGGATCTCCCGGCCGAGCAGGTCCTACGGGCTGTTGAGGAGACGGGTTCGGCGAGGTCCGACGTGGTTCGCGCGTTGGTGCAACTCTCGCTCTGGGACATCGTCCTCCGGGACGCATTTTCGACTCCATTCGCTGCCGACGATCCGTACGGGACGAGCGAGAGCAGCGCCCAACATCGGTCCTTGGAGTTTCTACATATCAACCAAATCGAAGCCAACGTCACTATCTCGGGTCGCCGGCCCAATGGCGTGCCCCTTCCGAACGACATGGACAGTTGCGAGGTGGATGTTGCGATACCCACCATCAAGGCCATCATGCATCTTGCCCAGATCTACAACGCCCTGCTTGCTGTACATACGCTCCAGGTGCTCATGCCTTCACGACCAGCCGCGACCCCCTCACCCGACACCGGTCCCCCTCCCACCATCGCCCTTGATGTTCGGTGTCACCTACATCAATTTCAGCTCTGCTGGGGTTTCCCGCTCTCGAGCAGGATGTTCATGCGATTCTCATCAGTCTGGTGTCACATCTCTACCAACAAGACAGTCACCGTAGGGTGGGACCACATCCTCCTCGCCGTTCGTGTTCCTATAACGCGCGACGGCGTGGAGCAGCAGGAATGGGAGGAGCTTGCTCGCTTGCCCCGTTGGAGAATCGAGCTTATCCCCAGCACCACTCCGTTGACTGTCAAAATCAAAGGTGACAGCGGTCGATTGCGCATTCCGTTCGACTTCGTGCTCGCGGACTTAATCCTGGACATCAACCTGACCATCAAGTCTGTCAAGCATTTGGTGCGCATGGTCTCCACTGGGGAGTACTCCAACCCCCCCTCACCGCCGGAGGAAGACGCGAAGCGTGTGCCCAATATCAAAATCGACCTTGGAAGGCTTATCGTAGAGGCAGCGGACGATGAATTCGAGGCCAAGGTGGGGCTGATCTGGCAGGCCGGGTTCGACGCGGCCCGCGTTCGCCAGGAGCGCGAAAACGCGTTTGTGGCCAAGGTGGAAACGATTGCCGCCCCGAAGCCTGCAACAACGCCGACAGCCGCACGCAACGCCGACTCGGATTTCCAGTTCACGCCCAAGCACACCGTCTCAGTGGCCGACGCCCGCCAGCGCCTCAACCAAGTGCATTCGGTCGCATGGACGGCAGCGTATCAGCAAGCACGCGCACGGCAGATCCATCGCGAACAGTCGTATGTACATGCTCGCGAGGGCTCGCTGCGCATCCCGGAGCACCTTGATGGCGACTTGGTGGATGTAAACAAGGTTCCACTGGTGCCGCCTCTGCTCCGTCTCGTATTCCAAGGTCTTGCGCTATCTATCACCCCCCCTTCCTTCCCGTACGAAAACCTCCCCCACTACCTGCATGAGGCAGGCAGGGGCCTACCCCGCGACACCCACTTCTCCCTCCTCATCCCCTTGCACATACACTTCAGAGCGTCCTCACTCCGACTCTCCTTCCGCGAATATCCCCTCCCTCTGCTCCATATACCATCCCACTCGAAAGGCGTCCGGCCAGCACTTGAGTTTGACGGCGACGTCGTCATCGCGGAGGAGATGGGCTCCGACCAGTCCGTAGAGTGGGTCCCCTGCGAGATCGTCAAGGCGCACAACGGGATTCACGGGGCGGCCCCCCTGTCTGTTCGGATACCGAAGACGATCATGCCGGTCAAGTCGTACGCGAGCCCGATTATTCGTGTCATGACGGACGGCGTCACCGACTTTTCGTGGGGCATCAGCTACGGCGCTGCGACACAAGACATGATGCGTATCATTGACACCTTGTCGCACGCGCCTCGGGACAGCTCGCCTGCCATCGGCTTCTGGGATAAGGTACGCATTCACTGTACACAGTAGGGTCTCGCTCATGACGGTTCCACTCAGTTGAGGTTGGTCTTCCATTGGCGTGTCAAGGTCGACTTTGAAGGCGAAGTACATCTGCACATGAAAGGTGACGATCGATGGTGTCTTCATAGACCTCGGCGTACTGAAGATGTGTAATAGGTTCCAGGGATCCATATGAACTTCGAGGGTATGGCGCGGGCTTCGCGCTGTGCTGGAGAGGTAACCCTACACTGCTTGTGGGACACCCCAACTCAGCGGGAGAACTCGTCCAAGTGAAGAGTGATACAATGCTCGTCACTGTCCCCAAGTACGTATTAACATGGGTCCCCATATCCTCTAGTCAACCTGAGACTGACTTGATCGGCATAGCATCGAGGAATCGTATGGCGATGGCGCAGTCAAGCCCGCTGCAACTGGTGCTATTCGAAGGAAAGCCAACACAGTTTGCGCGAAGTTCCGTTCAGGCGTGTGCTTCGGCATTGGCTTTGTCCTTGAACGAGCATGCGGTCCCGAATGCGATCAGTGCAGTGGCAAACCTTTCGACCGCAAATGTCGGCTGTTCGACTTCAAACCCCACTACGACGTGAAGCTCGAATGGAAGGACACCGTCCCGGAAGTCAAGGTGAATACTATCATTGCCACCGTGTTCGCCGTCTGACAACGGTCCACAGTCGGCGGGTGACTCGTACAACGGCTTCCGCTCCGACTTCATTCACATGTCGATCTCGCTCACCTCGGGTACGTGGAAGACTGCTCGTCTACATCCGAGCAACTTCCATCTGTCCCCAGAAGTCTTTTCGCACTTCTGGTCATGGTGGTCGCTGTTCAATAGTGCCCTGTCGCTCCCCGTCCGCCAGGGTGATCTCTACCCTCGCAAGCGCCCGATTTCCCCCAAATTCGGGCAGCACCTCGCCACCCTCAAGTACATGTTCGCAGTGCCGCAGATCTACGTGTCCCACGTCTACGTGGACAACTCGCAGGATGCATGGGCTGACGGCGTCACGCCGTTCGTAGGGGTCAAGGCCTTGATCAACGAGTTCCACGCCGACCTGCACCAACGTGACACGGAAACGTCTGAGATCACCGAAGGCGGCATGAAGACCATCCACCATAAGCCTTTCTATGACATCGAGGTCGTCCTCAAGGGCCTCGACCTCCGTGCTATGCTCGCCGTTTTCCCCGACCCGCTGAAGCAGTGCACGCCGCTGGAGAACACGCCGATGGTCAGCAACTACCGCACAAGGAACGAGCTGACGCCCATCGACCTGGACTCAGAATGGGTGGACATGGATGACTTCGCGGTCTTCGAGCAGGAGGAGCCGTCTGAGCCTGAGATCTTCCTTCTACCAGCGGTGGCGTGCCCGCGGTTCACATACTTCAAGCGGGTAGATGACCACGCTCCGAGTGGCCCTGACAAACCATCGGACCGAAGCAAGTTCGGCTCTGAAGACACTCACGTCTGCCTGCTCGGTAGAGAACCCTGTAAGTCGTGCTGCCGATATCAGTGGGCCGGGCAGCGCTGAGCCCCTGGCAGCTGTGACGAAGATCCAGATGGAACTTGCGACGACGCGTGTCGAGCAATTGCGACAGAAGGCGCACGACCAGACGAGGCAAACCCAATGGAGTGACCGGACAGATGGGTCGGATTCTGATCGGGAGGACGAGGTCAGTGATACGCTCAAACGCTCACCATCCCACTCACGATTATGCAGGACGAAAAGCGTCCCACGAATGACCTGCCGCGCATGATCTCCCTGTTGGAGGGCTACATATCGCAACTCCGTCAGGTCGATATGGCCTCTCAGGCGTCAGACCGCCAAGGCACGTCGAGCTACTACATGCCCACTGACATGGTTTCGCCCGACGAGTGGGCTGGCTTCGACAACGTCTACCAGGTCCACAGCCCGCAAATCATCCTCGACAATGCTATCCGCGATGTAAGGCGTTCCCAGTTCACACCATGTCCGTGGCTCATTCTGGGATTAGATCATGATGCAATACTACTATTGCTCGCGTTCGAGACGAGGAATCGAATATCACATGGCTACACGGTCAGTGTCCGTCACTGATGACACTCAGTACACCATGCTGAGTCCCGTGTCTAGTGCGGTGAAGTTCATCCGCGACCAGGCACAGGCAGCTCTTGCGGAGTTCCAGCATGCGGCTGCCGGTAAGCACAAGGGCCCCGCAGCAAGCGCCCAAGCTGCTGCGAATGCGGTCAAGAAGCTCCTCGTGGGCGAAGGCGGCACAACTCCCTCCGTGGAGTTCGTGCCCCAGACGGTGTCCAAGCTGCCTGCGTCCATCGACCCGCTGCATGGGTGGGCCGAAGGCGTGTCCCCGCGCAAGGGCCACTTCTGCTTGCTCCTCAAGCCGCAGGTCGTGCTCCGCAGCACCGCAGACACGGAGTCGGTCTGCGTGCTTGCGGCGGTCCAGGGCAAGCTGAAGACGTTCGCGATCATGGACGACGCGAACGCGCACGATCCTGTCAGCGGGAAAGTGATGAACCGGTGGGAATCCCCCTGCTCGCCTTGCGTCACGGCGCTTGTCTGACCGACCCCGCGTAGGAACTTCGCGTGGCTGACCGGGCTACAGACGTTCTCGCCATCGGCGACGAACACGTCCGGGAAGGACTACGTCCCTCTCGAGGTGCTCATCGATCTGCGGGCGGACAACAGCGACTTTGACCGCCTGGTGCCACAGACCGACGCCACGTTCCAGTATGACAAGTTCAATCGCCTGCGCCTCCGCAACGACGTCACCTCGGTCGAGAAGACCAGTCAGCATATGCATGCACACCTGCAAAATCAGACTGTGGGTGGATCTGCCAGACAGAACGTGTGCTGCTTGAGCTGATGGTGACCACAGGACCTCGTCCGGTTGCATGTTCCGCGATTCACCGTGTCCGCGAACGACCGCCACTTCCAAGCGATCTCGAACATCGTCACGAACCTCGTGCTCTTCAGCGACGCCGCGCACAAGACCCGCGCGGAGAAGCTCGAGAGCCTGCTGTTCAGCTACGACTTCACGAACCTCGCCTCCGCCGCGGACGTCGTCGCGAACATGCAGCAGCGGCTGCGGCAGGCGCTGGAGACGAAGCGCGAGGCGGAGCAGAAGCTGCGCGGGTTCGGGAACCCGGGGCGCGTGGAGCTGCTCAAGATCGACGCGCACATCCTGCTGCTCGTCGAGGAGCTCAATCTCGTGTTCGACGCGATCAAGCTCGCGCAGGACAAGGCGACGGACCAGTCCGACCAGAAGTCCGCGCTGCTCCTCCACGCGTCGTCCGAGGAGCTCTCGTGGAACATGCTCGACCGGCACGACCAGCTGCTCGCGAAGCTCGCGGTGCGCGACACGGACTTTTATTGGCTCAGCCGGCACGACAGTTCGACGGTGAACAAGCTCGCGGTGGGCGACCTGCAGGCGTTCGACGGCGCGGCGGACGCGGAGTGGACGGAGATCCTGTCCAAGTACGACGAGCCGGCCACGCACCCTCTCGTCAAGGTACGCGCCGCTGTGCGATCCACGCGTCTCGGGACGGCGTACTGACGTGCACCGCAGCGCAAGCTGTTCTTGCTCGCGGACTGGACCGTGCTCCCGCCCGTGGGCGGGATCACGATCTACGAGGAGTTCGAGCTGATGCTGCACCCGATGCGCCTCCAGATCGACATCCGCGTCGGGCGCAAGATCATGGAGTACCTCTGGCCCGCGCGGCGCACGCGCGGGCACGCGCCCGGCGAGACCGAGTCGTTCGCCGTGCCCGAGGCGTTCGCCAAGGCGGACGACGGCGCCGGCGCCGGGTCCGCGCTCCCCGCAGTGACGTATACGGACTCGCCGCGGCACGCGTCGTTCGACGTGCTCCCGGCGGCGGCGGGGTCAGCGTCGGCGGGGCGCAAGTCGCTCGACGCGAGCCGGCTGGCGGCGCCGACGCCCGCGCACACGCTCCGCCGGCTGGGCACGTCGCGCTCGTTCACGGACCTCCGGAACGCGCGGCAGGACTCGCTGACGGTGCCGCCGCGGCTGCAGCGCACGCGCTCGTCGGACGCGCTGAAGGTGTTCGGGCGCTCGACGGACGCGCTCGCGCTCTCGAGGCCGTCGGGCTCGGGCTCGGGCTCGGGCGGGGGCAAGGCGGGGCACGAACGGGAGCGGTCGAGGCAGGAGACGGACGACGCGGCGGAGATGAAGACGCGCGCGTCGCAGAAGACGTTCGTGAGGGTCAAGGTCGCGAGGTGAGGCGGCGCGTTGCCCACCGAGCTTGTGTGGCGGTCTGACGGTCTGGTACAGTTTGCACCTCCTGCTGAGCATTGCGAAGGAGGACTCGTTCCTGTGTCGTGACGCCAGGATCCGGACGCGTGACTTGGAGTACCGCAACCAGACTTGGAGCGTGAGTGTGGTGGTGGTGGTTCGTGTGGGAGAACGGGAGGCAGCTCATGCGTTTTTCACAGTTCGAGGAGCTCGTGGATCAGTTCATTCCCTCTGGTCGCAACTGGCGAGGATGGGTCAAGGTGGCGTTCCAGCAGCCGCTCGTGCCGGTGTTGCCTGTCGCGCGGGAGCTGATCAAGAAGACGCAATGGATTGCGTCCAAGAAGGAGACGGGGCACGAACGGCCGACGCGAGCGAGCACGCCAAGGCTGCTTTCGTCCAGGACGGGGACGACTCTGACGGTGGGTTCGGAGGAGCGAGCGGGACGGAAGTCGAAGGAGGTGTTGACGAGGCCGAAGCTGACGCACACCCTCTCTGACTCGCCGTTCCTCACGTCCGAGCCGGAGACGATCCGCGCGCCAAAGGCGCCCAAGGCGGGGGTGCGGCAGCGGGCGATCAGCCTGTTCAAGCGCAAGCATGGACACGGCCAAGACAGCATGGACTCGTCGGACACGACGACGAGCGTAAGCAGCTGTTCTCTTGCTGCAGACGACCACGCTCATCCTGGTGCGCTGCAGACCGATGCGTCTTCACAAACGACGGATAGTTTGCAGACATGACGGTGGAAAGGACGGGAATGTATGGTAGATCCAATGTTAATCGCTGTGTGACACGTGCCCGCCGCTTGCACGTGCGTGGGAGCGTGATGTGGCTTACGCGGAATGTGCACGTGGTGGATGAGGTCATAGGGATCGCCAGTCGGCTCGGGCCATGCCCCGCAGAGGTCGAGAGGGTCGGTGCAGTTTGCTCCGTCGCCCCCACTCTGTCCGGTGCCCAGTGTCCAGTGTCCGGTGCCCAGTGTCCACTGCCCAGTGCCCGTCGCCCCCCGCTCCCCGCCGCGCACGGTCTCCAGCCAGCCCCGCCGTGCTCGCACGCGATGCCCTCCGTTCGTGTCAAGAAGGGCTACCAGTCCATCGCCGACGCCCAACCGTCCGGCCGCCCCCGCTCCCAGTCCCTCGTCTCCTACCTCCGCCCCGCCACCCCCCACTCGCTCCAGGAGGACTCGACGACGGACCTGCGCCGCTCGCGCACCCGCGCCAGTGACGGTCCCGGCCTGAACGGAGGGCGCTCGCCCAAGTGCAGACCCCGCGCCCTCAGCAAGGTCTCCCAGCATATCTTATCCACCACAAGACAAGTCCCCCAACCCTCCTCTGTCCATCCGCCCTCGGACACGCCAGGTCCTTCCCTCGGCCCTCCTCGGCTCTCCAACATCCAGGAGAACTCGAGGCCACACAGCTTCCGACTCCATACGGGGACGTACTCCGTTGAGGGCCAGCAGGCCGAGCTCCGCGTGCCCGTCGACCAGGACCAGGACCGTCGGAGCAGCATCAGCGCCGCCCTCGAACAACTCAATCATGACGAGGAACGCGATGATAGCTTGGAGGAACATCATCCTGATGATATTGTCGAACATCTAGACGTTATAGGTCCGCATTCCGTCTCTGGAATTCACTCCGTATCGCTCATATCGCCTGCGTATAGATCCACAAATCTCTACGGTATCTACATTGACCAACGCCGCTAACGCAATTGTTGTGTGCGCATCCTTCCTTCTCATAAAATGCCCCGTATCTGACCCAGCCGCAGACCACCTCTGTCATTCTATTCCCGGAAACCTGTAATTGTACTACCACGCTTACGGAAGAAGAAGAAGAGAAAAGAAGCGGACCCGGAGAAGGGTGTCGATCGTGAAGAGGATTACGAATACCAAGATGCGCTCGACCAGCACGTTGAAGACGTGCTCACCAAACGTGACCAGTTCCGGCGGGTCATGCAGGGCGTTTGGTCGTTTGTCAAAACACGTGAGTATCTTCGCATCTCGAACCCGAGCGTAGTAACTGACATACTCCTCAGCTCTTGGGGTGAGCTTGTTTGGTCCACTTGACAGTGCTATATCTCATCACACTCGACGTAGATCGTCACCGCCATCTATGGGTTCTTTGTCGGTGAGCACATGTTCCTGGGGTCCCTGCTCATATATTGACTGTGCATAGTATTTTGGGGCACTGGGATCGTCTTCTTCCTCGCCAAGTTTATCAACCTTCATAATGATATCACCCAAGGTTACTGGGTCGAGCTCTGCCAGCAGGTGGAGACCGGTATGTTGCCTATCGTGTAGTCTTTCAGCGTTATCACTCATATCCGCCAGGCCTTTTCACCGCAACCAGTATTGGCTTCATTCCCTTCCGGGTCATGGACACCTATCGTGAGTCCAACATACGTCAGTGCGAGGTTCTGCCTCTTGACTTGGTCCGATTCAGGTATTTGTAAGATTTGGCACTACAAACGCAAGATCACAAAGTTGCGGCAGAAGGCTGGCCTTCCCGAGCTTTACGACCCAGACGACCTTCCCGACCCAGTTTACGATCCCAACTACATCCACGTCCTGAGCGAGAGCGAGCAGGTGGACCTGCATTACCGTACGTCGCGTTCCTGTTCCCACCCCCAGTCACCTCTGATGTCAGTTGCGCTTCCAGAGCAACACAAGTTTATGGCCTCTCAGACCTGGTATCGCCCTCATGGCACTCCCACCCACCGAGTAAGTTCTAGCCGCACGTCCAGTGATCACGCAAAAGCTCATAACCTCGCCCACAGGCGTTCCCTATCGAGTAAGCGTGGTTCCCCTCAGTCGCGTAGGCGGCGAGTCTCATGCAACCCGCAGTCTTGCGCTCTGGATTTGCGTCTGCAACGACCTCAACTCGTTCTTCCAGTGCCTGCTCAGCGGCACGATGTGGGGCCTGGACCGGTTCCAACGTCCGGCGTGGACGACGGGCACGACTCTCCCCGCCGCATTCGTACGTCCCCCCCTCCCATACCTCCCCGCCTGTCCGGCACATGACGCTAACCGCCCCGCCCGCCGCTGCAGGTCGCTGGCATCGTCGCGGGCGTGCTCATCTACTGGGGCGGGCGCAAGACGCGGCGGACGGAGCAGGTGCGCGAGCGCCTCCGGCTCGCGCTCGAGATGGAGCGCGACCCGGACCACGGCTCGCCCGTCCTCCCCGCGATCACGCTCGAGAGCGAGAGCATCGAGGAGGGCCCGCAGCCGGCGCCCGCCGCGCCGTCGACCACTGCCGGGTCCACGGAGACGGAGACCGCGACCGCGACGGAGCATTCCGAGCCCGAAAAGGCCGCCGCGGATGCGCAGGAGCGCGGCGCGGGCAGCGAGGCGGAGAAGGAGCTCAAGTTGGCGGTGAGGCCGAAGAACGAGCGGCTGCCATCGGGCAGGTCGCTGCGCTTCGCGGACGAGATGGTCGTCCCCGAGGCGGAACGCCTGCCGTAGTGTACGTACCCCGCCCCCAGCTTGCGTCGTCGTCGTCGTCGGGTCGCACTTTGCACGCCGCCCGGCCGTCTTTTGTCTCTGTTTTCTCGGGGTGGACTGTTGCACTGCTCGCTCGTCGGGTACATGATTGTATACATTTTCCTCGCCATCCGCGCCCCACAGCGCTGGCCTTGTTTCCGCCGATACCACATTCACGGCGAGCGTAGCACCAGGGATGTGCCGACTTTGGTCTGACCCATTGTCAAACCCCCGGACAGTCGGGTCCGACCTCAAAAGGTCTGACCTTAGGCCTTAGGCCTAGGTCTGAGTCTAGGAGTGGCTACAATCAGACCTGGACCCACCCACCAGTCCTCCGCCGCGTACGATGCGTAGAAAATACGAGGAAGCCCGGCAGACATCGGTGATGACGACATTGGGTTTTTACAATCACGTGTATCCATCCCGTGCTGACCGTTGACGCTTTGGGACCCTCGGTCGGACTCTCGGACCCCAGTCAGTCAAGGGGTCAGAGAGTCATGTTCTGACCCGGCCATCTCTGCGTGGCACTGCACGATGTTGTCCCACCATACTCGACGCTTCTGTAGCATATTCAGAACGTCAGACACACTGCAGCGGCCCGAGTCAAGCGCAAGCAAAGGTGTTCGAGTGAACAAATGCATGCGATATATGCAAGTCGATGTCATGATACACTACAGTCGGATGCGTGGTAGGATACATGGTCGTCATCGTCGTATACGTAACTACAAAACGGCGCCGTTGAGGCGCGTTTTCCAAGGATTGTTGAAATCCGCTCCATCCGTCCTCAACCCAACCAACCATCCTCGGGGCGCAGGTCGCCGCCCGTCGCGCCGACGAGCGCGCCGGACCTTCGCCCCCATGCGCCACCAGCCCACCGCGCCGCCAAGCGTGCGGACGCGCCTGCGAGGAGCGAGGCGTGCCGCCCCATCTTGCCGGCCGGCGACGACGCGCGGGGGCGGCGCGGGCACCCACACGGCTACACGATTTTCTGCTTATCCGCCACGACACTCTGCACAACATCTGGGGTGGAACCGCAGAGGACAGGACGACTCGTTGAGAGTGCGCTGATAAGTTACCGGTCGACCGTAACTGGGCGCTGTTGAAGCGCGAGGCGATACGCGCGCTCAGGCGTACGTCTGGCGGGCCCAGCGCGCGGCGTTGACGAGGTTGACGAGCGACGCCTCGGTCTCGGCCCAGCCGCGGGTCTTCAGGCCGCAGTCGGGGTTGACGAAGAGCAGGTCGCTGGGGAGGATGGCGAGCATCGCCGCGAGGCGCTCCTTGATTTCCTCCTCGGACGGCACACGGGGCGAGTGGATGTCGTACACGCCGGGGCCGATCTGGTTCGAGTAGCCGTACTGCTTGAAGGTGTTGAGCAGCTTCATGTCGCTCTTCGACGCCTCGATGGAAATGACGTCGGCGTCGAGGGCCTGGATGGACGGGAAGATGTCGTTGAAGTCGGAGTAGCAGAAGTGAGAGTGTGTCTGGAGCGCGTCCGTGACACCGGCCGTCGCGAGTTTGAACGAGGGAAGAGCCCAGTTCAGGTAGGCGTCCCAGTCAGCCTTGCGGAGAGGAAGACCCTCACGGAGCGCAGGCTCGTCGACCTGAACGGCCTTGATGCCAGCCTTCTCGAGATCGATGACCTCATCACGAAGAGCGAGAGCGAGCTGCTTGCATTGGAGCTCACGCGAGACATCCGCACGGGGGAAGGACCAGTTGAGGATGGTGACGGGGCCCGTGAGCATACCCTTCATGGGCTTGCTGGTGAGGCTCTGAGCATAGCTGCTCCAGCGAACGGTGATGGGCTTGGGGCGGCTGACGTCCGAGACGATGATCGGGGGACGGACGTAGCGAGAGCCGTAGCTCTGAACCCAAGCGTTCTGGGTGAAGACGAAGCCCTCGAGCTGCTCGCCAAAGTACTGGACCATGTCGTTGCGCTCGGGCTCACCGTGCACGAGCAGGTCGAGGCCGATGCGCTCCTGGAACCGGACGACGTTCTCGATCTCCTTCTCGATGAACTTCTCGTACTCCGCAGCAGACAGCTCGCCCTTGTTCAGCTTGGCACGAGCCTGACGGATCTCCTTGGTCTGAGGGAAGGAGCCGATGGTCGTGGTGGGGAACTTAGGGAGGTTGAGGCGCTTCTGCTGAACCTCCTTGCGGACAGCGAAGGGGCTCTTGCGCTCGAGCATCTCGGGGGTGATAGCAGCGACACGGTTGCGGACAGTGGCATCTGAGTTGCGCTCGAACTCACGACGCTTGGCGATGGAGGCCTTGTTGGCCTCGACGGCCTCAGCAACCTTCGGATCCTGGGATCCAGAGAGAGCAGCTGCGAGGACGGCAATCTCCGACGCCTTCTCAAGAGCGAAAGCGAACCAGTCCTTCTGCTCATGAGTGAGCTTCTTCTCAGACTCGAGGGTGACGGGAGTGTGCAGGAGCGACGACGAGGACGCGATGATCACGCGGTCACCGCCGAGAGCCTCAACAGCCTTCTGACCGAGCTTCAGAGCGGCCTGGAAGTCGGTCTTCCAGATGTTACGGCCAGACACAACACCGAGAGAGAGGGCAAGGTTGGTGGCCTTGACGGCGGCAATGACCTCCTCAAGCTGGCCGGGAGCACGGTCGAGGTCGATGTGGAGACCAGCGACAGGGAGCTTGCTAACGAAGCTCAAGTTGGAGTCGAGGCGACCGTAGTACGTCGCAACGACGATCTTCGGGGAGACAGGGGCAAGCTCGGTGTAAGCCTGGATGAACTGCCTCTCGTAGAGAGACGCAGAGTCGAGAACAAGGCTGGGCTCATCGATCTGGACAGACGTGGCACCCGCCTCCTTGAGGGCAGCGAGGAGCTGCTTGTAGACAGGTATGAGCTGGGGAAGGAGAGAGATGGGCTGGAAACCGGGGCGAGCCTCCTTGGCTGCCTTGCCGAGAGTAAGGAAGGTGATAGGCCCAAGAACAACGGGGCGCGTCTCAATGCCGAGATCCTTGGCCTCCCGGTACTCCTCGAGAGCCTTGTTGAAGTTAAGCTTGAACTCGGTGCCCTCGAAGAACTCAGGAACGACAAAGTGGTAGTTAGAATCGTACCTACCAAAACATATCAGTCCATGTGCGACTAGATAGCGTTCGTTGATACATACCACTTCTTCATCTCAGAAGCGGGCACGTCGACTCCGTCGGCCTGACGGCCACGACCCATGGCGAAGTAGGTGTCAAGGGGAGAAAGACCCTTGCCCAAGTACCGCGAGGGGATCGCGTTGAACGCCGCGGAGTGGTCCAGGACATGATCGTAGAGGGTGAAGTCACCGCTAGGAACGAACGCTCGCTTAGATTGCCCATCTTCAAATTCGCCTGTTGGTGCACATACCTCGGGATCAGGGTCACACCACGCTCCTTGAGGCTGGTCCAGCTAGCTTTCTTGACATCGGCGGCGGCCTTGGTGAGCTCGTCGGCGGAAAGCTTGCCAGCCCAGTAGGCCTCAACAGCCTTTTTCACCTCACGGTTAGCACCTGATGATGGCACGATGGTGAGATAGATGTATGCGGTACAGAATCGCGATAGATGAGCGTACCGATGCGAGGGAAACCGAGAACGCTGGACGAAACCATTCTGAGAGAGGAGGGGCGTGGAGGAGGGATGGTGGGGGAAGAGGAGAGAAGAGGGATGGGTTGACGAGCTTGAGATGAGTCTGTATTTGAGCAATTTTGCGGGATGGCGTGAGCGCTTCGAATTACATAAATGGCCCTCGCTCGTCCCCGATCAGGCAATCAAGCGCGCCATCGATGTCTCTTCTCACTGTGGGATGCCCACCTCTCCTTCGCGCCCGACGGTCGACGTGGCGAGAGGAAGAACATCGCGCTCTCGGGTCGAGTGTGAATGTGTTGCACGCTGCCCCCAGGTCTCTGGAACTGCTTTCTCGACTGTGTCCGAGCGGACGGTATTCATGGAAGAGACGCAGGACGGGTGTCTCGTGAGGTGGAACGCCTGCTTATGAAGTCGACGCGTGGCCAGACTGCGCCGAGATCATCGAGGATAGCTGCATACAGCTGGAGAAGCACGTTATGTGCAGCATGTACACGGTTGATGCCGCCATAAGCAGGGTTTGGCCCATTCTCGGTTCTAGTCACCAGCTCCCGCATTGGAAGAGGCTGTTGGACTCTCTGCAGGCCCTCATGCCGCGCGTGCTCCTCCCGTGTCCCTGGGGTGCGTCTAAATGTCCGCTACCTCATGCAATGCAACACGGACTACCTGCATCAGAAGGGGGAGCTATAGACTTGAGGTGAGTTCTAGTAATCATAACGTCCTCCCGTAACCTCGTTGAGTCACTTGGCTATCGATGCTCACCCGGAGCTTACACGTAACCCGTCAGCTGACTGTACTGTTTTTCACAGCAGAGTAAGTACTGTTCGCAGTGGAGGGTGTGCGGAAAGCGACGAGCGCTGGTGGTGTCGGCGTTCGTGGACGCGGAGGCGAGCGAGGGCAGAGGCCAATTAATGAACGGCGTCGGGTCCGGACGTCCTGGGTACCATACAAGGCAGGTCGGTGACCATATCTGGACTGGGAGAAACGGTTGAGACGGGGTGCGACGGGCCTGTGTGCCGGGAGAGCGGGTCATGCTCCCTCGCGCTCGTCCTCCGCCGCGGGCGGGTGGGTGGAGGAGACTGCGACCGAACGCTGTATCGCTATCGACCAATTCCATCGTTCTTCCGCCCCTTGCCCTCAGTCATATGAGCACGGCCCAGACACCCCCGCCCCCGGTCCGGCCAACCCCGCACCGTCCCTCAAGTACCTCCAGACGACTCTTTCTCTCTTCTCCTCTCCCATCCCACAACCCCTCCTCCACCCGAACCGCCATGTCCGATAACACCTCCTTTGTCTTGCGCAAGATCAACGACGCCGGCTTCGAGGAGCGGCCGATTCCTGACAGTACGTCATCCGCCGATCACCTCACACACTCAATCTCTCTGAATGTCTCTCAGTCAAGGACGACGAGGTCCTTATTGCCGTCAAAAAGACTGGTATGCGACCAGCGTCACTATCATCACAACGCGAACTCAGTGTGGTGGTCTAGGTATCTGTGGTTCCGATGTGCACTACCTGGTCGCCGGCCGAATCGGCCAATTCATTGTAGAAAAGCCAATGGTGCGGACTGTCGGCAACCGTGTGCCCTCCGCGTATGTAGCTCATTCCAACTCCCAGGTACTCGGCCATGAATCTGCTGGAATCGTGGAAAAAGGTATTCGGGTCCTCAGATTCTGTATGAAATGTAGCTGACTAGCTCCAGTGGGCCCAAAGGTCAAGAACCTCAAGGTCGGCGACCGCGTCGCCATGGAGCCTGGGGCGACCTGCCGTGTCTGCGATGACTGCAAGCGTGGCAGGTACGAGGTCAGGAACACCACCAGCTGTGCCGCTCAAGCGTGAAATCTCACCGTCTCCCTCTGCGTTCCACAGCTGTGCCCAGAGATCATCTTCGCCGCTACGCCTCCGTATGACGGCACGCTCGCGCGGTACTACGCCATCCCCGGCGACCTCTGCTACAAACTCCCTGCGAACCTCACGCTCGAGGACGGTGCCATGGTACGTCCGGCGCCCGGCCGCCCTTCCCATGTCAATCCTCTCTATACTCACGCTGCACGTCCCTGCACCCCCCCCGGCAGATGGAGCCTCTGTCCGTCGCGGTGCACGCGATCGCGAACATCGGCCAGCTCCGCACGAACCAGTCCGTCGTCGTGTTCGGCGCGGGGCCCGTCGGGCTGCTCTGCATGGCCGTCGCGCGCGCGCTCGGCGCCTCGCGCGTCGTCGCCGTCGACATCGTGCCCTCCCGACTCGAGTTCGCGGCGAGGTACGCGGCGACGGAGACGTACACGCCGCCGAAGCTGCAGGAGGGCGAGACGCGGCTCGCGTACTCGGAGCGCAACGCGCGCGCGATGATGCAGCAGCTCGGGATCGAGGAGCGCGGCCCCGCCGGCGTCGACCTCGTCGTGGACGCGAGCGGCGCCGAGGTCTCCATCCAGACCGGCATCCACATCGCCAAGCACGGCGGCTCGTTCGTCCAGGTCCGTCCCTGGCGCTGCCTGCCGTCTCCGTGCGTAAGCTAACACCCCCACCCTCCAGCTCGGTATGGGCCAGTCCGAGATCACGATCCCCGTCACGACGCTCCTCGTGAAGGAGATCAACTTCAAGGGCTCCTTCCGCTATGGCGTACGTGTCCCTCCCGATCGCCCTCCGGTCCACTGCACACGCTGACCCGCGCCCTCCTGCGCACAGCCCGGCGACTACCAGCTCGCGATCGCGCTCGTCTCGCAGGGCAAGATCGACCTGAAGCCGCTCGTCACGCACCGGTACAGTTTCCAGCAGGCGCTCGAGGCGTTCCAGGCGACGCGCGCCGGCAAGAGCGAGGACGGCAAGCCCGTCATCAAGGCCGTCATCTCCGGCCCCGACGTCAAGCCCGAGGACCTCCTCTGAGCCCCCCTCGGTCTTCCTTCCTTTTGTCTCCGTGTGGGTTGAGGACGAGGGCGGGGCCGGCCTCGGCGGTCGGACTATCTATACGGAAGCAATATCAGTGAATGTACTATACTTTCGGGGTCTGGGGCGCTGTCGTCTGTGGTAAAGACAGCGGTTGTATCAAAATGCACACTGTGTCGACTACAACTCAATGCGCGACGGATTGCGTCTGTAGCCCGTCATTCGAGAAGACACGACGACGAGGCAGCCCTTCCGGGGGTGGGCCGTGGAGCATGCGGCATCGTGCCGGCCTTGCGCACGTCCAGGAGGTACCAGGCGCACGACGAACATGCATACACGTGGAATGTGCCTCAACTACATACGCACTAACTCGGCTCGCGCGCGGCGTCCAACTTTGAGGACGGCATGCGGCTCTGATGTCGACGCGCCGGTGGAGCGATAACGGGATGGTTTAGACGATGGTGGATGTGAATATACGTGTGTGTAGTAAACTATGGTTTAGTAACTTCTAGCTAGCTAGCCCCCGCTTGCCACCCCTGCCGACTCGCTTCTCGCCGCCCGGCCATGCACGGACGCTCGCGAATTCCCCCGCCAGACACCCAGAAAACACGAACGATGAGAGGGGGTGAAAACAAAAGGAGAAGGCGATGGAAGAGGCCGCTGCGAGAGGTTGCCGCGGTGCTTCGAATCAATCATGGGGTGTGTGTGTGTGTGTATGTGTATGTCAAACAATCAACAACCAAAAGTCTCTCGCGAGGAAACGGAACGAAGCGGTCGGTCTGCACCAGCGCAGGCTGTACTGTACGGATGGACGATGTCGTTGTGAGGGGTCGGGTCGCCGAGGGTGGGGTAGGCACGGTCCGGGCTGCATAGGACAAACGCGGCGAGGTGGCCGCGGCGAAGAGCTGGCCGCGGCAGTGTGCGACCGACCGGTGGCGGTGTACAGTAGCATGGGCTGGTGAGCAGCAGCCACGGCCGCCGTGCCCGCCGCGGGCGAGCGAGCGAAAGCGAAAAGCACAATCGAGGGAGGAAGGGGTATAGCCCGGCCCGTGCGCCTCCCGGGCCGCACAAGGTGTGGTCGTATCGAGTAGCGATCAAGCATCGTCCCCGGTCCCCCGCGTCTGAATCCGCCCCTGAACCTGAGCTTGTAGCTGGAAGCGGACGCGGGAGGTCGACGGCTGCCGAACGCGAGTCCGGCCGGCCGTGCCCACCACGCCAACTCTATCTCCTCATCTCTTCTCTCTATCGGACAACCAGTTCCACCCGGTCTGCGCGGACGAGCGACGCCGCAGGGCGCACCCGGTCCACGGACCACCACCACCACCACCCACGCACACGCACACAGCCCCGCACACGCACGCGCACGATCCGGTCCGCCGCAGCACCTAGCGCACTACGCAGCCCGGGGCGCGGGCGCGCGCAGATCAGCATGCCGTGGATGACGACGTCTCGGAGGAGGAGCTGCCCGCGCGGCCGTGCGCGGCGCTCTCGACGGGCAGCAGCCCCGCGCGCTCCAGGTCAGCCGCGTACCGCTGCTTTTCCGGGGGGTACGCATTCGAGGAGCGCGTGTCCGCGCGGACGCGCGAGTACGACGAGCTGCGCGCATGCGGCGAGAACGGCACGGCTGGCACGTCTTCTGCTTGCTCGGGCGTGAGGAACGCGGGGAGGAAGAAGAGCACTCCACGCGAGCGCAGGCGGCGCCGCCGGGAGCGAGATGGTGTCGAGGGCGGGTCAACTTCCGGACCAAAGACGGAGGCCATTACGTGATTCCCTGCTCGCCTGACACGGTCGAGGACCGAGCCATTAGCACCGGATTGCGTGGGCACGCCGCTGTCGATACCAACCGAGAGGTCCGAAGGCGTGGGCGACGTTGAGCGAGAGTCGTACAGCGGAAGCAGCTGCACGTCCTCTTCGTCCGACGCAGCCTCGCTCGGGAGCGCGATGGGGGAGGGCGGGGTCGTCGTGATACCTGAGGCGGGAAGGGCGAACCACCCGAGGTCGAGGTACCAGCGGCCGTTCTTCTGCGTCCAGCGCGGCATGAGGACGTCGTAGTTGCCAATGCGCGGCAAACCGTAACTGCGCTTCTTGGGGCTGGGCGCGAACGCGAGGCGGATGAGACCACCAATGAGGACAACGAGCCCAATCCACATGAGGCCCTTGCCCCACTTGCCCAGAAAACCGATGAATGCAGCGTCGTCGGCGTGCCAGCTGCTGCCATAATAGTGGGAGAAGAACGAATGCGGCGCCTCTCCCGGCTTCGCGTTTTTGCCATATAGGGACTTGGGCAGAACGCGGAGCTCGCCGCCGGGATGTTCAGGGGTCGGGGGATGGCTGGACGTGTACGCGCCGTACTGGGCGGAGAGGAACATGGGCCCGGTGGAGAACATGACGGTGGGGTAGTTGAGGACCCAGTTGTAGTCGAAGCTGATGAGGCTGTGGATGGTCTGCCCCATGAACGGATGGCCCTTCTCGGCGAACATGAGGTCGTTCGAAACGCCGACGGGGATGGTCTTTGGCAGGATGATGGGGTGCACCAAGAGCGGGTCAAGCGGACGGAGGCAGCCGATGTCAAGGTCGATGTAGATGCCGCCATAGTGGTAGAGGACGAAGTAGCGGATGGCGTCGGCGCGCTGGATGGGGTACTTGTAGTTGTCGAAGGCGTCGAGGAACCAGCTGTAGTGCTCCGCGATGAACTCGCGTGCACTGGCGTCCGTCCAGAGCTTGTACTCGCTGGGAGACGCGTTGGTGTGAAGACCGGGTGGCAAGAAAAGAGAGGATACGCACTAGTCAGGCATCATGTCGCGGCAGCCCTGCGAGACGTTTTCCCACTTGGCGGGGAGGGTCTCTGACTTCCATGTCTGGTGGATGATACGGGGGATGCGCTCCGGGGGTGCGGGGAGGGAGTGGTTGAGGACGCGGTTGACCTCAGGCTCTGTTATGTAGGCGGAATAATCGATGGAGAGGTAGTAGGATATGGAGGAGAGGACGACGACTGTGCCGACGAGGACCGTGGCGAGGAGACAGAGGAGGGTGTAGACGGTCCGTCGTCGGAACATGGGGGGTGCGGCGGGGGGTGGGGGGTAGGGAGAGAAAGGAGAGGACGGGTGGACGGAGGGAGGAAGGAGGGACGGGGGCTAAGCGAGTGAAGCGAAGGCGGAGGAGTCTGAGATGCAGATGGTGGGACAAGTGGACCGGACCAGGACCTGCCACTGCCAGGCACAGCGATGTCTGCAATCGCCCCCGCCCCGGGAGGCGCAGCTGGCGGCGGCTGGAACTCATGAGCTCATTCCACCAGCCACCAGCCGCCCCCAGCCGCCTCCTCCAGCTCTGCACCGTGCACGCTCGACAGCCACAGCTGCTGTATTCCTCAAATCCTCACCCGCCCGACGCTCGAACAAAAGCCCACCGCCCAAGGACGACAGCCGGCGGGCGGACGAATTTCAGGTGCGACAGCCGACCGTCGCTTGGCGCTTATCCCCATCCGGCGCCTACACCCCTCGGCAGTTCTGTTTGATCTCCCCGCGCGCTCCCCAAATCCGGCCATCCCTCGTTTTCGACCACGACTCAGCACGCTCACCATCCCCGGTCCGGGTATGCTCTGATTACACGGTTACAATTAGCATCTACACTGCGTGCACACCAAGTAGGTACACAAACTCCTCCTCCTCCTCTGTCCTCCACACTCACAGTGGACGCAGCTTCGCCTCCCATACCTCCTTCACGTGCGGTCGTACCGCCTCCACCGAGCTCAACAACGCTCCATCCTCGAACGTCGTCCCCACCTCATTCAGCGCGTCCAGCACCAGGTCCCACATGCGCGGTGCCCAGTCCTGACCTTTGCGCCATCCTCTCTCGCCCCGTCTGAGCAGGAAACTTCCCATGAAGTCAGGCCTGTTGAACGGCTTCTTCGCCGCCAGATACGAAAGGCACAGGTCTGCCGTCCACTCCGGCATCGGCCTCCGTCTATATTCGGGCGCGTGCTTCGAGACCGCGACCGCGATGCTGTCCCCGCTCTCGAGATGGACGCGGTAGCAGAGGTCCTTGAGCACAAGCGTGAAGTGCTCCGCCATCTGCGCGTGCAGCGAGTCCCGCGCGTGCGCAGGCAGGTACTCCTCCGGCAGCGCTGCCTCGCCGTCGTCGATGTCCATCATCTCCTCGTCCAGGATCGGCCGCGCCGGCAAGTTCGCGGGGGCTTCCGTCTGCGCGAGCCGCTGGCGCGTCTTCGAGGGGCGGTAGCGCGGGAACGCCTCGCGTTCATGGAAGTACGCGACGTCGACACCCGGCACGGGCAGCGCCTGCGCGAGCGCGCGGCTCGACCAGCTGCGCTGCGGGGGTACGCACGTCTCGAGACCTGTGCCACAGAGTTCGTTAGCACCGGACGAGGCCCAAAGCCTATCGCCCGGCAGCTCCCTGTGGGAGCACGGCGGCGACTGCGGACGGACCTTCTCTCTGGCACTCGAGGACGAGGATCTTGTCCATGGTGACCATGAGCGCGCCAAAGCCTCTATTCTTGTCCGCAAAGTACAGGCAGCAATCGCGGATGGCGAGGTCGTTCTTCCGGACGTCGTCCGTCTCGGACAGGTGCGCAGACGGGCTCTGCGTCTCCTTCGACGCCTGCAGCTTCACCATCGTCCGCTCCTTGACCTTCTTCAGGAGCCATGTCGTCGCCTGGCGCGCGAACCACTGCAGGCCGGGGCGGTTCTTCAGTCTGTGGGATGGTGCAACCGCGATCTGTCACCATCTAATCCGCCATGGAATCCGATGCACTCGCATCACGTACCCGTCCAACTCTCCGAGGACGACGCTAGGGATGATGATCCTGATCGGGTAGGGTGTCTTTTCGACATCCGCGCAGAACTGCTCGAGTATGCCACAGTAGTCGATAAGGACGTTCGTGTCGATGACGACGTGTAGATACGGCTTCTCTGTGGGAAATGCGTCCTGTGCTGCGGTTGATACACACCGCAGGCCAAGTCCAGATACGATATGGCGTACCTGCATCTCCACATCGTTTGCGGCATGGTATAGTTGCTCGACCGTACTGTCGTACGGTGGCGTAGTCGTAACAACAGACATTGTATAAGGATCTGTATGAATACGTATGATCAGCATACAGTTACGAATGTGAATTGTGCAGGCAGACAGCGCGTACATGTTGTTTCAGTTGAGATTGCTCGCAAGTGTGGTATAGAAAACACACAGACAAACCGCTGCAAAACGTCAGTGCGCACGATCGCAATCTACTCACCTGGTTCTGGCACTCTTGCTTGTAGCTTGAAGAGCGACAACGGAAGAGAATAAGAGAGGCGAGGACGCGGAGCTACACAGTGGACAAAGGCAGGCGGAGAGGGGAAGATGACGGTCGGGAGGAAGCGACGACGCGACAAGACGCGACTGAGGCGGCGAGGACGCGCGCGCGATCGAGCCTCACTACTCTTCACACATACCTTACTTCTGTGCCACACACATAAGCAAACTGCGAACTCGACGGATTGCATGTGGTGATCATTCTTGCGTGTCGTACAGTACAATGCGCTGAGTATAATGAAAACATAAAGAGCCAATCTAACCCGCGGCTGTCCATGACGCCGATCTCCAGTCCGAGCGAGGACGAACGTAACGGTGAGAATCATGTCGCCAGCCTCTTCGCATGCGGCCCGTCCGCTTCTTGCCGCAGCGCGTGTGACGCCTCCTCGGCCTTGCGCTTCAACCCTGCGACCTTAGACGGCGAGGGCGAATCGGACTTGCGCGAGTCTCCATTCAGGGGAACAAGGACTTTCGGCGGAGTGCGCGCCTCCGGCGTCCGCGAGCGACTGCGGCTCGAGGTCTCATTCCGTAGCCGGACCACCAAACTCGACTTCGACGCAACCGCCTCCGCATGGCACGTAGCGTGGTATATCTGCAAGATGGCGAGTATCAGCGACTATGTGCACAAAAGAACGAGGACGTCGACTTACCCTATCATCCTTCTTCACTGCGTTTCGCCAGACCCATTCCTCGTCGTCTTCGAGGAACTCGCTCTTCAACAGCTCCTTACAGATCGGACAGGAGATAGGCTTCGCCTCATCGCCAGGTGGAACCACGACATACATCGCGCGTAGCTCGGCCTCGCGCTTAGCGGCTTCTTCCGCTGCAGCGGCCTTAGAACTAATAGTCCGACCGTCCGCACGACCCTTGCCCTTAATGTCAACAGTGTCGCCATGGAGCCAATCCTGCAACCATCATTAGCTGCTTACCCATTAGAGAACGTTGGAGCAAAGTCACATACCTCTAGGCTTGCAAACCAACTCCGACTGTGTCCACGACCAACCGCCTGACTTGCCTTACGGTTCTGCCTGAAGTGCATGTCAAGGTGGTCTTCGAACAGTTTCTTGCCACTGGCACTATCGGGAAAACGAACGCCACATTGCTTGCATTGTGTGGGGAGATTGTTGTACAGAAGACTGACGATAGGGGGTCGTTGCCTAGCGAGAATGTGAATATACTGGCGTGTAACGTATGATAGAACAACATACCTTGTGATGTCAGCACTGGTCAGCTTGACCTTATAAGCCAGGACCGTCTGTTGATACGCTCGCCCGGCTTCGCGTTCGGCATCCACAGGCGACGTTGGCACCTCGGCCTTGGCGGTTGCACCCGCACCTGTTGAGGTCCCGGTAGCAGGAACCATACCAGCCTTGACCAGCGCGTTGAATAGGTTCGTGATGTCGCCAACAGGAGGTGCGTTTGAGCCTGAGGCCGCAGCGGACTGCTGAGGCTGCGGAGCGGCCAAAAATCGTGACAGATCTATGGGTTCAGCTTTCATTGGTCCGTGATGGGAGGCATAGGGTGGCTGCTGTAGGTACGCAGACTGGGGAGGGGAAGAGACGGCGGGCATTGGAGGGGGAGGAGAATACGAGGGGGCGGGGGCGTAAACGGGGGGAGGAGGCATCGAGACGGGAGGAGGCGCAGCTGGTGCAGATGAGGTCGCAAGCGTACGTAGCTGCGTGAGAATCTGTTTGAGTTCGGCTTGGGATACGCCCTGCTGAACGACGGTACGGAGCTGGAGGTATGGTTAGCATGACGAGTACAATGACGGTACTGGGAAGCATACCTGGTGGAGGACGTTCACATGCTTCTGCGCGGTTTTGTCGTAAGGATTCGCATTCAGCTGTCGTTCCTGCTGCGCGAGAACGAACTCCAACTCGCTGAGGACTTGCACTTGAGATATTGAGCTAGAACTTGTGTTGCGGCTTGCAGACTGCTTGCAACGTCTATCAGGCCTATGATCGCGACGTTGGCGAGTGGCACGTACAGCGTTATGGGCGGCACCTGTACCCCATATGTGTGTTTCGATAGCAATCTGGGGGACGACACCGAAGAGCTCCCTGCCATTGGGAGCACCATTCCTCCACGTCAACAGCATCTCCTCCATCTTGCTGCGAGTGGTGAGGTCAACGACTTCATAGGTCTCGATGAAGAGGTTGGCGACAACGGGACCGAAGTGGCGAGCGTATGGGTCGTATACGTTCTTCGAGATCGCATCGAGGAGGTAGAACGCGGGCAGCTTCATCCAGGCAGGGACCTAAAAGGACGAAGGCCAGAAATGGAAGGATGAGTCAGCAATCCGCGGATCAACACAACGAAAGGACCGGGGGCAGAGAGGCGAACAAAAGGGCATGTACGTAACGCAGCAGCGCAGTTGGCGAGCAGAGTCTGCGTGTCGGCCGTGACGACGCAGAGGCCAAGGGTCCAGGGGACCTGCATGCCCGAGGCGGTGTCTTTGCTCAAGCTGCGACCACTAACTACAATACATTGGCGACAGATGTAACTACGAAGCTCGACCGTCCAGCCCAAGCAAGGATAGCCTCCGTGGGAATGGGGGTTGAGTGTGAACACGAGAGGGAAAGGACTCACCCGCCTGATATGTTGTTCGATACACTGTACGACAACGTCGGCGAAACGGGTGTACTCCTGCGCAAGCATCGAGAGACTCTGGATGATGGGTCTGGAGTTAACAGTCAGATTAGAAAGTCGTGTCGCATAGTCACGTCGAAAGGTGTTCGGGTCGAAATGTTGGAAGACCGGCTGGGGAGCGGGGGGAGGAGGGTAGTAGGCATTCGGAGGCGGCGCTGGGGCGCCGTAACCCTGTGGCGGGTATGCCACCTGGCTGTATGCTGTACTCTGTGGATAGAGCGACATGGCAAGACCTCTTAAGCAAAGACTTGTAGGGGTGCGGCGCGATCTTCGACCGATGGAACTGCTCGAAGAACCTCAAAAGAGCTGGTATACTCTATTGTCGCGTTCTTCTCAGTCTCTTACAGCTCGCCGCAAATACGGAGGGACGGAATGCACGGGGTGCTCAAGGGAGATGGTGGTCGATGATGAAGTCGTGGATGCGGTGCGCAGAATCCCCGAGGCAACAAGAGGGCAACTTCAAGCTCCGATTCAACCTGCCTCTTTTGTCAGCCGTGACACGTTGCTGTGGCGAAACTTCAACGCACCAGGCTCTTGCCCAGTCCTTGATTTCCCGGATCTGCGGCGTTGCCCTCAGTCGAGTCCCGTCCGTCCAAGAAATCCACACCACCCTCCTCAAGACCCATCCCTACTACGCTTCAAGGTCAGTACACTCGCCAAAATGCTACGTATCACCTCTGGGATGCTTCACGGACTGCTCGATTTGTTCTAATTCCGAGAAACTGCGGAGAAACACGATGGATTCCTCTGGTGCTGCTTGGATGTACCCCGACCGGACGCTTACCACTGGTGTGATCAATGCAGATGCGGGACGTCCTCAAGACCGAAGAGCTCGACATTCCTGAGGGGGTTGAAGTTAGCGTCAGGTCGCGCATCATCACGGTCAAGGGCTCCCGCGGTACTCTGACGAAGAATGTCCGTCACATCGACATGGACATTCGGCTGCAGAAGGGGAAGAACAACAAGGTCGCGCTCGCGGTTTGGCAGGGTGGCCGCAAGCATGTTGCTTGCCTACGGACGATTAAGTCCCTAATTGTCAACATGATCACTGGCGTCACCAAGGTACGTGCTTCCATGGCGAGCAGCGATTCCGGTATGAACGTAAATATCCAGGGCTTCCAATACAAGATGCGTGCGGTATACGCCCATTTCCCCATCAACGCCATCATCCAGGAAAACGGTCAAGCACTGGAGATCCGTAACTTTTTGGGCGAGAAGGTACGCGGTTCACATCTCTGTTTGGCCTGCCACTTATATTGTTCCAGATTGTACGACACGTGAAGATGCTGGATGGCGTCACCATCTCCGAGTCAAAAAACCAGAAGGACGAGCTCATCCTCGAGGGCACTGACATCCAGAATGTGTCGCAATCTGGTAAGTTGTACTGCTTCTTCTGGACACGAATTTTTTGTCTGATCCTTCGACAGCTGCGTCTATCCAGGGTATCTGCCGCGTACGGAACAAGGACATCCGTAAGTTCCTGGACGGCATCTACGTGTCGGAGAAGGGCACGATCGATCAGGAGTGAGGGGTGTCGATGCTGTAGGATGTTCATGTGGTATTCTTTCCCTCGGCTCAAAACTTGCATGTTATCGTCCTCCTATGACTACAATATGACGCACATGCCGCCAGCCTTGTACTGCTACTGCTAAAGCAACACGTTGGCGTCATTAAGGGCACGCGTAAAGCAAGGTGAGTCGTGCAGTCCTGACAGGTCTCCGCCCCCCTTCGAGTTCAGAATATGAAAGGGATCATCGTGCCGACTGTGCGTTTATACTTCCGATAGTCGTCGCCAAAGAAACGCACCAAAGTTGTTTCTTCGGCTACATATACAATGTCAAAAGAATTAGCCGAGAAACACGAAGAATACCGAAGCACTGACTCCGAATGCGATGGTTGAAGAACCGCCATAATACCGCTGCGAAGAAAGCGAGACTGACGGGGTTCTGTAGCACCAGTTGTGTGCCCAGCGCCCAGTAAAAGAACCCAGCATATGAGGGGTGACGGAACCATCTAGTAGTGCCTTGAGCGTATGCATGTATGATATCGGCAAGAGAGGCGTACTTGTAGATTCCATCAGTGACCAAGACGTGTCCCTCCACTTTCCGGTAGGCAAGGACGTGTGAGAAGTTGGTGCCCGCATGAATCATGGCCGTAGATCTCAATGTTTGGCCCGCGATGGTCGCAATCATACCTGCGGGCGCACTGCATTGAGCCAGAACAATAAAACGTGGCGCAATAGGACGTACCGAATAATGAGACGAAAGGATATTGCTTCCACCCTGGCCTCAGGTACAGCGTCACAAGGTATTCGAGCAACGCAATGGAGTGTGCGATGTGGTACAGAGACCCGTTAGTTAAGAGAAACGCTGAACAATTGTCAGGCAGACGCTTCACACATGTGTTCCTCAATACTCACAATCCACAGTGCAACGTTCCCGATTCCAACCTGCGGTCACCGCGAATTCACCCCAGTGGAACGCAGCCCACGCTGCCAGATAAAATCCAAGTTGATACGTTGACCACCAGTACTTCCCATAACCATTTGTAATGAAGAGAAGCAGCCCGGAGGCGAAGACGGACCCAAGGAGGAATGAGATGAGTGACACGGAGAGGGGCGTATTCGGAATGACCCCGCGTGGATCGTACGCGGCGTCCCGGGGCACCGTATTGAGAGGATTTGATGTCGCCGCAGCACGCTGGCGTAGGCGTTGCTCGAATCCGTCTACCTCGGTTTCTGCGGCCGACGACATAGTGAGAAGGAAGAAGCTGGTGCTGGTGAGGATCCTGCCACTGCGCTCATGGTCGTAAACAATTGGATCGTGCAGGGCGGGCGGAGCGCCCGTGCAACCTTTGTCTTTGACCTCTTCTCTCATTCGTCTGCGAGCTCAAGGAGGCACTCTTTTGGTTACATACACCGTCTTGTCTGAGTCTCTGTATACAAGTTCGGACGACGGGGCACAGCAAGTAGTCTCAGCCGCCGTCCATCTGGTTTCCGTTGGTCACCGGCTATGGCCGCACGTCTGGTCGCTGCTTTCCGGTGCTGTGACCTGCAGACACGGCTGCCTTGGAATGGATGCGTCAGACAACTGGCTACTCAAGCAGCACATGACCCCTCAAAGCTGCGCAATATGGCTCTTGTAGCTCACATAGGTAAGCATGTTTGTTGACAGTTCGCAACTCTTATCTGATAGCAGGCATAAGACTCGGGAAAGACCACACTCACGGAGTCTATATTGCTACAATCCCATTACCTGTCCTCGGCGGGATCGGTCGACACCGGCAGCACCACAACGGACTTTCTCCCGGCGGAAAGGGAACGTGGCATCACCATCCAGTCTGCGAGCATCCCGGTCCGGTGGAAAGATTGGACGTTCAACCTCATTGACACTCCCGGCCACGCCGACTTCGGGATGGAGGTCGAAAGTGCGAGTCGCGTAGTAGACGGCGCCGTCGTCCTCATCGATGCCGTAGAAGGCGTCGAAGCCCAGACCAAAGGGGTATGGCGGCAACTTGACAGGTGAGCACGGGTGTTCAGGTGAGAGAAGCCAAAGACGCTAGTCGGCCGTCGCTCAGCAATCAACACTTGACAGGTACGATGTGAAATCGAGGATACTGTTCTTGAACAAGCTCGACCGCGCCGGTGCATCCTTCCGGACATCTATGCTGTCCGTGCTCGCAAACCGTATGCATCCCCGGCCAATGGCGCTCACTCTGCCTATTGCGTCCTTCGATCCGGAAGACTACGCCAGAGCCGAGCCAGGTATTCAAGGTCTGGTAGACTTGGTCAAGTGGGAAATTTGGAAGTATAGCCAAGATGGCAAACCGTCTGTACTTGCCCTTCCCCGGAACAAGGACGAACTTGGGCGCACTGAGCTGTTCCCTCCATCACACCCCATCATCCCTCACTTACTCCCTGCGAGGACGGCTCTGCTGGATAATCTGGCTCAGGTCTCTGAAGGTCTATTCGATGTGCTCCTCAGCTTGTCGGATGATCCGTCGTCCTACCTTTCTGTCCAGTCCTCGGATATATTGCCACACCTACGCGCCGCGACTCTCCGGAACGATGTCTTGCCTGTCATCTGTGGTTCCGCATTCAAGCACATCGGGACGGAGCTTCTGATGAACTATGTGGGAGAACTACTCCCGAGTCCTAGCGATGTCGAGTCGAACTCCAAGGCACTTGCACATAATGCGCCTCTTCGTATGCTCGCATGGAAGGTTGGCTGGGACAAGCGCAAGGGATGGATGACATTTGTTCGTGTCTACTCAGGTTGGTCTGCGTTCAGTGCCCAGAAGTATTACTGCATACTGACTCTGCGTACAGGAACGCTGAAGAGCCAGAGTACGGTCCTCAACGCGTCGCGGAACCAGAAAGAGCGAATCTCGAAGTTGCTCCTACTATATGCCGCCGAGGCTCAAGAAATCGACTCCCTTCCCTTCGGATCCGTGGGCGCTGTCCTTGGTCTGAAATATACTCGCACTGGCGACACGCTTGTCTCCGTTTCTGGGGGTTCGAACGCATCATCACTGCGAGACATAATCCCACCGCCGCCGCTGATGTCCGTCTCCGTCATCCCTCACTCTCATGCCGACCTCCAGCCAGTGGAAGAAGCGCTCACGGCTCTCGCACGCACTGATCCGTCTGTGCGCATCGAAACCAACGAGGGACAACTCCTCGTGCATGGCCTCGGCGCACTCCATCTGGAGATCGTCGAGTCGCGCCTCAGAGAGGAGTGGAAGGTCAATTTCGAGTTCGGTAGGAGGCGGGTCAGCTTCAGAGAGTGCCTTGGATCTAGCGACGTTTCCGGCGTCAGCAACAGCTGGCGGACGGAGATTGGTGGGCAGCCCGTCGAGATCAAACTCAACCTCTCGGTCAGCGCGCTCGAGGATGGCGAACAGGGCGACCCCCTGTGGGATGGCAACGTTGTTTTGAATGCCGACGGCAAACCGATCCCTCCCGGGGAGATGCACGCGAACGCCAACGACCCACTCGCACACGTCGCTAAGGGCATCTCCAGTGCGCTGTCAAGCTCTCCGAACACGACGCTGGCCCTCTCCCGATTGTGCATACAGTTGAAGAAAATCGACTACCCAAAGGAGGTCCATCCGTCCGTACTCGCGGGCGCCAGCGCGGCCATCCTCCGCAACATCGTCAAGGCCGCCGGCCAAGGGGACCTGATGGAGCCGTACATCCGGCTGAAGATCTCCGTCGACGAGGGCTCCGTCGGGCGCGTTGTGGAGGATCTTGGGGAGCACGCGGGCGAGGTGCTCGACCTGAACGCGGCAGAAGAGGACCCGGAGCCGTTCGTCGACGAGGGGACGTACATCCCTCCCTCGTGGCTCTCGCCCTCGACCGGCAAGGCGGCGAAAGGCACGTCGTCGCGGATGCGGAGAACGATCCTGGCTGTAGCGCCGCTCAGTCAGATGCTGGACTACTCCACGCGCCTGCGCGCGCTATCGGGCGGGCACGGCCTGTTCCAGATGGAAAATGACGGATTCAGGCAGGTCTCGCCGCAGCGCGCGATGGACATCCTCCGGGAACTCGGCCGGTTATAGGTGCATCTAGGCAAACCTTTGGATACGGTCTCATACATACAATGGTAGTCGCATATTCTCGGTACAAAAATCATAGCTCCCTCATCTCGTCTGCATCTCCGAAGAATACTGCGCCGTCAATGTCGTCGTCGTCCTCTGCGATTCCCGGGGGATGGTCGCCAACGGACCTGAGTAGTTGACTGAACAAGACCATCTCACCTTCGTCTTCATCGTCGCTGTGACCGGCGGTCTCGGAGAATAGAGGCACTTGCGGGAGGGATCGTGCAGGGGCGGGTGCTGGTGTAAGCTCTCGGTCAAAGTCGGGGAGGAAAAGAGGCGTCCGCTCCCTTTGCCCCACGCCACCGCTCGGTATAAAGTCTGGAGGCGCGATGCTTGGGGCTCGAGGAGCGATGAGACCAGTCGGTACGAGCGAAGGTGCGCGGGTGCCCGAACGCAGCGGAGGGTAGGGCTCGACGATGACGCATAGGCAGCGTCCGTGAATGGTAAACCCATGATAGCTCAGCTTCAGTACGGGTTTCGGCTTCGCCTCCTCCTCGTCTTCCACAAGCTCCACGTCCATAGTGAACTCCGGTGCACCCTCGTTGGCGGCCGTCGGCTCGGCCTCCTCGGGTTCAGGGGCGAGGTCGGCCAGCGACGGTTCTGCTTCTTCGTGTTTGAGAGTCACCGGGGCATTTTGACCCAGCTGCTCTACGACCATAGAAAAGTCCTCGTCTTCTGCGTCTCGATGCTGGCCGGGCATGTCTTCATCCATGTTGTCCTCGACGTCCTCGGCATACCCTCCCGACGCGGCTTTGCGGGCCCTCTTGGATCTTCTCATAGCCAAAGGCTCGGCAGACTCGTCATCGTCTGCGTTGGCTTCGTCCTCGCTCGAGATTGATATGGCGTCGTCATCAGCCCGAGCTTTGCCCTTGCCCTTCGGTCGAGGCTTAGGCTTAGGCTTCCGTTTCTTCGATGTCTTTGAGGTCGTTGATTTCTGTGGCTTCGTCGTCGACGAGGAAGGGGCGGCGGCAGCCCGAGGAGCAGGTTGAGGAGTAGCCGTGAACGTCCTGGACTGTTTGCACATCAATACACATGGATCCAAGACTATATTCGAATCGAGAATACTTGCCTTAATGAGGACAGCATGCGGTTCTGTACCGCGCAAAAAGTAGCCAAACTGATATGTGTCTAAAGGGCGCCGGCAAGGTCAGAAACATACATTGAAAAGGAAATGAAAAGACCTTCACCTCCTCTGTGCACATCCAAGGTGCCGCGTTTCGCGTTCGCAGGACCTCCCGGACCCACTTGCGCGTCAACCTCAGCATTCAGCTTAGGCAGGATCCTGAGTAGCAAACGTCTCAGTCAGTATCTCTCTGGCTCCCTGAGAATGCGTGCGCCATACAGAGGCCGTAAATCTGACAGGACATGTTGCAGGACCCGCTCGGACATCCAATCCACATGACGTTCATCTAGGTACAGCTTCATTCAGTGGTTGGAGGGTGCTTTCATTCAGCGGAAATGGACCAACCGACGTACGTAGAGCGGTATGACAGTAGTAGTCGAAATCCTGAGATAATACGCGTTGCGCGTCTGGAAAAGCATGCCGTATACCTTGCCTCAGATGATGGTTTGTGGCAAAGTAGCCATGTAGTCGTGCAGGCTCAGTCTGGCGCTAAACTATGCGTTTGTGAGTGGCTTCGTGCGCTACCTCCATCCGGTACAAATCCGCTAGGTAAAGTGCACAACGTCTCAAGCTTCCAAGTTGCTTCCAAGTTCGATAAGGGATAGGCGGTATTTAAGTTATACAACCACAGGTCTACTCTGTTTAGATATAGCAAAATAAATGTATTAGTATGGTTTTCATTGAGCCTTTGTCGCGGTCACAGTCCGCCTCTTGGTCACCGACTTCATGCGGGTAGATAGAGCAAACATTGCAACAGCGCCAACTGCGTACGTCAGCGATGGGCCGAACGTCCAGTAGGACGCACACGCTGTTGACTGTGTCAGCTGCTGCCTTGGTACACGCATACATAGCACATACCAAGCAGAGGCCCTATAGCACGTCCCAGTTGACCTGAGGACCGGAACTTGCCTAGAGCCTTCCCCTTCGCAAGTTCAGGGTGCTCCTCCACCGTCTTTCCGGTGTCCGGATCGACCGAAATATCATCGCACTGAAGCGATGCATATGCGGTCAGGGAGTTGACCACCGTAGCCGAAGTCATCGCCATGCAGGCAGCGGCGGCCTGTACAAGACGGACGGCGACCGTCGGGTAGTTGGATACAGCGTACGGCACGATCGTGAGGAGAACGAGTCCGGCTGCGCAGCTGCTGATGCCACGCCGGGCCATGTTGCCCTCGCCGACCTTCGCAAGGGCCCGACGAACGTAACCACCCTGCAAGAGAGCACTTATGATCCCAATTGAACCGATGAGAGCGCCGTTCTGCTTGTTGTTCCAGTCGAACACTTCATACTGATAAGCATACACGTAGGGCATATGGCGAGAACGCGGGACACTCACGATCGAATGTCAGGAAAGTTAGAGTGAACTCAACACCAGAGAAAATGCCCAAGAATAGGAAGTGTAGTTGCTGTAGCGTCTTGAGCATCTGGATGCGCTCGGGAACCGTTGCTTGACGAGACGTCTGATGTGTCGAGTCATTTGTCTTGCCGTTGGCAGCACCGTTCGTTGCGGCCTTTTTCTCTTTGATAGGCTGAGCGTGTCTCCCACGAGTCTCCGGAAGAGCAACAACGAGGAATAGAGTCTCAAGGGTGAGCAGCACCACCGTAAGTGCCGCGGGGACAGCGTAGACATTGAATTCGATCCCGGAGGCCGTGATCGAAGCAGGTAGGGGCTGGGAAGCGAAATAGGCTCCTATGGGAGGCCCGATGATGAAGCATATGGCGAAGGCAATGCCGACGTGGGCCAGGGCCTTGGCACGGTTCTCGGGAGTAGTGACATCGGAGAGAATGGCGCTGCAGTAGGTGGTCAGGCGAGCTCACAGAGAAAGATATAGTGAACAAACGCACATAGCCAACTGAACATTGCCTTCACTGAGACCACCAATTACACGCGACAGCATGTATGTTGCAAACCTCGTAGACTTGAGCCAGCTGCGATGATAGTCAGTGACTAATCTCATGTTTTAAAGAGGCAAACATACACCAATGCCGACAGAATGTTGCCAATCATAGTGAACAAGAGGATGCGTTTCCGACCATACTTGTCACTTAAAGCCCCGATCCGAGGAGAGATGAACCTGGGTAGACACGGTTACTGAGATGACCTACGGGCCTCTGGAGTATGCGCTGACCATTGCAGAGCACTACGGCAGGATGTGTGTTAGTCTCGGTTACGAGTATGAACGCCGAGAACTCACGAGAAGACAGAACCCATCAACCCTCCTAATAACACAACATCCCATCGTTGAGGGTTGGAAGTCGGTGTGTACACCAGCGCTCTGGTCGCAGACACTAGAGACAGAGTGCGGGACAAGAACCCACTAGGGTCTGAAGACTCCCGCTGGATTACAATTAGATTTTCAAAGAATCACGCGTTCCAAGGCGTTGTGGCATACCTTGGTATACCATTCAATGATCCGAGGGAATAGCGGCAGAGGGATGGTGAACGCTAGACATTCCGGGTCGGTCACCTCGTCTAGACACACATTACTGCTCGCCACATACCAAATAGGTCCAAAACCAGGGACAGGAAGACGACCCGCTCGACTTTGCCCATTTTGCAGGAGTGATGAAGGAGAGTTGCAGGAGAGGTCGCGGGGCTGGGTCGTGCACACTCTCGGGAGACGTACGGTTTATGAAGCTGCGACGATCGGAAGGCGAAGCTCAGCGTCCGTCTGAACAAGCCGCTGGTGCCCGCCTGCAGCCTGAGAAGAAACTAATAGAGTATGTGTTTAGGAACCGGGAGAAAGGTGGGATGGTGGATGAGAACATGATGGGCAAGAGCTTGCTGGCGTGCGAGAGCGCACAGCTGTGGCTGGAACATCCCCTTCCACGCCGGGCCTCGGTTTCCCGCCTCGCCTGATTGCCCACTTTCGCAGCTCTGGCGGGAGAACTCTCATCACCTTCGCATGTAGTACATATTCACAGGGCGGCCGTTTGTTCATGAACGATCGTGGGGAACCCATGAAATACAACGTAATACAGACTGCCAGGTTTGCCGCAACGTATCTCCACGTCAGTGCCCCTCCACACACGACTCCATTCTATTCCGTGCCTGCGTTTTCCACGACCTCTGCCGTCCTGTATTTTTGGTCTTCAGATGCCTGAGTGAGCGAGGTCTGATAATGGGAACTCGTCTCGGTCTTGGTGACCTCGCGTAGGGCCATGGTGGCATAGGCAGCGGTCCCGAGCTGCAGGTTGATCTGGAGAGCAAGGAACTTGCCATCTTCAACCGTAGCTGGTGGCGGCATTCCGAGCAGCTTGTCCTCGTCCGACTGTGCAAGAGGGACGTCCGGGTCAGTATACCTCATGACCGTCCAAGATAGTTCTTTTGGAAGGTGAAGGATCTTGCGGTATGATCCACCCAGCGTGTAGTCCCTACGGAGCGCTGATATCAGGACTTGCACCTAAAGAGACAGCTCATGGCTCACCTCTGTTTGCGGACCCAGTTGTCCGGGTCGAGCCCATCCTTCCTCAAAAACTCCTTGTAACGCTCACCCAGGGATCCGCCAGGGTAGTCGACGTCTTTACCGGGCAGAGGCATGATCACGTCAAATATCGAGTACTTGTCTAAGTCCTCCTCAGCGAGAACCTTGACTCGTGGCGGTTCCCAAGCTTTTCTCGATCGCTTGTTCGATCTTCCCGCATTGTCGTCCTTGGCTACACACTCAGTTAGTTATGCTCTCACGGAGCCAAGGATGACCACATACCAGCCTCCTCATTGGCGGCTTTGTCCTCCAGCGAGACATCACCCTCAGCAGCCTCGAGGGCAATCTCGGAGACGTCCTCGCTAACACCCTCCGTCTTGCCCAAAGACTCATCAAAGACGAGGTCCCCAACGACGGGCTTGTCTGTGCCGTGCATCCTAATACGCTCGGAGACGATAGCATTCCACACATACGACTGGTATGCATGGATGTACATTAGGCGCAGATTGCGAGGGATCTGATCGTGTGCGAGTTCAGTGGCAGCCTGCTGGATGGCGTGAAGCACGTACTGTTGACAGTGCACCCATGGCATTGCGAGTGTCACCACCCTGTTTCTTGTAGCTTTCCAAGATACACCGCTCAGCAACCACGCGCCGAGGCAGGAGGTCAAGCGCTCTGTCCAGGTCGCCGTCCACCAGCCAGGCGTTTCGTGCGGCAACGACATCTGGGTGCTCGCCCGGCCTGTTACGAAGAATGAGTGAGACAGCTCTGTGCCAGTCTCCCTTGAGCAGAGCCAGCCCTATTGTATGCGTTGGGATGGACGCGGTTCCAAATCGTTGCATGCCTATTTCCGTGCGTTAGCGTTCTGGCGTGATAGAGGGAATAATTCAGCCTACCGTAGTAATTGATGAAACCCTTCGTCTTGATAATGGTCATCGCACGATCGAGAGTCTCTGTCGAGTCGACACGGACATTGCTAACTCGGGATCAGTGGACGAATGAGTAGAAAGAATTCAAGGACGACCAACCGAAGTGTGATGACAAAGGCATTCCCTTTGAGCATGCCCAACTCCAGACTAGCCTTGCGGTAGTTAAAATCGGCCACCCGCACTCCGCGTTCACCCCGCTGCGTCAGGATTTCGTCTATGGTTCTGCGACCGTTCAAGCCGTTGGCCATTTTCCAGATGTCCTCGACGGTCTTGTTTCCACGCCTCAGAGAGACCCGCTGTACAGTGACGCCCCGCTTGTCCTTCGTGCCCGCAACGGATAGGTCCTTCACATTGCAATGGAGGGTCCGAGAGAGGTAGGCGAGGGCGTCTTGCGTGTCTCGGTTCGTCTTTTGCAATGTAAAGTGGATGTACGGGGGATAACCTCCTCTCTCACCGCGGCCTAGTGGTCATATCCCGGTCAGTTCAGGTGTGCTTGGAGGAGATAGACACGACGTACCGCCCTCGGTCCTACCGCCTCTTCCACCGCCACGCCCTCGTGAGGTACCTCCACCGCGCTTGGACCATTTTATGACGATACGCGAGCCTTCCTCCGTGGACGGTGCGTACGTGTCGGTCTCAGTCTCGAGTTTGCCACCGAACAAGTCGCGAATGACTTGATGAAGGCCGGTACGGGTCTCTTTGGAAGCGATCGGCTACATGCGGATGCAAGTCGCGTCAGGCTCTAGTGCAGCATGAAGTTTGGAAGCATATGACGACGGACATCCGATAGGACTTTGCGGTTGTCCACTTTTGCACCAGATCTTCCTCCTCTCCCACCACCACGCCCACCACGTCCACCGCGACCACCCCTGCCTCGGTCGCGTCCGCGCTTGCCCCGTCCTTGAGGTTCAGGTTCAGGCGCTTGCGATGGCTCGGCGGACGTCTCCGTCGATGGTCCAGCTTGGTCACCAGATACTTTGGCTTGCCGTCCGGCCCAGCCACTGTCGCTTTCGAACGGAGGCTCGGGTCCCTCGAGGTACAGCTCCTTCAGTTTGGATATCACACCCTCCGAGAGGAATGTCTTCAATGAGTCAGTGAAGCGTTCCGGCCATGGCTCGTCGTCCTTGGCGGCTTCTTCTGCCGGTTTTTGTACAGCGTCTGCAGCGACCTCCGGGACTGCCTTTGAGGTAGTCGTCTGAGCCTGTTCTCCGGACTTGGCTTCCGATGTCTCTGCTGTAACTGTATCATCTGCGGCAGGCTGTTCGGCAGATAGCGCGGTAGTGGTGTCTCCAGCCACAGCGGCAGATTTCGCGTCGGCGGCCTTCTTCGAAGACTCGGGCATGCCAAGGGACTTCAAGTGGATAACCTGGCTGTCCAAGTCTACCTCAAACACCAAGAAGTCTGTGAATCTTCCTGGGTGTTGGAAAACAAGCGGATAGCATGAGTAATGAGCGTACCTCTGCTTAATGATTCCTTCGATCTTAGGTACATCATGGCCAATGTACTCGGAAATGCCGACGTCTGTCTCCATGATGCGTTGCATAGAGCCATCCTCATCATACACTGGCGGCGGCGCGTTAAGCAGCGCGTGGCTTGGAGGCAGCATGCTTTCCGGCTCTTGGCTCGCGACGGACTGGCCCTGCCCGTTATCCTGTTCTTCGAGGTCCGCGAGGCTCACCACCGCGACCTCCGGCTCCGCAATCATGGTCACGTCCCCGTCTGCATCTAGGGCACCAATTTTGGTACGTTTCGCGTCGGGCTCTTCGACGAGCGCGTCGTCCTGGTCGCGCGGACGAGTTTTAGGTGAAGCAGACATGGGAGGAGACAAATCGCGTCGAGATTAGATCGCGCCTCGCACGCAGATCTGCGCTTTCGACGAGATCTAAGTTCTCATCTAATCTAAGCAGAGGACTTAGAGTTAGGGCGATCGACGCCGAACACGAGCTCTCACCAACTCCCCCGTGCTTCCGCCTCTGAGGCTTGCCGAAATGCCATCAATAGTTCAGCAGACATACTCACAGAGGGCTCAAAACTATCAAAATACGGCTGCGAAGGCTCTTCTGGAGACCATTGAACGAAAACGCAGCAACCTCTGTGTTAGCGTCGATGTGACCAAACAAGCGGACTTCCTCAGAATCATCGACAGCGTTGGTCCATATGTGTGTTTGGTCAAGGTACTGTCACCTAACAGGAATTGGTGTAAGTGGAACTAAAATGCAGCAAGACACATGTAGACATCATCGAGGACTTCGACCCCGCAGTAATAGAGCGTCTGCAGGAACTCAGTGCCAAACATGACTTCCAGATCTTCGAGGACAGGAAGTTTGCCGACATTGGCAAGTATCCCCTCCGGTCCAGTGCACCATCTATATCCTCACCTGGCTTGCGTAGGCAACACGGTGGCTTTGCAGTACTCGAGCGGCGTCCACAGAATCGCGAGCTGGTCGCATATCACGAACGCGCACCCGGTCCCTGGGCCGTCGATCATTTCCGGACTCGCCTCCGTTGGGTTGCCCCTCGGACGGGGTCTCCTCCTCCTCGCGGAGATGAGCACCAAAGGAAGCCTCGCGACCGGATCGTACATGGAGGAGGCCGTACGCATGGCACGCGCAAACCGCGAATTCGTGATCGGCTTCATCGCTCAACGTCGAATGGATGGCGTAGGGCTGCCTCAGGGAGAGTCTGCGCCGGATGAAGACTTCCTGGTTCTGACCCCTGGCGTTGGTCTGGACACCAAGGGTGATGGCATGGGCCAGCAGTACCGCACCCCGAGACAAGTAGTTTTCGAGTCCGGTTGCGACGTGATCATCGTCGGCAGAGGCATATACGGCAAGGACAACGGCGCAAACCCCGAGGCCGTGCGCGAACAAGCGGAGAGGTACCGGGCACAGGGGTGGGAGGCGTACCAGGAGAGGATAGGAGCATCAAACTAGTCGACATGAATAGGGAGGCGTTTGATCATAAGCCAAGGATGTAGAAGTGATACAATTCCATATTGTAAACATATTTTACCGATACAGTCAGGATTTGGGCCGGCTATTAGTTGTGGTTCATCACTCCGCTGTCCCATTCTCTTCTGCCTTCTTGCGCTCTGCCTCTTCTTTCGCCTCCCTCTCCTCTGCTTCGACAACCTCAATGTCCAGCGGGAATGTCAAGATAGCCGCGATTCCCGTGAGCTGATTGAGTTCTGCATAGCCCGTTGCAATCAGGTGACTGAACCACGAGAACGACGTACGTACGTTGTCCAGATTCATGCATGCTAGAGAAAATGAGGACCTCTCCTCCTTTTTGCTTGACGTCTTCGACGATGTCCACAAATCTCTTCCTTTGAGCGGCGTCGCTTGACCTGTACGACGAAACGTTATGAACCATGAGCTGCAGAAACAAGTGGTTGCCATACGAACCTGAATAGCTCATCCGAGATCAAGAGTGTGCCGATAGCTCCCCGATCGGATGCAAGGGCGACATGGTCTGGGCCGTACCAAGCCCGCATCTCGTCTGTCGCAAGCATCTTGAAGAATCTGACACGTACCATTCGATCAACGGGCAAGAAAAGTGGAAGAGCAAAAAAATTGTACTTGTCGAGCATCATGCCTTCTCGAGCGAACTTCGTCTCCTTCATCTGAGCTGCAATCTACAGGGACATGAGCAATTGCGTTGCCATCAGGTCGGCCACACTAACCTCAGGGCTCTTCAAGGCCTCCACCAGGCTATGTACATGAGGACTGTTGACGTGAACCTTGATGAACTTGTTGCGGGCTGCCAATAGCGGTTTGTTCGACGTCCTGCTCGCCTCGGACATGATGTAGTCAAAGACCGCATCTCGTACCCACCCGGGCGACGCAATGACAATCGCACGTAGAGAAGGCGCCGAGTAGGGTACATGTCGTAGGAACGACGCGTACAGACTCTGATAGAACCGTGCCAACCCCTGCGATCGAGTGTCAGCGCCTTGCCCATGAGCGTTGCACGAGAATTATGCTGACCTTCTCATGTGCCGATGATGTCGTGGAGATCTTGCGTGGTATCGGGACCTCTAGTCGTTGGAGGACAACAGTCATGTGTTCCGATAGTAGGCAGAAAGTGGCCGTTCCTGCAAAATGTGTGCGCTGTCAAGACGTGAAGTGAAGATTCCGCCATCGGGGATGTCCTACCCTCTCCACAAACAATAGCAGCGACTTCCGCGCCACGTCCCGGAACGCAGCTTTCCTCGACTCGGCCTAACGCAACGCTATCCCAGCCGCCTGCGTCTTTCTCTATCCGAACGTCCTTGTTGGCCTCGATCTCGAGAGTATGGAAAGCCCCTAGCTTAACATGAGGGTTCTCTTCCGCAACACGCCCGGACACCTCCACGGCAGCACTCGTTGCTGGAGCGGCATTAGGTGTGCCAGCCGCGGCTCCAGCCTCGGCGCCAGGAGCAGTCGATGGAGACCAGTTGATGCGGGTGACGGCAAGTGTGAGGTGCAGGCGGACCCGCTTAGAGTCCACCGAACCGGTGGCAGAGACGTTTTGTACACGGCGGATGCCCGCCGCACGTACGCGATCACCCTGTATATTCCCAGTGGTATTCAGTCACATCGAACACGTTCCAACCGCCTGCCGTACTCACCTCCTGGATCAGATTATACAGATGCCACATGTCCTCATCGTCTTCTGGACGAACCGTGACATGACCCTGTTAACTCGTCAGCAAATGCCCCTTCCCTGTGGATTATAGGACGAACCGACCCGTCCTTTTCTATGCGTTTGCCAATCAACTTCATCGTATGTATACGCTGTGTGAGGGACTTTCTGAGTGCGGTGGCTGAACTTGGGCGCCGATGTCATCACTATGAACGTGGGAAGCTCCTGCCATTACGGCTCGTAAGCACTCAAATCGCGTCCAAACGCGTCGATCGACTCGCCTCGCTTGATTACGACTGCTTTTCCCTGCTGTACCTTCGCAGCCATTGGATCGTTCTCATTCAATATTTCCTTGACAAATCTACAAAATGTCCGACCAACAAGCCAGACTCGCGTCCATACTAGAGCGCCTGAACGAGCCCAGCACCTCGTCCTCGCACCGGTCTGGCGAGGCACTGGACGACGAGGACATCTTCGCCGAGCTCGAAGCAGAAATTGAGAACGACTCGAGCGCAGCTTTCCGTGAGCACGGCATGGACGAGTTGAAGCGAGAGTGAGGTGCCCTCTCTGTCCTTCGGAGCGCACACCGGGTCTGTGCCGTGTGCTGACCTTGGCCTTGTAGGATGGCGACGTTGCAACAGAAGAAGAGCGACGGACACGGTCAGTATAGGGAAGTCACGGATGAGAAGGAGGTAATTAGGCTGAGCGCGTGAGTGTGCTGTGCAGCAGGCTTGGACCAGTGAGCTTTAATTGCACGCACAGAAAGGAGCCACGATGTGTGGTCCATTTCTTCCACCACAATTTCAAGCGGTGTGAGATCATGGACAAGCACCTCGCCGTGAGTATCCACGTTCAATGTCTGGCTATCCGCACTGACCCGTCATCCATTCTGCAGCGCATTGCACCCAAATACTTCAACACGCTCTTCATCCGCGTCTTCGTGGAGAACGTACCTTGGCTTGTTGAACGGCTAGGAGTCAAGGTCCTTCCCTGTGTCATCACTTTCGTCGACGGTGTCTCGAAGGACAGGTTCGTCGGGTTCGAGGAGCTCGGGAACACAGACCAGTTCGACACTGCTACCCTCGAGTGGAAACTGCTGAATAGCGGTAAGGCTACAATTGCCTCATACTTTGTCTTGTCTATCCTCACTGACGGAACAACAGGAGTGATACAGAAAGAAGAGTCATGTGTGCCTAACATTAACTACGGCGCAAAACCGACAGTCCGGAAACAAGTTCGGGGTCGACCACAGGACGACGACTCTGACTTTGACTTGGATGACTGATACCTCGTTCTCATCTGTGCATATAACTGTTTTTGATTGCTTGCAAGCCCCACACATTCTTGACGAGCGTCCATGTGCTGCTCCCATCCTGTGCTGTCCTCCAATAAGACTCCATTTATAAACGTGGACATCTCTAATCATGTCCTCAGAATGCTCCTAATATACAAACACTGTCTCGGTGATACGGCACTTTACTTCGAACCAATGTTCTTATAGCGGTGGATGGCGCGCTGTCTCGCCTCGTTGTGGTCCACCAATGGCAGCGGGTATCCAAGCTTGTCCGCCACACCAGGCGGGGGTTTGTGGAGCTCTGCAGTTGGCGGTCAGTACCGTTTCACAGCACGTGGATGTTGAGACCAAAGCGACTCACCTGGCCCTCTAACCTTTGCCAGTTCGGGAACGAAGAAGCGAATGTACTCTCCTCCAGGGTCGGTCTGAACAAAACCAGCTTCAACATTCTTTTCTCCCAACCCCAGGTCGACCCGACTTACCTTCTGGCTCTGTGTGTAGGGATTGAAGATGCGGAAGTATGGCGCAGGATCAACGCCTGTGCTCGCGCTCCACTGCCAGCCGCCATTGTTCGATGCGAGGTCGCCGTCGATCAGCGTCTCCATGAAGTACTTCCCGCGACCGGTAAGTCCGGTAAGTCCACTTGTCTCTGCACTGATGTTAGGCTGGCGCACGCACCTTCTCCCCGAGTCGCCAGTCGATCATCAGGTCCTTGACAAGGAACATGGCCGCGATCATCCGCGCACGGTTGTGCATCCAGCCCATCGTGCGCGCTTGACGCATGGCGGCGTCGACGATGGGCACGCCCGTCTTGCCGTCCTTCCATGCCTGCAGATGCTCCGGGTTCGTCTCCCAGCGCACATCGGCGTACTTCTCCTGGAACGGCCGTCCCATGGACACGCGCGGGAAGAGCGAGACGATGTGCGTGTAAAAGTCCCGCCAGGCTGTATGCGCCTCTTATGAGTACCGGATGGGGATGCGCGGCGAGGAACGCACCGAGCTCCTGAATCCACCGCCCTACGCCAGTGTCGCGGCTGACGTCGAGCTTCTTCTTGCCAGATGCCTTGAGTGCCTCGCGGACGCACGCGCGCGCCGAGATCACGCCTGTGGCTAGGTACGGGCTGAGGCGGCTCGTAGTGTCCGCGTCCAGCATGTCCCGCGCGTCCTTGTACTTTCCCAACCGGCTCTTCTTTGTCACGTCAACTTCCTTGGCACCGTCAGCCAGTGGGTCGACTGCGCCGAACTGGGTGTTCCGCGCTGCCGTGTACAGGAATCTGTACAACATCTGATGCGCCATGTTTGTCAATAGACTGTCTAAGTATTTCGTCTGTGAGTTCTCCACTAACCTGATGTGCAGCGTGCTCTCCGGCGGGCCAGAAGGTAGAAATCCTCTCACGCTCTTCGAGATCTAGACTGAAACCCTCTACCTCATGTGGGACTTCTACCTTAAATAGTTTCGCAAGTACTGGATGCTTGTGCACGGAGTGGTCGTTCGCCTTGGGCAGCGGGGCCTCATCAAGATGGTGGGCAGCCGCCTTCTCCACTACCGGTGCCCAAGACCGTAGGAAAGGCGAGTACACCTTTTTAAATGTCAGTTCACAGCTTACAATTTGATCAAAGCGTCTATAAAATCCCTCACAGTGTAGCCTCGTCCATCTTTGGTCCTCACGTCACCCGGAGGAACGATGCACTTGTCGTGCACGAAGGTGCACGCAATCCTGCCCTGTTTCTGTGCGATCTGGCATACAGCAAGGTCTCGACGCAACTCATCGACCTCGTACTCCATATTGCCGAATACGTGCGAGGCATTCCACTGGAGCAACAAATCGTGTACGAATCCAGGGAGTTTGGTCCGAGTTTTGTGGGAGACCGTGTAGAGTGGTATGTTCAGTTTGTTGAGATCGGCCTGTTATAGTGGTAAGCACGACATTGGGAACGCCGGGCATGATGGCTTACTCTGATTTGTTCTAAATTGCGCAAAGTGAAGTCGACCCTGCGCGCACTGCGGTCGTGAGCGATGTAGTCCTGTGCGCTGAGCACGAAGAGCGCAACAAGCGGAATGCCGTCCTTCTGCGCCTGCGCAGACGCAAGCGCGAGTGCGCGATTATCCCTGACTGTCAGACGGAGCTTCGTTGAGCACGAACCATACTGCCAATGTCGAAGTGCACCTCGTACTTCTCATGTCCTCCATCCTCATCCAGTACACCACGCATTCGCCTTTGGCTGGTTTCTGGACTCCAACGGCCACAGCGTCCAACAGCTGGAGGAGAGGCGGCGACGCGTCGGCCTTGGCCGCGTTCTCCGCCGTCGCGATCTTGTTTGGCAAGAACTTGGCATCGTCCCTGGACTTCTTCATGGCTGGAGAGTCAAGGGTGGGAGAGATGCTGCGCTGTCTCTTGGTCATAGTGTGAGCGCGAGCTCTTTCGGTGAAGGAAGCAAGTCGGGGGAGAATACGGGGAGCGAGAGCGCGCATGCAGTCAGCCGTGGGTGGCCGGATGAATATATATATGTACGGAGGCTAGGTTCAGGTACGAGAGCACGTTCCATGCAGCGGCGGACAGTCCCAACATGTTCGTCCATGCACTCACAGGCGCGATCCCGCCCCCAGCATCGACGGTCATGTGACCGCGTCGCGACCCCGGAGCTGCGCTGTGGCTGACATTCCTCGCCCTCTTTTCCCGGCTGCAATGGTGATTGTTGTCGTTACAGCAACAATCACTGCTCCACTAATTCATGAAGTCATCACTATATGTCCGATCTCGTCATCTCATCATCTCGTGAAAGAAAATCGCAGCGATCGCGCCCAATGATGTTCCGAACACATTCACTCTTGCGCGACTGAGTGAGCCGGAATGAGTATCAGACACCGTACTGGCTCCCGTCGTTGAAACGTTGGGGTCGTTGGACTCACCACCACTCTTTGCGGCGGACGGCAAGGTCAACTGATGAGCAGCCTCAGCATCGGGACACTCCCACAAAGTCATCGCGTTAGAGCTCACCAAGGCGAGATGGCCTCCCACTACCGGGCGTGCGCGGAAGCCCTCCACCGAGCCGTCTGTCGTCTCATACCAGTCCCCGAACGGCTGAGAGCTCTTCCCGTCCGCGGCGTACTTGCGTACTGAACTGATGAGCAAGTCGCGGACAGCCGTTGAGGTCACCAGACCCGCAGTCCAGATCTCCCAATCTGTGGGCGAGCTCAACGGGGACATCAGAGTTATGTTTCTGCAGACTTACCCGACTTGGTGTATGTGTGGCTGTGAGTGCCGTTAGTGGGTGCATGGTACGCATGATGGTCTCTGTGGGACTTACCGAGTATCGAGCGGAACACCAAACTCGTCTACGAGGGGTCAGCTATATGTCATACAGTGCGCACGGTCTGCTCACTGGCGTGGCTGCTATACCACTGGGTTTCTGCGGCAACGTCAATCGTTTGTCCCCTACGACATGGTTCATTACTCACGCAGATCGAACACAGAATTTGGGAAAGCTTTGGTTCCCAGTAGCTTGTCGGCGAACAGGTTGTACGACAAACCCCAGCTGGAGCTGTTCCCATACTGTGTCCCGTGGATGAGAGCTTGAGACAAACGAAAAGCAACGAACACGTACTGAGAGCGTCAAGTGCGAACCGTCCGACGCCGTCGCGAACCCCTGCCATTGTTGGACATATGACGCAACGATCGACTATCCCGCAGCCTAAGTGAGCGAATCTCACCGACTTCAGTAACGCGCCACTCACACTGTAGTTCGAGCTGCGTTCGTCGTCACCTACGAGGGACGCGATCTCAGCCATAGCCTTGATGCCGACGATGCCCTTGATCGCGAGGTTCGTCTGGTTCGCCAGGCTGCCCGCGAAATCATCCGTGCTGATTTGATTGGCCGGGATGAGCGAATCCGAGATCAGGAATTGAGTCCATTGGTCCAAGAGGTTGAACTGTACGGTTCCCAGTCAGACAGTAGAGATACAGTACACCGAACAAGCGATCCTGACATAGGTTTGGATGAGTGAAAGATCGTTCGTCTTCTGCGCATGACTGAGCGTCATGATGAGCATGTTCCCGCTTTCTGAAGGCATGGGTGCATCAGATCACAGACAGAGATACGTTCCATGCTGACACCGACCTTCGACCGGCATTGGCTCGTCCTTTCCATCGTTATGTCCGATCGCCTTCGGGTAGCTCGCGCCTGTGAGTTTGGGAAATGGGTGAGCGATTGAGCGGCCACATTCTGCGTTGCTTTGTGAGATAATGACCCATATCATGCACGCTCCACTTATTCGGGTACTGTCCCGTCGCCTGGTACTCGAAGAGAGGGAGCAGGAGGTGTTTGCCGAGCGTCGGATTTGTGTACAGGAAGAGGGGCCACGCAGGGAAGACAACGTCAACAGTGTTCACGTTCTACAAACGTATCACCTTCCGGCCGCTTCGACGAAACCGGCGAAAGACCTACACCATCGCTAGAGATCTCTGGAGCGCATGACGTTTAATCCGTGCCGGGAGTGTCGCAGGCAACCTAGGAACGCACCCTTCATGAACATCAACACGTCCGATGTGTTGAAGCCGCCATCGCCGTTGCGCGACACAGTGATCTCGGTGGCAGCGAACCCCTGTCGAATGGACAGTGCGACGACGGACGCGTAGTCTGCAGAGATCTTTGTCGCATCCGAGTCCACTTTGGCATCAAACGCGTTCGCACGCGCAACAGCCTTGCTGTAGTCGTTCAAGAAAGTCGAGATCTACCATGTACAGCCCATCAGCTCTACGATGATAGTAGTCTAAACGTGCTGCACCCACCGCATCAGTAACGGTGGAGAAGCAAGTCCAAAAGAAGAGGCTCCTGTTCTGCCGTCCGTTGTTCGCGACGATGTACTGGATCGCCGGATCGCGCACATGGCCAACCGAGAAGACGATGGGCACGCTTGCGCTGCTGACGCTGCCGAGATCGTGCGCAAAGGCGAACACCGGCCAGCGGTCGGACACGGCACGGAACGCGGTGTCCTGCGAGTTCGCGAGCTTGCCGTTGTTGATGAATTGCGCGCGCACGACCACATCTTCTCCAGTCTGCCATGTCGCACCGGCAACCTGTGAGAACACTGTCAGTCAGTCATCTCTGGCGAGATGAGTCGGTTGATGTGTACGTTGAGAGTGGAGTGGTATACGGCGCCCTCTTTGGAACAGCTCAGCACTTGTGTTCGGACAGCCTGTGTTCGTAAGCACTCACGCTGGATGTGATCGTTGACCTCGCCATACTGGCTCTGCGACGCAAGCTGGGCCTGATGCGTCAGGACGTCGCCCGTTGTGGTGGTCCAATTGGCAGTCAAACTGTTGTCCCCGGTCACCCATTCCGCGCTGATATCCGTATACAGCTGGACGTTGTGTGCTGAGCCGTCGTTCGAGGCGACAGAGATCGTATAATAAGAGAGCGGGAGAGATTGGTTCACAAAGTCCGTCGGCTAGAGAAAAGCAGCCTTCAGCGTGGGCATTCAAATTGGAGTGAATCATTACGGGCTTACCTCCACTGGGCTCAGGAAATTAACAGTTAGGTCGACTGGCCCTGCGCTGAGCACGAATGTGCTCTGAGTTGAAGTGAACTGCAGTCAAAGAAAGGTCAGACCGGCTAGGCGATGAAGTGCAATGCATCATACCTTTAAACTCTTCTGACTTGCTTTGCTCGTAGTTGTGCCAGCTACGGCGGGAACACCAAGCCAGTTGTATGTGACATCATCGACCTTCACATACCCGGCCCATCCTAGAATCTACAGGAAATCAGCCCAAGGCGCACAGAGACAAGTATACGATATGAACCCACGCTCCCTGTCCAGAACGTGGGCCACGCGCCGTTCAGAGCGGTTCCGGCTCCCTGCGGAAGCCACGCAGACAGATATGGAGAGCGGACAGCAAGTGGGACCGCGGCGGGATTGAATGGCGTTGCCGTCCATGTTACTGCACCCAACACTGGGCCAAGCAGAAGAGAGCACCAGGCCACAAGTAGGGCTCGCGCGCACGTCATGACTGTCGCCGTGGGGCGCACAGTTAAGTTGGGGGATGGCAGGACTCGACGGGTCGCGACGTGCTTATAAGGGGTAACGAGTTGCACTGATCGCGGGCTGCGGTCAGCATTAATAGGCGAAGCGTCGGCACCAGCCACGCTTCGTGCAGCACGCGTGCTTGCGTCGCAGCGTCGCGGCGGGCATGCGGAGCGCTGGTCAGCTGCTATGCAATGTGACGAAGCGTCCGGCGTAGAAGCAACGGTGCGGAATAGAAATGCGCCAGATGGAGACTTGACTTCGGACCTGTGTACCCGGCTGATAGAGCGTGAGCTGTGTGTGAGAACTGGAAGGTCCCTGTGTCCCTGCTGCTAGCTACTAGGTTCTGGACAATGTGGGCGACAGCCACCTGACGAGTCAGTAACTCCGTGTTGACTATGAACACTCGAATAATATATGGTAGGTGGTGTCGTAGTCATTGGAGGATCAAGATGCTGATTCATCAGACGAGGACTCGCGAACTTCGGCGGCTTCGTTAGCTCAGCATGTCGGCGGCCCCGGACTTGGGTGTATTGCACTTGGACCGACCGAAGGCGGCTGGACCCGCAGCTTGCACTGGTTGCACAAATCTTGTAGCAGATGTTTGTGGTTATACGTAGAGGAGGCAGTTCGTGGTGGGGTGTTTCAGGGCTATGTATCAAGGACTTACGCGATGGCACAGGATGATGCGCATGGCGTTATGGCCAACGAGATCAATCTCACCTTGGTGGCAGTGCCCGGACTACCTAGCGACGCGGAACGGCGCCGACTCGCCGCCGAATTCATCGGTGGGTCAATTTCCAGTAGACTCAGCAGGTAGTAGTATCTTCGAATTGTAAGTGATGAGACATCCCATCACTCGACTTGGAGTAGTCATGACTCGTCGGAGGCAAGGCATCCGCCACGGAGTGTGCACAACTTTGATTCACTGGCATGTTTCTGGCAGGAGCGAGCACGGGCCGCGACTCGGATCTGCATGACGCCAATGGCTGGTATTTATTGGAGAAGCCATCAGAATGTATGTAACATCGACCAGCCAAGCAGCATGTTATCCGAAACGAATGGTTGCCCGCTTCAACTGTACGCTCAGACTCCCCCCAAAAGACCCGCCACCGCGCCAGAAATACTCATATACCACATTTTCCTCCCAACTGTACAGAGTCCCGCATTCGCTTTCCCCGGCGGGGATGGGTTTGACGCCGGATATGAGGTCGGTGTAGCGCCCCCGGAACTGGTGGTGCTGTTTGACGACGAACCGGGCAGCGAGGGGGCGCCGGGTGCGATAGAAGAGTTCGACAACAAAGCGAGCTGAGAAGCTGGATGTCAGACGGGGAGTAGAGTGGAGATGGCAGAGAATCACCAGTGCAAGATGCCCTCCGACGACTGGCCGTGCGCGAGGTGGATTCGTGCCGGTTGTACCTTGCAATGTGTCGTACGCATCCGGGAACGGCTGCGTGCTCTGGCCATTCGCGGCGTATTTACGAACCGCACCAATCAATGAATCCCGGACTGTGTTGTCGGTGACAAATGCTGCGGCCCATATTTGCCAATCTGTGGTTCGAAGGATCAATGAAACTAGGAGCGCCTGCTACAAGCCCGCGCTCACCAGACTTGCTAAGGGTTTGGCTGATCTGAGTGTGCCATGGCAATCAGTTGACTCGCATTCAATGTGATGTCTGACATGACTGAGTCTCACCGACTATCCAAGGGTACTCCGTATGAGTCTACGAAGAGTGTTCATGAATACACTGGTGTCTCCTACGATAAAAGCAGGAATGGCTCACTTGTGTGCGCACTGTACCACTTTGTCTCTGAATTGATGTCCCAGGCACGCCGTGAGCTCACTACTCAGAGAACGATCAGACCGAGATGGTGCTCACGTAGACTGTACAGTAACTCCGGGACTATGTTCGTCCCCAGTAACTTGTCTGCATAAAGGTTATATGTGAGGCCCCAACTGAACGAAGATAATGAGACAATGTAAATGCCTTGTCCAAAGAACACACACCTGGAATCATTACCGTACTGGGTAGAATGAGCCGAACCATTCAGTCCCACATGAATACAGGCAAAACCACCACTTTCGTACCGTAAGGGTCAAGTGTGTCCCATCGGCGGACGTAGCGAGTGTCTGCCACTCTTGAGCGTATGTCGACGCAATGGACTGACAAAAAGTCAGAGATCGACAATACGCAGTGCCTGTCGCGAACGCACATTATAATTCGAGCTCTTCGCGTTGTCACCCACGATGTCCGCAATCTCGGACATTGCCCTGATACCGATAATGCCTTTGATAGCGAGATTCGTCTGGTTGGCAAGCGAACCTAAGGCGCTATCCGCGCTGTGTTGATCTGGCGGGGAAAGCATGTTTTGAACGAGAAATTGCGCCCATCCATCCAATAGGTTGTACTATTCAACGGCGACATGTTAGCATAATTAATGTATGCACTCGTACAGGAGGGACTGACGTAGGTGTGTATCAGCGCAGTGTCATTTGTTCGTTGAGTATAGCTCAAAGCCATGATGAGCATGTTGCCGCATTCTGGAGACATCGTCAACAAGTCAGCACGACTACTCAAAGACATGCACAAACCCTCTACTGGAAGGTGTTGGTCGCCACCTGCCCTCCTCGTGAGCCCGCATCGCGTGTTGGGGGTACCATATGACTCACCATCATTGTGACCTAAGGTGATGGGGTAGTGGGTGCCTGCGAGGTGGTGATTAATCCGCAGAGCGTAGCAAACATGAGAAGGACATCCCAACATCATGAGCAGCCCAAGCATTGGGATACTGGCCCGTAACCTGATATGCAAGCAGCAGAAGGAGCACCTGCTTTCCAAGCGAGGCATTAATGTACAAAAGGAGTGGCCACATTGCGTAGATGATGTCTGCCGTATTCACGTTCTATCCCTACGTGAGCAAAGGATCCCCGCCAAGGCAATCTCCAGGACATACCCCATCAGATGATATCTCTGTCAGACAACTTCATCAGTGTACTGTTATGTTAGAATAAGAACTAAGGGATGAACCTTTGATGAACATCATGATGTCAGAAGTGTCGTAGCTGCCGGGACCAAGCTTCTGGACCATGAGCTCGGTAGCACCGAATGCCTGTCTGATCAAGAGAGCCACCAGCACCGCGTAGTCCGAAGAGACTTGAGTAGCATCTTCACTAACTCGTGTGTCAAACGCGTTCGCGCGTGTCAAAGCGTTGCTGTAGTCGCCAAGGAAGGTGGATATCTGTGTTGTGACCAGCATCGCTGAGAAGCAGCGGCAAGCTACACAATTGGAACAGCTTACTACAGTGTTGAAATCGAGGTAGTGAGCCCAAAACACTGAGCTCCGCTGTTGCTGAACATTGTTTGCAGCAATGTACTTGATAGCAGGGTCGCGGGCATGTCCAATGGAGAACACCATGGGCGTTGATGCTGCATTGACGTTTCCTAGATCATGCGCCAACGCAAATACCGGCCAGTTGTCCAAGACACCACGGAAGTTGGTGTCCTGAGAATTCAGAAGCACACCGTGGTTGATGAATTGCATACAGACGACAACATCTGCACCAGTTTGAAACATCGCTCCTCCGGTCTGTCCGTATGCCAATCAGGATGAGTGTCAAAATGTCAAGTCAGTGTCATACGCACATTGGGAGTCAAATGGCATGCAGTGCCATCTAGGTGTAAGGATTCACTAGGTGCCGCATATCCTCGTGTTCGACAATGACCTGCTCACACTGGGCACAATCCTTTATCTCAGTAAACGGGCTCTGAGACGCCAGATGGACTTGATGGGTGATCACGTCCCCTGTGGTCGTAGACCATGCGCCTGGAGAGAATTGTCCCCGGATACCCACTTGGCGCTGATGTCCACATACACTTGCATGCTATGCTGCTTGCCGTCGTTGGACGCAGCAGAGACTGCAAGATACGAGAGCGGCAGCGACTGGTTCACATAATTGGCAGGCTTTTGATGTGAGGGTTGAACCAGCGGCATACATGAGGGCAGCCATGTTGAACTTCCGTGTCTACAGCTGTGCCGGACCGGGAGTGGCAGTGCTAGTGGCCGTGCGTCTATGATACGCCGGCATGGACTTTCCTACTTACCATATACGTACATTCTTTTTGTTCTGTACTTACTTGGCATCCTGCCATCCCTACCTATGGTTCTGGTACGTTCTATGATGCTCCTGACTATTCTAGACCTGTCTGAAGCTTAGTGTTACTCATCCATGGACATCACATGCCTCGTTCTTACTCATCGTCCTACCCTCGCTCAGTCAGCATCCTCTGGACGGTCATATGATCTCTTCCATATGCTTATTCATCGTCCTCCCTCAGTAGTATATAAGGAGGACTCTGCAGGCTCCTGCTCTTCAGTCGTTCACTCACAGACTGAAGAGTAAGTCCCATATTACCTATGTGTTCCTACATGTTTACTTACTAGTACTTGTAGCCTCTCGTTGTGTGGCTTACAGGTACAGTACTATGCAATCATAGTCGTTCACTCACAGACTGAAGACCTCTCGTTGTGTGGCTTACAGCCTTCCCAGGTTCAGAGTTCATCAGGTTATGAGCCCTGCGCTCTAACCGGTTGCTCCTTATCGTCGACACCGTGCGCGCACCCTTGCTTTGTCGACCTTGCTGGTTTGTGCACACCCTCCTCCATCTTCCTAATCTCTTGACTGTGCCCGCCGACACTGCTACCAGGGGGACATTTCTGCGCTTGTGACGCAGCCCTGAGTGCTTTTACTAGCCCTACATACTCGCTCGCACCTAGCTACACAGGCCTTTTGGAAGTCCGGCCTTTCTTCACATATACTTCGACCAGGCCCTGCACTTGCAGCTGCCAGTCGTCGTAGCCAGGCTCTTTCTGAGCTTTGGACCGGAGGACAACCGTTCGGACCCTCCTTACTATAGCTTTTTGCGTCGGATAGCCATACGTACCTACTAGCTTTCTTGGGCACAGTTGGCAACTTCTACCTGGGTCTTCGGGCATATCGGCTGCCTGGATTCCTGGTGCACCTAAACAGGTGTTCATATCTCTCTCTTTCCGTGCACACAGCAAGTCAATCATCGCGCTTCCCTGAACCACTTTGGAGCCCACAACTGCAGAACCCCTGGTCCTAGATTCTGAGGAGGAAGTTGACGCAGACCTTAACGGCTCTTCTTCTGACTCCTCCCACAGCCTCGACGACTGTTCTGGTCTAAACCACGTATATGACCCAGCCGAAGAGGAAGACTATCACTACTACCAGGATCGCGGCCTCTACTATCCGTGCTTCATACAGCCCTGCCCAAATCGTAATACTCGACCAAGGCGCATTCCTGACTGGGCTGTTCCTACTCATCCGGATCAAGTCGCACATCACGTTCCGCTCCCTCAGTCTGCTCCCCCGTCTCCTACAACTGTTCCTCTCCAGATTCTGAAGTCTCTTCGCTCTCGCCCTCTCCAACTCCATTCGATCTAGACTTCGGCGAAGACTTCACCGATTCCTCCGAGTTCGTTCTCTTCATCATGGGGGACATCAAACCAGAATCTGTTCCTGCTCTCTCTTCCACCGCTCAGTATGCGGACTGGGCCACGAAGATGAAGGGTTACCTCATGTTTGCCGACTGCTGGAATGCCATCTCAGGCTCTCCACCTGCCGCTGCTAATGCGGAAGCCACTAAGGAGTGGAGGAAGCAAAACAACAAGGCTGCTGGTCTCATCTACATACGAACCGCGCCTAGCTTCCACTACATCCTGGATTCCGCCGCATCCACTGATGGTGCAACTGCTACTGCCAAGCAGATGTGGGACGCGCTGCAAGCCAAGTTCGGGAAACCGAACAGCGCACATGTCTGGGGCCTCTTTGAAGCCCTCATCAGTGAAGGTTGTATGTCGGACCAGAAGTCCATTCAGGACCAGTCGAGCAAGATCGTCACCCGCCTCCGCGAGATCTCCTCCAATGGGATCAAGCTCGAGGAGATGATCCAGGCCCTTATCCTCCTGTCCAAGGTCCCGGAGTCCTACCGCTCCATGATCTCTGTGCTTATGGTGACGACGGAACTCGAGAATCTCACCGTCGACGTCATCCTCGCAAAGTCCCTTGCTGAGGAGTCCATGCGCAAGTCCGGACAGTCTGCCTCCCGCGTCTCCAAGACGCAGCCTAAGCCGAAGGGTCCTTGCACCCACTGTGGTAGTGCGACTCACCACGAGTCCACTTGCTACAAGAAGCACCCCGAACTACGTCCCAAAGGCAAGGGCAATGGTGGGAAGAAGAAGGACAAGGGGAAGGAAAAGGACACTACCAATACCGCTCAGACCGTTGCTCCTGCTGCCAATGTACTTGTAGTCGAGTCTGCAGGCGCCTCCTCTTCTGAGGACGCCTCAATGCACACTTCTTTCTATCGTGTGGCTAATGCCGCTGGCGTGATTCCTACTCATTGGCTTATGGATTCAGGAGCCTCTCAGCATGTCACCTGGAACTCGCAGATTTCACTACATATCACGAGTATACCGACCCCGTTGTCTTCAGCACTGCTGGAAGCAGGAGCTCTGTACTTGGTGTTGGCGAGGGTACCATTAAAGCTGAGATGTATATCAATGGTGTCAAGTGGAAGATAACGCTACCTAATGTCTGCTATGTCCCTAAAGCAGCATCACGACTCTTCTCCACTGGTACCATTGAGCGGCAAGATTATTCCATCTTCCAAGGAAACGGGAAGATGACCATCTTCAACAGGCTGCCTAAGGGCTTTGTTGCTCATGGTGCTACAATTACAATCACAGGACGTAAAATCCTGGAGGCACACCACAACCCGCGCACCAATCTCTATGAGTGTATACTCGAGATTGCGGACAGTCTTAAGCTCAACCTGAACGTTCGCACCTATAAGACCTGGCATTGTCGGTTTGGACATGCAGGCAAGGAGGCTCTCTCCAAGCTTCCTTCGAACGTGAAGGGTGTTGATGCTATTGACCCTGCGGATGATGAACCATGCGACGGATGCGCCTTTGGCAAATCCCATCACTCTTCCTTCCCTCCTTCAGAGAAGTGTGCGACTGAACCCCTTGAGCTTGTCCACACTGATCTGGATGGCCCCATGCGTACCCGCTCGATCAATGGTTACTCGTACTTCGCTGGTTTTATCGACGATTACTCCGGTCTCGCTCGTGCCTACTACCTTAAGCACAAATCTGACGCTTTCCGTGCGTTTGACGACTACAAGGTGTGGGCTGAGAACCAGACTGGCAAGAAGATTAAGCAAGTCCGTTCTGATTGCGGGGGGGAATACACCTCGAAGGAATTCACTGATCATCTTCGCAAACATGGGATCGAGCACCATAAGACTATGCCAATGTCGCCTCAGCAGAATGGATGTGCAGAATGCTGGAACCGTACCATCGTCGAGAAGGCCATGTCCATGCTTCACCAAGCTGGACTCAGCCACGGTTTCTGGCAGCTCACTATGGAAGCAGCCGTCCATATCTACAATCGTCAGCCCATGCGTCGCCTTAAATGGCGCTGCCCCATTACGGTCTGGGATGGGACCATTCCTGATGTGTCCTACTTCCGCGTTTTTGGGTGCAAAGCATATGTTCACGTGCAGAAGTCAGAGCGTGCTGGAAAGCTCGACAAGAAGGCTGTCGAGATGACCTTCGTGGGGTATGAAGCTGGTTCAAAGGGGTACAAGTTTTGGAACCTGGCCACCCGCTCTATCGTTGTGTCTCGCGATGTGACATTTGATGAAGAGTCTTTCCCTGCACGTAAAACCCCGGCGATCATCCTGTTACCCCAGATGACAGTCCATTCCCAGAGTACACCGAGCCGTCTGATGAAGCCTCGAACGCTAATGACGACGTGCTCCCTCCTCTTCCTATCCAACCTCCTGAGCCTCAGCCTGAGGTTCTGGAACCTCCAGTTGCTCCTGCTCCTCCACCCGCTCCTCCAGCTCCAGAGCCAGAAGCCCCTGCTGAACCTGAACGTCTACCCTCACCTCCGCCTGTTCCCCCTCCACGTCCTGCCCACGTGCGCCGCCGTCATGAGCCAGTGGGAGGTCCTAGCATTGCCTGCGATAAGCCTCATCATGAGGTCTGACCGCCTAAGCGCTATGGGGACAGTACGTACGGTGATGAACCCCCTGCTCAGGTTGATGCACGTACGAATGCGGATGGTACTCAGCACGAACAAGCAGAGACTCTACTTGCTTTTCTCGCTGCTGCTCAGTATAAGGCAGGCTTACCAAATACCCATAGGGAAGCCATGCGTTCGCCTGAAGCGTCCAAGTGGCAAGCTGCTGAGAAAGCTGAGTATGACTCGCTTCTGGAGAACAAAACCTGGATCCTCGTACCTTGCCCTAAGAACCGTCATGTCATCACCAATCGTTGGGTGTATGACATTAAGCATGATGGACGGTACAAGGCTCGCCTCGTAGCCAAGGGCTTTACCCAGATCTGGGGGGAGGACTACAACGAAACCTTCTCACCTGTAGCGCAGTTTGAATCAATTCGTTACCTCCTTGCGCATGCTGCGCTTGAGGACTGGGACATCGAGTCTATGGACGTAAAGACCATGTTCCTGAACGGCGACTTGGAGGAGGAAATCTACATGGAACAACCAGAAGGTTGGGTTGTACGTGGCAAGGAGAACTACGTCTGTTTGCTTAAGAAGGCTATCTATGGCCTTAAGCAGGCGTCTCGTCAGTGGAATGCCAAAATCCACAAGTCTCTCCTTGACATGGGATTCAAACGGACGTACTCTGATGCCGGAGTCTACGTATATCGGCGACAAGGGGGGGATTTCGTTACGATTGTCGTACTCTATGTCAACGATCTACTCCTCTTCGGCGACCGGCCTAGCCACATCAAGCAGGTCAAGGACACGTTGAGCGGACAGTACAAGATGACGGACTTAGGACCAGTCAAGCGTTTCCTCGGTCTTCACATCATCCGCGACTGTAGCACGTGTACTATCAACATTGACCAGTCGGAGTACATCCAGTCTGTCCTTGAACGCTTTAACATGGCCAACTGCAAGCCGGCTCGCACCCCTCTCCCTGCTGGTGCTGTCTTGGAGAAATCTAAGCAGACTGCCACCGTTTCCTTTCGGAAGCGCTACCAGAGTTTGATCGGCAGTATTCTCTATGCGACTCTTGGAACGCGCCCCGATATTGACTTCGCCGTAACGCGGTTGTCCAAGTACAACACCAATCTGTCTGACGCGCACTGGAACTTTGCCAAGTACATCCTACGCTATCTCCAGGGTACTAAGGACTACCAGTTGCGCTACAACGGGGCGTCCAACGACGGTCTTTTGTCTTACTCAGACTCAGACTGGGCCGAGGACCGCGATGACCGGCATTCCACATCTGGCTTTGTCTTCTTGATGGCAGGTGGTGCCGTTTCATGGGCATCGAGGCGTCAGCCTACAGTCTCCGGCTCCTCGACTGAGGCGGAGTACAAGGCGGCTTCAGACGCTTGTTGTCAGATGGCATGGCTAAGGACTTTTGGAAGCGAGCTTGGGGATGACATCTCGTGACCAACTCCCCTGTGTCTAGACAACCAGGGATCGATCTTCCTCGCAGTCAACCCTGCTTTCGACCGAAAGATCAAGCACGTAGAGATCACCTATCATTATGTTCGGGAGCAGGTCGAACTAAAGAACACCGAGATCTTCTACGTTGCTTCTGCGGACCAACTCGCTGACACTCTGACCAAGAATGTGCCCTTCTCCATTCTCGAGCGCTTCAGGCAGGGTGTTGGCTTGGTGTCCTCCGCATCTTGAATGAGTGGGAGTGTTGAACTTCCGTGTCTACGGCTGTGCCGGACCGGGAGTGGCAGTGCTAGTGGCCGTGCGTCTATGATACGCCGGCATGGACTTTCCTACTTACCATATATGTACATTCTTTTTGTTCTGTACTTACTTGGCATCCTGCCATCCCTACCTATGGTTCTGGTACGTTCTACGATGCTCCTGACTATTCTAGACCTGTCTGAAGCTTAGTGTTACTCATCCATGGACATCACATGCCTCGTTCTTACTCATCGTCCTACCCTCGCTCAGTCAGCATCCTCTGGACGGTCATATGATCTCTTCCATATGCTTATTCATCGTCCTCCCTCAGTAGTATATAAGGAGGACTCTGCAGGCTCCTGCTCTTCAGTCGTTCACTCACAGACTGAAGAGTAAGTCCCATATTACCTATGTGTTCCTACATGTTTACTTACTAGTACTTGTAGCCTCTCGTTGTGTGGCTTACAGGTACAGTACTATGCAATCATAGTCGTTCACTCACAGACTGAAGACCTCTCGTTGTGTGGCTTACAGCCTTCCCAGGTTCAGAGTTCAGATGAAAGCCAAAGACTCGAGTGCACCTCGACAGGACTCAGAAAGGTGATGGTCAAGTTGACAGGACCAGCTGTGTTGAAAGTCTAGCGAGAGCAGAGTGGTGGAACACAGGATAGCGCTGACTTCGCGCATCCAGATGTATTTATACGTTGTGTGAATACATTCGGGATATGTCTATACTACTTACTGAGGAGAGGCGGGGCCTCCACACACGCACAGTCGGTGCACCGACAGTGCCTAAGTCGGTACTCCCGACACTCCGGGAGTGAAGCCCGGTGGCGCATCACTGCCTCCGACACTCCCCCTTGTCATCGGGCTTCAAGTGCACATACCCATGCGCAACACGAGTGACTGGAAACGCGGTCGGGGGAGCACCTTCGTGAGCGCATCCGCAAGGTTGTCTTCTGACACACAGTGGTTGACTTTTACCTCACAAGAGGCAATTTGTTCCTGGATGTAATGGTAGTGTATGTCGATATGTTTTGTGCGCACATGTGAGGTTTGCGCGTTCGCTGACGCGATTGTGCTCTCATTGTCAACATAAAGCGCGGTCAGGTCGGCTGGTGGATGACCGAGTTCCAAGAGAAGGGCGCGCAGCCAAGCGGCTTCGGATGCGGCTGCACTTGCGGCCATGTACTCGGCCTCCATGGTCGATTTTGCAATGGTGCGCTGCTTGCACAAGGACCAGGTGAAGGGTGCACCGGCCAATAGGAAAACTTGGCCTGGAATAGATTTGTGGTCGTCGGAGTCATTTGCCCAGTCTGCGTCCGAGTAGCCAATGGGTTCAATTTGGTTCGCGCACCCGTGGTAGGTGATGCTGAGGGTGTGTGTTCCCTTGAGGTAGCAAAGGACGTGTTTGGCGGCTGTGAGGTGCACGGGTCCGGCATTGCTGGTGTACTGGCTGAGTCGCTGGATGGCATGCACGATATTTGGTCACATTCCCATTGCAGCATACATGAGTGAGCTGACCATTGACTGGTAGAGCGCCCATAATTCCGGGTCTGTGGCACTGTAGTGGGAGCAGAGCCGGGCGTTCGAGTTTAGGGGTGTGTCAACTGGGTTCATGTTGTCCATGCCGAAATGCATGAGCAGGCAGTCAATATATTGGGTCTGTTGAATGGTCAGTGTACCCGTGTGTTCGTCGCGCTCGACTTCAATGCCGACGATTTGGCGCACGTTCCCCAGTTTCGAGGTCTCGAAATGTTGGTTAAGCTCTTTGTGTAGGGTTTCTGAGTCCGCTGGACTGGATGCGAGCATCAGCATGTCGTCAATGTGGCATCCGACAATCCAAATCTTCGCTTTCAGGGTGCAGATGTACACACATTGGTCTGAGATGAGTCAGGTGAAACCAAGTTTGGTGAATGAGGTGTCGAGCTCTGTGTTCCATTTGCGGCCGGACTGTTTGAGTCCGTAGAGCGTTCGGAGCAGACGGCATGTGTTCAGGCAACCATTTTCATACATCGGGGGTTGGCACATGTAGATCTCTTCGCGGAGTCGTCTGTTGAGGTACGCACTGACAACGTCGACAACTTGCATGTCGAGTTTGAGGGTGGTGCCTAGTGCAAGGAGCGTTCAGATCATTTTGAGCTGGACTACTGGGGCGAATGTTTTGATGTAGTCAATGCCGGGGATCTGGGAGAATCCTTGTGCCACTAACCGGGCCTTGTATTTGATGATCCGCCCTTTGGAGTCTCGCTTGAGGCGGAAGACCCATTTGCAGCTAATAGGTTTGCGGTCTGGTGGGCACAGCATTAGCTTGTAAGTTCCGAGGTGCTTGAGTTGGGCGATCTCGCAGTCCATTGCAGACTTCCACTCAGGCCAGTCAGGGTGCGATTGGGCATCTGTGAGGGACTGCGGGTTGTTGCTCGTGTTCGCAATCAGCGCGAGGTCCTCATTGTCATCTTTGATGGCAATGTTGGATGCGTCGGGTACTATGCGCTCCCACCCAGAGGGTGCGCGCTGCGTGGACGGGTTATTGATGGGGTGGTACGCAGCCGGGCGCCCTTGGCCGATCGCGCAGTAGTCGGGTCGCCCAGTCGTCGCGAATTGCTTTGCTTGATGCGCGCTTGTGCGGAGTGGGATGTGGGATGGAGAAGGCTTGGTGTTTTTGGGTTGTTGTTAGGACGCGTGCCGTGGGCAGACAGGTAGATGGAGACGGGGTTCCGGGAAGGCCGGCGGAGTTCCGACCACAACACGGGGATGTGGGGACTTGGCGGAACTATTGGTAACACCCTGAGCGATCTCGTCGGGTGTCCCCTATTTACTAGAGTTCACCGACAAGAGACGGAAGACCGAGGTGTCCGACAGATATCCGAGACGGGGTCCGAGGAACAAAGGTGTATTGCGAGTAGCGTACCGAGAGGCGTAGTGTAACGAGCAAAGAGTAAGAACAAGGAGTAAGGAACAAGTATCCGAACTGAGGCAAAGGCTACTACCAGTGCGCCTTATATACTAAGCGAGCCTAACATATAAGGAAGGGGGCTTGCGTCACAGACATCGGAACTCTGGTGGGTCCGAGGTCCCTTGACGCAAGCCAAGAGAATGGAAGTTCTACTAGGAACTGTATGACGCCAGCGCAAGGAAGGATCGAGAGCATACTGAATGTGGAAAGTCCAGAAGTCCTAATGGAACTCCTTCGAGGTCGCTCCGGAGTTCCGGCACGGGTCGTGACAGTGCCCCCCTCCTAGGCCCGAGCCCCCGAGGGCCATAGCGTGACCGTGGTAATAACACCGAGTACCTAATGGGCAGCACGGATCGCCCGTTGTTGAAACAGAGGACGAGGCGAAGCGCCCGCGAAGCTCATCTGGTTGGCGGCTATAAGAGCCCTGCTTGTGGCCAGCCCAAGTCCCAACCCCAAAACCCAACCACAACCTCTCCCACTCAGCCAAACCCTAGTCCCCCCCCCCCAGCAACATGTCCGGCCTACCACCACCACGTACCCTCAAGGAGCGTCTGGCGGCGGCCGAGGCGGAGACGGCGCGGTTGCGCGCGGAGGCCGAGCGCGAGCAGCGAGAGGAGGAGGAGCATGAGCAGAGGGCAGCGGAGGCCGCGGCGGCGGAGGCGGCCAAGGCGGCGGAGGCGGCCAAGAAGCGGGCCGCCGAAGGAAGTTCGTCGGCGTCCGAGACGGCGCCGAAGACGAAGAGGACGCGAGCAGCCGCAGCCAAAGGGAAGGCCCCGGAGAAGCCCTTGGTGGAGTCCAAGTAAGTCCGTTGGGCTCCGTCGGATTTCCGGCTGACTTTGGTTTTAGGGTCTCCTGTGACGTGTGTGCCCGCATCGAGCAGCCATGTTACTACCGCAACAGCGTGAAGGTGCGCTCCTGCATCGAGTGTCACCACTGCAAAACTGCTTGCCAGACCGACGGCAAGCCCTCCACCGGCCCGGTCCTGGAGGAGCTGACCAAGGGATCCGGCGCCAACACCAGGGGTGCCACGCCCTGACGGCCCGGTTCGCGCACCGGGGTCCGGACTTCCGCCCCTACAGCCGGGAGCTCCGGAGGCGCCGCTCTCCAGGCGCCCACTTGGGCGGCCAACCCGGAGTCCTCCGACCTTCTGTTGGGGGACCAACTCCTTCACATGGTCCTGGCGGAGCTCCAGGGCTTCTGGCAGGACCAGGCGCATGCCCAGGCCATGCACCAGTCCACACAGCAGGACGTGGCACTCCTGCGCGCGGAGATCAAGGAGTTCAAGGAGGCCGCGCAGCTCTTCCGCAAGGAGACCGTGGGGGCCCAGGAGCGCTACCAGGCACTCGTGGAGTACATTGAGGGCCACCGCGAGGAGGACGAGGAGGAGTTCGTCCCGGAGCCGGATGAGGCGGCGGACGTGGCGGCTGCGAGCGCAGAAGAGGCAGCGGAGGCCAAGGGCAATGAGTCGGGGTCTGGGTTGGAGGAAGAGTCGGGTCGGAGGAGTCTGGTTCAGGAGACGAGGGCGAGGAGGAGTCGGGCTCAGGGGATGAGGGTGATGAGGGGGAGGAAGAGGAGGATGGGAGTTCCGGGTTGGGCCCGAAGTAGACCGTCGGAGTTCCAGGGGTCGTATGCTACAGTAAATAGTAAAGTGGTGAAATGTAGCGACTTCTTGGAGCATAAGCAAGCGTGAACTAAGCAATAAAAAGCGGTCTAATAAGTGTCAAAGGACTTTGTCTAGCGGTCCTGGTTTGTCCGGGTATTTCCGGTGGAAGTCCGTGACTAGCTCCTGCACGTGTCCGAGTTCCATGGCCAAGATCCACGAAGTCTCTTCGTCCATACCCTTGTAGCCAGCCCAATGGACTAGGTACAAGAGTTTACAGGACTTCCGGCGTCGGTCCAGTTTGGAGTCCAGGATCTCCGAGATCTCATACTCCGGTTCTCCGTTGATGATGACCGGAGGCGGAGGCGGTTGTACACGTCCCGGAATTCCGTTCGGTGTGGCGGGCTCCAGCTGGGAGACGTGGAAGACAGGGTGGACGGCACACATGGAGTCGGGTAGTCGAAGCGTGTAGGAGTGCGTTCCCACCTTCGCGATGATCTCAAAGGGGCCAAGGAACTTCTCCGATAGCTTCTTGGACGGATGTGTTGTTCGAATGTGCTCAGCCTTTAGATACACCGAATCTCCGACATGGAAATCCGGGGCAGGGAGATGGTGCTTGTCTGCCTGCACCTGGTAACGGGCCTGAGCTTCCGCAATCTGCGTCCAGAGGACCGAGTGGAGTTCCTCGAGGTCGACTGCGAACTCCCGGGCCCGGGCAGAAGTGAGGTCGCGTTCCGGGTGTACCGCAAGTCTGGGGTGATAGCCCTTGTTCGCAAAGAATGGAGAGATCCCGGTAGTTGCATTAGGAGCGTTGTTATACGCGAACTCTGCCAGCGGGAGTAAGCGGGCCCAGTTGTCCTGCTGGTAGTTGCAGTAGATCCGGAGATACTGCTCCAGGGTCTGGTTCACTCGCTCGGTCTGGCCGTTGCCCTCCGGATGATATCCGGAGGTGAAGTGTAGGCACATGTCGAGGGCCTTTCCGAGGGAGCGGAAGAAATGGGAGACGAACTCGGAACCCCAATCGGAGGTGACGTTCGACGGCACTCCATGCTTAGAGAAGATGTGCATGACGAACAGGTCCGTGAGCTCCGAGGCGGTTAGGGTGTCATGCGTCGGGATGAAGATAGCCTGCTTGGTGAGGTGGTCGACGACAACGAGGATGGCGGTGAAGCCTCCGGAGTTCGGGAGTTGCTCGATGAGGTCCATTGAGACAGAGTTCCACGGGCGTTCCGGGATCGGGAGTTGTTTGAGTGTCCCGTAGGGAAGGTGCCGAGGGGTCTTCGCGCGCGTGCACGGGGTGCAGGACTTCACATAGTCCCGGACGTAGGCTCAGAGTCCTGGCCATGCGTAGTCGCGGAACACCAGGGCCTGTGTCTTGTTCTGGCCCCAATGTCCGGCGGTCGGGTGGTCGTGGCGGGATCGGAGGACTCGAAGGCAGAGATCCGAGACGTCTGGCACGTAAATCCGGTCGTTGAGGCAGAGGAGGCCTTTGTCGTTCCAGGACCAGCGTGAGTCGCCCTTGGTAGCGGCGGTGCGCGCGGCAGAGAGTTCGGAGTCGCACAGATCTGCGGACTGGGCGGAACGGATGTCCGAGTGGAGTTGTTCTTCGTCCAACAGGAAGGTTGCTTGGAGTACCGGTTCCTGGAGATATGTCGCCCGGAGGGAGGAGGCGAGCTGCTCCTGCGTGAAGACAGGTCGGAAGTTGTGTGGGTTGACTACGGAGTAGTCACTGCCCCCCTCCTTTGGGTAGACATCCCAACGTCGAGTGAGCGCGTCCGGTTTTGCGCCGAGTTTTCTGGGGCGGAAGCGGATGACCAGATTGAATTGCGACAGGAACTCCGACCAGCGGGCTTGGCGACGCGTAAGGAGCTTTGTAGTGGAGAAGTACTCGAGGTTCTTGTGGTCCGTAACGATGTCGATCGGAGATCCGGAGCCCTCGAGGTAGTGCCGCCAGTTCTGGAAGCACTCAAAGATCACCAGGAGTTCCTTGTCATGTGTGTCGTAGTTGAGTTCCACTCCAGTTAGAGTCCAGGAGTGGAACACAATGGGATGAAGTTCCCCGGACTCCGTGGTGATAGAGAGGATTCCAGCGATGGCGTAGTTGGACACGTCGGTTTCGACGGTGAGTGGCCGGTCCGGTTCCCAGTGGTGCAGGATGGGTGCGGAGGTGAAGGCACTCTTGAGCGCGTTGAAGGACTTCCGGCACTTCTCATCAAAGTTCCATGGAACCCCTTTGCGCGTCAAGCGGGTCAAGGGAAGGACGATCTCGGAGTAGTTGTGGATGAACCAACAGTAGAAATTCGCAAATCCGAGGAACGACTGGATGTCCCGGACCTTCCGGGGTTCCGGCCAGTCGAGGATCGCCTTCACCTTGGACTCGGACATAGTCAGACCTTCGGGCGACAGAATGTAGCCGAGGTACTCGACGGACGTGGCGTGAAACTCGCACTTGTCCGCGCGAGCGAAAAGCTGGGATTTCTGGAGCCTCCGGAGGACTTCCCGGACGTGCTCCCGGTGTTCCTCGACGGAGTCCGAGTAGATGAGGATATCATCAAGATACACCACGATGCACACATCCAGGAGGTCCGCGAACACTTCATTAACGAAGCATTGGAAGGCCACCGGAGCGTTCGAAAGTCCGAAGGGCATGACAAGCCACTCAAAGGAACCGTACTGGGTCCGGAAGGCTGTCTTCCACTCGTCGCCAGGTGTGATCCGGACGAGGTTATAGGCGTGGCGGAGGTCGATCTTGGTGTAGATGTGGGCCTTCCGGGGTGTGTCGAGGAGATCCAAGACGAGGGGTAGCAGGTACCTGTCCTTCTGGGTGATCTTGTTGAGCCCTTGGTAGTCCATGCACAGGCAAAGCGAACCGTCTTTCTTCTTGACGAAGAGAACCGGAGCTCCGCACGGTGAGTTGGACGGCCGGATGAAGCCCGAACAGAGGTTTTCCTCGATATACCCACGCAGCGTGTCCAACTCCACCTGGGACAGTGAGTATATCGGGCCGAGGGGTGGAACCTTGCCTTCTTCCAGGGTGATCTTGAGGTCGTAAGGCTGGTGTTCCGGGAGGGTGTCTGCCTTCCTCTTGCTGAAGACGTCCGCAAACTCATGGTACTCCGGTGGAACTCCGGACAAGTCCGGCACTTCCTCCTCAACCAACGAGCTGCGGGCCTTCACAGAGTTTAGCAAGACGGCCAACAGGTTGAGAGTAAAACTCTCAGCCCCGGGCAGCCGGCACGCGCATATAAAAGCCGCGGCATTAACCAGCATAATCCGGGGTTCCAAATGGAGGTCCGAAAGGGTGTCCGACAAGGGGTCCGAAGGGGGGTCCGAAGGGGGGTCCGAAGGGGGAGAGGTGGTAGTGTTCGACTCTGCCGGAGGAACTCCGACCATGATGGACAGAGGTCCGGGCAGAGAAGCCGAGGGCACCAGGTGTTCCGAAGGTGCGGGACGCGTCGGGGGTGCAGTCCGGAATTGAATGCTGCGCTTCTTCCAGTCAATCAAGGGATTGTAAGCGGAGAGCCAGCTGTATCCCAGGACGGCGGAGACCGACTTGTCGAGCGGGGTTACGAAGAATTCGACCGACATGACCTCTCCCAAGGGGAACTGAATGGGCAGGGTGGAAGTCCGAGAAATGACGTGGTTTGACGAACCGTCGAAGAGTTGTAAGCGGATGGGAGGTACAGGATTCGTCGGAAGTCCGTGACATTCTACGAAGTCCAGATCCAGGAAACAGTGCGAGGACCCGGAGTTGACGAGCGCGTGGAATTCCGAATGGACGAGCTCGGAGAACAGGGTGACATGGAGGGACAGGGGATTGGAAAGAGCGGACGCGTTGAGCCGGAGTACCAAGAGGGGTTCCGTGCCGGGAGGGTCAACACAGTCCTCGCCTGACACGGAAGACCGAGGACTGCTGACTAGTTTTTTGGCTCCTCCATCGGCTCGGTGTCCTCCTGGACGTCCGACTGGAGGTCCGGCGACTCGAGTTTGGAGGTCTGAGCAGCGCGACCTTTAGCAGGGGAAGCGGACTTCTTCGGGCAGACCGCGGTCACATGTCTGGCTCCGCCACAGAAGAGGCAGAGGTTGTTTGCGAACCGACACTGCCGTTCCTCCTGGGTCAGCTTCCCGTCCTTACCCAGCTTATCCGAGTAGGGCTTGGAGGTCGGCTTGGCCGGGGTCTTAGAAGGGGTCGAAGGGTTGCGAGAGGTGGGGGCGGACGACGGGGAACTTCCGGGAGGAGTCGACGACTTGTATGGAGTTCCGGACCTTGGCTCCAAGGCGGTCTTTGCAGGGGTTGCCAACGAATTGTGGCTACCCGAAGACTCCCTGGCTTGCTCCGCCTTGCGTTCCCAGTACCGGTGGTCCAGGGACTGCGCCAGGTTGCGGAGTTCCTCCAAGGAGTCCGGTTTCCCAACCTTGGAGATCCGATCCTTGAGTCGGGCCGGGAGTCCCTTGTAGAACTGATACCAAAGGGCAGCTCTACCCCAGCGGACCTGCGTCGCGAGCGGAGTGAATTGGGTGATGTACTTGGTGATCCGCTGATTGTCCGCCATCCGGAGATTCTCGAGGTCGTGTTCGGCTTGTCCGGTTACGTCGTATGGGCCGAAGCTAACCCGGAGTTCCTCCTGGAACACCTCATAGGAGTATAGGAACTCCGGCGGGTTTCCGGACTCACGCTCCAGGAGGTACGGCTCGAACCAGGCGAGGGCCATGCCTTTGAGGTAGGAGATGGCGTAGGTGACTTTCTTCTCGTCAGTGTCGAACGTCCTAGGGCGGGCTTTGAAAACTAGTTCCAGCTGCATAAAGAAGGAACGGAGCTTGGTGGGATCCGATTCGTCAAACTGATCGGGCTCCCGAACGTTGCTTCGTTCGGAGGAGGCGGACGGAGTTCCGGTGTGAACAGCGGAAGTAGTCTGGGTGAGCTGGAGCGTCTGGGCAAGTAGCAGCATAGCCTGCGCCAGGTCCCGTTGGGGGTCAGATGAGGGTGCGGGAATCAGATCGGGGAGGTGAGGTGGAGGTTCGCGGAGTTCCGGGGCTGGTGCGGCAGGCTGTGGGCTCGACCGAGACGGTGCGATGAAAGGGTTGTTGGGGGACGTCCGCGGGTTGTCAGGAGGGATACGAGGAGGATTGGTGGGCGTGGATTGGGGAAAACCGAGAAGTAGAGCTCTGGGGAGGCGAGAGGGAGCTGCTTCCGGAGTTCCAGCATGCGACGCAGCTAGGGGTGACTGGGTGGAGACGTCGAGGAGGGGTTGTGAACCTGCTGGGCGTGTGGGAGTAGTCGGATCCCCGATGGGGACCCGGATGCGACGCGCAGAGAATCCGGACCAAACACCTTCAGGTTCTGTAGACATGACGAGACCCTCAGTGTGAGTTCGGATACACTGTTAGGACGCGTGCTGTGGGCAGACGGGTAGATGGAGACGGGGTTCCGGGAAGGCCGGCGGAGTTCCGACCACGACACGGGGATGTGGGGACTTGGCGAAACTATTGGTAACACCCTGAGCGATCTCGTCGGGTGTCCCCTATTTACTAGAGTTCACCGACAAGAGACGGAAGACCGAGGTGTCCGACGGATATCCGAGACGGTGTCCGAGGAACGAAGGTGTATTGTGAGTAGCATACCGAGAGGCGTAGTGTAACGAGCAAAGAGTAAGAACAAGGAGTAAGGAACAAGTATCCGAACTGAGGCAAAGGCTACTACCAGCGCGCCTTATATACTAAGCGAGCCTAACATATAAGGAAGGGGGCTTGCATCACGGACATTGGAACTCTGGTGGGTCCGAGGTCCCTTGACGCAAGCCAAGAGAATGGAAGTTCTACTAGGAACTGTATGACGCCAGCGCAAGGAAGGATCGAGAGCGTACTAAATGTGGAAAGTCCGGAAGTCCTAACGGAACTCCTTCGAGGTCGCTCCGGAGTTCCGGCACGGGTCGTGACAGTTGTGCGGGTTGTTTCAGAGCGCTCATTGGATCATCCGCAGGTGGCTGTGTACTGTCCTGCTCCCCCTCAACTGCCGGAGGGGTGTAGACAGAGGGGTCAGGGTCGTCAGACTCCCCCTTTGTGAAGATTATGTTACGTGATGTAAGGACTTGGTGCGTTGCAGGGTTGAAGTAGCAGTAGGCACGGGATTCCTCCGAGAATCCCATGAACTTGCAGGGTTGTGACTTGCGTGCAAGCTTGTGAAGGGCCGTATCCTGGCGTAAGACCCAACAGTTGGCACCGAATTCTTCCAGGTGTGCAACATTTGGTTTTTGGCCCCAGAACGCTTCAAATGGTGTCTTGTTAGGGACAGCGCGCGTGGGGGAGCGATTGCCGAGGTAAATGGCGTAAGAAACGGCCTCAGGCCATAGGAAGGTGGGGAGGTTGCGCACGAATAGCATCGCGCGCATGGCGTTGAAAATTGTCAGGAACGATTGTTTGTGTTAGGACGCGTGCCGTGGGCAGGCCGATGGATAAGGCGGGGTTCCGAGGGATGACCGGCGGAGTTCCGGCCACGACACGGGGATGGTGGGGACTTGGCGAAACTATTGGTAACACCCTGAGCGATCTCGTCGGGTGTCCCCTACTTACTAGAGTCACCGACGCGAGACGGAAGACCGAGGTGTCCGACGGATGTCCGAGACGGGAGTCCGAGGAATGAAGGTGTATTGCGAGTAAGTACCGAAGAGTGTAGAGTAACGAGCAGTGAGTAAGAACAAGTATCCGAACTGAGGCAAAGGCTACTACCAGCGCGCCTTATATACTAAGCGAGCCTAACATATAAGGAAGGGGGCTTGCGTCACGGACATCGGAACTCCGGTGGGTCCGAGGTCCCTTGACGCAAGCCAAGAGAATAGAACTTCTACTAGGAACTCTATGACGCCAGCGCAAGGAAAGGTCGAGAACGTACTAAACATGGAAAGTCCGGAAGTCCTAACGGAACTCCTTCGGGGTCGCTCCGGAGGTCCGGCATGGACCGTGACAGTGCCCCCCTCCTAGGCCCGAGCCCCCGAGGGCCGTAGCGTGACCGCGGTAATGGCACCAAGTGCCTAATGGGGGCAGCGCGGATCGCCCGTTGATGAAACAGAGGACAGGGCGGAGCGCCCGCGAAGCTCGTCTGGGTTGGCGGCTATGGCAGCGGAGGCGGCGAAGGCGGCGGAGGCGGCGAAGAAGCGGACCGCCGAAGGAAGTCCGTCGGCGTCCGAGACGGCGCCAAAACCGAAGAGGACGCGAGCGGCCGCGGCCAAGGGGAAGGCCCTGGAGAAGCCCTTGGTGGAGTCCAAGTAAGTCCGTTGGACTCCGTCGGATTTCCGGCTGACTTTGGGTTTCAGGGTCTCTTGCGACGTGTGCGCCCGCATCGGGCAGCCGTGCTTTTACCGCGACAGCGCGAAGGTGCGCTCGTGCATCGCGTGCCACCAGCGCAAGACGGCTTGCCAGACCGACGGCAAGCCTTCCACCGGCCCCGTCCTGGAGGACCCGCCCGAGGGGTCCGGTGCTAACACCGGGGGTGCCACGCCCCGCGGGCCGGGTTCGCGCACCGGGGCGCGGACTTCCGCTCCCGCGGGCGGGAGTTCCGGGGGCGCCGCTCTCCAGGCAGCCGCCTGGGCGGCGAACCCGGAGTCCTCCGACCTCTTGTCGGGGGACCAACTCCTCCACACGGTCCTGGCGGAGCTCCAGGGCTTCCGGCGGGACCAGGCGCGCGCGCACGCCATGCACTTGTCCACGCAGCGGGACGTGGCGCTCCTGCGCGCGGAGATCAAGGAGTTCAAGGAGGCCGCGCAACTCTTCCGCAAGGAGACCGTGGGGGCCCAGGAGCACTACCAGGCGCTCGTGGAATACATCGAGGACCACCGCGAGGAGGACGAGGAGGAGTTCGTCCCGGAGCCGGACGAGGCGGCGGACGCGGCGGCTGCGAGCGCGGAAGAGGCGGCGGAGGCCGAGGGTGACGAGTCGGGGTCCGGGTCGGAGGATGAGTCGGGGTCGGGGGAGACTGGTTCGGGAGACGAGGGCGAGGAGGAGTCGGGTTCAGGGGATGAGGGCAATGAGGGAGAGGATGAGGAGGATGGGAGTTCCGGGTCGGGTCCGAAGTAGACCGTCGGAGTTCCGGGGGTTGTACGCTACAGTAAATAGTAAAGTGGTAAATTGTAGCGAAACTTCTTGGCCATAAGAAAGCGTGAAGAAAGGTGATAAGGAAAGGGTCTAATAAGTGCATCAAAGAACTTTGTCTAGCGGTCCTGGTTTGTCCGGGTACTTCCGGTGGAAGTCCGCGACTAGCTCTTGCGCGTGTCCGAGTTCCGTGGCGAGGATCCACGAAGTCTCTTCGTCCGTACCCTCGTAGCCAGCCCAGCGGACTAGATACAAGAGCTTGCAGGACTTCCGACGTCGATCCAGTTTGGAGTCCAGGATCTCCGAGATCTCGTACTCCGGTTCTCCGTCGACGATGACCGGAGGCGGAGGCGGTTGTACGCGTCCCGGAATTCCGTTCGGTGTGGCGGGCTCCAGCTGGGAGACGTGGAAGACGGGGTGGACGGCGCGCATGGAGTCGGGTAATCGAAGCGTGTAGGAGTGCGTCCCCACCTTCGCGATGATTTCGAAGGGACCAAGGAACTTCTCCGATAGCTTCTTGGATGGACGCGTCGTTCGGATGTGCTCGGCCTTCAGGTATACCGGATCTCCGACGTGGAAATCCGGGGCAGGGAGACGGTGCTTGTCTGCCTGCGCCTGGTAGCGGGCCTGTGCTTCCGCGATCTGCGTCCGGAGGACCGAGTGGAGTTCCTCGAGGTCGACTGCAAACTCCCGGGCCCGGGCAGAGGTGAGGTCGCGTTCCGGGTGTACCGCAAGTCCGGGGTGATACCCCTTGTTCGCGAAGAACGGAGAGATCCCGGTGGTTGCGTTAGGGGTGTTGTTGTACGCAAACTCTGCCAACGGGAGTAAGCGGGCCCAGTTGTCCTGCTGGTAGTTGCAGTAGATCCGGAGGTACTGCTCCAGGGTCTGGTTCACTCGCTCGGTCTGGCCGTCGCCTTCCGGGTGATATCCGGAGGTGAAGTGTAGACGCATGTCGAGGGCCTTCCCGAGGGAGCGGAAGAAATGGGAGACGAACTCGGAACCCCGATCGGAGGTGACGTTCGACGGAACTCCGTGCTTGGAGAAGACGTGCATGACGAACAGGTCCGCGAGCTCCGAGGCGGTTAAGGTGTCGTGTGTCGGAATGAAGATAGCTTGTTTGGTGAGACGGTCGACGACGACGAGGATGGCGGTGAAGCCCCCGGAGTTCGGAAGTTGCTCAATGAGGTCCATTGAGACAGAGTTCCACGGGCGTTCCGGGATCGGGAGTTGCTTGAGTGTCCCATAGGGGAGGTGCCGAGGGGTCTTCGCGCGCGCGCACTGGGTGCAGGACTTCACATAGTCCCGGACGTAGATTCGGAGTCCCGGCCATGCATAGTCGCGGAACACCAAGGCCTGTGTCTTGTTCTGGCCCCAGTGTCCGGCAGTCGGGTGGTCATGGCGAGACCGGAGGACTCGGAGGCGGAGGTCCGAGACGTCCGGCACATAAATCCGGTCGTTGAAACAGAGGAAGCCTTCGTCGTTCCAGGACCAGCATGAGTCGCCCTTGGTCGCGGCGGCGCGTGCGGCGGAGAGTTCGGGGTGGTGCGAGTCTGCAGCTTGGGCAGCACGGATGTCCGAGCGGAGTTGTTCTTCGTCTAACATGAAGGTTGCTCGGAGTACCGGTTCCCGGAGGCACGTCGCCCGGAGGGAGGAGGCGAGCTGCTCCTGCGTGAAGACGGGTCGGAAGTTGTGAGGGTTGACTACGGAGTAGTCACTGCCCCCCTCCTTTGGGTAGACGTCCCACCGTCGAGTGAGCGCGTCCGGTTTTGCGCCGAGTTTTCCGGGGCGGAAGCGGATGACCAGGTTGAATTGCGACAGGAACTCCGACCAGCGGGCTTGTCGGCGTGTAAGGAGTTTCGTGGTGGAGAAGTACTCGAGGTTCTTGTGGTCCGTAACGACGTCGATCGGAGTTCCGGAGCCCTCGAGATAGTGCCGCCAGTTCCGGAAGCACTCAAAAATCGCCAGGAGTTCCTTGTCGTGAGTGTCGTAGTTAAGTTCCGCTCCAGTCAGAGTCCGGGAGTGGAACGCAATGGGATGGAGTTCCCCGGACTCCGTGGTGATGGAGAGGATGCCGGCGATGGCGTAGTCGGACGCGTCGGTTTCGACGGTAAGCGGGCGGTCGGGTTCCCAGTGGTGCAGGATGGGTGCGGATGTGAAGGCCTTCTTGAGCGCGTTGAAGGAGTTCCGGCATTTTTCGTCGAAGTTCCACGGAACTCCCTTGCGCGTCAAGCGTGTTAGGGGAAGGACGATCTCGGAGTAGTTGTGGATGAACCGACGATAGAAGTTCGCAAATCCGAGGAACGACTGGATGTCCCGGACCTTCCGGGGTTCCGGCCAGTCGAGGATCGCCTTTACCTTTGACTCCGACATGGTCAGGCCTTCGGGCGACAAGATGTAGCCGAGGTACTCGACGGACGTGGCGTGGAACTCGCATTTGTCCGCACGAGCGAAGAGCTGGGACTTCCGGAGCCTCCGGAGGACTTCCCGGACGTGCTCCCGGTGTTCCTCGACGGAGTCCGAGTAGATGAGGATATCGTCGAGGTACACCACGACGCACACATCCAGGAGGTCCGCAAACACCTCGTTGACGAAGCGTTGGAAGGCCGCCGGGGCGTTCGAAAGTCCGAAGGGCATGACAAGCCATTCGAAAGAGCCGTACCGGGTCCGGAAGGCCGTCTTCCACTCGTCGCCAGGTGCGATCCGAACGAGGTTATAGGCGTGGCGGAGGTCGATCTTAGTGTAGATTCGGGCCTTCCGGGGGGTGTCGAGGAGGTCCGAGACGAGGGGTAGCGGGTACCGGTCCTTCCGGGTGATCTTGTTGAGCCCCCGGTAGTCCACGCACAGGCGAAGCGAACCGTCTTTCTTCTTGACGAAGAGGACCGGAGCTCCGCACGGCGAGTTGGACGGCCGAATGAAGCCCGAACGGAGGTTTTCCTCGATATACCCACGCAGCGTGTCCAACTCCACCTGGGACAGCGAGTATATCGGGCCGAGAGGTGGAACCTTGCCTTCTTCAAGGGTGATCTTGAGGTCGTAAGGCCGATGTTCCGGGAGGGTGTCCGCCTTCCTCTTGCTGAAGACGTCCGCGAACTCGTGGTACTCTGGTGGAACTCCGGACAAGTCCGGCACTTCCTCCTCAACCGACGAGCTGCGTGCCTTCACAGAGTTCAGCGAGACGGCCGACAGATTGAGAGTGAAACTCTCAGCCCCGGGCAGCCGGCACGCACGCACAAAGGCGGCGGCGTTAACCAGCGTAATCCGGGGTTCTGAAGGGAAGTCCGAAGGAGTGTCCGACAGGGGGTCCGAAGAGGGGTCCGAGGGGGGAGAGGTCGTAGAATACGACTCTGCCGGGGGAACTCCGACCACAACGGACGGAGGTCCGGACAGAGAAGCCGAGGGCGCCAGGGGTTCTGAAGGTACAGGACGCGTCGGAGGCACCGTCCGGAATTGGATGCTGCGCTTCTTCCAGTCAATCAAGGGATTGTAAGCGGAGAGCCAGCTGTATCCCAGGACGGCGGAGATCGACTTGTCGAGCGGAGTTACGAAGAATTCGACCGACATGACCTCTCCCGAGGAGAACTGAATGGGCAGGGTGGAAGTCCAAGAAATGACATGGTTTGACGAACCGTCAAATAGTTGTAAGCGGATGGGAGGTACAGGATTCGTCGGAAGTCCGTGGCGTTCTACGAAAGCTGAGTCCACGAAGCAGTGCGAAGACCCGGAGTCGACGAGCGCGCGGAATTCCGAACGGACGAGCTCGGAGAACAGGGTGACATGGAGGGAAAGGGGATCGGAAAGAGCGGACGCGTTGAGCCGGAGTACCAAGAGGGGTTCCGTGCCGGGAGGGTCAACGCAGTCCTCGCCTGACACGGAAGGCCGAGGACTGCTGACTAGTTTTTTGGCTCCTCCACCGGCTCGGCGTCCTCCTGGACGTCCGACTGGAGGTCCGACGGCTCGAGTTCGGAGGTCTGAGCAGCGCGACCTTTGGCGGGGGAGGCGGACTTCTTCGGGCAGACCGCGGACACATGTCCGGCTCCGCCGCAGAAGAGGCAAAGGTTGTTAGCGAACCGGCGCTGCCATTCCTCCTGAGTCAGCTTTCCGTCCTTGCCCAGCTTGTCCGAGTAGGGCTTGGAGGTTGGCTTGGCTGGGGTTTTAGAAGGGGTCGGAGGGTTCCGGGAGGTGGAGGCGGACGATGGAGAACTTGCAGCAGGAGATGACGACTTGTACGGAGTTCCGGACCTTGGCTCCGAGGCGGTCTTTGCGGGGGTTGCTGACGACTTGTGACTTCCCGAAGACTCCCTGGCTTGCTCCGCCTTGCGTTCCCAGTACCGATGGTCCAGGGACTGCGCGAGGTTGCGGAGTTCCTCCAAGGAGTCCGGCTTGCCAACCTCGGAGATCCGATCCTTGAGCCGGGCCGGAAGTCCTTTGTAGAACTGGTACCGAAGAGCAGCTCTACCCCAGCGGACTTGCGTCGCGAGCCGAGTAAACTGGGTAATATACTTCGCGATCCGCTGGTTATCCGCCATCCGGAGGTTCTCGAGGTCATGTTCGGCTTGTCCCGTTACGTCGTAAGGGCCGAAGTTAACCCGGAGTTCCTCCTGGAACACCTCGTAGGAGTACAGGAATTCCGGCGGGTTTCCGGACTCGCGCTCCAGGAGGTACGGTTCGAACCAGGCGAGGGCCATACCCTTGAGGTAGGAGATGGCGTAGGTGACTTTCTTCTCGTCGGTATCGAACGTCCTAGGGCGGGCCTTGAAGACTAGTTCCAGCTGCATGAAGAACGAACGGAGCTTGGTGGGATCCGATCCGTCAAACTGGTCGGGCTCCCGAACATTGCTGCGTTCGGAGGATGCGGACGGAGTTCCGGTGTGGGCAGCGGAAGTAGTCTGGGTGAGCTGGAGCGTCTGGGCGAGTAGCAGCATGGCCTGCGCCAGGTCCCGTTGGGGGTCGGATGGGGGTGCGGATGTTGGATCGGGAAGGTGAGGTGGATATTCGCGGAGTTCCGGGGCTGGTGCGGCAGGCTGCGGGCTCGACCGAGGCGGTGCGACGAAAGGGTTGTTGGGAGACGTCCGCGGGTTGCTGGAAGGATTACGAGGCGGGTTGGTGGGTGTGGATTGGGGAAAACCGAGTAGTGGAGCTCCGGGGAGGCGGGACGGGGCTGTCTCCGGAGTTCCGGCGTGCGACTCGGCTAAGGGGGACTGAGTGGAGACGTCGAGGAGTGGTTGCGAACCCGCGGGACGTGTGGGAGTGGTCGGATCCCCGACGGGGACCCGAATGCGACGCGCAGAGAATCCGGACCAAACGCCTTCGGGTTCCGTAGACATGACGAGACCCTCAGTGTGAGTTCGGATACACTGTTAGGACACGTGCCGTGGGCAGGCCGATGGATAAGGCGGGGTTCCGAGGGATGACCGGCGGAGTTCCGGCCACGACACGGGGATGGTGGGGACTTGGCGAAACTATTGGTAACGCCCTGAGCGATCTCGTCGGGTGTCCCCTACTTACTAGAGTCACCGACACGAGACGGAAGACCGAGGTGTCCGACGGATGTCCGAGACGGGAGTCCGAGGAATGAAGGTGTATTGCGAGTAAGTACCGAAGAGTGTAGAGTAACGAGCAGTGAGTAAGAACAAGTATCCGAACTGAGGCAAAGGCTACTACCAGCGCGCCTTATATACTAAGCGAGCCTAACATATAAGGAAGGGGGCTTGCGTCACGGACATCGGAACTCCGGTGGGTCCGAGGTCCCTTGACGCAAGCCAAGAGAATAGAACTTCTACTAGGAACTCTATGACGCCAGCGCAAGGAAAGGTCGAGAACGTACTAAACATGGAAAGTCCGGAAGTCCTAACGGAACTCCTTCGGGGTCGCTCCGGAGGTCCGGCATGGACCGTGACAGTTTGGCAATGCCGTTTTGGGCCAATGAGTATGGGGTAGTGAGTTCGAGCCGGATCCCATGGGATCTGAGATAGGTTTTGATCGCATCATTCACGAATTCCCGGCTATTGTCGACATGCAGTGCCTTCATGCACTTGCCAGCCTGGGTTTTGAGGAATGTGCAATAGGATTGGATGAAATGTAGTTGCTGGGTCTTGTCACGCAAGAGGAAGCGGATGTGATGACGCGACTTGATGTCGGTGAAAACTGTCAAGTACGACTCGCTGTTGATGCCTTTGGTGTGTGCGGGGCCCCACATATCGGCTACAGTGAGATCGCCGATCTCAGCGACCTCCGTAAGTGATTTTTGGGGATACGGTTCAACGTGTTGCTTCCCTTCGATGCACAAGGGGCATTGCGGGGACGGTGGGACGGTCTTGTCAATGATCATGCCATTTACCAGTCCTTGACGTGAGAGTCTACGTAGGTAATCATAGTTCAAGTGGGCCCATATGCGATGCCACTCGTCCCATGTCCACACGGCGAGGGCAGTGAAGATACTGTCCGCGCTGGACTCCACATCAAGGCGGTAGAGGTGGCTGGACTTCGAGCCGGTTGCAAGCAGCATGCCATCGGGTGTTCTGATCTCGACCTTGTTGCGATGGAAGGTGACACGCGCGCCACGTTCGGTGATGCACAAGACCGAGATTAGATTGTGAGTGGTGGCGGGCATGTGCGTGACTAGACTCGCCAGCCAATCCGGTCACAAGCTGATTGCGCCTTCCAAATCAGGGGCAGGGGAGGAGGCGCGAGCTTGCGAGCGGACTGGGCTAACTGGTTGCCCCTTTGGCAGGGGTGGTCTGGCACCCACCATGGGAAGGTGGACTTCATGAAATCGAGCATTGTGCTCTTGGGAAGAAAGCAGGCAGCGAGAACACCTCGATGTCAATCTCATACAGGACACTTGTACATTGTTCTTAGATTGATAATACATGCATCTAGTACCCATCCATGTCCAACTCGACATCCTCCGCACCGTCCAAAGTGAAGAACAGCTCTCTATACATCTCACTGAGGTTGCTCTCTATACCAAGGTCATGCTCCGCATCATCACCATCACTGCTGTTGCTGTCGGAACCATCTTCGCTTGGAGGAGAGTGCAAAAGTCCCTCGCCGCTGTCCTGAGGCCTTTCGGGTCTTGATTGCACCTGCTCTGGACGGTTGTCCGGGCAGGATGACTCGGAGGCTGGGAGGTCGCTGGGCGGGGTGTTGCGAAGCTCGACACTGAAGGTTTCCAATGCAGACTGCCCGACAACGGGTTGCATGGTTCGTCATTTCTGCATTGTGCAAAACATGGAGTTGTAGTCTGCAAGTGGGCATGCGAGCAAGTGAATGCCGACACTATAGACGTTAGGTACTGGCTTCACAGAACCCTTGCCGGGTCGGTCGCTCTCCACAGTGTACACACCGTGGAGATGAAGCGAGCGCATGAGCTCCCAGATATCATTCGTCAGGTCGGGCGCGTGATGCTTGGTACCTTGATGCAATCCAAGCTCGGCATTGATCTGAGTTGCAAGTTGTTGGAGGACCTCAATGCACAGTGAGATCTCCTCGAGCCATTCCCACAAGGCATTACTGCCATGTGCTTTGTATATCACCTGGAGACGTTCAATAAGATATTAGCTTGGTGGGGATTGGAGAATGGGGGTGCGAGATCAACCTTGATCCAGAAATTCAAGTGCTCCTGAAGAAGGTCGACAGGGATGAAGCCATCGACGTTGCCTGTAGTGTTCACCAACCAATTGTTCATGATTACCTCACTATGCAGTTGTAATCAGCTTGAGCACTTGCTAAATTGCTGCAGGGAGCACGCACCGCAATGAACGAGGCCAGACATGAGTCAGGTTATGAATGAGAGGAGGAGCTCGTGCGCGTACTTCATGCGGCCCATTGCACAGAAGCCAATGGCCCAGAGTTTGAGCACAGTGACTAGATGATCAGACGTTCCAGACTTGATACAGTCGGCAAAGTGGCGAAGAAGTAGAGTGTCGCGGAGGAACAAGACTGCGTTCTTATAGACAATGTCACCAAGCGAGTCCGAGGAGGGGTGCAGCAGATGTGCAGCTGATGAGCTGGGCGCTTGTAGGCCTGTCACGTCATGATCTGACTGCAACGCTTCCTCTCGAGTGTTGCACATCACAGCTATCTTTGCGGGGTTGGCGTATTGGTCTACAATTGCGGCTGCGTGCTCTTGGAACTGGTCGAAGCTCGTGGCACTAGCATAATTGTCCAAGTTGTGGCCAGACACAAGCTCGAGACAGTGGAGGATCCGGGCGTATAGCGAGACAAAGATCAGGTCGTGGCATGTTCGATATGGAGGCAAGGAGGATAGCACAACTGGTTTACGGTTGAGGACAGCATTGTGGAAGCTCAACAAGGCTGGGTCCTGCGTACCTAGCAAAGGATCACCCCAGTGCATATGGAGAACACCGTGAGCTCCAGCCATCTGGTAGTGGATGAACCCCGGAGCGAAGACAACATTGAGGTAAGCATTGGCGGGGTCGTCATGGCCAACGCACGTGTTTGTTACAGCGCGTACACGCGCCATCGAGAGTTGGTCGCCAAAGATGATCCTGATGTTCTCTTGGAAGTCAGAGGACTGTGTATCATAGCCCATCTCTGTGAACATTGCATCGAGGACCTTGGCATTCGCAGTCGTGCTTGATTCGTCAATTTCCATGGCAGGCATGGGGAAGATCTCAGTCTTGTGCGGTGAGATTCAATGAGTCGATGGTCGGGTGCTTAATGCAAGGTCCACCTTGTAAGCTCGGAATGACTTGCTGCCGTACTGAACCACAATGTTCATTACAGTCCATACCAGACGTTCACGAAGTGCACTGGTCCCGTCTGACGTGAGGCGGATGTCCCGAAAGGTGAGGGGGGGGGGCTTCTGTGAATGATTGTATCAGATCGGATGTTCTCAGATACTCGCGTGGTGCCTTGTAGAGCGTAAATGTGGTCGCGCAGGTTCTGTTCTCTTGTGAGTCCTTCCGGCCGAGAATCTGCTCAGCCGCTTTGAACATGAAGTTGATATTGTCATAGATGTTGGCCAGTTCATCATTCTCAGCAAGTCGCGGGCGTTGCGCCCGAACGCGCAGTGTGGTACGGCACACATCAGAGAGTGTACGAAGGATTCCTGCCCGTGAGCTGGGAGTGGGGTCATGGTGGGGGATATGAGTTGGCAGCTGGTGCAGTCCCAAGACCACCCTTGCTGAGGGAGAGTTTGCTTGCCGAGGGCGGGTTCTGGCTTGTGTGGGGGTCCCGTACTGGTCCTCTTCGTCACTGGCCAAGTCTGACCACTCATCCAGGCTGGATTCGTCGCAATACTCCCAGCCAAGATCAGAGTCCAAGGAAGAAGCTTCAGATGAGTCCAAGGGTACATAGTCTGAATCTGAGCTGTCCGAGGCTGACTGTGGCGATTGTTCTGCTGTGACAGACTGGGTTACATGTTCCGCATGCCGACTGCGAGTACCGACCAGTGCTTGGTAGCTACAAGACAGGCCAAGATGGGACACCACGCTGATTACTTGGCGCAATGAGCCAGTCGCATAGAGGTAGAGCCCCATGACCTGGCCTATGTAGTTGTTGCGCTGACTGCATGCGCGCAGGAGCGTCGTGACTGCGCTGCCGATGAACTATGCAGACAGATATTACAGCGGTAAGTGTTTCACTCTCTGAATCATCGCACCAATGCCAGGCGACTGACCTTGTTCCGCTGTGCATGATACTTCTCGTGCGTGCGGCTTCCGACCTTGCTAGCGAACCGGCCAACACCAGCCAGCTTTCTTCTTTGGCGAGCAGTCGTTGCAAACGCTTGCAGGAGGCTTTTTGTGTAGGGGGCATGCTCGGTAAGGGTTTGGTGGAGGGAAGGAAGGTCAAAGTCTCTGGCAAAGTCGGCGTTAATAAGTCGCCGAAAGCCTTGGATTTCTTTGACACGCCTGGTGATAGCATTCCCTTCTCTGGCGACAAGGGAGCTAACTAGGTTCACAGCCCACTCCTGGACAGTGATACGGCCTGCCTTGCTATTTGCGGATGAAGCCCAGTTGTCAAGAACTGTTCGAACATTGGCGCGGTTGGAGAAGAATCCCCAATAGCGATCCTCTCTGAACCCCACTGAGGTGGTAGGATCGGACAAGAAGAGCAGGATATCGCCGTAGGAAACCCCCTTACTCTTCATGTGGGCTAGGACATCTTTGACGCATGACAGCTTCTCTGCAGTGGCCTCGTTTTCGGCTGCTCGCCTTGTAAACTCCTCTTCTCGCATGGCCTGGTGAGTCGCCTCCATGACCTCCTCATCAGCTTGCAGTCTCTCAGCTCTCTGCGTGGCCTTCTTCTGCTCTTGCTTCTTTGCAGCTTTCCTCTTCCGTGCCTCAGAGCGTTCTGCACGGGTTCTGCCATGGATAGGGGATGTTGGGTAGACATAATCGCTTGAGCACTCTTTCCCAGGTGAGCATTCATTGATTTGCAGTGGGCGGTGAGAAGTCTGATCCAGGTCACCCACGACACTGTCCAGACTGCTGAGGGGGGACAGCGGAGCGAATGAAGGGGGTAGTGGTGAGGAAAGAGGGTTGATGGTGTACAGACCTCCCTCATCCAAGCTCTTCTCGATTGCGCACAGCATTTGTAGGCAGGTGAGCACACTGTTCTGTGTTTCAGATATGCTTGATAGTTCCTAAAGGCAGCTGTATTAGTCTCTACTACTATAAGGATGCGTGGAATAGATGTTGTTACTCACTGAGTGTGCCGCTGCAAGTCTGAGTGTGCAGAGTGATGCAGCCCTGGCTCAGTGGCGTTCCTTCTGATCCTCCCAGTCATCAACCTTGCTCTCAGCCCTCTTGTCGCATCCCCTCCCTCTCACACTGCCCGTCTCAGTCCTGTATTTCTTGTGCATATCATGGTACTACCCCGATGCTCTAGCCCACGGCGCATACACCAAGCACCACCTTCCCGACGTCCCAAGCTTACCGCTGAAGATGTCAGCCTCCTATCGCAAAAAATGCGCAATGAATACGGGTGGGATGAACATCCAAAATCCTTTCAACTGGCAGGGGTCAAAGCGCAGCTTGAGGGCATGGATTTGGTTATTCAAGCGTCCACTGGAGCTGGTAAGACTGCGATTGCGGCAGGGCCCCATTTATGGCCCAGCAGTAAGGGCAAGACAACAATCATGGTCTGCCCCTTGCTCTCTCTAGAGGACAAGATGGTATAGTATTTGCATGTTGAATAAACCAGTGGCCTCACACTTGCCTGCCTCATAGGTTCGCACTTTTGACCTTGACTTTGGGCTCAGAGCTATCACGGTCAATAGCAAGAATGGGGCATGCTCCCCTTTGGTGATCAAGGTAAGCCTGTGCACTCATGCACAACCTCTACCCTTGCTGAGTGATTACCTGTGCATAGAAGATACTCGCTGGCACATACCAAATAGTGCTCATATCCCCTGAAATGCTGCAGTCACGCACCTTCCTCAACCGTGTCCTCCGCAACCACCATTTTGCTCGGAGAGTGCTTTCGGTTGTTGTTGACGAAGCACACTGCATCTCTCACTGGGGTGCTGACTTTCGCAAGAAGTACAGTTCACTTGGAGTCGTCAGGGCCTTTCTTCCACGCGGGACATCTGTGGTTGCACTCTCTGCGACCCTGACCCCACGAGTTTGCCGGGACATCATGAGCAAGCTTCAGTTTCCCAAGAACCCTGGTGGATCATTTCTTAATGTCGGGAACGACTGCCCAAATGTCTCCATCATTGTTCACGCATGTGAGCACCCCCTGAATAGTTATGCCGACCTCGACTTTGTCATCCCTGAGACAGTGTCCTCCCCTGAGCTGATCCCAAAGTCATATGTTTACGCTGATAACATCCATACTGGAACCGAGATTGTGGACTACATCCAGTCACTCATAGTCACACGTACTGGTATTCCCAAGCATGAAGCAGAGCAAGCTGTCCATCCATTCAATGCAGTCATGTCAGACTCGTATCGCTTGGAGTCTATGGATGCTTTCCGCAGGGGAAAGATTTGCATTCTGGTCTGCACAGATGCCGCAGGTATGGTAAGATCATTTACTTGTCTTGAGGACCTCCTAAAAGCACTGCAGCAATGCTAATACTATGCATACTAGGGCTGCAATGTCCGTGATGTGGACCTGGTTGTGCAATGGAGGCTCCCCTCAACACTCTCCAACTTTATCCAACGAGCAGGCCGTGCAGCGCGAGACCCATCTAGGAGCGGCATAGCTGTGCTCCTCGTTAAACGCTCTGCTTTCTTGCCTCTGGGCCACAAAGCTGCTCACAACCCTCAGCCAAGCCATCATAGCACCATTCACCACACTCCCGCCAGCACACAGGCTGCATGCGCGGACTCTTCAACCACAATAAGTATCACAGGTGAACTACTGGATGCATCGAAACCCCGTACCAAACACCGCAGAATACTGCAAGAGTATGCTGAAGCCCATGGCTCAAAGCGTGGCTCGTGCGTGGCAAACCAAGATGCACAACCACTGGGTGCGCAACCAGCTCTGGACCCAGATGCTGCAGATGAAGGCCTTATCTCCTTTGTACAGAGTGTCCAGTGTCGCAGGGAAGTGTGGTCTGCCATGTATGAATCACCTCTTCAAGGTGAGTGATCCTCTCTTACCGTATCAAAACATCGGCTGCTGTGGAAAATGACTCACATCCGCATGGCTCTCAGACACCTCGGTAGGCTCTTGTTGCGACCTATGCGAGCCCGCCTTGCTTGACCAAGTTCGCCCGGGGAAAAGTCTGCGCACGGACCGCGTAGCCAAGGTGAAGCGAGGCAAACCTGTCGCCGAGTACCAGCACCGCCTTGATTGATGGTGCGAGGATGTCTATCAGTGCGACCATAGTGGCGCGCAGTGGGACAGCACAGGAATCCTTGACCGCGCACAGATTGAGCACTTGACTGCCATTGGGCCTGTTGACTATGCAAAGCTTTCTGCGGTACTTCAGACGTCATGGGTGTGGTGGGATGAGTATGCTGGGGAGCTCCTCAACCTCATGCGTGGTTGGCCGATCCCCTTCCTTCCGCTCTCACGGAAGGGCAAAACGGCAGCTGCAAACCCTTCCAAAAAGCGAGCCACTTACGACAACCCCTCTAACGATATCACTCTGCACTGTGCCAAAAAGCATGTTCGTCCCGCAGTACCAGGTGAGTTATTGTGCTGGCTTTCCACGTTTCTTCGTGTAGGGCCAATCTTAACCCCCTGTTGTACAGGCAGCAGCTCCGAACACTCGCAGATTACACAGGACCTACACTGGGAGGAACCAGCAACACAAGCTACTTATGCGGGGGATGATGTGCGCCTGCCGCCATCCATTGACTACCCGCGGATCTCATGGGAGTCTGAGAACCAACTTACCATCCAGTCATACCCTCCACGCCGAGAGCATGCACAATTGCCCGCCTCTCCAAGGCAAGTCTTCTTAGAGGGTGGTAGTACATGACATGCTGATCGGTTTAGCAGTTCATCGCCAGGGTTTGCATGCCCGCCATCTCCAGGAAGTCATGGGCCCACTGCACCGGCATTCCAGTATGGGAACTTGGACGAGTGAGATTCACTGCCCACACAGGTCCTTCCTCTGCATCTCCCACAATACGCAGATCGCAACGCATGGACCGCGCAGCCTATACTGTCGATTACGGGAGCCTTTGGGCAACACGGCACCGAGGGAACCAGCCTATTACATCTAGCGTGGCATTTCCCCCTGGGAGAACCACCCTCTTTGGCGCCCGGAGTAGCCCAGTAGACAGAGGAGTATATAATGAACTTAGAAAAACTGTTTGTGCGAGCGCGTCCCAGTGGTGGTGGACTACACAGAGGGATTGTCAGCTCGAAGGTACGACAGCATCGGAGGCGATTGCACACAAGTCCATTCTCCCACGGTGAGCGCTAAATGTCCCCTCCTACAAGGGCGACCAGTTAGCCCAGCCGTTTCAGTGCCCTCGTGCCTCGGGCACCCGAAACGGATGGGGACGAGCCTAGTGCATGATGTTCATGAGTGTCAGCTCATGGGTGAGCTTGTTGCCGAGGTGCGATACGAGGGGGATGGTTCTGTGTCCGAGCTGTGGGACATTGTGGCTGCCAATGCCTTTTATGGTTCTCCTGGGGGTCTCGTCATAGTTGTAGAAACAGATGCGGTCCTTGCAAACGTGCAGGGTCACGCCGGAGTCAAGGTACCATTTGTCCGCTCCGGCAGTGAGTGCGATGTCTTTGGCCGCATTGTTCGCGACCCAGACTGTCCCAAAGACTTGGCTGTCTTGTTCACTTGTGTGGTCGTCATTGTGCGCAGTCGCATTTGGGTCCCCTGGTTCAGCGAGGTGCGTGCAGTTAAGGTTGGTGCACGCAGGGGGGGCGCAAAGAGCGCACAAATTGCTGGATCCGCACGCGCTGTTCGGCGGAGGCGGGTGGCGCACGGCACTTGTCTTGTTTGTGCCTGTGATGGCCGCAGTTGAAACATGTGAAGCGCAACTTGTCGCGCGCGTTCCAGGTGAATAGTGTGGTTTCCAAGTTGGTCGCGCGCTGCTTCAGTTGACGGTCCTCTTGCAAGATGTGTGCAATGAGTTTCGCGGAGGAGAGTTTTGCGGGCTGGCCTTGGGCCAGCGGTAGTAAGTCAGTGGGGTCAATCACGTGTATAAACGTGTCCCATGAGTCTGGGAGTGATGTGAGTATGGTCATGGCAAAGTCTGAATCTGAGAGCTGCTGCCCAAGGGCATGTAGCTTGGAGCGATACATGCACATTTGCCGTAGGTGTTCTTCGACATCTCCAGCATCAGAGCACTGCGGGCGGAATAACTTTTGTCACGTGGTGACAATACTGATGGGTCCGGCGGGCTGGAAGGTCTTTGTGATTGTGTCCCAGGCCTCCTTTGCCGAGGCGGCATCTTGTGCGTGCACAAGGACGTCCTTGGCAAGTCGGAGGCGGATTGAGCGGAGGGCCTTGGCATCCTTCTTCCTCCAGTCGGCTCTCCGGGCTTCGTCAGATGGCGGTGTCGTGCTGTCCCCTGCAACATAGTCCCAGAGGTCGAGCTTGGCGAGGATATCGGTTATCTGGATGCGCCAGGTGACGTAATTGTCGCCTTTTAGGGGTTCAATGCGGAAAGATGAAGCAGAGGAGTCTTCTGTCATTGCGGGGGGTTGGTACTAGTGCAGGGAAGGGATGTGATCAAGGGTCGGAATGCGGGATCGAGATTGAGATACGGATGACGCGTGGTGGTTTACAAATACAGTGGTTGATCGTAATTGAGGACGGGTTCGGGATTGATCGAGTGGAAATGGGGACAAGGGTCAAGGGCCTAGTCAGGGCTCATAACCTGTTGAAAGTCTAGCGAGAGCAGAGTGGTGGAACACAGGATAGTGCTGACTTCACGCATCCGGATGTATTTATATGTTGTGTGAATACATTCGGGATATTTCTATACTACTTACTAAGGAGAGGCAGGGCCTCCACGCGCACGCAGTCGGTGCACCGACAGTGCCTAAGTTGGTACTCCCGACACTCCGGGAGTGAAGCCCGGTGGCGCATCGCTGCCTCCGACAAGCTGTCATGACGAATATGCTCTGCGTTGACGTCACCTGCGAACATGCCAGTGGTCAACCAATCTGACCTACCCCACCAACGCATGCAAGTACGGGATAGCAATCGTAGCACTCACCTCGAGACTCTTCTGCTCCGCCTTCGAAAAGTTTGCTGCAGGGACATTCGGAGTACCCATCCAGTTATAGGGTGTGCCGTCCACTTTTGCGAAGCCCGCCCAGCCAAGAATCTGGTGCACGACACCATTGGGTCAGGATTCAACCCCGGTGGAAATCGTGTCTGGGCGCCTAGGGCCTCATCTGGTGTCATACGCCCGCCATAGTCCCATGGGACGCCTTATGGCAGGACCCCTGGTAACCCTCCCAAATCCCTGATCCGATACATAAAAAAATGGGCATGTCTGTCCGAAGGATCAGGCCTGGAAAATAGATGTTTTCTTCCGGATTAGATCAGGCATATGGCCAATCAAACCAAAATATGTCCGGGCTCTCTCATCAGGGGTGTTATTGTCCGCGTTCAGTCCGGTTCAAGAGGATTAGGCCTCACTTTGCGCCATTTTGGTCAGGAGGACACTCAGAAAGCATCTTAAACACAGATATCACCATGTAAGTTCACATAGCACATACAGACACGAAATCGGACCCGATACGGTGATGCAATGAACTAGTGATACTAAATACACAGGGTCGCCCAGTAGCCTACTCCTCCTCATCATCTTTCCTGCCTGCCGCCTTCCGACGTGCCTCGGTGAGAAGCTTCACGACCTTTGTGATGCGTGTGAGTGAAGAGGACAGCTGTGTGAAGGTATCAAACCCAGCAGCGTCAACCATGAGCATGAGCTTATCTTGGCTCAATGTGCACTCTGCCGGGAGGCGGAATGGTATATACCAAGGTAAGCGCGCTTCTGCTTGCAATGATTACAGCGAGTTATCGGGTACTGCCACAGAGAAATAGGACCACTATCACTTCAGATTGATGGGGTCACAGACTCCTTTGAGTCACCATCGCCGCGTGCCGCGCTGCCGCGATATCAATGTCTGGGCCGCACTATATCCTAGATTAGGCCTTTCCTTTGCGACCTCGCGATGTCCGGGCCATTGGATGGGGCGTCTGGAGGAAAAGCTGCCAAATTTTCCGGATTGGATGAGGCCTAAGGCTTTCAAAAATGCAAAAAGCGTCCGGATTCGGCCTCAGGGATTTGGGTGGATTACCAGGGGTCCTCTTATGGCGGCATCACGCTTGGCGCTTGTTCTTTTCATCCTCCACGGTCTGATTTCCCTTGTTCACCTTCTCTCGCCACTTTCGCCAACTTCATGACTACTCTGTTCTCCTGGTTTCAGCAGAAGCGGACATATGTCGCCATATGTGTCGGACTTAGGATGGTGTGAGGGTATCCCTAGTCTCGAATAGCCATGTAGTCTGTACTTCACTCCTTTCCCTGGCAATCGACCTCTTCCCCTACCCACCTCTCGCTGGACTGTATGGCCAACGGCAAAGAGAACCAGATATCCAAGCGTCAAAACCCTCAAAAAGCTGAAGATGACAAGAAGAAGAAATGAGTGTATAAGATATACGAGTGCGACTGCGAGATGTGGACAAGCTCACACCGGACAATACCATTGTAGGTCTATGTCTTTCTCCCATTCACCCTGATGCTCATACCTGTGTGGTAGCTCAATGAGGCTCGGCATTGCTTCGCTCTTGCACATACCGCGAGATCCCCGGATGCCACTGCTGACGACATCATTTGCGCTTTTGCTAGCACCCCTGAAGAAGTCCTCCAGGTAGGTGAGTCCCCTGTTACCATCATAACACCCATCCATGTGCCTTGGACAGGAGTACAAGGATGCTGCTACTGTGCAGTTGGCCAAGGCGAAGAAGGGGCGCGGTGGCAAAGGCAAGCAGAGGGTAACCACCATTGTTGACTATTGCCTCCTCACACTCGACTGATGGTGCACCCAGATCTCCTTCAAAGAGAATGTATAATACACACGATCAAAAAGCTAAATTACATGGGGGTGGGCAGTGCAAGTATGGCCATGAGCGCACGGAGCAGGCAGGCGAGCGGCGGTCGGGCAAGCGGGCAGTCAGGTGGGCAGGTGAGTACAGTGAGTATTTGCGTGCGAACAGCGTGGTTGCGCGAGCAAGCGGGCGGGCGGGCGAGCGGGCAGGCAGGCAGGCGGGCAGGTGGGCGGGCGGGCAGGCAGGCGAGCGGGAGCGGGCAGGCGGGAGCGGGCAGGCGGGAGCGGGCGGGCGAGCGAGCGGGAGCGGGTGGGCGAGCGGGCGGGAGCGGGCCGCTACAGCCACATTCTAATCTTGTCCAATAAAAGCCTTCGTGTGGCATATGGTCAAATCGTGTGCAATCCGGTCTCCTAAGTCGCTATAAGTCGTCATATAGAGGCAGAAGTGTGCTTTTCAATATGCATACCAGACACGAATTGGTCACAAGTCGATTGTGCAGGGTATGTTGAGATATGGAAAGTGTTCCCATTTTCTGGCCCCATATGGCGGCAATAAGTTGGCCAGATGAGGCCCTAGGCACCCAGACACGATTTCCACCGGGATTCAACAACCACAGATAGGCGTATTCCGACTCACGCCCCCCGTCCAGAACACTGGCCAGGCGTCGTTCAACGCTGTCCCGTTGCCCTAGTTGAGCCACGCCAACAAGTAGGGGCTCCTGACCGCCAGCGGTACTGAGGTGGGGATGAAGGGGGTTGCCGTCCACATAACCGCATTGGCCAAGGCGAGACTGCACAAGATTACTGCCAGAACCGCTTGCAGACGTATTAGAGCACAGAGGGGCGAGTTTGGGTCCCGAACGCGAGGACAACACTGCTATATAGCAAAGCCAGCATGCCATGATGGTAGCACGACACGGTACGCAGCTGTGTTGGCAGTTGGGTGATGCGTCTGCCATCGGCATCAGTGCACATTGATATTGAGGAGGGGCACTACCCTGCCAGGTACCTAGTACAAGCTGTGAGAAAGCTGTGCAACGTACGACGGACGTCGTATGCCTAAACCCCCTCCTGCCACTGGCCTCGCCGCTCGCGTAGCCGGTCGCAAGTGGCCTCGCAATTGATCTGCACGGCACAATCCTAAGGATATGTATACCCAATGATGCGCAAACCTAGTGACGCTGCAGCAAGTCAACGTTACCATAAAATCATGTAAACGAGCATATCAAAAGCATAAGAGCCACTCGCGCCAAAGCACAGCGTAGCTGCGCAAAGACGGAGGACGGCAGGGGATGTACGGGAAAAGAGCAGGCCTTCGCAAAAAGCTGCTTCGAGCTATGAGCAGCGGACGCACCCGCGTCCGACGTCGGCGGCGGTGGTGACAGGAGACAAAGGACGTGGACACAGCACTACTTCGTACTCGTCGTATGGCTACTTCATTGACCATGTGTGCATCGGCGTATCAAACAGATGAAAGTGCAGCAGATGCAATAAAGAGGGTAATGGTACAAGGCCCCGCCGCAGCCAGTGCGGCACCGCATCTGCATCTCCTGCCGCGGCTCATCAAGGCACGTCGAGCGGGACACATGGGAGGGCAGCATCCGGCATACGGGTGGGTCGAGGGAGCCGGAGGCTCCCTGGCGTCGTGGAGGTGTGGTGCAGGGAAGAGAACCGAACGCAAAGGTGGGGGAGAGAGGTATGGAAGCACGGGAGGAGAGTTGTGTCTGGAAGCGAATACAAAAGGGGGTCCGTGGAGGAGGGGAGGGGAGAGGGCAATGGAGCGTTCGTTCCATGTATGTGATGGTGGGGGAGGGTGGGAAGACATGATATGGATATGGGTTATGGAACACAGCGGACAAAGCGAGAGGTCCATGAGATGGGAATCAACGTAACGGCGTTTGCGGGTGATAGTCAAACGACGCGCTGCAACGCCAAAGATCAGTCATGGAACCAAGTGTGGTCAACACAGCAAGCACCCACCCAATAACTTAGATATTCAACACTCCAGGCTGCGTCTTCTTTACTTCAAAACCGAGGCCTGATACAGCGGCCTGGCCGCCCCTTTTGCGCTCCACCTCCAACCGAACCCGCAGTTTCTCAAGCTGGCACTCCTTCGGAATGAACGTCCACTCTTGCACCATCTTCGGCTTCACTACGGCAGTTGCAATCACAAACGTAGAATCCGTGCGCGCGTGGGTCGAGGATCCTGAGCTGGAGACGCTCGAGTCGCTCGGGCTGGCATCGAAGCATCCGCCACCCGAGCGAGGGGACCACAACAACGACAGTACGGGTATAAAGTGAGTGTTTGGAATGACAGTCGTGCGAGCGTAGGGGACATGAGAGACGGCGAGGCAGGTGTAGACGAAGCTTGCAATGTGGTGGGGTTGGGGGATCCCACGGCGGGGCTGGGAGCGGGAATGGTCTGGTGGTGGGAAGGAAGGGAAGGGGGCTTCATAGCTGGAGTCGGGGCAGGGGCCCGGGATGTAGAGGCGCTGGCGGAGGACCTGTAAACGGTGTCAGCTGTAAACAGCAGATCGCACCGGATGAATCAGACACACATACTCACATACGAAACGCTGGACGGAAGCCTACTAGACATGGGAGGGGTCATGATGGGGATCACGCTGGGCCGCGGAGAGGCGGAGGCAGAAGCACGTCGGGGCTGGGGGATGAACGAAGCGACTTTGCCCGGGGACGAAGAGAAGGGAGTCAGGGGGATGGAAGCACGGGGGTGGGGTATGAACGTGGGAGCCGACGAGATGCGCTTGGGAGATGGGGTAGAGAAGCCAGACGGAGAAGAGCAGAGGCGGGGAAGGGACATAGGAGAGGCGACCTTAACTGGTGGAGTAGCGGGGGCACAGCAGTCGGAGGCTTGGATGGAGACGGCGACTTCAATCGCGGAATGGCCGAGGGCAAAGGGGCCATGGGCTGGGACTTGAACTGAGGGAACGTGAAGCTGACCTCCACCTCGTCTTCTTCATCAAAGGGCTCAAAGAGATGGCCGGGCTTGCTTCCCGACTCGGGGAGGAAACCATCGTGAGATCTGGCGTGTTCATATCAGTGCTGCTGCTCATGCTCGTGTCGGAAGCCACACAGTACTCGGACGGAGGCGGGTCGAATACAAACTTGATCCCGCCCTCATCCTTCTCGCCGACAAACTCATTGCCGTTGATTTGTCGAGTATCGTCAGCGGGTTTGGCCTGCTGCTGCTGCTCCTCCTCTTCCTCTTCCTCGATAACGATGTCAAGAGCACGAGGGGCAACTCCACCTCAATCTCAGGTGAGACGACGACCTCACCCACGTCCGAGGGAATCATGAATGGCGGCATGTCGTCCTCGTAATCCGCAAGAGCCTGTGCGAAGAGGTTCTTCCTGCTCTCAGCCGAACGCAGCTTCGAGTCCATGGGAGGCGAGTTGTCAACATCCTCAAGACATCCGAAGAAGCGATCAATTTCCTCGGGCCAGGATTGAGCCGCAACAGTGTTGAAAGAGCTCCTCGGGAACGACCATGCACGGGAGAGGGACACGTGGCGCGCATGGGCGGGAGGATGAGTGGGCTCAGCAGGTGAAGGAAGGGGTGAGGGAGAGGCGGACGGCGACCGGCTGACAGTCAACTCAGGGGCAGAGTCGACCGAGTCCTGGGAGAGTCGCGGGGTTGCGCTACGAGAGCAAACATAATCCGCAACGGAACCATACGATGAGCACGTCGGGAACGCGTACTCGTCATTCTCGTCCTCATCCTCGTACCGTGAAAGCTCGTTATCATCATCGTCATACGCGCTCTCGTCATCGTCCTCGTCAACCTCCAGAACCGCCTTGAGCTCAGGACTGCGGGTCTCGTCAACGGAGTCGACGTCGGTGAACGAGCTCTCCAAATCAATCGAATGGAAACCAAGACCACGGCTCTTGCGTGTGACGGCATTGGTGGTAGCCACGCTGAAAGGACGAGGGGTATCCAGAAGACCAGCATGCTCAAGTTCACGCTCCATCTCCTTGCGCTTCTTCCTCTCTTGAAGGAGGTCCGCACGCAAGTGGGTAAGCTCGTCTTTGGCAGCACCCATCAGCTCTACCCGGGCAGTCAGACGTACGACCTCTTGTTGCGACTTCTCGAGTTCATGCTGCACTGCATCGCACTTTGCCTGGGCTTCCTCGGCCTGCGCTGTCTTCTGAGACAACGTCCTCTCGAGAGCATTCTTCTCGACTTCGATGAGGCCGAACCGTTGTCTCGCAACCCAGGCGTCGCGGCGCTCAACCTTGAGACGCCTGGTGTGGACGTCGATCTGGTGCTCCATGTCGGCAACACGGCTGCGCCAACCGTTGACATCCTTCTTGAGCTCGTCCCGTTCGGCCTTGAGATCAGCGATGAGCTGCAGCATCTCGTCGGTAGGTTCTGATGGAGCCGCAGACCCCTTAGGGGCTTCCGAGGCTTCCGAGGCGCACAAGGCGGGACGCGACCGGGAGCTCGAGCGCTTGAGTGCGCGCTCGAGATCAGTGATGTGCTGGACAAGTGTCTGGTGAGCCTGGAATAAAAAATGCTGCTCCGAAGTAGAAAGAGGCCGTCCACGGAGCTGGTTCATGTCAAAGCTACTTGTGCTTGAAGTTGAGGTGGACCGGCGGCGATCAACCATACTGGACGTAGGCGTCATCTCAGGAGTCGGTAGTCCATACACAGACACAGGCTGGGCATCACCGGAGGACACGTAGGAGATGCTGCTCCTTTGGGAGGGCTGAGGAGATACGCCAGTGCCGTCCATAGAGAGGTTGAGCGAAGGCCGGCGACCAAGTGCGCTTGATGGTAGGATCGGGGAGGACGACATCACAAGAGACCGATGTTTGTTAGCCGCGCTGTTGCTGCTCAAGCCAGCGACACCTTGCATTGATGAGAGAGTCAATGACTTCAACGCGGAGGGTGGGCCTGGGACTGGGGACGAAGTGGGCATTTCCCCATTCGACGCTTGAATAGAACTGCTCAGGGTGAGCGACAAAGGCCGGAGTTTGAGGCTTGTAGGCCGGTGACGAGCAGTGGCAGGAGATGGGGAGGATACCGTGACGGCCACCTGGGACACGACCGGCGAATCCTGCACAGGACTCGAGGCAATCACATTCGGTTCTTCGTCTTCAAGTTCCTTATCTTCTTCTTCTTCTTCCTCGACAAGAGTTCCGAGCAGCTCGCTCAAAGAAGACGATGCCATGATCCTTGAATCGTGTTTGCTTTCCATCATGGTGTTCAGGCCTCCACTAAATCCGGCTCCCACTCCAGGCGGGAACGAAGGCTTCAAAGCTAGATCACGACTCAACGGGGCAGTTCATTGATAGGGGTCTCAGATACGCACAGAAATCAAAGCTTCGCTTGGGCACCTCAGGTGCATCCAGCTCAGGTATCTCAACCGAAAAATTCCCGGCGGGTGTCTTTCCCTCCAGCGCCCACAAGGCATGACGGCGGACAGAGTCCTTGTCCCCGAAATTGATATTGTCTTCTGAGCTGGAGACAGGGATAGCAGGGAGGGGGACGCCCATCATGTCGGCGGACTCGCAGCGAGTAGAGACCGAGGAGCGACGACGATGATGGGAGTTGCGCTTTGCGCCCCCGATTGAACTTCTCGTTGGCGATTGAGGAGGCGCGTCGTTCATGGGTGTCGGAGAGGGCACGGTCGGAGGATGAGGGAACGATAAGGAAGTAGAAACAGAGCTGTTGCGGGAGTGTGAACGTGAATGGCGGGAGGATTTGATGGCCATGCTGGCGGTTGGGGGCGACTGAGGCTTGCCAAGTTTGAACGAGTTCATCTAGCGAGAAAAAGATCGGCAAGGTGAGGCGAGGAGGCGTCAATGTGTACGGTCGCGTATACATACCCTCATCCGTTCGGCGTCGGCGCCGACCTGGAAGGCGAGAGGGGAGTGGTCCATGATAAGAGTGATGTGTGGTATTTTGTGGCTTGAAAGGTACAAAACAAGAGACAGTTCCGGGATGGATTGTGCGAGACCAAAGGAAGGGCAGGACCACGACTCGGGCGGAGGAAGGGTGAAATGGCAAGGCCGGGCCTGAGCAAACCCAACCGTCGTGATGCCACAAATACGGTCCTCCCCCTCCTCGGCAAACCCCGCCGCCCGCCACGTGGGCCACAATTGACACATGCCTCGGACGATGGTCTCGGACCGGGCCCGACTCTCTCGCGCTGTCCGACCGCACTCGCTCTCGACGGCGCCGTGTCTCACAGCCAAGGGATGATCAGCCGTCGTGTGTTCGGCGTTGGCGTTGTTGGACATGCAGGCGAGGATGAGCTAGCTGGCAGTGGTCGAGCACGGCGGCCAAGCCTGGAGCGGAGGCACTCGGCGGACTGCACACCACCTCCCGAGTCGACTCCGTGTGCCGGCGGAGAGGGCGGCCTAGAACGTTAACGCTGCCCCGCACTCGCTTGTGCTCGATCGGAGAGCGACATCACGAGAGGCCGTCGATCGCTGCCCCTCCCTCGCCCGCACTCGCGTCATCACCCCGGCCAAGCAGTCTACAAAACTCAGCCAGGGCCACGCGCGGCACCCGCACAGGCAGACGCACATCCCCCATGGCTGCAGTCAGGAAACTCATCCCAGCTCGCACCGTCCTCTTTGCCTGCGACATCCAGACCAGATTCAGTATGTCCCATCTGCTCACAACTCACCCGTGCTTGACGTCTGCCAGGACCGCTTGTCTACGGCTTCGACCATGTCGTCGCCACCGCACACAAGATGTTCAAACTCGCAAAGGTCGCCGCTCTCACTGTCACTCATCCAACGCCGTGATTGATAGTGATTGTCGTGTCCAGGTTCTCCAGGTGCCTGTTCTCATCACAGAACAAAACCCACGCGGTACGAGCTTCGCCGTATTCCTCCGCTCTGGACGCGGCTGACCGTGCCCTCGTACTCCGGGCGACAGCGTTAGGCGAAACTGCTCCGGAGCTAGACCCCGCACCCCTAGGAGAACTTCATCTCGGCACATTCCCAAAGTCGTCCTTCTCCATGGCCATTCCGCCTGTGCAGGAATTGCTCAAGAAGCATGACCTCGAGTCAATCGTGCTGTTTGGCATCGAGGTCAGTCGGGCAGCGACTCAAGTCCGAGTCGCGGATCTGCTACCGTGACGCCCTGTCGAGATGCTGACGCTTTCGCTGTTGCAGTCCCACGTATGCGTCCTACAATCTGCGCTAGACCTTCTTGCGCTGGGGTACGACGTGCACGTACTTGCGGACGGTGTCTCGAGCTGTCACCACGACGAGGTTGGTACCGCCCTCGCGCGTATGCGCCAGGCGGGCGCCCAAATCACAACGAGCGAGAGCGCCGCCTTCGAGCTCCAAGGTTCGTTCGTATCGTCATTTAGCGAGGTGCTACGATGCTCACAGGGACACATCAGTGGACGCGGAGAAGCCCAATTTCAAGGCTTTCTCAAGCATCATCAAGGACGAGAGGGACAATACCTCAAAAGCCCTGGAGGCGCTCGTGTGTCCTCGTACACTCTCATGACCCATACTGTATGCATACTGTATAGCATCGCAACGAATTGTATCAGGATCTCCACGGCAGACTACAGCCGTTGCTATAGTAATAAGAAAGCCAATGTGCATCAGAAGTCCACTTCAGGGGTAGCGGGTGCCCGGCATACTCAAGCAAACGGAGCAAAGCATCCCTTGCTCGGTTATAGTCCACGGCCATGGGATACAGTACAGCAAGACCACCACCCCAGTCTTCCCCTCCAGCGGGAGCGCAATAGGCGAATGCATGGCCGGAGATTGTCCGAATCCTGCAGCAAAGCGCACATCACGCAGAGACGACCGAGTCAGGTGCTGAGCGGGACTCTATCCGGGAAAACTTGAGGGGCCTACGTATAGCTTCAACAAAAGCCCCTCCCGAGTCTCAGGGAGAAACGGGCCTTTCGGTGGGAGATCCGGGCGATTTTCGCGATCGCCTCTGCGCGTTTGCGGCGTACAAGCAACACATTGACGAACACGAGTGCGCCCAAGGCGCATTTCCCCCCCCCCCTTCCGGTCGCGCCGACGATAGTCCCGGTCGAGGGCCTGGAAGTGCTCTCCTTGGACTGGTCCGTGCAGCCGCGGCGGGGGTTACCGTGACCTATACGGTCGTTCAATACCCTGGTATGCTTCTCGTCCTAACCGGCTCGTCTAATGATGTATGTATATCAAGTAACCCTCCCCAGTCCTTATTGGGCGCATTCAGCCGACCATGCGGGGGCTACTATCACAATTCACGACTAACGGCCGTAATTGGCGTAGATAGTATTGCGTAGAACTGAGCACCCATGCGTAAACATCCGTGGTGTCTCGGCATGGTCCCCAGTAATTCACGAAGATCTGGGACGTCCCTGCTCTGTGCTCTGTGACCCCAAATCCAGAGAACTCGGAGCGTCACCGACGTAAGGCAAGCCCCGAGGATCTGGATTGTTTGTTTGGCAAAAGCCTTAGAATCAAACAAAGCCACGTGAAGTCGGCACGCGCTGAGTGACTGACGTCGGCTGCCTCACCTCACAACAGCCACCGCGCCTCTTCCTCCTCAACGACCTCCTCAGGACGTTGTTCAGGTCAGATCAGCATATCAACAATAGGCACTCAACCCACATTGCCAGTTCTCTTGTCTCTCGTGCACGGAACGCCAGCGCAACTATCACAGCATGTTTGGAACGCTGATCCACTGGGGCATCGACGCGGCCTTGCTCAGTGCGTTCCTGGCAGGGGTGAGGAGGACAACGGGTTTGACGTGAGTATATGCGACGTCTCTAGGAGAACGGAGGGCTGATGTCGCCACCTTCCTCATGGTAGTCCGAAGCTCTCTGATGTGCCCAACAAAGACGTCCGACGTAAGTCCCCTCGATTGGTGTTGGTGCAGAATGGGATGTGAATCCATGCGCTCTCTTTCCAGAGGTCTTGAGGTCCTACCTCGAATTTGGTGCGTCTGTGTGGTTTGTCATGTCACGACCCTTCCTCAAACTTACTCCGGTACATAGGCGAATACCTCTTCGACTTTGCGGTAGTCTTCTTCGGGGTGCGTTGTTGCAATGCACGACCAGTTTCCCTTTTCACTTACTCTTGTCCTCAGCGATCCTCCTCATTCGAGCGCAGATCTTAGGCGTAAATGGGCTCATGTTGAGCCATGTGAGTAGGCAGACCCTCATCTCGGACTTCACCATCCAACCCGTTCCTTCAGGCTATGCATCGTTTCTCCGTCATTATCGCAGGTCGTCTCATACCAGTCTCATATCACGCCCTTCTCGCAGTTGTATGGATAATTTATGATATCAGGGTATACACCACCCGTGTACAAGGATGTCCGCGCCAGTCCGTTGGGCGAAACACTGCGTCCAGGTATGCTTGCGCCGTCATCCCAGGAAATTGTACACGAAGAAGTGCAGTACGATCGAACCCAGCGCAAAGTCGGCGAATGCCCTGCGGTGGCAACGCCGTCATATACAGGATCCTGCATTCGCGTGATGGATAAGACATACCTTTCTGGCGACACTTCCTTGAACTCGGCCCTGTTCGCGGGGTTCACTTGCGAGCGGAGAGACGCGGCCAGGACGAATTGCCCGACGCAACTTGCAAATCTATTGCAGCCGTTGAGTACTATATTAATGATACTACACGACCGCAGCGTACCCAGCCAGAAACGCGTTGAAGGGGAAGTTGGAGACGAGGATGCAGTAGAGGAACTGGATGATGCCGGAAAGTATGAGGAATACCAGGAGTGCGTCGATCGTCTTGAGCCGTGTCGACGTCGTCTCGTAGTACGCGTTCCACAGCGACAGGAGAGGGCTGGATTGCGCCTTTGCGGCGGTCTGCTTCGCCGGCGGTCCTGTCTTTGTCGCGGCCATTGTAGCAAGGAATATGGGCAGAAGGAGAGTGTGGGTGAGCGTGTCGACGTGGAGGTGGACCGGAGAACGCACCGCAGCTGCCGTTCCCGAAGCGGCAGCTACGCCTGGGGAAACAAGCGCCCGTCAGTGGCCGGAAAAGTTTGGCGAAGCGCCCACAGCGACGGTCACTCCACCATCCAGCAGCTGTCTTTAGTCGACCCTCGCGTGCCCGTCTGGCATCCGTCCTCTTCCTTCCCTCTCCGAGACCATGTCCAGCTTCGGTCTTAGGCTTGCTGCGAGCTCGTCGCGTGCGGCGCGTCTTGCTTCTCTGCGCACCCAGGCGTGTCGCGTGCAGTCGCGAGAGCTGCACCAGCGGAAACAACTGTCGTACCCCATCGAGGAGGGCCTGGGGACGTTCCTCCCTCCACACACATTGAAGATGATTGCGGAGGACTACCAGCAAGGACTCCTGGACAGGTTGAACGAACAGATCCGGGGTATGTACATCGCGCGGTTGTGTACGACTGCAGCTGTTGACAAGCTAGCTGGCAACGCTCAGGGACGGCCCTCGAGAACAAGAGCATCGTGCAGACAGTAGTTGAAGCTGCGCGGGACCCGAACAAGGTTCTCGAGTTTAACTACGCTTCGGAAGCTCTGAACAACTCGTTCTTCCTCGAATCTGTCGTGCGTATTCGTCAACATAATCATGTCCGCCTCCGACCGCTCAGCTGTGTCTAGAAACCCCCACCGTCTTCGGGAACGTCGCACGAGCACGAGGTGCACGATCCGCTCATGCGCCGCATCCGTCACCACTGGAGCTCGCTCGCGCACTTCCAGTCAAGCTTCAGCGCCGCCGCGCTCGGCATGTTCTCCTCCGGCTGGGTGTGGCTCGTCACCGACAAGAATGGCCAGCTCGGCATCATGCCCACGTTTGGCACGGGCACGCTCCTCGTCCGCTCCGGCAAGCCCTCGGAGACCTTCATCGAGTGGCAGAAGGCCTTCGGCCAGGCCGTCCTCCCTCTCACCGAGGACTCGGCCCCCGTGTCCCCGTCTCACACCCCCTCCGGCTCCCCTCCTCCCCCCTCTTCCCCCACGTCGGGTCTGTCCCACCAGGCGCCCCCGCTGAACCCGCACACGCCCTCGAGGAGCATGTCGCTGGCCAAGCCCCGCGATATGTACAAGCTCGAGAAGGAGACGGACCTCAACCAACAGCCGGACTTTGCCCGCCTCGGCGACGTGCTGTACCCTCTGCTCTGTGTCTCCGTGCACGAGCACGCGTGGGTGAGCGCGGGGTACGGCGTGTGGGGCAAGGAGGAGTACATGAAGCGCTTCTGGACGGTCGTCAACTGGAAGAACGCCAGCGATCTCTTCAGCAAGGTCGTGCCGCCGTCATAGGGGCCGCCGTCGTGTGTTGCGAGAGGGGTCGTCGGTTTGGAGGACGGGCCGGACTGCTGTACCCTCCACTCATTGCCGTTATTGCTGCATATCCATATGCATCTCTTACCTTCGTATAGTCCATAGAGCTCAAAAGTACTCCTAATATGGCTGGTTCACACAGCGCTGCAGTGCAAGGGCTCCGCCCCTGAGGCGTCGACGAATACATCTCATCAACATCGTACAGGACCCGCCAACACCGGCTTGACATCGCGATCGCTGGTCACCATCTCCATTCGATGTTCCCTAGGGAGTTTCCTCGCATACCCTTGTAAGGCTTGTACGTCTCCCCGGTGAGCTTCAGCTGTTCGATTCTAAGTGCAGAGTAGTTGTGTTGTGGAATGTCGAAGCGGACTTGGAAAGCACGAGATGGTCGGGGTGTCTCCGCACTGTGTCACAAAGCTCAGAAGAAGCAAGGACATGGGGTTTGACTATACGTACGAGGATGTAAATGTGCCCTTCAGTGTGTAGCTCGCAGACGGGACAACCGTTTTGAGCTCCCAGATTAATGTCTAACCGCGATGATTCAGGCAACGTACGACGAGAGACAATGACTAGCACTGACCGCCGTTCTCGGATTAAAACTCCATGATGCACGGTGCGAAACCACACAGCTGGCTCCTGTTGCGCCTTCTCCCAGGTAGAGCTCCACGAATACGCTCTCCATTGTACGGGTAGTCAAACGGGAACTCAGCGACACTTCGATCGACCCTGTGGACGCGTTGCCGAGACGACTCAGTATGTGCTTATGGCGATATGAGACCCTGAATACCTCCACGTTCTTCAACCCTGACCGAGGGCCGGAGGATGAACGGAACCGAAACCTGGTTGAGCGAGCTCGCAGAGACGGGCGTGTACCGGTAGTCCATCAGCGTGAACTTGCCGTCGGGCGGTACGAACGAGAGGACCTTGTCGCGGGACCAGCGCTGCAAGCTGCCTCAGAGTTAGAAGGGGCGAGGCGAGCTTATGAAGATGCGTACCGGATGCAGGGATGGAACGAGCAGTCCGTCAGCGTTGACGCGTTCGAGAAGATGAGGAGCAAGTCAGGCGTGCCTACGATGTATGTGTTAGTAGGAAATGGACATGGACAGTGGTAGACGGATCATACCTGACAGCTTGCAAATGGATTCGACCCTCCCCCATACTGTACTGACGGCGGTGGTACCATTCCTGTTCGTGCGCATCCATTCAGCCTTGGTAGTGAATCGGCAGGTGCAACTCGACCGTACTTGTTCACGATAGCATCTAACGTCTCCACGACGTCAAAGAATATCTCGTTATTGTTATACCTTACGCCCGTTTTTCGCCAAGGTATTGGTGAAGCGAAGGGATGGGAGTTTGCAGAGGACGTAGCGAGCCCCGAGACGCCAGCGACGGAGAGAACCTTGTGCAGGAGCGTGGGTGGCAAGACAATATCTCGAAGCGCGTTTGGCGAGGTGGTGAGGGGATGTCCCCCAGAGTCCAGGGTTTCTTCTAGTAGCTGAGCAGCACGGATCCCAGTCGGTTCGACTCGCTGAACCGAAGCTGCGAGAGGTGCGCACCTGATAAACCACATCAAAGTTCTCCTTCAAAGTCTCCGCCGAGAGATGACCAAAGTACTCGTGCAAGATGTCCACGAAGGTTTGCAAGAAGGCAAAAGCGTACAATGGATCCACTTATATCCGGGACGTTCAGAACCTCCTGCGGTTACACCGATGAGATAGGTGGTACTCACCGTCTCCGCTCACAGGACAGAGGTAACGCAGCTCGCCGCGCCGGACATGACAGCACGCGCAGGGCGTGTCCAGTCCTGAGACGTAGAGCACGGGATCAACGTCGTCCGGTCGCGCAGCGTTCGCGAGCGCGTTGTTGAGCGCGTCGATGTGCAGGAGCGGGTACGCCGGCGGGAAGGAGTGGAAACCGGACTGAGCGATGGCACGCCTTCACGCAATTGTCAGTACCAGGATACTCCGTCGAGCCTCGCGACAAACCCTGTATTGTCGAGTATGATCAGACCGTCGATGGCCATGGTGGTGCAAGGGAGTATGGGAGGAAGTCAAGGTCCAGATGCGCGCATACGATCAAGTATTGGACGACGAACGGCCCGGGGCCAGCCAGCGCCACAAGCGCGTACTACATATATTCAATACACCGTTCACCCAGTAGGCTGTTCGAGTCTCCAGCCGCACCTGATCGAGATCGCGAGCATACAGAGGAGACTACCGATATGGGCTCAAAAGGCCATATGCTGGTACAAAGTGAACAGCGGCAGGTATTATATGCATTGCGGTTACTTCCCAATGCAGAAGTCACGAAACACAGCATCGAGAATATCCTCCACGTCAATCAGCCCAGAAACCTTCCCTATGGCTTGTGCTGCATAGCGCAGCTCCTCGGCAGCCACAACAACCTCTTCGGGAGCTAGACAAGACTATGAGTCGTTGCACAGTACCATGTTGCAGCAATACGTACGAGTGTCGAGGAATGCGTCAAGGAATCGCAACGCATTCTCTAAGTGTACGCGATGGCGAGCGTGAGTGATCAACGGTTCCTCAGGACGAGAACCGTGTTCGTCCAAAAGGTTATATCTAGGTAGGGGAGGGATAAGCAGCAGTACGCAAGCCATAATAGACATTCCTACCTGTGCTGTAGGGCTTGCGCGAAGCCCCTAAGGAACTCTTGTGTACCTGCGCCCGTGCTTAGGCTGGCTTGCCAGACGACCTTGGAAGGTAATGCCTTGGAAAGGGTGTGGTTTCCGGATGGTAGTAGGTCAGTCTTGTTGAGCAGCATGAGCGTGTCTTCGTTGACTAATGGGGCTAGTGTAGGAGGAAGTCGTAGATCCAATGTTCCATCTGCCGATGGAGATAGTACATCTGGCGCAGGAAGTACGCAGAGGGAGACATCCGCTGATTCAACTCTGCGAATCTCCCGGTCAGTATGATCAGATACTGCTCTGTAGACTTTCGTACAATTGTTCTGCGCGCTCGACGCCAATCTTCTCCACTACGTCTTCAGTCTTGCGCAGACCAGCGGTGTCGGCGATGATGACCGGTAAGCCACCAATGTCGAGGGAAAGTTCTAGTATGTCTCTTGTGGTCCCTGGTACAGGTGTAACGATAGCGGCCTCTCGCTGTGCTGAAGAGTACTCAGTTGAACCTCAGCTCTATAGTAAGCGACGGACACACACCTAAGAAATTCAACAAACTGCTCTTCCCAGCATTGGGGGGACCAAAAATGGCGAGACGAATACCAGACCTCATGATTTCTCCCTTCCGATTGTCGGACAAGTGATATGCTATGGTCTCCCGTAGCTTGAGCACACGCTCCCTTGCTGGGTAGATTGTGAGGCTTGACTATACTGTTTTGTTCGACACAGCCTCACACCTAGCTCGTACACTCCGTCTTCGATGTCTTCGCCCTCACCGAAGTCAATGAGAGCCTCAACGAGGGCCATGCATTGTATGATCTCGTTCCGTAGTAGTTCAAGACGCGCTCTCGTCGCTCCCTGAGTAGAGCGTGTCAGATTTGGCGCACTGACGATATCAAGCGTCCAAACCAACCTCTGCAGTCCTCAGAGCAAGTTTGCGTTGTGTCTCTGTTTCTGCGTCAATCAGGTCTCTCAATCCCTCGACCTGTGTCAGGTCTAAGCGGCCGCCCTCAAAAGCGCGTCGCGTGAATTCTCCACGTTCCGCGGGGCGACAGAACGGAAGACAAGCGATTGCGCCGAGCACGGAGGATATGATTGCACGTCCGGAATGTACATGCAATTCAAGCACATCCTCGGTAGTGAACGATCTTGGTCCTGAATGAATTTTGTGTGATCAGCCATCAGCATCTCACAACGTTGGCATCAGACGTACCCTTGAAGAAGACGGCCAGTCCGTCATCGAGTACTTCGTTGGTAACCGGATGTATAACCCTGCACCGATACATCTTCCACGGTTCCGGGTCACGCTCAGGGGCTTTCCCCTTGCCTCTAGCACGCGTCTGCACCAATTCTTTCCAAACGTTGAGGGCATCTGGACCAGACACCCTGATGACGGCGACCCCCGCTTTTCCAGGCGGAGTGGAGAGCGCGTATATCGTCCTCTTCTGCGCATCAGAAGGAGGCAGCTGAGGCTCAGTGTCCCGCTCCGCAGGACCTGCCGAGACGCCCTCGGGTGCTCTTCCGGAAGGAGAGGGGGAGGTACCATAGAGCCTGTGCGGCCCGAGAACGAGGGGTTGGTGGCGGAGAGGTGTTTGTATATGGGCGAGGCGGTGCTCGGGGCCGTTCTTGGTGGGCGGGTTTCTGGAAGGCAGCGATGATGTCGACATGTGCCGGGGTATATATGGCCTGCGAGCACAGGCAGTGCGCGACCCCAGAGCGAGCCTGCCAGACATCCTTCCCAGTCTCAGCGACGAGATGGCTGTCCTCGACGCCGTGTGGACGACCGGTGCTGGGATGCTCAGGCGCGCGGCGCCGGCGGAGTGGGCGCCAGGCCACACGTTTCCCACGCCGTCTTTGTGCTGCATCCGAGTCCACTCCAGTCTGTACGCGCTATCATCCACACCCTCCTCCCTGCTTTTCCCCGCCCCTCGCCTGAACCTCGGTCTTGCCCCAAAAACCCCGCTGTCAACCTAGGACTGTTCTGATACGTGCGATTGAGCAATCATGGGGCAGTCACGTTCGCACCTTCCTCTGCCCTTGACTATGGACGCGATGTTGACTGGGGCCGGTTTCCGCCTGCAATGCAGAATCCCAATTTATGGAGGACATGCAAAAGCGGTCCAACTGTGAGTGTCTCCTCACCTCCGCGTAGTACAAATGTGGCGGAATCTCATCGGTGGTAACCGTCCTAAGTCAACGCAAGCGAGTTGGAGCGGCTGAAGAAACGGTTCATGAAGCTCGACAGGTGCGTGTTCCAGAAAGTGAAGCGATCCCGCGAGGCCCTCACCATCCCCGTTTACTCCCTCAGTGATGGTTCTGGGTCGATCGACCGTGAAGAGTTCCTCCAAATACCCCAGATCGCCAACAATCCGCTCGCGTCCCGCCTAATAGCCATCTTCGACGAAGAGTCAGTCAGTCCATGCTGCTTACTACACACTCGGATATTAACAGTGGGTCTCAATACAGTGGTGGGGGAACGGTTGACTTCCAGGAGTTCGTGGGCGGCTTGAGCGCGTTCAGCAGTCGAGGAGGACGGGAAGAGAAGCTACGATGTGAGGCAACCTGTAGTCCCCATCCATCGGCGATCATTGACGCGTCGCGTTTCCAGTTGCGTTCAAGGTGTATGACATGGACCGCGACGGGTTCATCTCGAACGGCGAGCTCTTCCTGGTGCTCAAGATGATGGTGGGCAACAACCTCAAGGACGGGCAGCTGCAGCAGATCGTGGACAAGACCATTATGGAGGCAGACAAGGATGGGGATGGGAAGCTCAGCTTCGAGGAGTTCGTGCAGATGGTTTCCAATACGGTGCGTGGCCTCCATCTCGTTGATTGTACTCAAGGCTCATGAATATTGTGCAGGACATTGTAAAACAAATGACACTTGAGGATCTCTTCTGATCGCATATACTCCCGCCCGTCGACCCGACCTATTTCCCACCTCTCCGGCTTTCGCATCCTCCCCGGATCGCCACGCCTGTCTTGACCAGTCGTACCTACACACGCTCGCTCATATCCGAACCTGGATTTCGCTGCATACCACCGAGTGTAATATCTGTCGCTGTATTCCCGTCGTATACTAAGGCCTGGGTTGTTCTCGCATCGTTACTGCCTCAATGTTCCCCTCTCTCAGCTGAGCTAAATGGACTTGTCGACATTCTGGTTGATCTTACGCCCTCGGGCCGAATGCACCCAGCCAGCGGTCACTTGCCAATAAGAAGACTTGTACACGGAATGCTTGAGCATCGGAGTTAAGAAGAAGCAACGTCAAGCGCCTCCAATATCTATTGTAACATGGCGGAGTATGACGATGTTTACATGAGGGAAAGGTCGCCGAACTTCTCCTTGTAGCCTGTAACACGTGAATCAAGTATGAACAGGTGAATAATATCCCAGGATTATAGGAGACGTACCAGGGACGGTCCACTTGCCCTTCTTGATCATCGTCTCGACGGCCTCGACGATGCGCGGGTGTGCCTTGCCGACCTCTTCCGACTGTGTGCAAAATAGCCGGTCAAGATATGCGAAGTAACACCAGTGGGAGATACGGATGCTTACAGTGAGGTCCTCAAAGGGCCGGGCTTCCTCGATGTTGGCGAGGGTTGCCTGGAGATCCTTGAGCTCCGCGTCGATTTTCTCCGTCGTCTCCTTCGCCTTCGCGACCTACACCCCCGTTCGCCCACCATAAGCCTTCCTGTACGCGCCGATACCAGCATAGCCGACCACGGCATGCAACACTTACCGCCTTGGCCTCGAACGTCTCGATCGCCTTGATGTGCGCGTTCACGTCGTAGGTGACAGGCTTGAAGTCACGGAGGAGCTTCTCCGCCTCGTCAACGACGGCCTGGTTGCGGAGCACGGAGCGGTAGTGCGCGAGGTCGACCGTGGTCGGCTGCGCGGCCAGCTGCGCGTGGATGCGCTGGGCGTCGCCGTGCCGCTTGCGGAACGCCTGGAGGGACGCGATGGTCTCTGCTCGTCGCACTGCGTCAGCCTACCCCATTCTGCGGCCTTCCCTCCGATCCCCATTCAGTCATGAGAGGTATGGACTGACCCTTGCCGAGACCCAGCGAAGAGTAGATGCGGGCGAAGTCCTGCGCGGGGCGAGCAAACGTCACACGGGCCCGCCGGGCGGCGAATTTTGTGCGGGACTCACCACCGTCGCGGCGACAGCTTTAGAGGCCATTTCAGAACTAGGATTACACGGTGATCCTGGGTCAGGCAAGGAGTGTGTGGGGGGGACGGGTAGCGAGCACGTACGGAAAAAATGGGAGGTGTTTCGTGGAGGTCGTCACAGACGCAGCTGGCTCGCGCTGCCCGACCCCTCGCCGGAAACGGCCGATGGAATGGGCGTCTATGTACCCCGGGGCACAGACCGACAAGAATCGCTTGACCACGTTCATGTTACTATCTAACAAGCACTTGATATTCTCGAGCCAACGCGTCTCCTGCAGCTACATAGACTTTGTCTTAACCTACTCGCAGCGCGGGATCGAGGGGACTGTGCAGCAGCCGACGGGAGACTCAGTCTGCCATGACGTCCACTGTGATATCCATCCCTACGACCGAGGCCTCTGAACGGTCTATCGGGCAGAGTGTTTCAGCCGACAGAGCGGTTTAGTCAATGTTGCTCTGTCCACTGACCAATGACCCTAGTCCTGAAACTGAATGTGCTGACACCTGTGATACAGCGTGGATCGTAGCTCCGGAAACCGGTCGACATTGATTCAATGTCGACGCTCGTAACGCGTCCACGTCAATACCGGCATACCGCGACATCGTGGGTTGCATTGGTCGGTTGAGAAGGTAGTTGCAACAAACCCTAGCGTGGCTGAGCATGTCAAAGGCAGAGCGTATGGGCCTTGACAGACTCATGGGCACACGGGCAAGCATATTCGGAGCAGTGCTTGCTCGACGCCGTCCACAAATGGTGCAGCTGCCGAGAATCTGCGTGAGTATCTTCCTCTAGCTTGGCAATTGTAATGCATTCATTGTACTTGACTTGGCTGTCCTACGATTCCATCGTACTCACTTCGCAATTCTAGGACTGCCAGGTTGGTACTCGCCCGTCGAAGCAATCTCTCCACATCCGCTTCCCCGCCCCACCCCTCGCCCCGTACTTATGCACAACAATCGGGTAAGCGAGCCCCAGGGGACGCGGTATGATGCCCATCCCATACAGCGAGACATGGGGGTGGGGATAGCTGCTTCCAGTCCTCTGGCTGCCGGTGAAAGCTGCGTCTCTGGCCCGCATAGCGGCCGGGTCCGGACTCCCCGGCTCTTCTTTCTTGCACTGGCGTAGACCATTCGCTATCTTTGAACATGGCCGTGGATTGATGCGAATATTCAATGCAATCGCAACCTCACGCCTGACGCATGCAGCTGTCCGCCCCAAACCAGAGCGACAGGAGGGGCTGAAGCGTGAAATGTGGCTAGATTTGGAGGAAAGATGGTCAGGAACATAGTGCTACCGTACACAGTACTGGAACGGGAGTAACACATGCAGAAAGTTGAGAGGCAGTCTCGATCGCTCCCGACCGCCGGCACATTCGGTCAGCGCGTTTGAGCCGTCCGAGCGACGGTAGGACACAGGGCGAGCCAGCGCGCAGACTGGGGCTACTCCAGCTCGGGCGAGAGAGATGGAAGGCGGACTAGGCGGGGGGAAGTGGGGAAGTGGGGAGGGCGGCCGCGCAAACGGCTACGCCCAAAGTGAAGGAGGCGTTTTGCCGGTGTTAACCGCTCAGAAAGGCAAGGAGAGAGATCCATGGGCGGGGCACGTGATGCGACCACTATGTCATAAGGTGTCGATGGAGGAGGGCTCGTCCAACTTTCTCGGCGTTCTCATCCAGCCCTCCTCTTCTCCGTCGCTCCCCTCCACGCCGCTAGCCCGCCATGGCCCCGACGTCCGCGCTGTACGCGACATCGCCCGAGGCCGCCCACCGCATACTGGACGACATCGAGGACCAGTTCCGCCTTCCCAAGGATCATCTTGTGCGCATCACTTCCAAGTTCCTCGAAGACTTTGCGCTCGGCCTAAGTGAATATAACCATCCGATGGCCATGATGTACGTTCATTCCCAACGCGACTCTCACCGCTTCCTGACCATTGCATCTCCGCAGCCCCACATTCGTGACCGGTGTGCCCGACGGCACAGAGACTGGGTAAGTACTTACTTCCTCACACGAGCGTGTACGGTTGTCGTACGCGGGAGCGGGGCATCAGCTCTCTATCTCGGTGCACTATCCTTGACCCCGATCCCGCCGCGCTCATCCTCTGCCGCACCTCTACAAAGCGCCGTCGGTCTTCCATATTGACGCACTCCGGGGTGCTACCGGTATCATCGCGCTCAATATGGAAGGTCGTAGCGCTTCTACGCACCCTTCGACCGACATTACGCGCGTTCGGCGTAACCAATAATCGATTGGACGAGTTTGTGAACGCTGCTCATCAGATCGTCTCCTGAGCATATGTCCCTGCCGTTGCCATGATCTGCAAAGATTGCTTTCGCAGCCGCGTTCGTCACAAGATCGCGACGCCGGTCTCTGTATACGAGAAGCGCGACCGACGTCATTGCATCCGAACGGACCGTGATCGGGTCGGTTCCGTGAATTCAATACAAATTCATGATCTTGTTCTCCAAACCCGATGAACACATATTGATCTTGTCATTCCCAGTACTTTCCTTGCTCTGGATCTGGGTGGAACGAATCTGTGAGTGCATACGAAATGCCTGTACAATCTCTGCCTTCTCTAATCTGTATGTGCGATGATAGTCGAGTTTGTGAGGTGGAGCTGCTCGGAAACCACGAGTTCGTTCTCCGACAACAGAAGTACAAGGTATCAGAGGCCCTCAAGACTGGAGAAGCTACCACACTATTCGGTGGGTGGAACAATACATATGTAGACGACTCGTACCCATACCTCGCTTGCAGACTATCTTGCAGACTCTGTAGACGCCTTCTTGACCGAGTTCTCCTCTGCGGTCCCCTCCAGCCCGACCAGCGATTCAGCAAACCCTTTCGCCTCGCCCTCCCTCAGCGACCTTCCTCCAGAACCTGCCGTCCCTCTCGGTCTCACGTTCAGCTTCCCCGTCGAGCAGACGGCGCTTAACAGGGGAAAGATCCTGACGTGGACCAAGGGTTTTGCCGCCAAGAATGCCATAGGACACGACGTGGTCCAACTGCTGCAAGATGCCTTCGACCGGAAGCACCTGCACGTGAGATGTGTGGCGCTTGTAAACGATGTATGTATGTCCGGTTTTTCCTATGACATCCGAGGTACTGAGTGTCACAGACCGTCGGTGCTCTTCTGTCCCGCGCATACACCAGCGGCGGGTGCATCCTCGGTGAGTAGGCAGCGTGTGCATATTGTGCCGTTACTCATGGAGGTCGCGGTTCCATGTGCTGTGCAGGCAGTATCTTTGGTACTGGCACAAATGGCGCATACGTCGAACGTGTTGAGAACATCACGAAGTTAGGGGACTCCCCAGCCCGGCAGCAGGGCGGCGATATGGTTGTCAACACGGAGTGGGGCGCGTTCAACAACACCGTGAGTACCACCTTTACAGCCATCATGTGTGATGTTTTGACCCGTCGGTCTGTGTAGCGGACCATCCTCCCCACAACACCCTTCGATAACAAGGTGGACCGTGAATCAATCAATCCCCGACTTCAAGCTTTCGAGAAATTCATCTCGGGGATGTACCTAGGAGAGATCACTCGCAATATTCTGTTGTCCCTCATCGACGCTGCGCCAAAGCCCCTTCTCTTCAATGGCCGGTCGAGTAAGCCACTCAACACACATTACGGTCTTGACACCGCCATTATGTCCGAGGTCGAAGAAGCTTGGGAAACCGGACGTGTCCCAATCGTACCAGTCACCACGGACACGACCGAGAAGCCTACGCTCAACGGCACCTCTGACAAGAAAGTGAAAGTGCCGGACTGGCAGTCTGCCCACTTCACGGACGTCGACACGCTCTCGGAGGACGACAAAGCGCGATTGGAGCGCGTCCGGGGTATCATCATCCAGAGACTGCTGCTCGACCCCGCGGACGTGTCGCTCCGCGACGCGGCGATAGTGCGCTGGGCATCATCGCTCGTTGCCAACCGTGCAGCGCGGTTGAGTGGGTGTGCCGTCGCGGCTGTGCTTATTCAGACCGGGCGCGCGAAGCTCGGCGGGGGCTTCACGACCGACGAGGAGAAGATTTCGGTAGGCGTGGACGGCAGGTCAGTGAGGACGGTGTATGGTGTACATGGCCGATGCTGACACTCGGGTCGTAGTCTGATCCAGCACTATCCGAACTTCAACGCCCGTCTGCGCGACGCCCTCAGGGATCTCGTGGGCGAGGAGGTCGAGAATAAGGTTGAGATTGGCCTGGCGAAGGATGGCAGTGGCGTTGGGGGTAAGCTCGACTGTCATCTACATTATGTGTCACCCCCCCTGACGTTGTCCGCCCCTCCAGCTGCCTTGTGCGCGCTCCAAGCCATCAAGCAGGGATACTAAACGGCTCGCGCTGCATCTGTATATCTATAAAGTGACACCTCTGGGGACGAAGGAAAGAAGACGCTTTGCATGTGTATCCTAGGTATACTATTCCATATTGCTTCCTCTGTTCAGCGCATGTGTAAGCCCGTGTCGAAAACTCTACTCTCTCTCGATGTTGTTCCTCTCACTCGTCGCACGGAAGGGATCGTGGATGTTCCTGTATTGTGTGGATGACTAGATTTCAGTATCTGTAGCTTCCTAGACAACAGGGAAATGCTCGTGCCTTTGAAGCTTGCAACCAGCCTACGTGATTTCGACACTGGTGTCTGCTCAGCGACTCGGACTGATGCCTGTGCGTGTGAATGCATGAGATAAACCTGATGAAGTTGAGATATCGGGCTGAACTGTGCGTAACATACATGTGAACCAAACACTACAGAAAGTCGGATTGTCGCCTTGAGGCACGCGTGGCTGTGGCGTGAATGCTGAAGGAGGCACGACATGGTCCCCAGCTCGTGAACCCCTCCTAGCGCGCGAATGGTTGGGTATGCGTAGCACTGGAGCCCTGTATTGCGAGAAGATGGGGGGATACATCCGAAAGTATATACAAATCCATGCTGTTGATAGCTGTACTACAGATGCACATACGGCGATACATGATTACACGATATGGGAGAGCAAGTACGAATAACAGTGGCCACGACTCGGAAACAACACACAGCACGTACCAAAGACACAACCGCGACTGACACCGCGTAGGGGTGCGTGAGCAGAACACAGGTGTAGATGCAACGGAAGAGCATCTCCAAGAAAGAACCAACGTTCTTGCCCCCTCCCGTCTCTCAACCGCCTTCGAGCCCCCCTGCTTAACCGGAACCCATAGCCCTGCCTCGAACGCGTCAATGCGCCGGGCCCGGCGCCATCGCGCCCCCGAAGCTGTCCGGGCGCTGCATGACGTCCACGAACGAGTTCCACTCCGAGAGCGCAAACCCGATCGACGCGCCCCACATCGAGCTCTCGTCCGCAGGGTGCACGTACCCGAGCTCGTGCCCCTGCCCCTGCTGCCCCTGCCCTTGCCCGGCGTCCCGGAACATATGCGCATGCTGCTGCTGCTGCTGCTGCATCGCGTCCGGATGGGGCTGGGCCGGGTGCTGCTGGTGCGACTGGTGCGGCGCGTAGCGCGCCGCGGCGGGGAACGACTGGCTCGCGGCGAGCGCGGACGACGTGGGCGAGTACGACTGGCCCTGGTGTGTCTGCGGCTGCGACTGCGACGCGGGGAGCCCGCCCGTCTGCGGGCGGTGCGCGTACAGCGCCTGCTGCGCGGGTGGCGGCGGAGGTGGGGGAGCGGCGGGGTGCTGCGAGTAGTGCGTCGGCGGGGGGAGGTCGGGTGACGCCTGGGACGTCCAGCGCGCGGCGGACACGGGCGCCTGCGTCGCGGGCGGGCCGTGTGCCTGCAGCGCGGCGGAGTGCGCGTATGGAACGCCCTCGCTATGGCCGTGGCCGTGGCTATGGTACGCTCCCTGCAGCGGCGGCGGGTGCAGATGCGGGTGCGGCTGGGCGTGAGCGTCGTAGCGGTTGGAGGGGGGCGAGTCCGCAGAGCGCGCGTACGGCGTGTCCTGGTACGGGAACGCGAGGGTGCGGACGAGGCTGAGCACCTGCGCCTTCCTGCGCTCGCGCTCGTCGCGGCCCACCTCGAGCAGCTCGTCCGAATAGAGCGGCGCGAGCGCCTGGAGGATCGTGAGCGCCTTGTCTGCGACGGGCATCCAGCGGCTCTGCTCGAGCGACGCGAGAGCCTTGCGGATGTTCTCCCGGAAGAGGCTCGCAGCGGGCTGGTCGGGCTTGGTGATGAGCTGGAAGGAGAAAAACATCGCGGCGGAGAAGACGTGGAACGGGCCCCAATTCATGTGCCCCGGCACCGCGAGCGCCGAGTTCGAGAGGAAGTCCGGGCGGGTCTGCCCGACGAGCGCGATGAGCTGCGACGCCGCGCTCACCGCGATCTCGAGGCTCTCCGGCACCTTCGCGTACGGCCTGTGCAACGTGAAGCGGATGTGGTGGTACGCGGTGCGGATGATCACGCTCTGCACGCCGACGCGACGCACCGACGTGATTGGACTCGCGAGGCTGCGCGCGATGCGGAACTCGTCCAGGTCTAGCTCGTGTGGCAGCGAGTCGTACCACTCCATAAGCACCTTGTCCTTCTCCTGCACAGATGAGTATGGCACTGCACGGAAGGACACCGCGTCGTCCATGATGTCCCCGAGGATGTAGGCAAGACGGAAGAGTGCAATATTCGGGAGATACAGCCGGCCGCTCTTGTCGAGCGCCGGATCGCAGTACGTCGGCAGCTGGGTGTTGAAGTGGTGGGAAGAGATAGAGAGTGGGCGGCCGAACATGAACGCCTGCCACCGCTCGAGCAGGATGATGTGCCACCACGCCCATCTCCGCCGATCCGCCACGACCTTGTCGAATCGCGTCGTCCCTGGGTCCCGGTGCAAGCCCATCGCGGTCCCGATGGTGACCAGCTCGCCGCGAACGCTCCACGTTTCCTCCGGGTCCTCCTTGGCGAACGTCAGGTAGTGGCAGCGGACCAGCAGCAGCTCGACGAGCTCGAGCGAGTACGAGCGGCCGGGGCTTGCCGCATCCGCGCGGTACCGCTGGAGCGCATCGCGCATGATCCCGTAGCATTTCGTCCCGAGCTCCTCGGGCGTCTCTGCCATGCCCTGCAACAGCCCATGTCGCGGTGGAAGGTAGCGAGCCGCCAACGCTATGAGGATGCACACAGTCGCGAGGGCGATGCGGTCGCTGTGTGTCCCCGTTTTGTACCGGTCCCAGGCCATGAGCAGCCAAGGCTCGTTGACATGGCGGTAAATCCAGTTGCAGTACTCGAAGTAGTACTGGATGAGCCCGTCGATAATGGGTACAGGTGGGAGCATCTCGATCAAGTCGCGGTCCCAGACTCCGCTAGAGGCGGACGTGACGTTGACTGGGTGCTCCCCGCCATCGACGGAGGTACGGGCGGTCAGCGGCGGCGAGGCCGGGGTCGAATGCCTGTCGTTCTGGTCCGAATCATCACGGTCAGATGCCTGCGGTCACAAGGATGAACATGCGAGGCTATATCTTCACGGGGCAGCACGTACGGAGATGAGATGCGAAGCGGCGCTAGTGGGTCCCGCGTAAAGCCCGCCAGCGGCCTGGCGCCCGAGCATGCCGGGGGTGCTCGTCATGTCCACATCTTCCTGTTTTTCCTTCAATGGGGGACCATTCTCGAGATCGGGACTATGCCTGTCAAAAAGTGCTTGAGAAGTGGTGAACGATGCGCGGCGGAGGGCGTCGGGTGGATAGGCTTGGACGCCGCCTGGGCCGCGAGCCGGGGACTGCTGATAGACATGAGCCTCGAGCAACGCGAGGGACTGTCGGATGCGCGAGAATTCCAGGCCGGGGTCGAGCGGTGTGCGTCTGTTCAGAGGGGGAGAAGGGCGATTAGGTTGGATCTGCGGAGGGACGATGGGCGGCCACGAAGGCAACTGACTGCTGATCGACGGCTCCGCGAAAGGCGGGATCGCCGTCCTGGCCTTGGTAACAGAGGGCGGTAGTGCCTTTTGGGGGAGGAGTCGGTGGGGAAGCGGCGGGGAGTGTTGGAGAAGGACGCACCTCTGAGCACGCAGGAAGAGCAAGGGCGGTTTCTGGAAGGCCGAGGACCGCGAGGAGATGAGGTTAGCCAAGCGGATTTCCGAGGACGGGCAAGGGCTCGGTTGGGCTCGCCCCGCAGCGGGAATACGCGGGGGAAGAGCCGCAAAGCGGTGGAGAATGCGCGAATGCGCGAATACGCGAAGGCCGGGAGCTCACCTATCGCACTTGAGCTTGCTGTTCCTACAGGGTTCGCAGTTGATGGCCTTGCGCGCCCTTTTCGGCGGCGGGCGCGGGTCCGCGGACGAGCCGTCTTGACTTTCATTTCCCCCAGCCGTGCCGGGGGAGCGCATGCGTGCTTGCTTTGTCCTGGGTGCCGATGCTGGAGCGGCAGCCGGAAGCGTGGGGTGGCCGTTGGTATTTCCGGACTGCGTTGCGGGCATCTTCAGAGTCAAGACGGCCGGACAGGCTGGCGTTCAGGACAGAACGGAGAAGAGGGCGAGCACCGCCGGGCAAGGGTCGGGGTCGAGGTCGAGGGCAAAGAGGAAGACTGAAGAGAGAGAGGTCGAATAGAGCGTGCAAGCGACAGAGACGACGTCGGGGAGGGAGTCGGGCACGGCAATCGACGGCGAGCGAGCCTAAGAGAGCGTCTCGGTAGGCGTCTGTGCTGCAAACGGCAGCCCGTCTGCCATTGCGCTTTCCCTCGCACCTGCAAGCCACCGTCAGTGACCCGCATGGTCCACCGCCGACGGCGCACGCTCGTTCGTCCCCCGCTCGAATCGCTACCGCCGCCGACAGCGCGCGAACGTCAGCCTCTCCGCGTCCACGCTCCTCCGACGTGCTCAGCTCGACAAGTACAGAACCATCTCGGGCCGGGCGCAGTCGGCCATCTTCTGCAATTTGAATATGGACCGCATCAACGTGCGACACCAGGAAGATATGCAGCGCAAAGAGGACGAGCAGTGTTGGGAGACGGGAGTAGGATCGGTGTACAGCTCCTTCGTCGAATCCGGAAGTGCGAGGCCCGAGATCGAGGGGAAAACGTTTATCGTCTCGGTCAGACACTCGATCGCCAGATCTCCCTACTGATCGGTGGCACACCCACAAGTTAGTTGCCGGCGGACGCCTTGGCTCGGTGTGCATCCCACCACGGGTGACTCTCTTCGTCTAGTCCACTCATGCCTTGCTTTGCAAAGTGTCTACTATCCTCGGACAACGCACAGGGTGATGTGGCGGTCGGCTCAACTTTACGCAATGGGGTCTGACAAGTTTCCGAAGCAAGCATGCTCGAACGCTTCGTACATGTTGCAAGATTCACTTTGAACCATCGGGATCTCGCTAGCTGGTGACATTGAAGACGTCGGCCCTCCAATGACGACGCCTTCTCGAGATCTGTGTAGGGGCAGTCACTATTGCCACCGTCAACGATGATTGTTTGGATTCGGAGGATGTCAAGACGCCACTCTGCCAGTCGGTGGTCCAGTGCGAACGTCGGATGTTCGATGGCCCACAGCGGCCTACGTCCGCGGTGATACGCCCTGTATATGACGCATGCATCGGCGGCAACATGCAGTCTGGCCAAGAAGGCGACCACCCCACCACATATTTGCGTGACAACCGTGCTGGGTTCTGCACTGTACATGCAAAGTGGTACCGCCTTGGCTGTCAACGCTCCAGTCTCGTTCCTTCACAAAGATCGTGTATCTCCTCCATCCCGAGGATCACACACTTCAAGTTCACCCATTGAGCATCGCGAGCAGCACCGAACCGCATCAATATATTCGCACCTTAGAAATGACCGCCTGATAAGTGAAATTACTTATTTGTGTATTTTGATTAGAAGCGATCAGTTAGTCCACTATTGACATCGATAAGGAGCTGATAATACGGATAAGCCGCTCGGACGCGAGGCGTTTCCCAAAGGGGAGAGCGAGTACCGCTGAAGGTTCTCGAATGTTCGTGGCCGTGAGCAGCGTTCGCGGGCGGTCGCTCGCGAGCTCGAGGCTGATAAAAGTCCCCGGCGAACATAACGCAGCCCCGAATTGCTGCATACACACCCACAAGTGCTTTGTACCGCGAATCCACATCCAACTCTCCCACCCACACCATGGCTGACGCGCTCAAGGAGGAGGGAAACAAGGCCTTCCAGGCTAAAGACTACGACAAAGCCATCGAGCTCTTCTCAAAAGCCCTCGAGATCGACCCCAACAACTTCGTCCTCTGGTCTAACCGCAGCGCCGCCAAGGCCGGCAAGCGCCAGTACGCTGCTGCCCTCGAGGACGCGGAGCAGGTACGTTCCCCGCGATGCAAGCGATGCAACGCACCGGACTCACGCGTGGATCGGCAGTGTATCAAAATTAACCCCGCATGGTCCAAGGGCTACGCGCGCAAGGGCGCGGCGCTGCACGGACAGCGGAGATACGATGAGGCCATTGAAGCCTACGAGACCGGGCTCAAGATCGAGGATAGCCCTGTCCTGCGCAAAGGCCTGAAGGAGGTCGTCGACGCGAAGCGTGAGTCCCCCCTCCCCCTTCACCCACCCCACCCCAATCCCCATCTCAGCACGCATGCTGACTCTGCGCGCACAGAGGCCGACGAGCGCGGAGACGGTGCCGAAGCGGTCGGGCTGGGCAAGCTGTTCGGCGACAAGGACCTCCTCGCGAAGCTCGCCGCGAACCCGCGTACGGCCAAGCACCTCGCGGACCCCGCGTTCGTGCAGAAGCTGCAGGCGTTCCAGCAAAACCCGAAGCTCGCCGAGACCGCGTTCCAGTCCGACCCGCGCATGATCGACGTGCTCGGCGCGCTCATGGGCCTCGACATGCAGGGCTTCACGCGCGAGGAGGGCTCGGACGAGCTCCCCCCTGGCGTGCAGCGCGCTGATTCGCACCAGGAGGGCCCGTCTTCGTCCTCGTCGTCGCATCCGCCGCCTCCCAAGGAGGAGCCGCCGAAGCAGGAGGACGTAGAGATGGCGGAGCCCGAGGAGGAGCCGGAGGAGAAGGAGGCGGAAGAGGAGAAGAAGAAGGGTGCGGCAGCGTACAAGAACCGCGACTTCGACGCGGCGATCACGCACTTCCAGAAAGCCTGGGACACATACCCGAAGGATATCACGTTCTTGACGAACCTCGCCGGTAGGTTGTCGGGTGACTGATGCGTCGCGGGATAATCGCTGACGAGCATCATCTTCACAGCTGCTTACTTTGAGAAGGGCGACTTTGATAAGTGCATCGAGACATGCGAGAAGGCCGTCGAGCAGGGTCGCGAGGTATGCCGCTCTGACCGGATGTTCCCAACACGGTGCTGACCCCAGGCCAATGCAGATCCACGCAGACTTCAAGCTCATCGCGAAGGCGTACGGCCGCATCGGCTCTGCACACCAGCGCAAGGGCGACCTCGTGACCGCGATCAAGTTCTTCAACAAGTCACTCACCGAGCACCGCACGCCCGACATCCTCAACAAGCTCCGCGCGGCGGAGCGCGAGCAGGCCGAGCAGGCGAAGCTCGCGTACATCGACCCCGAGAAGGCGGCCGCCGCGCGCGAGGAGGGCAACAAGCTCTTCAAGTCCGGCGACTTCGCGGGCGCGGTCAAGGCGTACACGGAGGCGATCAAGCGCGACCCGAAGGACCCGCGCGGGTACAACAACCGCGCGAACGCGTACACCAAGCTCGCCGCGCTGCCGGAGGCGCTCAAGGACGCGGAGGAGGCGATCAAGGTCGACCCCAAGTTCGTGAAGGCGTACATCCGCAAGAGCCACGTGCTGTACGCGATGCGCGACTACACGAAGGCGATCGAGGCGATTCAGCAGGCGGCGGACGTCGACGACGAGGAGAAGAAGCACACGCGCGAGATCCAGGACCTGATGATCAAGTGTCAGCAGGCGCTCCTCAGCCAGCGCGAGGGCGAATCCGAGGAGGAGACGCTCCAGCGTGCGATGCGCGACCCCGAGATCGCGGTACGTGTTATTTTGCGTTCCGCGTGCTTTGGAACAAAGCACTCACTGCGCTGTAAAGCAAATCATGGGCGACCCCGTCATGCAGTCCATCCTGCAGCAGGCGCAGGCAAACCCCGCCGCGCTGCAGGACCACATGAAGAACCCGACTGTGCGCCAGAACATCATGAAGCTCATCAACGCGGGTATTATCAAGACGCGGTAGTAGCCGCCCCGGGGCTGCCGTTGCGGGGGTGTATGCTGGTGAAGTGGTCTTCTCGGTTTGCTGTTGCTATCGGACTGCTGTGGAAGATATCAATGTCAAGTGTATCTATACTCATCGCTTTAGCCACATGTAATACAGGTTTTCTTCCATCTCTATCCTTTGTCTTGCGCCTGAGGTGTCGATACACGCGCACAGGGTGAACATTTTTGGCAAATTGGGCATCGCAGGCTCGCCTCTTCACGGGCATACATGCCATTAGAGCTCAACGCCTCACCCGTCGATGCGGGCCTGCAGGGTCGGTCAGGATGGCCGTGCAGTTCTGGATTGCAGCGATCTCCCCTCCATGATGAGTACGATTTCAGCTTATAGACCCGCAGGCGAAGCGAACGACGGTACACACCGTGCGCGACCGGGCCGCCCGTGATCCGCGCCGTGTTGAGGCCGATGCAGACCAGTTCGCTGCGCTCGGAAGCGGTGTGGTTGACGACGACTGCGGCGAATGCGCCGATGGGGCAAGACGACACCAGCTCTGTGACGAGCGTGTTTGCTTGCCTGATCCGGGCCTCGCGCACGATGGGTGGTATGCCGTTTATCGATGTTTCTGGTTGAGCGTGGGATGCCTGGAGAGGCGTCACGGCAGGACGATGTTTGCAGCAATGCGCTACGTGAATGCAGGCAAGGATGAAGGTGATAGCGGCACAAACATTGCGAATGCCTAGGAGCTTCTGGACTAGGGGACGAGGCAGACAACTGGAAGGGTCGATTATACTTTGTCGTACTGCCAGGTTCGTCTTCACACACCGTACCGGACCGTGAATCCAAGCTGTAAGAGTCGTAAGGCACAGCTTGTTCTATAGCCTCAGGTACCCAGTGCGAGTGAGTAGCACGGAGATGGTGGGCTGTGTGCCGCCCTGGTCTATTGAAATTCAGCACCGCCCACGATGGCGGTATGCTAGGGAAAGCTCACTGTGAATGCATGAGGGGTGGGACGTTCCGGGTCCCCCACGCGTCGATCGTACTTGATGGTAGAAAATCTCGCCGGAGGCACAGGCAAACGCAACAGTCTTCTCTCGCTTACGTTTTCGCATAGCACATCCTCCTGCGAAACGAGTGCTTCAGCGTCCGCCGACGTGTCGACCCCCGAGCACAGCAGTGTCATTCCGCGCCGAGAATTAATTTGAACCCGGGAGGGTTGAATCGCTATCCACGTTGTCATCCTGGATTAGAAATGAGCCGTTGGAGGGTATTGCACGCTACCAAGGTTCAAACTAACTGTGGGGAAAGGGAGTTGGGTAGAGGACACGAATGTGTGGTAGTGGCAGCCTGGTAGTTGGGTGCTTCCATAAGCGGCTCTTTGCCCCGCAAGCACTGCCGCCGATTCCGGTCGCCTAGAACCGCCGGGAGGGGCTGAGGACTTGGGATTGTCATGCATGTAGTGGAGGTGCGATCTGCGTGACCCGAGACGATGACACTATTGATATAGCCATTCTATGTATATAACATCTCCAGGCACTACCCCTGTAAACCCAGGTGAACGGGCCAACACGAACCAGCAGAAGAATGTACAATTGCTCACGATGCGTATCATGGCGAAGACCAGGACCATCCCAGCGAGTCCCCATACAAACCAGCGATCTGTTCCTCGAGCGCGATCCGTTTCTCCTGATCCTTCCCATCCTTGATCTCGCGCCACACCCTAACGCTCTCATGCACCTCACGTGGGTTGCTCAGCCCGACCACAACAGGCAGCCCGAGCTGAGCGCCCTTTCTGAAACCGTACCCGACTGCGACGTTGGGCAGTCCACCTTCCCACTGTGCCTCCTCACACAGGCGCCCGGCGCGCGTCGTCGCCTCCTTGATCTCGGCCGTCGCAGGGTGCCACTGGGGCGGGGTGGGCGTGAGCAGCCCCATGTTGAGCGGGGACGCGGTAACCAGCTGCGCAACCCGGGCGCGGTCGCGGAAGTGCGGCGCGTAGTCGGCGGCAGTGCAGTTCTGGAGGTTCGAGTGCGAGTACGAGAGCAGCACATCGAGCGGCTCGAACGGCGGCGTGTGCAGCACCAGCAGCGCCAGCCGGAGCAGCGTCGGGAGCGGGTATCCTGCGTGCGGTGCGGGATATATGCGTCAGTCAATTGAATGCGGCTTCGGGGCAGTCGCGCAGCTGAATGCGCCGATGTGCAGGGTCAGAGCTGTCACGCACCGCTGATGCCGACGTGCTGGACGACGCCCTCGGCCTTCAGCTTGCGTAGCTCGGCTACCGCATCGAGGATCTTCTGGTCACCGTCGCCGTGCACCACGCCCTCCTGCCCGTCGGCTAGCCCGTATTCGGCACTCTTCTCCGACAGCGCGGCGAGGTGGTTGCCCGCGCGCGGACCCACAGGCGTACACAAAAACTCGACGTCGTGCAGGTAGACGGTGTCGAGGTAGTCGGTGTGCAGGCGCTCCAAGCTCCGCTTGACGCTCGCCCGGATCGTGGCTGGCGAGTAGTCGAATTGGGAGGGTTCAAGGCCGTACCGCCCGCACTTGGTCATCTGTGCCGAACCGGTCAATGCCCGTGGGAGTCTGTCGACGAAACACGCGACGTGCCAACTTGTACGAGGACCGAGGGAACTCGGGATGGAGGACCTTGAGCGCAGTGCCGAGGATGATTTCGGATGGACCATAGTACGGCGAGGTGTCGAATGCAGCAATCCCATATCTGGATCGAGGGTTGGACGACGTTCATCACCGCACGCACGGGCACCTGGTCAGGAATTAAGCATACCGCAGGGCAAGGCGCGCTGTCCGGACCGGAATGTCGCCCGCGATGGCCGAGTCTGGGTTGTACGTATTGGAGAACGTTGCGGCCCCAAAGACGATCTCGGGGAGGCGCATCGGGCCCACCGCACCCTGGAGGACGACCGTGGACATGATCAATTATCGCGCTATCCGAACGCGACTGTGGCGCACCAGCGGGAGCCCTGGAACAGGCTTGTCCTCCTCGCCATCCGGGATCGCGTCCAGCGGGGGAAGCGCGAAGACGGGCTGGGGAGAGCCGAGCGGCACGACCATCGTCGATATTTGCGGCGGCCTCCTGTGTCGGGGGAGGGTGGGAGCGCTGGGCAGGGTGAGAAGAGCTCAAGAAGCGTCGACGGCTGCTTTTATCCTCCCCGACGCGGGCCATCATCCGTGTCATCCTTACTTCCGTCACGCGTCACGACCGCAAACGCACTCTCCGACTCGGACATTCGAGAGCGCAGAGCGTAGAATTAGGACTCAAGTCGGCGAGCCGGTACAGGCAGTGGTGTGTGTGTGCGTATCATTATCCGTACCCAAGCGCTACAATCTCGCGCGGGACGCCTCACAGCTTCCGCCGCTCCCAGCTGTGCACAGGGCCGTGTCGTGAGCGGCGTGCAAACATAGGAGCAACCCGCGTACCTCTTCTCAAAGCTCTGGTTGACGGTCAGGAGCTTCGTGGTCTCATCCGGCTTGATGTCGTTCCAGGGGGTGGGGTTCTCCTTGGTCCAGACGACTACACCCGGCCGAGTTGATGCCCGTGCAATCGGAGGACAGAAAGAGCGAGCACTCACCCGTGGGGCCACGCGCAAGGCGCGTCAAGTACCACGTACCGCCACAAACGACCATACCGACGACGGCGTAGCTGCACGACATGAGCGGGCCTCAACACGGACGACAAAGCCAGATTGGCACTCACATAGGGATCGCCTGGCAGGTCACAGGCAGCTTCGTCAGTCGTCGCCAAACCGCACGCATAGCCGGCGGACACGCACCTCGACGGCGAACCAGTTCTTCAAGAACGTCTTGCGGAACTGAGACATGGTTGTACGCGGGGGCAGTCTGGGGAGATGGCGAGGCGGAGGAGGAGAATGCGGCCGTCGTCCGCGCCATTTCGACTTCACCCGATCCGTGCGTCAACGTTCCCACGGTGCCGCACCGACGCGCCTGGCCGACGTCTCGCCCTCTCAAAGCCGCCCGTTTGGATATTCGAGCATCGAGACCGCCCAGGAAAGTACCTACGTACATCACGGCGCCGGCTCGAGCTCTCCCCTCTCTAACGTCTATACGCTCCACTGGGACCATGCTCGAGGACTCGCAGCAACAGAAGCCGGTGCTGCTGCTGCACCATCCCAAACGTCTGCCAGGCTTCTCGCCGTCGAGTGCACGCCTCGATCGAGCTCGTTAAACTCGTTCGGCTGGCCGCAGAGGTAATACAGGGCGAGGGCTAGGGGGACACTGTCCCGGTGGCGTACAACGGCGACAATACAGCAATTACATGTACTTATGGCAGCGGCCTCGCGCCGCGCCGCGCCACGGCGCGTCGACGCTCCTCTCCTACTTACTTACGCGGCGGCCTGGCTGAATTTTTGCACCCTCTTCATGCGGCTCGCAATCTCCGCGCGCAGATCGCCCAGGAGGCCGCGCCCTCGAGGCGAGAGGTCGGGTTGCGACTCCGCTGCCACCAGCACCTGATCCACCAGTGTGTACGGCAGCCAGCCCGCCGCGGCCGTCTTCGCCAGTTCGTCCGTCAGGCGTGCGTCGCTCTGTGGGGCAAGCCGGCGGACAGAACCGTCGCGTCGCGTCAGAGTTCAATTCGAAGCGCGCTCTAAATCGTCCGCAGCCGCAGGCGGGCACTCACCCTGCGCATCATCCCCAGCGTATGGTCCAGAGCAGCCTCCAGCACCTCGAACCTGAGGCATGTGCGGATGAGGTACTCTGGATGGTGTTCCTGCTCCACCGCCCGTAGGTCAGACACTCTCCGCCGCCTAGAATAGCGGATGAAAGCGCACCTCGAGCGTGTGAATCAGCCATGGGGGCGGAGGGGACGTCCTGTCAAAGGCCATGATCGTCTCCAGCGTGACCTTGGTATACCTGTAGTCCGTTCGAGGACCATCGTGCCGCTCTAATGACTGCCGCAGGTATCGCCACCCCTTCTCCGCCGGTGTCCCAGGCCACGACGAGATTTTGTCCGTCAGCAGCCAATCAGACGTATCCTCACTCCTGCGAAGAGAAGACGACGCTTGAGCAGGGCGACGATGGGGCGGTTGGTAGAACAGGGGGACTGACATCACCGCGTCTGGATTCCTCGACAGCCGCAAACAACGGTTGGTGAGGTACGCAAAAAGGTCCGACATGTCGACATCGAGGCTGCGTGCAGTCGCCATGGCGGTGTTGAAGCGGTTCGATTGGGCCAGTCTCAACACGATCGAGGGAGGGGGCAGAGCGGATTCTATAGGCCCGACGTGAAACAGTGTCTGGCCAGCCAAAACCGGAGAGAACGCACCACCAGCCGACAACAACGTGGGGTCCCTCCGGAAGAGCTCGACGCGCGCGGCCAGCAACGCGTACTCGTATTGCATGTCCTTGAGGTCCGCCACCTCTGCGTCCCGCTTCCCAGGGGCGTACTTGCTCTCTGGGACGTGTTTCGAGAGCCGTCGGCGCTTGCGCGGCTGCGAAGGGGGGTCACCCCGAGTGAGGTCCACTTTCCTAACCGATAATAGCCCGCTTACCTCATGACCGGTCTCAACTGTGATGGGAAGCGCGATCCACTGGTTCTTCGGGTCAACGAGAGCCAGAGAGTTCATCGCGACGGCATACGCCTCGAGCTGCAGCTCGGCTAGTTCGGTGTAAGCAGCCGGGTCGCCAGATAGGGCGGCGAGCTTGCGCGCCCGCTGGTACATTGTCAACGCAGCTGCAGATACCCGTTAAGTCCGGCCGGCGACGCCGGCAAAGAGCAGGGGCGGGGGAGGGCAGGACCGGACGCACCACTACGATAATCGCCCCGGGAGATATACCACGTGTAGAGTATCCTCGAGTAGAACGGCCGGGCGCGTGGGTCCGCGTTCCGGGCCTTGAACGCGAGCGCGTCCTCGACTTCATCGGCAAGGCCGGCGAAGTTGAGCGCCATGAGCCTGTCCACTGCGTTCTCCTCGCACATCCGGTACAGCAGCTGACTCACACACTCCCGCTTCCTGGAGGGGGCGCACGGGCACACATCAGCGCGGGAAGCGAACAGAACGGGCGCGTGTACATACAGTCTCTCATAGGGGGCCGACACCATGGCGGTGTACGCATCCTCGTACTGGCCCAGATCGGTGAGCCCCTTAATTACGCCATGCCACAAGGTGGCCGTGTCGACTCCAGGCGGCGCGACGGAGAGAGCCAGCTGGGTGAATGTCACGTCGTGGTAAGTCGATAGCACGGCCTTGTACAGATCGGCCACATGCAGGTAGAAATCGAACTGCGCAGGGAACAGCTTCTCCCCGGGAAGCACGACGGCCAACGCTTCCTGATCGTCAGGCGAAAGCGCAGAGTGTGACCCTGGAGACGCGGGGCAAGAAGCAAAGTCAGACGATGCCGCGCAGCGGTGGAAAACGGGAGAAGGACAGGAGGGCGACGGAGGGGAAGAAGCAGAGGCTCACCGAAGCTGCCTGCGAGAATCTCCAAGGCGGATGCGGCGTCGTCATATCGTCCCTCATCGAGCCACAGACGGGCCAGAACGTACGTCACCCCTGGCGTACGCGGGAGCCATGCCAGAACCTCCCGTGCGACCTCGCGATAGCCCAGGAGCCGAATGCGCTCGGAGAAGAGCACCTCCAGCTTAGTCACGTGCGCGGGCGAGAGCGACTGGAGGAGGCCAGTAGCATCGAGGAAGCGGTGCGCGGAGATGGGCAGCCCGGACGAATGACTGTAGAGGTTCGCTAGCCGGTGCAGCAGCGAGTACGTCGGCTGGAACTTGGCGCCGCGGCTAGTGGAAACGTGCATGTTGCGCAGTTTCGCGACGACGTCTTCCTCAGCCCCGGGGGCGCCAGGCTGACCCTGAGCGGTCGCAGTCGCGTTGTCTCCAGCGGGCTGCCGCGCTACGTAGCGCAGCAGCGCGATTCCCCGGTATACGACGAGAATCTCTGCCAGCACGCTCTCCTCCCAACTGTGCAGGTCGTCGGCGACGAAAAACAGCAGCGTCACAAGAGCGAGTGCGATGTCGTAACGAGCGTGCACGGAGGTGGAAGCATATGACGCGGTAAGTGCCCTTAGCCAGTCAGGGCTGATGGGGCGCGACAGGAGCTCCGTGTCTTCTTCCTCTCTCTTCACCTCTTTGTCAAAGCCGCCGATAATGTCGAGCACGAAGCGAGCGGCTTCCTGGATTTTGCCGATACCTTGAAGACGGCCCGCGAGCCAACTATCGAGCCCCTCGTCAATTTGCTCGCGGAAGGAAACTCTCTGGGCCTGGTCCCGGATAACATCGGCATAGAGGAAGGCAGTTTCTTGCTGGACGAATTCGCTCAGTCGGGCCTCTACGGTGAGGAGGAGGCGTGGTCCAAGTCGCGTGCGCATCGTCCAGAGTACCTCTAGGAGTGCGAACTGGGGGTCCACAGTCTTGGACGTAGCTAGCTGTCGGTGTAGGCGAAGCGGTAGGTCCTCACCCGCCAAAGAAGCGACACGCTCCCGCTCAACGATGAGGACGCCGTCTTCGGGGTTGCCGCGCCCGATAGCCAAGGGCCACCGTCCGTTCCGCTCGATCTCCCGACACCGGGCGATGAAGCCTTCCCAGTCTCGCTTGAGGGCATTCCAGTAGTTTTCGTCTAGAGGCGCTCCCGTCTTGGGATCTTTTGTCCGCTGGACCGTACATCCCACGACAGATGCAATTTGTTCAGCCACGGTGGCGTAGGTGACGAGTAGCTGTGGCGGGTGGGGAGGCGGGAGAGAGCGGCATGCATCCGTATATTGGTTGACAGCAGTCTGTAGAGTTATGGGCGAGAAGATACCGGGACGCATGATAGCCTCGAAGAACTTGTCGGTAGTAGAACCGGAACTAAGCAGCAGTTCGTCCAAGTACGCGGGAGTTAGCTCCGCTTCCTGAGCGTAAGTCGCCGAGCTCCAGTCCCCAGTCGTTCCTTCCTCAGATGCGTTCCAAGCGAGACCACGGACCTCGACCATGGACTGACCTTGCTTGTCCCAGAGAGTATACAGCATATCGTCGAGGACGGCGAAATCCTGTAGATGACAGTGAACACTGGTCTCGGACGCGCTAAAGGTCGTAAGAGACTTCAAGAGGTCGCCGTTACATTCAAAGAGCTGGAAGAAGCCTCCAGAAGTGAGGGAGCCCTCGGTCGGGACGAAAGCAAGCACATGCGGGTCGTCGGAATGCGACGGCGTGAAGACACACAGCAGCTTCTGCGGGTCTGGCGGGAGAAGAACGGACGGGTTCACAGGAGATGGAGATGGGTGCCTGGCCGCCACGCTCCGCCCCGGAGCCGTCGAGGGCAGGGCATACTCAGCGACACAACCGCCTCTTGCGGTCCACATTCGGAGATGGCGGTCTCGAGATACGGTCCATACGTTTCCGATATCCGTCGGCTGTGGGTGAGTGGAGATGGAGATGATATCTGAGCCGCCGGGAGGGGCGGAGTGCAGCGCAGGCAGCAGCGAGGCGATCGAGTGAAGGAAGGAACGCGCATCGGACCTGGTCTCGCGCCATACGTCTGGGCAAAGTGATCGTGACTGTTGAGCCGTAAAGGTTGTATGGCTCGGGGCTGTGACTTACCATCGTGTGTGTCGTCGCCGAGGGCGTCGGCCTCAAGACGAAGCAGAGAACCACCGGGTAGGGTGATCAAGACGCAATGGGTGCCTTGCACCTGGACAAGGCCGTCTACCCAACCGGCCTGGAGGACGTATTCGCGATACCATCTCCTGTTCGAGAGCGGCGCCCACAAGGGGGTACCCTCGATAATGGGAATGACGATGCGGTATAATGAACCGAACCTGGTGGCGAGGAGGACATGTAATTCCTCCGGTTCCCAGATGACGATCGAGGGAGAGGGCAGGATGGGAGCGGGAAAGTCAAAGCGCAGCGGCGGAATATCATTGGACAAGGAGAGCAGCTCGAGGACGAAGCCACCGCTGGTCACGCGGAGGAGGATGGTTCCGGTGAGGGGGGAGTGGAAGAGGGACGAGAATGACGCGTGTTCTGGGGGGTGGCCAGGGTCATTTCGGCGAGGAATGTTGAGGATGTCCTTCTGGGTCGAGTAGACGGCGATTGGCTGGGGGTTTGGGAAGAGGGCGGAGAGATGGGACGCGACGAGGACACTGGACTCCATCAGAGAGAGACGCGCCGGAAAGCGGCAGGGACGCGCAGCAGGGAGGAGAGGAGGGAGAGCCCAGGCCTTGTGGGGGCAGAGAAGAGAGCCGGGCGAGGGGAGAGTATGGCTGAGCGTGAGGAGGGCGAGGTCGGAGGTGGCTGCTGCCAGTCCATTATTCTGTCACGCCGACGCGCGTGTGTCACAGACTGGTCACGCTCACGCAGTCCCACGGCCGGTGTAGGCATCTCTGGCCCAACTCGACTCTGAGCAGGGTGATGGAGAGAGTGCACTGCAAGCCGTCTGCTGCTCGTAGCACTCTCTCGCTCTCGCCCTGGTCAGATCTAGAGTCTCGCCGCTGCAGCCGCTGCCGCCACCAGGCAACGGCCCTGCACTCGCAGTGGCCCTCGCCAGCGCTTCCAGCACGAATCAGTCTTGGATGCATCCCAATGCCGCACTCCCCAGCCCCGCCACTTGGCTCCCAGCGCGCATGCTCTCCCAGCTCTCCCAGAGCCTGTCTCTCCCTCCCTTCCCCCGCGCCCCTTCCCCCGTCACAGCCGGAATCCATCTCTCTTGTCCGAGTCCGTGTGCGAATGCATGTCCACTCTTAGTCTTACAATCGTTCTTGTAACACATTACCCTGCCTCCCCGTCCTCTTCCGCCTCCGCCCATGATCGTACGCGTCCATGCGGTCTCCTCGTGAGGGGCCATGGTCCAACCCCGTCACTGTCGCCCTCTTGTATGATTCCCCCGGCTCATTTTCTCCAATCAACACGACGATGCGCCCCTCCGCGGCACTCGTATATATATCTTCGCGGTCTTTCCCTCTCTCCCGACTGTAAGCTACAACACTCATCGGTGCCCCCGCAAGCCTAGAGGTTTTCTTTCCACTTTACGCCTAATTTTATCCCCCTCCCTTCGCCCCCCACTCGCTTGTCCGCACTGTCCGCACTGACCGCTCTGCCCCGCCCCCTGCCCCCACGCGCACCCCAGCCATGGACCCCGGCATGACTACCTTTGACGCCATCATGTTCCCCGCCGACGACCGCCCGCCGCACGTTGTCCCGCTCATGACCAGCCCAATCACCGGCGCGCTCCCCGCCCCCGCCGCGCGCTCCGCCGAGCCCTACCGCTGTGGTCGCGCGCCGCACCCAGAGGTGTACATGGACTACATTGCCGACCAGCTCGGCTCCCAGGCATGGTGCTTCCATGTGTGTCTCATTTCCCCATATTGATCACCGGACCCTTCGCTGATTCGCCGAATCGTTCCTATACACCCGCTCGCTCGCCCGCCCGCGGACGCACCGCGCGCTGTGCACCTGCACCTGCCTTCCGCGCTGCGCCGTGCGCCTGCAGCTCGTCGAAGCCCTCGACGGCATGATCCAGAAGTTCGCGACGCCCTACATCGTCTTCTACCCGGTCGTGTCCCGCGACGGCATGCCCTTCCCAGTCAACAAGTGCATCCGCGAGATCCAGCGCGACCGCTTCGACGAGGCCCGCGCGTGGCGCGGCAACCTCCTCGTCGCAAAGTACAGGGACGGCAAGGACGGCGTCAAGTACGGCGCGATGATGGACGCCTCCATGGCGGACTTCCCCATCATCAAGAACTACCTCTCCACCCACCTAGCGCCCTCGTAGGCGTACATAGGTGGCAAGCATGCACAGACGTGAGTGGCAGCGCGCGCCCGCGCCCCGCGCGTCGATCTCCCGTTCATGGATCGGGCCCTGCTCACTTATTGTTACCTAGTGCCTGGCTCCGAGAGCCCCTCCGGCGGGCGTCACCGCGGGCCGTCGGCGGCTTGGCTTGGCTTCGCGCAGGGACTTTAGCATACGCTTCGCTCCGCGTCCGCTGTGAGGACGATATGTAACCGCTCCCTCGTTCTGTAGTTGGCGTAATGTACAAGCGTTTGTAATCTCACCCCTATTGTATATTCGGCGATCACATTCAGCACACGCGCGACGAGAGAGGGGACGAGTAACCATAACGCACAAATATCCAAGTATCCATGCACACATAGCCGCCCCCTTCAGCGCGCGCTCCCATCAGAGCTCTTCGCGCTGCGGCTCCTTCGCCTCCGCGTTCGCATGCGCATTGGCACCCGCTTCCTCCGCGGCCTTTGCCCTCTCCTCCCTGGCCTTGTGTTCGGCCTCGATCGCGGCCCTAGCCTTCTTCGGATCGCAGTGCTCCGGGTACGGGCTCGCAGGATCGATCGGCGGGTGCGACACGCGCCCCACTTTGCGGTACTTCTTCGACTCCGCGTAGAACTTCTTCCAGTGCTGTACGCCCTGCAACGCGCCGCCGCGCGCGGTCAGCAAGCACGCCCGCACGCGTTTCCCGGCGCACGCCGGCCAGCAGAGCGCGGGGGGGGGGGGGGGGAAGACGCGAATGGTTGGGGTGGACGCACCCTCATCTCGGCCTCGCTTAGACCGCGGAGGTCATGCGTGAGGTGTGTCTTGAAGCACCCGGTTCCGTATGCTCGTGCGGCGTCCCTGCCAGCCCTAGCAATTGATGTGAGATGGGGCACGAGTGGGCGAGCGCCTTTCATGTACGGGACGGATCGACGAGGCGTCCGGCCAGCAGCACGCACATCATATGATAAGACCCGCCAGGGCCGTACGTGGCGCGGTTGCTGCTCACGTCGTAGACGTCTCCGTCGATCTAGATCGGACGCACTCATGGTGAGCTTCGCGGGTGCACGCCCGGGCGCGACACATTCGGACGCAAGCATGACCTACAGCGAGGTATATGGGCTTCCCGGCGTCCGTCCCGTCATACTGCGCGAGGAGCCGCTCCGAGAACAGCCGCTGGTCGCTCTGCGCACACGTCGGAATCCGCCGTCAGCGCCGTGCGCGCGGAAGGGATGTGTATGTGCGCTGCAGCAGCAGGCGGCCGCACGCACGCCCGGGGACGCACCGGAATGAACCGCCGGAGGTCGGGCAGCTCCTTCTCCCACAGGTAGCTGCCCGTAAAGAACTTGCCGGCGAGCACGACGAACAGGGTCGCGTAGAGCACGAACTTGAGCAGGCCGAGGCAGCCCACCTCCCGCTCCTCGGTAGGGTCGCGCTCCTCGGGCCCCACCTGCTCGCCGCGCGCGAGCCGCTCTGCACGCGCCTCCTGGCGCTGCACCCAGTCCGCGTGCGCCTTCTCGCGTTCGGCGCGGTACTGCGCATACCTGCGTGCGCCCACAATGGGCAAGGGTTGGTCGGCACGTCTCGCTGCAGCTCGGCGGGGGGAGCACTCACGCTAGGAACGGGCGGTTCGCCTGCTTGGTGGACACCTTTCTGTCCGGGTCCGAGGGATCGTCTGCGAGCGGGTACTCATCTTTGAGGGGGAAACCGGCCCATGGCGAGCTAGGCTCGGCGCCGGGGGTTTGTGGCGGCAGAGGCTTGCCGTCCGGGCCCTTGGGGAGGTCCTTGAGCTTTTCGGGACGCTTCCGCTGAGGCTTGTCGCCTTCGGGGTTCAAGATCCAAGACATGATGCTTGGACCACAGCTAGCGAGGGCGTAGTGTACCACGAAAGAAGAGTGGTTAGTGGCGAGGCACACGCCAGTGCGGACGTGAGCTGGAGGTCGTGGGAGCGGGAACCTAGTCCACCTGGACGTACCTGGACGCCTTGTGTGCACTGTCCGCTGCGATAACGCCGGTGCGCTGACGCTCAGAGTCAAATGGTCAGACTGTCGGCGTCCAGTGCTCGTTACACGCCCAGAGCGAGCGCTGCACGTCGGTCGACACGGTCGGTGGCCGACGCTGGCTTGAGCCGCGCCGAACGGACCACGTATGCTTGCCAAATCCGGACGCGTCACAACGTGGGCAGTGAACCGCACGAAACTGCTTCCGCGCGCCCATCTCCAGATCCCCCGCCCCAGATTCCACAGCACACGCCGTTCGCGCCGGGAGAGCGAGCTGTCCCAATCCGTCTGCGCCATACTGAACGCCCTCCGAAACCCTGAGTACATGCCGCCCGAGTTCTTCGCAGACGTTCCCCCCCTGCTGAGTTTGAACCCGCCTCACCGGGCGCCTTGGATATGTAAACCCGTCAGTACGACCCCCGCGGGCTTCTGATGCCCTCGCGCACTTGTGCGCGCGGCTGGGCCGCCGTTTGTCGCGATAGATTGCGGTGGCACACTGATTTCCCGCGCGGCGCGCACGACGCCCCGCACATGCACAGTGGTATGATCATAAAAGCACACGAAACCGAAAGCATCCTGTTCCGCCCCCCAGGCCCACAGGGCCGACCCACCGTGTCCGGCTCGGTCGGGGGCCCGTGCCGGCCCTCCCCAGCGTAAACGTGTGCCAAGGATCCCGGACGGCCCAACATTGACCACGAACCAAGATCCGGCAGGATGTCCGCCCAGGCACTAGTGCAACGTGTCCGCGAACGAGACAAGTTGCAACCCAGCGAAGATAGCCTGAAGCCACACATCGGTCCAGGTCCAGCACACGAGTACAGTATAACGAACCATGTATTAAGATGCGGTGGGAGCACAATGGGCCGTCTGCATTAGTGAGTATCACCAGTACTAAGGTATAATAGATCGTACATGTTCTTGTCGATAAAGAATTGTAAGCGTATGAGGGGGCGGGATGTGGAGATGTGTGATGATGAACGGACAAATAGGGATGACAAGCGAAATTGAAAGAGGACCGAGCCCGGATAGGAAGGAAATGTTGAGCGATGTAGATGACGATGAGAAGCGATGATGCGAACGATGGACCCGCCCGAGAGACAAGACACAGGAGTATGTATGTGCGAGGAGACAACACAAAGCGAGCGAGCGGCGACCGCGAGGACTGTTGTATGACGACATAAGGATGAGCTTAGGATGGCATGGTGGCATGTAGGTGTTGCAGAAACTGACATGAGCATAAGATATCAAAAGCGGGAGATGAGATGCATGGAGACGTCGAGCAAGAGGATGGGGTTATCCCCGTCATCGTTGTTCGCCGGCAGCACGCTCCTGGATCGCCGCTCGTTGCGATATCGTCACGTAAGCCCCGCCTACTTCCTCCTCTGTTGAGCCCAGCCCAGGAGGTACCGAAGGCGTTGACGCGCTCGTGTTCATCAAGGGAAAGTCCGCCAAAGGACCATCGTCCTCTTCGACGAGCTTGACCTTCAACGCTAAGAAACGCGGTGTCTTGATGAACTACAAACTCGAGGTGAATACACGACGAGGAACAAACGTAGACAAGAGGCTCACCTTTGGGACTGAATCCGTCGCCATCAAGCGGAATACGTGAGTCTGAATACGCTCGTAGAGACGGATCATAGTCTGCAACTGCGTCGCATTGAACTGGTTCGCCTGCTCGAGGTCGACATGTCCCTGGAAAGTCTTGCCCGTCAAGCTCTGGATCACCTCGCTGAGGTACGCCGACAGCTCGTTGCGCAGACCGTGGTCGATTGTTGAGCTCGCTCTGACTCGACGGAGCCAGGTAGTTGTTGTAGATCACGAAGGCCTTCTGGATGAGAGCCTCGTGATGCCGCTCCATCGCTAGCTGGCCAGGTGTCGCCTTCTGCCCAATCCGCGCAGGCGGAGGGTTGGCAGCGATGGCGCTCGAGGTCGTCGAGAATGACTTCTTGAAGTCCTGGACGTCGAGATAGAACGACAAGTTCTCCTCGCAGAAGTTGCTCCTCAGGAAGTCCCGGAACAGGGCACGAAGCTGGGGTTCCTCCATGATGAACCTGAGGCGATCCGTGTTGGACTCCTTCTGACCCTTCTTCTCCGCGTCGTAGCTGGCGTTAAGCTTCTCCGTCATGGAGATGCGACGGTGGATCTTGGCGTCGCTCGAGTTGGCGCCCTCGGTTGTGGCGTTCTCGACGCTACGGTCCTCCGAAGCCCGTGGGTTGCTGGAGACGTTCGCAGCAGAGCTGTTGGGAGATGGCCTCGCACCATCTGGCAAGTCCCACCGTGCTAGCCGTCGACCTTCCTCCGTAATACGGTAGATGGCCTTCGCCGTGCAGCGGAATTCACCATGTTGCTGAAGGGCCAACATCAGCATACGACAGTGAAACGATGGGTAACAGACATACCGCAATCGAAGAGTTCGCGCCGCCTGCTGCGCCACGAACGGTGAAGATGATCGCAGAGTCGTTGTTCTTCCGCTTGTCCGAGACAAGGGTGATGAGGCCGAACCGGACGAACTGCGCAGCCATCTCCGCCGCCTCCTCCCTGCCGATGACGGACGTGAAGTCGCACAGCCACTCCAACGCTGTCACCGCGGCGAAACAATGCTTGTGCACGACCGTGGTCTTGCCCGCGCCCTTCTCAGTCACATCCATCAGTCCGACGCCCTTTGACCGCTCGTGGTACTTCTGGAATGCGTCCATGGTCTCGAGGTAGTCAGGAGGGTAGTTGGGTTGACGCCCAACAAACCGGCGGAAGAGGGCGGTGATCGCGGAATGGGAGACAATGATCTCATCGTCAACTGACCGTCGCTCGAGATGGAGCAGCTTCATGCAGATGGGTTGTGAGGAGAAGACGTGGGCGAGATGGTCTCCGTTGATACCGTTCTTGCTCATAAATCGCTCGAGGACGTGTAGACCTTTCGGCGTCAACACGTAGACACCACGTTCCTTGAACAGATTGGAACCGGGGTCCGCAGCGTTCTCGATGAGTCGTGCATCCATGAACTGTTGGCACATCGCCTTCGCCATATCGCGGGTCATAGAGAAAGTCGTGGTCGTCGTGGTCGTAACAATGCGGGACGGGTCTCGGGGATCAGGTCCACGGTTTGATTGAGAAAACTTGAGCGACGCCAGATTCCTCGCTGCATCATCTCTACAGACAATGGGTTACGATGAGGAGGAGACAGGACTGGCGGAAATGGAATACGCACGTTGTGAAGGAATTAGGGAAACTGCGGAAGTACTGCCGGTTGGTGGTCAACTCGAGCGAGACGATGAGTGTCGCAAACAGATCCAGCGTGTCCTGAAGCGTATCCCAGATGGTGTCAAGGACGGGCGATGGGGGCAGAAGACGGAACACACCTTGAGGAAGGGTCTGCCGCGTTTTGTTGTCTTCATCATATGGGACGAATTGCCCGCTGACGCTTCCGGGGACGGCATGACTGCAGCTCAGGAAGAGAAAGAAAGGAAAGAAAGATCGGAGACGGGACGGAGACTGGAGCGGGTGGAAAGGAAGATGGGGGAAGAGGATGGCAAGAAGACGGCTAGAGGAGAGGGACGGTCGGGGGAGAAGGCGAAGATGAGGACGAAGGGCGACAAGGGGCGACACGGGCGCCTGGACGAAACCCGTTGACAACCCAGCTTTTCGACCTAAATTCCCACGTGGGACGACCACTTCCAGACACGCGAAACAGGGCCGTCGGCCAAAAATTCCTTCATTTAGTCTTTTTGGACATGCCGCCCGTCCACACGCCCGGCCCACGCCTCGGGTTTCAAGAAATCACCCAATTTCCTCCGCCGCCTCGCGACGCCCGCCACGCCCCCGCCCGCAGTCGCTAGTCACCGGCCGGGCACGCCTCGTCGCCGTGCTCGGACTCGGAGCGCGACGACGGGCTCGGAGGCCTCTCGACCGCCAGGGCGGGCTCCCGACGGCGGACCCCCACGCCCTCGCATTGGCCCTGGCCGTTCGCCGCACCGGCCGTTTACGTTTCTACAATGCAACTCTCCCGCCGCACGCCCCCGCTCGTTTCTAGGGCGTCCTCCACGGCTCGGGCCCGCCCCCGATCACCGCCGTGACGCACGCACCGCAGCTTGCCCTCCCACCGCGGTCGTCCTCGAGGCTGCCTGCACTCCTCAAAACGCCTTTGTACTCCAGCCCCAACACGCTTGCGGCTGAAAGAGTCCCACTTGGACGACCAATCAATGTCTGCATCATCAGCCCCTTTCCAAACCGCCCATCACTGCACTTGCGGCTTAGTCAGTTGTTTCCGGACCGTACCTTCATACGTATTCGGGCGCCTCCGACCGCCCCAATATTGATCGCTTCGGGATCACTCAGATGAGGAGGTCATCCGTACGTGCTCAATCTCCTCATGCCTCGGCATCCGAGCTCTACCACGCCGATTACTGACCTGCCTCCCCAGCGCAAAAGCCGTTTCGGGTGCTGTCCTCTTGCTAAACAGTTTCAATCCATTGTCGACTTGTTCCGTCTCAAAATTGCCCGCCGGGCACGAAGCGGTGGATCATCGCGGGACGGTATGAAGCCCCGATCCGCGTACGGCGCTCTGACTCGTTTCGTATGGTCCTCCAGTTTAGGCATCTTCCCGATCGAGGCGCCGTGTGCGCGCATCTGTCACAGCCCAGCGCTCCAAGCGCGCTACGGGTGTCGGTCGTTGCGTTTCAAGTGTCAAGACACCCGTCGTGGCGCCTCCCCGAATGGGTCCAGCGTCGCGACCGCGCCCCGCCAAACCTGCAACGCCTCAAGGCATAAAAGGTTGGAACGCCGTTATGCGCGTCGTGGCAGACAACTTCCCACCGGGGTCCTACTGGCGAGTTGATGGTTTCCGCCCTCTGCCGTCTCTCGCTTGCAGGCATTACATCAGGTTCTCCCCGTCGTTGCACTGTAGAAGCCCACGCATTCGGACATTGCCGTATCATCCAACGGTCTCGACCAACTCCAAGTCCAATCGGACGGTGTTGTGCGAGGCATTGCACGTTTCCGTGGTCCAACCTGCGTCGCCAACCTCGTTGCTTCCTACTGCGACCGGCGAATGCTGAACTCCGTGCGGCATACTCCGACCGCGAGATACACCCATGGCTTCTCCCGTGGCGCATCGCATTGTGGTGTATGTCAATCAGTCCAGAACTGGTATAGAGGGCGTGTTGACCGCGGGGCCAATTTCTCATCTTGCAACGCAAGGCGGCTAGGGTGCACGAACGCGGCCGACGCGCTCCGAATGGTTGCAAGGTCACGTAACCTGGTGATGTACCGTCGAATACCAGGCGACCGTACCTCGTTCCCGTTTCGCCATCCGCGTACAGCGGCGGCCTGTATGTTTTCCACCGCTGTCATACCTGCGAGAACGCGCGTGCATAGTGCATCTCTGGTTCGCTCTCACAGGTTGCCGTTCTAAACCAGCGGCGCCATGGTGGCGTCGGGCTGCTCATCTCTTCCCACAGGTTGTCTCGCTTCGATCCTCTCACACCTTTCGCGAGTGTGCCTACAGGTACCCGGAACTTGGCGACCCTGGCCTCCGTTCTAATGCCCGGTCATTTCGCCTTGGGAACGGGGTCTCATCGTCCCCTCGATCGGGGACCGTGCGCGTGCAATGTGTGGGTCGTGGATCGCGCAGCCCGCCGGCAGCGAAGCGCGCGTTGGCGGGCCGCTGAGCTCGCGGGACCTGGGTATGAATTGTGGATGCGTGAGTACTTTCCTGCTTCTCCGGCCGCCATAGCGCCTCTGACCGCACCCTGCACAGCATTTATATCGATGGGACGGTTTAGCACGACGGGACGCAGCGGAATGAAGGCCGTTATGAACGACCACGCCGTCGATCATGAACCGCTTGTTCCGGATCGCCTCCCCGGTAGACCACTTCGCCTTACCTGACTCGCGTACCGATCGGACCTTCTGGATCAGTTTTGCAAGGCGTAGCCTAGGACGCACACGTGCCTCCGGGCATGCGGTGTCCGCCGGGTTTCTCCATCTCAAGGCGTATACACACGTTCCCTGTTCATGTACTGTTGGTGGGTCTAACGGGAACATGCATTTCGTCGCTATGTAATATGTACGTAGTGCTACTGCGCTGCTTCGCATTAGCTAGCAATTGCCTCTGAGGCAGGAGAAGCTGGACGACGACGCTGGCAGGATACGGAGTGAACTTGAGATCGGGATCGTCGTGACTGAATGAGTAGGTCGTTTGTGACGTCTCACGTCCATTCACGGCTGTTTCTTGCCCAACTCTCCAAGTGGTACCAGCCATGTCACAGCATGTCACGCAGTGCACGTCACGTCGTTGGCGCTCGCCAGGAGATCGAACGCGCCTCCATGAGCTCGTCAAACATCAATGTAAGTCTCGGACGCATCCATCATGCATTGTATGCATCGCGGCACTGTTGAAACCGTTGGAACAGGATCCTGGTGCGATTCGGGCGTTGCTGGACCAACTGAGGTCTTCAGAAGCATGGCAGACAGCAGTCGCCGCGAACGCCGCCGCTGAAGCAGCCTTTACCACCCCCAGTGGAAATGCCAATGCTGTGCCCGCGGACGAGAGTACCGGAACGAGCGCAATGGGGGACGTGTCTCAGTTTGCGCCTCGTGCCTCCACAACTAGATGGGGAGCCCCAGCTCAAACGGGGTCCTCAGGCCCTCAGGCTCATTCAGTGGCGTCCCTCCTGAGCCAGCTGCAGACATCCAGTGCTTTCGCTGAGGTGGCTGGACCCATCAGGCTGCCAGAAGCACACCAGCCAGCGTACGCGCGTCCGCCTGCTGGTATCCCCGATTTCCCCGGTCCGGACGACGCGCGCCCAAGTCGCCCCCGCACGGGCTCTGTGGCTACGGCCACGGCCCCGGGGCCGACTCCCACGCCGAGGCAGGACTTGCGGACGTGCACGTTCCAGCAGGCCCTCCCCTACCTCGCGCGCCTGTCCGAGGACGAGGGCTTTCTCAAGGCCTTGAGATCGGTGCGTCCTGCTGCGCCCCTGGTTGGGTCCAGAACGTCGGCTGATCCATGCGTGCCCGGTCTGTCAGATGAGGGCCGAGCAGGCAGACTTGGAGCGTCAACTCTGGAAAGAGCGCCGCGACATTCAGCGAAAACATGAAGAGACGGTCAACACCGCACGCACAAAGTGAGCACCCCCTTCTCCCCTTCCTCGCTTCCTTAACGCGCGACAGGGGGCTGACCATTACGCGTCTTTGACAGGGCGAGCATCATTGGGGCTGGACTGACACAATACGAAGCCGAAGTTCGCCTCGCCTTCCACCTCTCTGCTCCGGTGGTCATTGTCTGATAACCCCCTTCTGGCGGGGTGCACGCAGGCCATGACAGACTCCTTCCGCAAGGAGCTGCAGAAGTTCGACCGGGACCGCGCGCTGCACGCGTGGGACGGCCTGCTCGCGAAGCAGCAGGCCGCGCTCGAGGCGCTCGGCGTGCCCACCATGTTCCCCACCGCGCTGGAGAAGGACAGAGAGGTGAGAGCGGATATGCACGTTGCGACGATGAGAACGCAGGGCTGATGGCGCATGCGACTTTCTCAGCGTCAACAGGAAGTCATGCAGGTGTTGGACCGCATTGTCAAGAATGAGGGGAGTTAGCCCACCCGCTCGCCTGCCAATGATGGATAAGGGGCAACCGGTATACAGTACCGGACGCACAAGCGATCGCAGACTGCCGGCCCCTGCTGACAATTCAATGGGTGATCACCCGCGTGGTGGACGCTCGACGACACCTACGGTTGAACTCCTCAAGCCTCCGTCCCTCCTCCTTTCCCCTCTCCTTGGCAGTCAGTAGTTGGTCTCGTACGTCGGAGTAGCACTCAGGTAGCCTGACAATGGGCTGCGAAGCTGCGCAACTCTAAACGCTATTTCTGTTGATGGGCCCGGGTTTTTGTGGCGCTGAGCCGGTGGGGTCCCGTCAGGCGCTCGTCTCCCATCACGCTGCGCTTCTCGACCCGTCGTGTCAACATGTAATGGATGCTGGTATGTCGCCTTAGTTCCCGAAGTAGCCTATATGCAGAGTCTCGAGAGTTGATGGTCAGGGGAAATGATTGCACGATGCACATGAGAAGCGCGCGCCACCCAGGCGCGTTGTGGACGGTATCTAGAGATCTGAGTCCTAACGCCACGGTAGCGGATCTGGGCAATTTAGGAGAAGGCCGTCGGCGGAAGCGGCAGAAGCGGACAGGAACCTATCGGCGCTATACACTTGCAAGGTGTTTCGTCCATAAACTTGTTGCCCGTCGCGCGCGCTGCTGGTAGCTATCGGGAAGCGAAACGTTGGTCGGATGACGAACTGGTTGCGGCTAGAAGGGGGGGAGGTGTTCGCGCGAGGGGAACGATAAGTATAGGTAGAAGACGGTTAAGCGAGGCACAATAGGCAACAGTGATCGCACCAATACTCGCGTCTCTGGGTCTGCTTACCGGCTCGCCCTGGTCACGGTCGCGCGCGCGGACGGCGTATGCAGACCCACTAGCCTCTGCTCGCGACCGTCACTCTCCTTCTCCCCCTCTCGCTCTGCCCGCCCCATGCACGTTAGGTGCTCATTCTCTCCCCTGCACTCCCTCTAGTAGCTCGCGCGACGGAACCATGCCTTATGTCGACCTCATCTCGTCCGATGACTGGGCTTCGATCTGGTACACCACCAATGCTCCTGCAGGCAATGTCAGCGGGTTTGACCCCGCGAAGCCGACGCTGGTGATGCTGCACCCGCTTTTCCTGGACTGCTCCTGGCTGCAGCCGCAACTGGACGACCCGCGCCTGAACTCGAACTTCAACATCATCGTGTTCGACCTGCGCACGACCGGCAAGTCTCTCAACAGGCCGTCGGGGCGGTACGACCTCTGGGTGACCGCCGCGGACCTCGCGCATTGCTTCTACGTGAGTTGGCCGTCTGCCAGCCCTCCGCGCGTGCTCTGAGCGCGTCCGCATCAGCACCTGCGCCTTCCTGCCGCGCACATCTTCGCCCCTGAGATGTTCTCCTTCACCGCGCTACGCTTTGCCGCACTGTGAGTCCCAGGCATTTTGAACCGCAAGGGCCCTGGCGATACGGTCGCTGGCCGGAGGGAGCTGCACTTGGCCTGCGTGAGATGCCCGCCGATCCACGCTCGCTCTTTTCAGCGCCGCTCCGCTGGTCCGCCCGGCCGTGTTCGCGGGGATCTTCGCTTTCCTCCGAAATGGCTCTGATTGAGTTTCGCCCCGCCTACAGCTTCCCCGAACTGAGCCTAAGTCTGACGCTCTGCAACGTTACGCCGCAAACGGAGTGCGTCTCCTCCACCCCGCCCGCGCTCTGCCCTCCCTGACCGCTTTCCAGGCTCAAGTCCCTGTTCGAGGCGTTCGAGGAGCTCTGCCACCTATGGTGTTACGCCGAAGACCTCGAGTCGTTTGAGACGGCGTGCAAAGAGCTCATCAACTGCTATGCTTTGGTAAGTTCCGTCACTCAGCCAGAAGACCGTAACTTCTCCCGCTCGAACATGTGCAAAAGCGAGCATTGACTAAGTCGTGCGTTGCCTGGACACGCCATATACGTACGTCCTGCGGCTAGGGGGATACGGCTGCGAGTTGTCCATGCAATGTGTCATGTGCACTTTCGCTCACGTCGTCTGCGTATTCCCTGCATCGCCTGGATCCCGAGCTTCGCTGATACCCAATTTTACCAGGATGCACATCCTGATCTCATAGACGAGGTGCGTTTCAATTAGGCCCATTACGCGGATATCCATTCACATCGTGCACAGCTCGTCGCTTTTTGGGAGGTGCAGTATCCTCCTTTCCGGCGCACATGCGTGATCACCAATGTGAACCTCGTCCTCAACGTAAGTCACCTTGGGCGTGATACAGGACGGAACTACTTCACGTATGCATACATTTAGCGCACCCCTATGAGCCCCGACGAACTCGCCAGCGTTAGGTGTCCAGTGCTCATTATTCAGGTATGTACAAATTCAGGTACCTGCGCAATACCGTCATTCACGACACATCGTAGGCGGAGCGGAGTCCCACGCATCCGATGGAGTATGCGCAGCAGCTTCGCCAAGGGCTCGTTAACGTTCCAAATGGCGCACAGCTGTTCAATGTGAAGGGTGTGTCCGCCTCATGCTGAGACGAGTCTCACTACCATATCTGAGTATCGCCTTGTGCCAACTAGCGATGCACGGCTACCTCAGCCTCCTCTCATCCTCGATCGTCAACCAGGTGCTGAACAAGTTCCTGACGCGCCAGCCGCACGCCCGGACGGATCTCGACCCGCCTGCGATACCTCTCGCAGACCGGATGAAGATGGCGCTAGCGCAGCTTGCCGAATGGAAGGATGACCCCAGCATTGCCGAGCAGGACCCGCTCTCCCCGCTATCCTTCTCCTGTGTGACAGAGGAAGTGCGGAAAAGCCAGGAAGAGCTCAATGCCATCTACTCCGAGGGCATCCAGACCGCCTTCTCACCGCTTGCGCCCGACGGCCGGCCGCTGCGCAAGTGAGTCCCCAGACAGACGCGATGGAAGCAGGACGCGAGCTGACCACAACTCTCCACAGATTCTCTGAACGAAAAGACGAGCACTGGCTCGAATCCAGCGCGGATGGCTTCTCGTATACCAGTACGTACACACCCCTTCGGTTTCCCAACTACGCCAAACGGCCGCTAACCCGCGCCCCACAGACGTAAAGCAGTTCCAGGACCGCATCAGCGAGCAGAACCGGGACAAGCGCCGCCCGGGACGGCGGCCTCCGGGTGGGGGGAGCCCGCACGCCAGCACGACCAGCACGAACTCGAGCGGGAACACGACGCTTGGGCCGGACAAGGAGTCGCTGCTGTTCGCGCCGTCGGAGCCGGTTACGCAGGAGCTGCAGCAGGTCGCGCGCATCCGCCGCGCGACCGTCCTCCCGCCGGGCACGGCCGACAAGCACGTCATCAAGGGCTCGATGGCCAAGGTCATCGCGTCCGGGACGGGCACGAGCCTCCAGCGAAAGCTCATGCGGTGACCGGCCCCCACCTCCTCGCGGTGCTCCCCGTCGTTTCCTCTCGTTCTGCTTTTTCTTCTTGTTGCTTCATGTTTATGGTTCGTGGACTCTGCGACATCCCCGTGTCTGCTCGTGCGTTGACGCCCCCTTGCTAGTGTGCCTTCATGCAGCCCCCTCTACCCATTCTTTCATACCCTCGTGGCTACCTTGTGCATATTCACGCGCTGCCCTCCAGCGAGCAGCTGTACGTACTATCCGCCGGCACCGCCGGGCGGAGCTCCCTTGTATATTCCCGTGCTCGCGTAGCACCGATCAGCATATATCTGTAGGCTTGGGTACCCCACCTCGTAGTCGGTACTACTTACCTGTCCACACCCGTCGCTCTCCCCTCACCCATATCCCTATCTCTATTCCTATCTTCCTATCACAGTCACTCACCTACTCCGTCCATCCGCCCGCTCACCCGCTCACTACACTCCGTATAACGCACATAGACAAAATGTATCTACGCACGTTATCCGCTCTGTTAATCTCACCCAGCATCTAGGGATTCGCGACTCTCCACGGAAGCGAGGACGAGTGCGTGAGGGGCGGTATGCTCTGGAGCCAGGACTGGTGCACAAGTGGAGGTTTTTGCATTTTCTACGAGCCAGTCTACTACAATCACCCAAGAAAGCCGTACGTATGCGCAACAGAGCCCACAACACTGTCCATACCAGAGCGAAAGGGTACCGTACCACCACCTCCTCAAATTGTATGCCGTCCGCCTCCGGGGTCTATCTCATAGATGCGTCGAGCCAGCCGCCGACTCAGAGGCTGCCCTCGATCATCTTCGCCTTGTAGTAGCGCACCATCTCCTCGAGGCCCATGCGGACCGTCCAGCGGGGCTGCCAGTCGAGCGCGTACTTCGCGCGCGTAGTGTCCGGGCGGCGCTTCTGGGGGTCGTCCGTCGGGATCGGCTTGTAGACGATGTTGACGCGCTTGACGGGCTCGCCGTCCTCGCGCTGAACCTTCTCGACGATCTCGCGGACGAGCTCGGCGAACTCGCCGATCGTGAACTCGTCCCCGTTCCCGATGTTCACTGGGCGCGTCTCGTCCGAGTTCATGAGCGCGATCATGCCGTCGATGAGGTCGTGGATGTACTGGAACGAGCGCGTCTGCTTGCCGTCGCCGTATACGGTCATGTCCTCCCCGCGCAGCGCCTGGACGATGAAGTTCGAGACGACACGGCCGTCAAAGGGGTTCACTGATCAGACGGTCAGTTCGTCATTTCCTCTGGTGGGGACCATAGTCACGTACTCCGAGGGCCTATTTGGCACATTAATTAATCAGTCATGATTTGCGATCGTTTGGTGAGGAATACGCACCGTAGGTGTTGAAGATACGCGCAACGCGAACGTCGACACCATCCTGGCGATGGAAGCCGTACGTGAGGGTCTCAGCAACACGCTTGCCCTCGTCGTAACACGCGCGAGGCCCGATAGGGTTTACGTGTCCCCAGCTGGAGCAACGTCAGAAAAAGACATATGTCTGAACGGCGGTAGTTGACTGACTAGTCCTCGGTCTGGGGGTGGACCTCGGGGTCACCGTATACCTCTGAGAAGGGACCGGGTTCAGTCTAATATTCATGGAGGCTAACGAACGGCCTGACCTGAAGTGGACGAGATGAGGAAGCGGGCCTTTGTGCGTTTCGCAAGGCCGAGCATGTTGAGCGTGCCCATAAACGATGTCTTGATTGTCTTGACGGCGTTAAACTGGTAGTGCGGCGGAGAAGCGGGGCACGCTAGATGGTAGATTTCTGGGACGCCGTACGAGGGCAGTTGAGCGTTTTATGAGCGGTATTTGCAATGGATAGGCGAGACTTACGGTCGCATTCAATCATGAACGGTTCGACGACATCGTGACGGACAATCTCGAAGTTGGGATGGCCGACCCAGTGGGAAACAGTGGTTTTTGAGCCTGTGAAGAAGTTGTCGAGGACGGTGACTTCATGGCCGAGGATCATGAGACGATCGACGAGATGGGAGCCGACGAAGCCTGCACCACCGGTAACGAGGATGCGCTTGCGCTGGGAAGGAGGAAGGAGCTTGACGGGCGGGAAGCGGGAGAGGGTGGTGTAGGAGATGGAGTTGGTATCGGGGTGGAAGATGGACTTGGATTGGTATGCGCCAAACGCGCCGGTGAACTTGGCGTGTTCTGTCTCCTCCTCCTGGAGCTTCTCTGCCTCCTCGGGCTTGTCTGCGGAGGCGGTGATGACATAATGTGGGCGGAGGTAGAGGGAGCGGAGGACGTCGATGGAGACCTCGGAGTCGAAGCCAAAGCGCTGGAAGCCGACGGTGTTTATGACATTGCCGTTCTTGTCGAGGGTGCGAAGCTGGAGGAGAGTGATTAGCCGAGTGTACCGCGGACCGATGCATGCACGATGGACTGAGGGGACGAGGATCAAACGCGGTGCAGGAACGCGTCGCGTCGCTGATGGGGTGTGCGATGGACAAGACTCACGGGTGAGACAGACTGGTGTGTGCTGGAGGAGGACATGGTGGGCGTGGAGAAGAAGGGATGGGGACCGGGCAGTATTTATTCGATTCGCGGTGGGCGGTGGATCCGGATGAGCCTGGCTGAGCTGAGCTGGGCTGTGGACGCCGTGTGGGCGGTTTAGAATTAATATAAACGCGCCCTCGCGCCGACGCCTCCTCCCAAATCCGGGTTGGCCCCGGCCAATCGGCGCTCGATCGTGCAAAATGTCGCAGAGCGCCCAACGCGACCGTCTCCTCGTCTTCTCCCGCCCCACGCACTCGCCATCCTCCCTCACACACGCTCTGCACCCCTCCTTACCCCCGTTTTACGCGCATTCGCACCGCGCGCACGAACCATGCCCAAGGCACCAAAAGCATCTGCTAAAACAAAGCACGACCCACTCCATGTCCAGCTAGGGGAGGACGAGGTGTACGCAAAGTACGGCAGAGTCTCCCAGCCTGGCCGCCGCAGGAAATCAAAGGCAAAGGACGACGAGGACGAGTCCGGCGAGGTTAGCCCGCGCGTGCCATCAGACCTCACGCGCTCGATGATTTACCCATTTCCAGGCCATCCTAGATCCCAAAACGTCCCGCCGTATCTTCGAGCTCGCGCGCGATCAGCAGGAAGAGCTTGACGACAAACTTCTCGATGACGAAGACGAGGACGACGCTCCGCATGATTTGTCCGCGCCGCGCGGGCCTACGATAGACGATGACGATGATCTGAATTTGGACCGGTACGAGGACGAGGATGTAGAGGAAGTCGAGGAAATCGTGAGTAAGGCCGTTCAGGGAATGACGTTCCGTGCTGACCAGCTATGCCCAGGAAGTCGACGAGGATGACATGAAAGCCCTTGATACGTTGCTCCCGGCGAATGCGGGCGAGCGCAGGACGCTTGCGGACATCATATTTTCCAAGCTTGACAACCTCGAGTCGGGGCAACCGGCTGTAGCTCATGAGAAAGAGCGCGGTAAGTCCTTACAGATCATTCCCATGCTCCCACTATGCTGATGCACTGCAGATCACGACCGCGCACCCGATCCTGCCGCCGGCCTTGATCCCAAAGTCGTGGAGGTATACACCAAGTGTGTCCCCGCTCCGGTCCCAGGCATCCATGGTTGGGTAGCTCACAAGATGTTGCGCTTTGTAGAGTCGGTGAGATGCTCACCCGCTACAAGTCCGGACCCCTCCCCAAACCCTTCAAAATTATTCCCTCCCTACCACAATGGTCGCGCATCCTTGCGCTCACTCAACCCGAAAACTGGTCGCCACAGGCATGCCATGCCGCGACACGGATATTTATCTCACAAATGAAACCTCCACAAGCGCGTCTCTTCCTGGAGGTCGTGCTCCTTGACGCAATCCGGGAGGATATCCGCCTCACAAAGGCGGGTGCTCGGAATAATAAAAACCACCGCAAGCTTAATGTACACTACTACGAGAGCATCAAGCGCGCTATGTACAAGCCTGGCGCGGTGTTCAAGGGGATCGTCTTTCCCCTACTGAACGTAAGTGGCGGAAGCGCACCTTTCAGGAACATGCCACCGAAATCTGATACGCGTATACAGAGCGGGTGTACCCTGCAGGAGGCCGCGATCGTTGCCTCGGTCCTCGCAAAGGTCAAGATCCCGCTCGGCCACTCTGCCGCCGCGCTCATGCGCCTCGCCAACATGGACTACTCCGGTACGCTCTGGCCTCCCCGCCACGCCAACAACAACGTGCACTGTCTCAGGTACTAACGCACCCCACTGCCGCTCACAGGCGCGAACTCGCTCTTCATCCGCGTGCTGCTCGACAAGAAGCACGCGCTGCCGTACAAGGTCGTCGACGCGCTCGTTTTCCACTTTATTCGCCTCTCGAACACGTACAAGGCGCGCCGCGCCGGCGACGCGGGGAAGCTCCCTGTGCTCTGGCACCAGAGCCTGCTCGTGTTCTGTCAACGGTGCGTCCCCCCGCCTCCCGCCTGCCACATCGATGCGTGTTCGTGGGTGCTGATACTCCGTGGCTCGTAACAGGTACGCGGCGGACCTGACTCCGGACCAGAAGGACGCGCTGCTAGACGTCGTGCGCGTGAATCCGCACCCGCAGATCAGCCCCGAGGTCCGGCGCGAGCTCGTCAACTCGGTCGAGCGCGGCGCGCCCCGGCCGGACGCAGACGGCGACGTCGCGATGGCGTAGGGTGGGTTGTGTACAGGATGTGTTTCTGGCGTTGTTACTCTGCTGTTGTAGGTTCTGTGTTTTTCTATGGATGTGTCGAGCGCTGGCTCGATCAGGCGTTGTAACGGGTGGCTACGCAGTGAGGTTTGACCTAAATTTTTTGCACGGCATGGGACGTGTATGTTCACAAAAAACATAAACGGTCACATATGGGGTCACCCGCCTACTAGCACAATTCTGTTGGGCAGCTGACGACCTCAACCTCTGCCAACCTTGGTCAGACTCCTGTTCACTATGGAGTACTGGGACAACCATGTGCGAGGGCGGGCACCTTCTGCCATTGCCGATGTGTTGTCTTTGTTTCCTCTTCCTGTTTCCTTTTCTACCGTTCCCTTGCTTCCTGACTTGCGGGACGGTGCCACATGTCAGACAGCCTAGCGTGCACGTCGAGACGAGGGTGAGTACGTGAGGGCGAGGTTGCTGACATCAAGCGCGAGACCGAACGTCAGTCAAGTGACTACTTGTGCTCGAACGAGACTCCGCCAAGGGGCGTCGGTCCAGCATAGATTATAAGATACAGTGTACTTTTGGTGGCACGCCAAAGATACAAGTAAGGAACACCCCCGCGCTCAGTGTGTGCGTTTCTTCTTGTGTCCCTTGTCATCTTTCGGCGCCGCACGAATCGCGCCCAGGACGTCCTGCAGGGATCTGTCCTCCGACTCGCCGTCGCGCTCCTTCCTCTTCTTGCTTTTGCTCTTCCCCTTCTCGCTCTTCTCCTTCTCCTCGTGCTTCCTGTGCGAGTCCCCCTCTGTAGCGTTGGCGGTGGCGAGCTCGGCCTTCTTCACCTTCTTCCCCAGCGTGGCCTCGAAGAGCGCGTCGATCTCGTCCTGGGAGTGCGCCTTGCGCGCACGCTTCTCCGCCTTCTTCTGGGACTCGTCCGATGTCGACACATGCGTCTCGCCGGGGGCGCCCGCCGTCTGGGCAACATGCGCTTTCGAGCGTTGGGATGGGTCGGCGCGTAGCTGTGCATTGGCGCCCGCAGCGGGAGAAGGGGCCGCGGCAGCCTTGTTGGCAGCTTGCATGGTCTTCCAGCGTTCAGGGTCGCGCTGAAGGATGTGGAGGGAGAGCGGCCGTGCAAAGAACTTTCCGAACGCCGAGCCGGCGAGGGCGTGCTCGTGTGGGATGACAGAACGCGCAATTTTCTCCTGGTGCAGCGCAGGGGACAGTCAATACGCCATCGAGAGGTCTCGCGCGTACTCACCTTGAGGTAGGTATCGGCGAATGCCCAGCACCTCTCGGCGACCCTGCTTCCAATCCGGTCATCCGCGAGGATGTGGTAGTGTCCGAGGAACGTCATCACAAATTTCCCTTTGTCCTTGTGGGGTACCGTCGGCGACTCTAGAACAGCGTCGAGCACGCGAGAGCTCGTAGCGTTATGCGCCATTTTGATCACTTCGTCTGTGCCTATCGCCTGCAAGCTGGGGGATTTCGGTCAGGACGATGTGGATGTGGTTGATGGCTCTTGTTTGCCTTACCTGTTCAGAACAACTTCGACATGCGGTGCAGGCAAGCGAAGGATCGACTGTAACAAGAGGGCGCCCTGTGTCTTGGCCTCCAACGGATTCTCCGGTTTCCGTCGCTTGTGCTGGAGGCTATCGTCCTTGGCCTCTTTGGTGTCCTTACTTGCTGCCTCAACAGCACGCTGGTACTCCTGCACGTCGTCAGACAAAGGTCCACGCTACACAACGAAGGAACTCACCGCGAGCGGCTTCAATACCAGGAGACAGGGAACAAACAGCTTATTGTCCTCTTCTGTTGAGATGTCGAATGCACTCGAAACAAGCTGTCGATGATGTCAGCCGAAAAAAATGCAATCAACACAGTATGACTAACTTCTATCACGCTTTGCACGCAGTTCTGCAAAACGGCTGATCTATCGACTAACGCGCGTAACACACCAGTTCGGGCATTTTCTGTGGACATAGAGGCTTGTCAGGCGTTCATTTGGTCGCGAGCGGTATTGCACTCACTGACAATCTTCCCGCCGACCCCTTGCAGCTCCTGGAGGGCAGCCTGGAGCTGGTCCGCACCCAATCGCTCGAACGCTTTCGCTACCACATAGTTCGCCACCGGATGCACAGCAAGCCGTGCTAGCTTTCCTACGAAGTATGTCTGCCATAGCGGAGCAAATACACGCTCGGGAGAGCGGCTGACGAGCGTTTCTAACAAATGAGATGCAGTTGGGTCGCGAAGCAGAGTCATCAAGTAATCTGACTCTGGAGCTGGAGCTTCTGGCTTGTGGTCTATGGTGCTAATGAGTACATGAGCACAACTCAGGCTGAAGAACACCTACGAAGAGATGTTATGAGCCCAACGAGTACATGATCCATGATAGAACCCGGGGCGTCGGCTTCTCCGTACGCAGCTTCTAGCTCCAACAACATCTGGAACAGGGCAAATGGTTCAAAATCGTAGACATAGGTTACCTGAACTGATGCTCACATACCTGGAGGACAGGGCTAGCAACTTGATTTGCCGCAAGTGCTCGGACTTCATTTTCGCCGAGCTGCTCTCGTAAAGCAGCAACAAAGCTCGAGGCAGCTCCACGAAACTCCTTGGGTATGGATTTCGATGCCTTCTGCTGTTCCGCCTCTTCGCCAACGAACACAGACTTCATTGGGCCTTGGCGAGCCTTGTACGCGGCACTCTTCTTGGAGCGAACAGAAAAGTTGTGTGAACGATTCGAGGCGTTCGCATCATCGACGCGTCCCAGCACGTCTGGGGCCAGGAGCAGCAACAGCGCTCGGATGACATGAGAGGCAAAGGGGTCTAGGACCAACGAGGAAAGCGAAGGAAGGAGTTCCTGTATTGGACTAAGCATTGGCAAGGAATGAGTTTCAACAGGGACGCACATCACACATGTCAAGCGTGAGTTGGGTTAACGTTCGGAGTTCGCCCTCCTCCCCTTGCGATTCTGATTCCGGAGGGAAGACTCCGCGAGCCTATGGGACTATCAGCACATGCACCACGATGAACGAGAAGGTGACTGTACCTCTCGCGAAACAGTATCGGCTGCCACAGTCAACAGAGTCTGACATACATGCGAAGCGAACCGATGTCTGCTCAGCTGTTCAAAACTACACAACTGCCTTTAGTGAGACGCGCGGAGTATTAAACGGGAGATTGTCGCACTCACGACCCGCTGATCCTGTCCATGAAGACACGGCGAACAAAGTCGTCCATAGAGTGGACCATTCGTTCGAGTATGGTGGAACAGTCGGGATCGGTAGCGAGTTGCTTTTCCTTCCCAGACATTTCTGACAATGCCGCTACAAAGAACATACGACGGTCTGTGCATCAGATCTAATCAGTACGGCACACCTGAACGCTCTGTTGAGTGATTTTGCGTACCTTCGTTGGGGTCGACATCGGCGTTCTCCTCTACTACAGCCCTCTCATCCTGCCATTCACGTATCTGCACGTCTACAGTCCGGAAGTACGCTTTAACTTCCGCATCGACGTAGCCAAACGGCGCATTTGGGTCTGTCGCGTCAGAGGCGTCGTGCGCAGGGACAATCCAAGACGGGCCGGCTTCAGGCTTCTCTTGCTCCTCAAGATGCACGCCGGCGTCCTGGTGTCCATCAGGAACCTCCTCCGTTTTCTTCTTATGCTTCTTGCCTCTCTTCCTGTTTTCTCTCGGCATAATGGAATCGTTGGAGCGACGGGGGCGTGTAGAGCAGGTTGTGAACGCGGTCAAGGATGCTCAGACTGCAAGTAATCCGTCTAGGCGCCGGCTTGGTGCTGTAATTTCGCTAGACGCCGATTGTGCCGGCTCGCGAAACTTTGACCCGGACGTCGATCATGCCTCCCCGGACTTGTGCTCTCTGCGACGATGCTCGTGCGATACTCAAGCGTCCAAAGACGGGCCAGCAAATATGCAAGGAATGCTTCTTCTACGTGTTTGAGACCGAAGTACACAACACCATCACAGAGGCCTGCCTCTTCAAGCGCGGTGACCGGGTAGCGATCGGTGCTTCTGGTGGCAAAGGTGTGTCTGACCTATGGGGTTGCGAGCATATATACCTGAAATTCTCAGCGCGCAACAGATTCGACTGTGCTCGCCCATGTGATGAAGACGTTGAACGAGCGATACGCATACGGCCTGGAGCTGTTTCTTCTCTCAATAGACGAAGGTATCACCGGGTATCGCGATGACTCCTTAGAGGTATGCTCCATCGCATCGATTTTGTCGACGCACAGAGTCACCTTCCCGACTTTACCTACTAGACTGTCAAGCGCAATCAACAACAGTATGATATTCCCCTCAAAATCCTCTCTTATGACGAGCTATATGGCTGGACGATGGACGCCATTGTCTCCCAGATCGGGAGGAAGAATAACTGCACATTCTGCGGAGTTTTCAGGCGACAAGCCCTTGATCGAGGCGCTGCCATCCTCGATGTCGACCACATAGTCACTGGCCACAATGCGGATGATATCGCCGAGACAGTCCTCATGAATAGTGCGTCTCTCTGACTGTTCGTGTCGTGAGTTCTATGTCTGATGTTGCCATAGTCATGCGAGGAGATATTGCACGGCTGGGACGCTGTACCTCCATTTGCACACAGGGAGAAGACACCATCAAACGGTCTAAACCGTTTAAATACGCGTATGAGAAGGAGATTGTCATGTTAGTGTCATTTACTCGACGATTCGTATAGCTCTCCAACTCACAATCGGTCAGGTACGCTTACTTCAAGAAGCTAGATTACTTCTCGACGGAGTGTATATACTCCCCAGATGCATATAGAGGTCATGCAAGAGCTTTCCTCAAAGATCTCGAGGCTGCCAGGCCGAGTGCGATCATTGACATCATCCACTCTGGCGAAGCATTCGAAATCAAGGATGACGTGAAGGCCACTCAGAAACTCCAACGTGAGTCGTATTAACCCGAAAGCGAGTGTGATATAAGTGTATACTGAGAGGATTCGCAGAAACATGCAGGCGGTGCGGGTACATGTCTAGCAATGAATTGTGCAAAGCGTGCACACTCCTCGAAGGGCTCGAATGTGGATTGGCTAGTAATGCTGTTGTATGTGTTCCACTGTTCACCATGCACCATAACTGTGAGCTCAGGCTGAAGGTTCTGATATAGACAGGCTCCGCGCGTAGGAAGCTGGATGTCGAAGGACATCCATCCAAGACTATGCGACAGATTCCGTTCTTCAGGGCGCCCCCACACTTGCAATTGAGCAAGCAGAGTGTCTCTCCAGCACCATCATAGTACGCCAATTGATAGAAATTCTCGCCGTACCCGGATTGTAGCGTTTCACCTACCTAGGTCCTACATTGTATCGCTTTGTCTTATTGCGGCCCGATCTGCTTTCCATACTGTTGCCCCTGTCCGCCATCGTGCGTGTACTATAGGCGCCCGGCCATGTGCAATGGGGCTCCAATGGCCCTACGTTCAACTCCTCCGACTCGCGAGCCAAGTTACGCTGTAGACCGTGCGAGGTGTAAGTCTTGTGGGCTTGCGAACATAACCGAGCGTATAGGCAAGGTTCGACTTGTTTCATTGTGCACCAATGGAGTGCTCGCTGCTGAACTCGTCGCTAGTACGCACATTCAATAGGTCGCCGGAAGACCATGTCGTTTGGCTGCTAATCACACTGACCGGGACGCGTCTCCTATGGCAGCCCACAAGAGGCGTGTGACGAGTCTGATAGGCATGTCAGTACTACTCGGTTTTAGTTGTATCCGACTTACTACGGACTGCGTCGCACCAGGTTGTATCCGCCCATCCTTAGTCATGTTGTAGTGCACGCTTTGGTCTGCTACAACAGCCTAGCACCGACTTGTACTACTGCGTTGAAGTCTCGGAAGTGCTAGTCTGCACAGCGTACTATGTGGTGCCAGAGTACCATTATCATATTCGAAAACACATGTAGGAACTGACCATAGTACAAGGAGGTACACACAGTATCTGGGACGGCTACGGAGGAACACATACTTGTGAAACGAACAATAACGACCATGTGTATTGCGTTACATCACACTGCCTGATCCCCGGTGGTCGGACGGGGAAGAGATCGAGCTCGATGTATGAAAGGGGCCAGATACGCTGGGCGATATACATGCCGATCGTAAGCATTGAGTGTTTTGCGAAGACTGATGCATCTCACCGGTTGCGAACCGTACCAGCTCCCTGAGGTTGGCGTTCGAGGCCACTTCCGATGGAATAGGTTCATCGAGGGAACCTCCTATATGTATGATGCCATTGAGATTCACTCATTCCAAGAGAGAATCATGTGCTCGCACCTTCACTTGCTGTCGTGTATAGGGAAGACGTCGACGAACCCGGAGTAGCAGACGAAGAGGACGACCGTAGCCTGGTGAGGGCGATCGCTTCCGCACTACTTGGAAGGTTTGTCGCGCGACTGTCCGCAACCATGCTGGAAATCAGCTCGTCCACGATGCTCTGGGTTGTTTCCTGCAAATGGCAAACCATGTTGCATGAGCGAGTCGTATCACTGTCGACCACGAGGAAACATACAGAGAAATCTCTGTCGGCGACCATAATCGCGCCCTCCAAGGTCCTGACTCTGTGCGCGAGGCGACTCTTGTTGAACGGCCGCCATCGCTCCCAAACGACGCTCGGCTCATTTCGCGGCTGACAATACCGTACAATTTTTCTAGACTTGGACAACACATCAATGGATATATTGACGCTAAGCAGTGAGATCACTTACTAGTCCAGCCTGGCCCGCATATCATGTACCACACCTGGGCTCTCGCGTTCCAAACGCTCAAGTTGCTGCGCAGTCAGCCTGTCTAGCACGGTACGCCAGGTGATCAACATATGCTCGAGGGAAGTCTGGACGACTGCGGGTCGGGTGGTCGCATATCTTGTCCCTCCAACGAGACCTACTCCAATGCACACAACCCACCACGCAACCTGCGTAACGATCCAACTACTGGAAATATCGGCAATGACCGACCAGGCATCACCAAACATTGTTGTAGAGACGTAGGTGCCTACAAGGCAACGAAGGAGACATTAGCGTTCAGCAAGTACTCTCTAGTCATGAACGAACATGGATGCCAGTAGGGTCAAATGAGAACGATTCTGCGATGGAGGAAGGAGCGGAGGGGTCCCGAAGAGGACGGCAAGAAGAGTGCCATGCTTTCATACCTCTAATCAACATATGGGATTCCAGGTCCAATCCCGCGATCCCGGATCTGAGAAAGTGTCTGATCCATGATATCTGGAAAAGTATCCTATTTCCCGTAGCCAAAGTACACCCGCGCTCCTTGTGTCTGAGATCAGGGGTACTCTGTACAACGATGAGCGACACGTAATGGGACGGAGCTTATACTCGCATACTAAACATGAGCGCACATGAGGGCTGACCGGCCCTTCGCAGGAAGCTGACGCGGAACGCTATGCCTCGCGTTCAGTGAGTGCGGATGCCAAACTTGAACTTGAACGCTGCTAACAATCTGATTGGTCTAGCCGCCGCCGCCAAATGAGTGCAAGATTCACGCAGACGTACCATCAAGGCAAGCTCAGATGATAGTCATCGGAGATACCAGTTTACTCTTTCTGAAAGAGGGTCATCGGGACACAACTTCTGGTCTGTCACATCTTGGTGTCTGAGTCGCCCAACGGTGTCAACATAAGAAGCTGTGCATTATCAGACGCCGGTCGCCGAGCGGCGGCGTCCAGTGCACCCACAGCGCTGAGCGCTGGAGCGTCGTCCTTGTTCCAGCCGAGGTCGCTCGTGAGATATCCACGTCTGCACCCCCCACCCCGCTGTCACCGCACCGCTGCTGCTGTTGTGAACTGGCACTGCACTACTTGCTGTTGCCCTCCCCACGACTGAATTTGACCACCGACACCCTCAATGACTGATCATATCGCGACCCTCGCCCCTTGGGAGGAGTATTGGCGGGATCGACAAGCCTTCCTCGAATCGCATGGTTATATGTTGCGTCCACGGTACAAGCCTGACTGGAGACCTTCGTGGAAGATCCGGAGCATTAGCGTGCTCGAAGCGGAGGACTCGATACAGTTCCCTGTGCGTCATCTGGACAATTCATTATGCGCTCACCTCATCGGGGAGGCTTTAGTTACGAAGGGCTATCATTGATGCCACTCGGATGACGGACGGCAGGCTAGTATCCATTAAGAAGGTTGCCGCCAACTCCCCTGAGCTTGAGCTCGTCACATTCTTGTCATCTCCAGAAATGCGGCTCGACTCGCGAAACCACTCCGTCCCAATCCTTGACGTCCTCCAGAACACGGACGAACCTGACACCCGTTACATCGTTATGCCTTACCTCACCTATATTGACGAGCCCAACTTTGAGATTGTCGAGGACATGCTCGATTTTGGGGAGCAGATCCTCGAGGTAATGTCCGCACGGTACAGACGGCCACATTCTCACACTCAGCGTTCCCAGGGTCTCCAATTCCTGCATGAGCACGGCATCGCGCATCGGTCAGTCTGGTACGTATAATTTTCGTGCGTTCTAGCTTACCGAGTGTTGTGTCAGGGATTGCGCCTACAAGAACATTATGATGGATCCCAAGGATCTATATCCCAAAGGGTTTCATCCAGTTCACCACGGTCTCTTACCAGATGCATCCGGCCCCTCCCCTGTTTTGTCCAGGGCCGGCGTTTCTCTCCCGTATTACTTCATCGACTTTGGTATTTCTTCACGCTTCTCCCCCGATGATTCGCCCAAACTGGTGCTGGGTAAGAACGGCTTAGAACGATCGGTCCCGGAGCTTTCCGATGACGTGCCGTACGACCCGTTCAAAGTCGACATATATATCTTAGGCGCACTGTTCAAGGCGCAATTCCTGCAGGTGAGACTGTCGCGGTTACACAGAATGGTATGGCCTCACTCTGTGGGTTCAGAAGTATTCGAACGTCGAGATGATATCCCAGGTCGTGAGACGCATGACCAACAGAGATCCTACGTCACGGCCCGATGCTTCCGAGGCATTACGGATCTGGAAGTCCATTCGAGTCAGCGTACCACGTCTGAATCGCATGTGGAGGCTCAAGCCGAAGCACGAGTCCTTCGTCGAAGGTGCTCTCAAAGATGTTTACTCTCTGGTATGTGTCATAGAAATGAAGTTGAAGCGGTCTAACATCGTCCCCAGCTCAGTGCTGCGATGTCTCATCATTCAGCCTCCTCCGAACAACACAGCGACCGGTGATGTGCATATATGCTGTTCGCGAAAGCTTCGAAGCAGGTCGACGCGCTGTATGCATGTTGATATGTACAGCATCTTGCTCACAGGGTTCAGTACAATAGTACAGGTTCTTTTGTCGCATGCATACGTTGTTGCACGTGCATTGACTCCGCGCTGGTCTCGCTAACTCGTACTCAACAAGAAAATACCCCGTGTGTGGCGGGAAGGCGAGGCGAGTAGGAAGCCCGCAGCCTTTCCTCCATGTATGATCACGACAATATCCTATCGACGGTTATACGAGACCTTGAATATTTACCGACATTCGCGGCTGCATGTACAGGAACACAGGAACTGGGCCACATGTTTCCTGCTCAACAGCAGATGTCACTTGCGTGATCAGCAAAGAAACAATCTTTGTTGTAATTCGGGGTCGGGCACCACATCCCTTCGTGCCGCGACATCACGTCAGGAAGGCGAGCAAATGGCCGATCACATCGGTCCGAATTGTGGGTCCATGAGAACTGCGCAGGGTTGTGCAGCGTTGTACTCCCAGCATCACTTCGACGTGCTCCAACGCAGGATCCAAGACGTTCGATGACTATTGGCAATACTTTCGAACTCGCTCGCTTGAGGAGATCCTCCGGCGATTCTGACCTGGGTCAGTCATTTGACCCCAAGGGTCAGCCTCGACTCTCATTCTCAATCGGTGAAGCTGGTTCCATTGAGTCATCCGACGACCTGAGCCCGCTGTGCGGGCCCCATGCGGCCGTTGCCCCCCCCCCCCCCCCCCCCACCCCCCTTCACAGTGGCTATATCCGATGTGAGGTCCCCTGATCATCTGAATTTCATCATGAACATTTAGTTCATAGCAGGGGGGACTGTAGAAATGGCGTCTGCTAGGTGATACTTACTACTCGGACTTGAGGGGCACTGGAAGGGCCGCGCTTGATGGAAGGGGTGGTTGGGGTCGCGCTTGACCCTGTGCCTCAATATAGGTCCTGGTGTGCCCTCTTGCCTTTCTCGACTAACCCCGCCAAAGGCCGAACGTGCGGCGAGGTTCGCCGCAAACAAGAACATCACCGCGACTCTGAAATGTAACGTAGCTCAGCATACGGCGAGAGGTCACTCCGCGCGAGTGTTATCGGAGGACGCGACAAATCTGCCAGGCGACCGTACTACCTGGTTTGGGGTGATCGGAAGATATCGTATCTATCGGGCCGTATGCGCTGGCGACGAGTGAAATTATGTGGGAGTATATTACTTATTCATAGGAGAGATATCGACAAAAATGGAGTCTTCAACGGTGTTGTCACAGCGAGCATAGTGTCCGAGTGTATGGCTGCCAGTCACTAGTTCTGCTGAGGAGGCACTGAAGGCACGACGTTAAAGGTGGAAAGGACCGCAAAGCGATCGTCGTGGAGGAATGCGACCCTAGACGAGGAGAGGCTGCGGATCTGGTCATAACGTTAGCAAGGGGCGTTTTGAGCACCGCGGGATATGTACGGACGTGATGCAGGATGGTTCGGAACATACAAGAGGGCAAGCAAGTCAAACTAAAAATAAAGCCTGGATGTTCGTTGCCAGGCGGAGGAGTTGCGTACTAAGAGCGCATAAGCAGCAGGCTCAGGCAAGAAAGGGCCTTGCAAATGCGCTCACAACCATCCGTTGCGGATGTCTCCGGATCCGGAGGCGTGGAGACGATGATCCAGGGCATTTTTCCACACAGTGCCAGTCCCACTACCGCGGTCGACAAAAAGCACACCGTCGGTAGCAGACTGTCGGAGAACGTGAGATGGAAGAAAACCGAGGTTCGACGAACATACCCATGCTTTGAACTCTTCGTCTGCATCATGGAGTAAGGGCCTCCGGCTTCTTCAGACTCTGCCTGCATCGTCGCCGAAGTAGATCCCAGGTAGACGTCCGCCGCTTCCGGATTGCATAGATATACAGATGTTGTTTGAGGCTGTATGCCAGCCGATTCGTGAGCATGGTTCAATGGCCGCGATTACCAGACACCTACTCGTTCAGCGTGTCAGTCATTTTCACCAACTCTCTAGCATTGCATGCTTCTCTCTGGAGTCTCTGATAATTAGTTAGCGTATCGAGTACTTGACGTCACTGGTGAAGAATCTGCGTCAGGTGTCGCTCCTGATTGAAGAACCGTGACGACCGAAGGAACTCCCTGCTCGAGAAACTGCATGCGAAAGCGATCATATATCCCACAGACCGCGACGCAATTGAAACAAGATCAACTGCGGATGCATCCTGGATGTTTTCGAGTGACATGGTACGACTCTAGGGATGATGGTAGAGGTGACCCCAATTCGGTTCGTCGGTGGTGTCTTGGGAGAAACGCGCTGGGAATTTGGTGCAGGACGACGAGCTACTTGCCCACCATAGTGCCTACTGCTAAATCCCACACCCAGGGTTGATATCCGGCTTGCATATGGCCGCAGGGCAGTTCGCCGCAGACAGCCAGAGGACGAGGCTGACATTGTGGCAGGCAAGTTGAATATCCTCAATTGAGCGGATATATCCAGCGCTTCACGAGATCAAAGCATATTGTCCCATGACCTGCTCCACTGGGTAAGCGACGCCCACACCGATACTATATAGCGAGCTTTGCTCACCTATAGAACACGCATCCGATGTTAAATCCACCCGAAGAGGCGTCCTGGGCCCCGAGTGGTTTGACATTGCTCTGCACACCTTGCACCTCGTGTCTCACAGCTTCGTAGCGTCTTACCTTCGGTTTTCAACGCTTTGCTTTCCGCTCCAACATATCCGCCGTCCACTGCTTTTTGTTAGCCAGTTGTCATCTTCACGTCGTGCTTTTATCTATGTACCGTCGCCGCTCTGCTGTCCACTCGCATTGCTCTGTCTGGTACAATCTTCGCTCTGTCGCTCGTCTTCAGGTGTTATCTTTGCTTGGCTGTAGTACCTGTAGCATTGCTGTTCGCATGAGCTCTCCCCCTTGTGTTGATGTGGAAGAATCTAACTTGTTCATATCCACATGCACGGAAGTCATCATTGCTCCCAGCGAACGTCTCTGTCAGGATGGCATACGCCATGCCTCATAACGGTGCGAGAATAGCATCGGATCCAAAGCACCAAGAGCAAGAGAGGTGCGAGGGACGATAATAGTATCTGCAGTAAGACGACCAACAAGACAGCACAGACAGAACAACAAGGAAGGGTACAAAAAGGGAAGGCTATGCCTCCGACTTCCTCTTCTTCTTTTTCTTTGACGCATCCCCGTTGACCTCCGCGGCGTCCTCGCCCGCGGCAGCAGCAGCCTTTTCAGCCTTGCGTGCCTTTTTCCGTGCCTTGCGCTCCTCCTCAGTCTCTTCCTGGAACAACAGTCAGCCTTGGAACGGAGCGTTCCGGTGACATGGCTTGAACGCACCTTCGCTACCTCTCCATTCGCCTCGCTCTCTCTCCGTTTCCGCTTCTTCTCCTTCTTCTCCTCCGCATCCTCCTCGCCATCGACGTCCATCGCGCCCTCCTTCTCGGCACGCTTCTTCGCACGGCGCTCCTCCTTCGCCTTCTTCTTCTCCTCCTTGACGTCGAGCACGGCCTGCACCGCGGCCTGAACGGGCTCGCGCTGCGTGGGCACGAGGTCGACGGCGTCGGCCGCGGCGTTGTACGTCTTGGTCTCGCCCGTCATCTGGAAGCGCGGCTGCTTCTTGCCCGCGAACGCGGACCGCACCGCCGACGCGTCCCCTTGCGACTCGAGCGCGTGCAGGCGCGCCTCGAGCTTCGCGCGGTTGTCAATACCTATTGAGGGAGCCTGCGGCTCGGACTTCTCGTCCGCGTCCGTGAGCGCGTCCACACGGATCGACAGTGCCGCCTTGGTCGCGACCATACGAGCCATCTTTCCCTTGAGTTTGGGCGGTGCTTGGCCAATGAGCGAGGCCTAGCGACACAGTCAGCATTACCGAAGTCGTTGGTGGCCAACTTGGACACTCACGTGGTAGATGAGGCCGTATTTCGGAGTATCGTGCTTCGTCTTGAGAGCACGGAAAAGCGCCTTCTCGGCGCCGAGAATTTGGATGGTACTTGCTGGGTGCTTGGCAAGGTTGAGCAAGCTGCCAGCGTGGCTGATGAGTCGCGCGCCGACGAGGTCGCCGACAAGTGCAGTCAAGTTGGGGGCGATGGCGTTCATGCGGTTACGCAGGTACTCCGCGAGCTGCGTACGGTATGAGGAGATGGCGATTACCTGGTCACACAACGAGTTGATGTGCGCCATATCAGACTCGGAGATGTCGGTACCCATCGAAATAGCGGCAGCGGCTTTGAGGGTCTCCTCAAGGTCCTCCGGGAGGATGGCTGCGAAGTCGGTGGTAGCAGCATTTGTCCGGAAACCTGACCCGAATACATCAGTTCGTGAAAACAGGTAGAAAGACGTAAACATACCCATGTGCTTGATCACCTTCGCGTACGCGATGTTGTCGACGATTATCTTGGCCATTTCGGGGAAATGCCAGCCGTACCATTCCTGACAATTGTGCGCGTGAGCGCCCGAACACCACCGGGACATCGAGTACCACGCAGAAACAGCCATACCTTGACACGCATGGCATAGATATTGATCTCCTTGTCCAGATCGTCGAGTAGGGCAACAGCCTGGACGACCATGGTGTCAACCTTGTCAGGAGAGAATTTGAGCTTGAACCTATTCACTGAGTCAGGAAAGGCGTTCTGAGAGTGCAAAGAATCACTGACCGTGATAATGAATGACTCAAACCGAGGTTCATGGTGGCCAAGTCCTTGGGGTCGAGACCCTCCAACAGGGAGGTAAGCTGCGAACGTATCCCATGGAATAGCTCCGTCAGTTTGGGCGACACCGCCTTGATCCCGAGCTTCTCCTTGATGTTCTTGGCTATGTTACCCGTTCAGCGAATGCAGAAATGGACGAACCAGGTGAATCCATGCGTACCGAACTCCTTCTCGAAGACAGCCAGCGACTCCTTCCCTTTCCCCTTACCCGCAACCTCCTCAGACAGGAACTTCTTCAATCCCTTGCTGATTTTGTGCTCCTGCAACGCGGTGATTTCCTCTACCGCAGAAGCAGTGGACGTGAACCGGTGGATGGCCTTGAGCTTGAGACTGGTGTGCGAACATCATGCGATGCACCGAGGAAGCACGCAACAACGATACAGATGAGCACATATGGAAGATGAATGAGCTAGTGTCCTCACAGCTTGTTTGCCTTCTCTGGCGTCTCAAACTCTTTCCATAGGTCCTCGCTCTCGAGCTTGGCGTCGTCTGTGAGCTTGAACAGACAGTAGCCAAGTGACGTCTCGTATAGAACCAGCATTTTGTGCGCTCCCCAAAGAAACCCAAGCCCAGACCAAGAGCGGTGAACAGAACAGAGGAGTTGAACCCAGTGGGCAAGGGCGGAGAGAGCGGTGTCCCAGAGACTTGCAGGGGACTTGCACTTTGTGCACACTCCGCAAAGTCCGTGCCGAAATTTTGAGCGGGGAGTTCGTGGGAACACGTGCCCAAGTAGGCAGTCGCGTCGCGTCTCGGCGCTTGTAGACCCACACACGATCACGCACACTAGCGGGCCCGCTGAGAGAGTCAGGCTCAGCGTATCATGCGCAGGCCCTGCAGGGTTGTCTTTGCCCACCATGTTCTCCGCTCTGGCTACGTACGTTCTGCTTCTCTGTGGAGCAGTAGCGGCCCGCGCGTCGCAAGCAGTGTTCGGGGCTGACATCGCCAACCCGCTGCCTGTGGGGAACTTCGTTCCCCCTGGGAATGTGTCGACGCGAGCCTTATCTTCAATAGCCTCTCGCAACGAGTACACTACCCTCGAACATCCGCGATTCCCTGCCCATCGTGTCAGGATAAAGAAGAGTGACTTCTGCGACCCTACTGTGAAGTAAGCGCGTAATGGACGTCCGTTCACCACAAGGGTCTGGCTGACCTGGGTCAGTGTGTACACAGGGTACCTCGATGTCGACTACGGTGCTAAGCACCTATTCTTCTACTTCTTTGAGAGTCGTCGCGATCCGGCAACGGGTGAGAACGTCATGAGCACTAACATGTGTATGTGTGTACAACGATGCACGGGCTGACTGAGGGCACCATCTTAGACGATGTCATGATGTGGATCAACGGAGGTGAGAACAGGGATTGAGTTCCAAGGGATCACATCGTCTGACGTGACTACCCGCAGGACCCGGTTGCTCTTCTGCCACTGGTCTACTTATGGAGCTTGGGCCGTGCAACATTGATATGAACAATTCGTCCAGCAACGGTACCGTGTGGAATCCATACTCGTGGAACGCCGAAGCAAACATTTTCTTCTTGGACCAGCCGTCAGTACGATCAGTTGATGTATGCTGTGACATCTACAACTCACATCTACCACCATGCACAGAGTTGGCGTCGGCTTCTCTTACGCTGACTACGGCGAGACGGTCGAGACGACAGAGGACGCGGCGAAGAGCGTGCACGCGTTCCTAACCATCTTCTTCGAGACGTTCTCTGACTTCAAGGGCCGTCCTCTGCATCTCTCTGGGGAATCCTATGGCGTAAGCCACCGGCTTCAAGGGATTTGACGTCTGATGCTCATGCAATATGGTAGGGCCGCTACCTCCCTACATTCGCGAGCTACGTGTACGACCAAAATCAAATTGCCAAAGCCGAAGGTCGAGATACGCTGAATCTCACCAGCGTCATCATCGGCAACGGGGACACTGATCCCTACATGTACGTTCCCACTGCGCTGCCAAAGGGACTGATCGACTCATGCCGCAACAGTCTCTACACTGGAATATACGAGATCGAGTGCGGCACCGCGGCCCTTGACGTCCCGTTCCAACAGATCAGCACGTGTGTCAGGATGAAGATAGCTGTCGGTATCTGTCAAATGTCAGACGGAGCATTAATCGCTGATGCAAACGATAGCTGCCCCGCTGCCAGAAGGGGTTGGAGAACAACTGCGTTGACCATTTTGATGCGATAGACTGTAAAGCCGCCCTGGACTTTTGCGAATCCGAGCTCACCTCCGCGTATGAGGCAAGTGGTGAGTTGTCCTGAGGTTGAGGGTCTCGAGACCGGGGGATGTAGTCTGACTTACCTCCAGGACGCAACTATTACGATGTCTCCAAGGTATTCCGTTCTTCTATAGATAAAGCCATAACCTCGCTCACTCTCCACAGCAATGCCTCGGAGAGGGAGACCTCTGCTACCTGGAAGTGGGCGTTATCAAGGACTATCTCAACCAACGTTCTATTAGGACCCTCATCGGCGCTGAAGAGTCGCCCTTCAACTTCACTTCGTGCTCTTCGGACGTCGGTCGAAGATTCGGCTCCCATCTCGACAAGTACGCCGTGCCGGCCAAATACCATGTCGCGGGCCTGCTTGAGCGCGGTGTGCGCGTGCTCATTTACGCCGGCACGTACGACTGGCAGTGCAACTGGGTCGCGAACAAGCTCTGGCTCGACAAGCTCGAGTGGACGGGCGCGTCGCGCTATAACGCTGCTGACTTCCGCGACTGGGTTGTGGACGGGCACAAGGCCGGCGAGACGAAGAGCGCGGGGCCACTCACGTTTGCGACCGTGCGCGGCGCGGGACATATGATGAGTGTTCCTTCTCGTTCGTGCGTAGCGGCAAGTCCGGTGCTGACACGCTTCGCTCTCTGCACGTCCCGCACGACAAGCCGGCCGAGGCGCAGGCGATGGTGTCCCGGTGGCTCGCGCAGGCCGATCTTTGAGGTCGTGGGACCACTTGTCGAGAGATGCTTCCGTTTGGTGCTGCAAGACTTGGGCGGGAGCACGCGAGCAGCCCTCGGGCTTGTCGGGCTCGGCCAGCTGCGCGGTGTGCGTTCTCCCGAATTCGCGAATGGATACGGCACGGTTTATCCACCCTGGTCGGACCAGCGGGCTTGGACGATCGGGCGGCGCGCTAGCCGCGATCGTGGCGACCCGCAACGCGCCCTCGAGACTCGGAGTCGAGGCGTGGGCGGGACGCGAGGCGGGCGGGCGTCCCACGGGCCCGGGTCGCCTCTCCGCGCTCTCGGGCAATTTTGCGTCGGCTGGGGGCGGGCGGGTGGGCAACGTCCAGGAACACCGAGCGTTGTGTGCGCTTTCCCAGACGCGCCAGGGAGAGATCATGATGGGCATGCGTCGGGATCAGATGACTGCCCTGAGCGGGCGATTCGCCCTGGATGATTGAAGCCCGCGCGATCGCGCGACGCGATTGGCTATCGCGCGCTGGTAACGTCCCCTGCCATGCATGCATCCAGCCACCAGTTCCGAGAGTTCGTGTCTGTGCGGTGCTTCTTGGTCCTCCTTCCGCGTGCTGCGACCTCGCAGTATCTTGCGATGGCGTTCGCACAGAAGCGGACCGCCGCCGCAAGAACACGACGAGGTGATAGGCATGGTAGCATCCCCAGGTGTGTAGCCGTCAAGCCATACAAGCACGAGGTGGCACCGGTGCAGAATCGGAGGTCTAGATTGTGTACAGGATGTGTTCAACACGAGTGTGCACTGCTGTTGAGGAATCCCGCATGTTACAGTGCTGGTGCGGGGCAGCGCTCGAGCAGCTGTGTCGCACAGATGGACGGATGGTGATGCAGCAGTAAGTATAGCGCCCGCGTTGTACTGTCCGCTCCGCTGCGCGAAGCTTCTGATTGGTGGCGAATACTCGGCCTCTATTACGTCCGTTCCGCGACGAAGGAGGTGCTGCTCGAAATGCGCGGGCGATCAGCGGGATATACGGAAGACGTTCATACTCTGTGGCCGGTTGCGTTGAGGGTGTGAGGAGAGAACGGAGGAGGTGGGAAAGGGCAGGAGAGGGAGGAGTTGGGGATTGGAGGAGGATGGCGCCCTGATTGGGTGGTTACTATGGGAATAAGCAATCTACCGGTCTCCCCGACCCAGCGATGTGGTATCCGCCAGCTCCTCGCCGGTAAAAGGCGACTGGCGTGCTCGTCCTGTCGCTCCCACCCCCTCCTCCTCCTCCCTCCGCGTTTTTTGTTTCGGTGCTCAAGGCGAGTCGATCCCCACGTCCACCTCCTTCAATCCCTGACACTGACAGCACCCGCCCACAGTCACTTCGGGCTGCCCGGTAGCGCCCCTGGACCACTTCCATTCCTTTCCGCACCGCCCAACTTGTCCTCCAGCAGGCTTTCGACTCCGGCAGTTAGCAATCCAGGTCCCTCTCGCGATGCCTTCTCTTGCCTCTATCCTCGCCCTTGCGGCCCCTTTGATGGTCTACGCTGCGCCCGTGAGACGTGATGGCGATCCCAACAACCTGCTCGTGCTCAGTAAGTCTATCTTTGTCCCTCCCTTCCTCTGGGACCGTGAAGCGCGCGTTCCTGATCGTCTTGACGTCGGTCTTGTCCAGAATTCGCGGACGTCTTGGAGCAGTTCGAGTCCACGTTCTACCAGCAGGCGCTCCAGAAGTTCCAGTCGACGGACTTCACTGCAGCCGGTTTCGTCGACGCTCAGATTCCAGTGCAGCAGTTCACCGCGATCCAGGCCGACGAGGCAGCCCACCAGACCGTGCTCGGCACCACGATTGAGTCCCTAGGCGACAAGGCCCTCGACGGCTGCAATTTCGACTTTGGAAACGCCCTCAATGACGTGACCACGATGGCAGCGACCGCGCGTGTGGTTGAGAACCTCGGTGTAGGCGCATATCTCGGCGCTGCACACCTCATCTCAGACCCCGTTCTCCTCACCGCGGCTGCCTCCATCTTGACTGTCGAGGCTCGCCACCAGACCATCCTCAACGTCCTGAACAACGGCATGTCCATCCCCGCGGCCTTCGACATTCCGCTCCTCCCCAACGAGGTATTGGCCGTCGCGGGTGCATTCATCTCCGGCTGTGACACCGGAATTCAGGGTAAGTGTACTTGAAACCTTGGCTAGGTGCTGCTTGCTCACACCGGCATTCACCAGCCAACCAGGCTTTGACGATCACGAACACCGGGTCCGTCGGTCCCGGCACGTCCCTCACGTTCTCCTCCCCTGCAATCAACGGCTCGACCGATGTAAGTGTACAACACCACCCAGATTCCCTTGATATTGACAGCCTCGCAGGGCCTATTTTGTCAGATGCTCGTCGGCGGCATGCCCTCCTCGATCTCGCTCCCCTTCGACCAGTGTGTCGTACCTGAGGGCGTCGAGGGCCCAGTCGGCCTCTTCATCACGTCTGACCAGCAGCCGCTGAACAACAACGTCCGCGACCGCGCGGCCCAGACCGTGCTCGCCGGCCCCGCACTCGCATTCATCGACACGCAGAAGCAGCTCCTCTCACAGCTCGTGCTCGCCGCCTCCTCCGACAGCAACTCCGAATCGAGCTCGCAGACGACCACGATCAGCCCCTCCGAGGCGACCTCCATCCTCTCCTCCGTGTCCGCCGCGAGCGCGACAGGCGACGCGTCCGGCGCGTCCGCCACCGACTCCGCCGCGTCCGCATCTGCCACCGACTCCGCCGCGTCCGCATCCGCCACCGACGGCTCGTCCGTGAGCGCCGGCAACGGCGCCGCGGGGTCCAGCGCGGGTGCGAGCGCAAGCGGCTCCGCTGCGGGCGCGAGCTCGACCGCGCCCCCCGAATCCGACACGACCGTCGTCGACGCGCCCGGCGGGCGCAACAACTTCACCGGCCAGAGCGCGAACGGCGCGATCACTGTCAACGGCTGGACGGACGGCCAGCCCGAGCTCCCCGCCGACGCCGGTTCGAGCGCGAGTGCGAGCGCCAGCGACTCCGCGGCGGGTGCCTCCGCGACGGACTCCGCGGCCGTGTCCGCGACGGACTCTGCGGCGTCTGCCTCTGCGACGGACTCGGCGGCCGCCTCCGCGCCGAGCTCGGACAGCGCCGTGTCCGCGAACCCCTCGAACTGAGTGCCCGGACGCCCGTAGGGGCGCCATACGCACACCGTGTTGTATATAGGTGGGTTTGCTGGTCGCACACAGGGAGGAGGACACGGACGTTCCGCCTCGGCCGCCTCGCCTGAGGTGTCTCTACTTCGTTTCGCATTCGGACACGGACTGGGCCGCCCTCGACGGACTATCACATTGTCAACGCAGGTTACCGTTATAACGATAGATAGGCGTAGGCCATCGCTACTACTGGATTGCTTCTTCCTAATCCCCTTACCCTTTTCCCCCCGTGAGTCTCCGCACGCGACTATCCCCCAGGCTTTCTTTTGTGCTTTTCGTTCTCTTTGCTCATATCCTGTCTCGCGTGCGCGATGCACCGCTGCCGTTCCTGCTGTTCGACGAGCTCTAGGGTTCCTGTGCTGGTCCAAGTGAATGTACCTACTAGTTCCCATGTATGGTACGGCTTTTGACCGAGGAAGTCAACCTCTCCGATTAGCTGGCGTCAGACTCATACCATGAAGAACCAAAAAACCAGGAGGAAGAAAAAGAAGAGCAAAGCAGATGACGCTCTTTGTAGGCGTCCCTACCCTTCAAGCTTCAAGAGCGGTTGGTTGAGGCCTCCATCATGGGCCGACTTCTAGAGAATTGCTCATGACGGGTTGACGAAAAGAGGATCTGCATCTATATTGAGCAAAAACGACAACACCACAATCACCGGGTATCATACGAATACAGGGTAGAGTATGTAGGGTATAAGTACAACTACAATTGGTCCGCACCGAGCCCCGGTCGCAAGCAAGCAATCCAGCAATCTAGTCGTCGTCGCTCTCGTCGCTGCTCGAGTAGTCGTCCTCGTCGCCGAAGTCCGCTCCGCCTCCCGCAAACTGGGAGAGGCTGACGGGCTGGCGCTCGGCGACGGGCGACATCGCACCGGCGAGGAAGTCGTCCTCGTCCGCCTCGGCCTCCGCCGCCTCGGGGTCCTCGAGCTGCTCCTGGAGCTCCTCCGCGAAGGCGGCCATGTCGATGTCCACAACCTCCGCCTCGTCCATCGCATGGGCGGGCGGCGAGGACGGGCTCGGCTCGATCTCCTCCATCACAATCTGCCGCGGGGGCAGGGTGGCGGGTGGCGGAGCGAACGGCGTCGGCTGCACCTCGTCCCAATCCTCCTCGTCCGAGTCCGTGATGGCGGTTACAGAAACGACGGGGGCCGCTGGCGCGGGTAGGGGTGCCGAGGGCAGCGAGACGATGGAGGATGGCGTTGGCAGGGACAGTGCAGGAGGCAGAGGTGACGCGCTCGATGCCGACGGTAGGGCAAGCCCAGACGAACCAGTGCCGGGGAGTGCGAGTGCCACAGGCTCTTTCTTCTTCTCGGGTACCACCTTCGCTTTCTTCAGTGGTGGTGGTTGCACAACGCGGCGAGGTTCGGGCTTGTCCTCCGCATCTATTGGCAGCTCGCGCTTGTTGGGACCCTTTGGATTGCTGGAGGATGGGGGTGGAGGTATGGGTCTCGGTTTAGGTTTGGGTGGTGCGGCAGCAGATGGGGCCTTGGATGATGCGATAGCAGCACCAGGTTTTGAAGGCAGGCTTGGAGGTGCAGCGCGTGGAGGCGGGTACGGAGTTTGCTGTGGGCTCGGTGCGTGTGGTTTCGCTTTCGGGTGGGACACAGGCTCAGTGCCTCGGGACGGCTGCTTGGTGTTATGAGGTTCCGGGATTTCGCCCTCGCTCTCTTCCTCTTCCTCTCGCTTGGTGATCGGACCTCGTTCATGCGTATATGATGTTGGCGTTGAAGTGGAGGTGGATATCCGCTGCGGCGCTGCTGGTGCAGCTAGAAAGTGAGGCGCTTGTAAGCACGGGTCACCTAGATAATGTCGGCGAACGTACGGGAGTTGGCATGGCGGGGTCCGTGCACTGTTCGCGGATCATGCTGGAGGCTCACGCATGACTCTATCTTCTCCAAAGTGAATGTCTACCCATTGCGTGAGCAACCGAGGCGAACGGTAGGATACAAGATGCGTACCCCAAGCTCCTCATCGTAAATGAGGACACAATCGTACTCCCGAGCGGCCCTTTCCTGACCGACGTAGTTGACCCCATTCCCGTTCTATATGTGATGTTACATCAACGTTCACGCATCACAGTATCAAGAGCCACAACGCACCTGCGTACTGGGGCGGACAACGTTGACGCTCGTTGGTCCGGCCTCGTCCTTAGGCTTTCTAACCTCAATGGAACCAGGCTTTGTCGGATCAACCGACTCTGGCTTGAAGTTGTCTGCTCGCACAAACATGAAACTTTCTCCTGACGTTGTATTAAGCGAGAAGGGCCACATACAACGGAACGAGTAGAATTCGCGATCAGGCTTTGCCTTGCTGTTCTTGACCACACCGCCCTTGCGCGCCTTGAGGGCCCGCATGAGGGAGGAGCCAACGTTGATCTCGTGTCGTCCGGTAGGCATCCAGGTGCTCGATGAGGCCGAGGTCATAATGGTTGGGGAAAGAAGGGAGGGGGGGGATGGACGTCTTTTGACCACGAGCCCAGGCTCGGACTGGGGACAAGCGTCAGCGCAAGCGCCAGCCAAGCCCGCAATTGGCAAGCGGTGGCATTAACCTTGTTCTCGCTAACAATAGCTTCATTGTACAACGTCAAAAGATTTAAATATTTAGTAATGCGTTAGTCTCATGGCCGACTAGCTCAGTTGGTTAGAGCGTGGTGCTAATAACGCCAAGGTCGTCGGTTCGACCCCGGCGTTGGCCAGTGTTTTTCGCTGCGTCAAGTCAAGTTTGCTATGATACGCTACACTGACAGGACTCCGTGCATCCCTATGGCCAAGCTCATCAACCCAGACTCCAGCATTTGCCTCTCTAAAGCACTGAATCTCAATTCATTCTTCAGAAACATATCCCTCTGCGTAGCTGTCCAACCAGCAATGACTAGCAGACGGGCCCCGCAGGTGATTCCCGCAGACCGACATCTATCCAACAGGTACCCGAGAGAGCTGTGAGTTGAGACCAGGAAGTCCAGGACCTCGCTATCGCCGTGTACGAGTCGCTCTATCACCACAACCCGTGCGGCCGTGAACTCGGAGCTCGAGAATCTCGCAGCGTCGCCGCTTCGTGGGCTAACCTAGGGACCGCCCCGGCAACCGCGTTTGCGCGGACATGGAGAGATCGTACTCTTGGAACGCACATTCTTGCAGCTGCCATTGATGCGTCGGTGTGTAGTCGTGGCCACCGCTACACTCGGCTGTTGATTGCCCCGAAACGGGTCGTAGCGGTGCGACGTCAGCGGTCGCTTTTCCCCCCGCAACTGGTGTGGTCGCCCTTTACCTGCGGTGGCAGATGAGCACTTTTCTGGGCTGTGTGGCGCCGAGGCCCTTGGGTCCTATTCATCTGCCGTTCGCGCGCTCGGCGCTCGGAGCGGAGTTTTGTGAGATGCTGTTGCACATAGTAGAAGAGGGGCCATGCGCCTTCGTAGTGGTCCCGGAAGCTGGGGTAGCTTTGCGCTATCTGTACGAGACGACTCAGCTGGGCATAAGGGCCGACGAGTTTCGGAGCTGCGGTACCTTGTCCACCAAGCTCTTGATGGCCTCTTTGCTTTGGAGGCTCCACGACACCGCGAGATCCAACTGTTGAGGGAGTAGCTCTCTCATCATAGCCTGACAAGACGCATGTGAGCGCTGCGGACTACCATGGTCCATTGGCTGATGCGATACTCACCTCAGCTGCTGCGAAGGCCATTCGATCGGCAGGACGAAGTGCGCTGATATAGCTCCGATCGATTCCATGCTGGGGTTGAGGGACGAGAGGAGCAGGGCCGAGAGTTGGCGCAGTCTTCATATCGAGCGCTACATGGTGGTTCCACCTCGACCTGCCAGTGTATATAAGTATTCTCGATATTGTGTGCTCATCCATCCTGCTCGTTCACCCTGCTCCTACCGCAGCAACGACCTATGTACTGCACAGCGCGGCCTCATTCGTCAGCATTGACTGTCCCATTGACTGTCCTCTGTGTCCTCTAAACGGTGAACCACCTTCGCCGTGGCTCGACGCTCGACGCCCCCGGTGTCTGTCAACTTATCGCAGCTCATGTCCGAGCTACAAGTCTATCTGTTGCCGGGATGGTCCTTGGCGTGTGATTCGTTAGTAGTTGACCGCGTGTCGCTTTCGGCTAAAGGATGTTTACGCTCCTGTTCTGGATTTGGGAGACTAGTAGTGTTCAGGCTGGTCGGTGACGAAGACAGAGTGCAAGTCCGGCTAGTCAATATCGTTTCGATACAGTGATACCCACTGAGCGCTGCCTGCGCATACAGTGGGATATACGTACATCATCCTAAGCACAGAACAACACTTAGAGCGATACCCATCACAGAATGCAGATCAGACGAGCTAGACAGAATGAAACGACATGGTAGTATACGCGACTGACCGTGTATCGACAACAAACGGGCGAGAACTAGCGGTATGCAGAACACATGTGTCCGTATGCTACAATGGGCAGCACGAGTGGGGAGGGGCAACTCTGGTCCGGAAGTCGAGAAACCGTGTACGCGAGCATGCGTCCAGCGAACATGGTATGCGACACACTACAATTGCAGGAGTGCTGCTCGAAAAGACTGGAGGTGGTACAAACAGAGAAAGACGAAAATAAGATATACACTGTAACGTATATGATTTGCGATGATGATACAATGGGGAAACAGCGAAGACACAACCGGCGGCGTGCGATGCGGTTCTAGCTACGACGAAGAGTGTGATCAAAGAGACGGGATAACAGAAGGAATCACAGAAGAGCGTGCGCGACGTACATCGGCGGCGTAGCAATGGGGCAACGAAACCAAAGCAGGGCAAGACGGCAGCGGATCAGTCAACCCTCATGGGGCTCATCGGCACCTCCAGCGGTTGCTCGTCTCTGTCGTTGTGCACTACGCCCCGCGCAAGTGGACTACCGCCGTACGCGCTCACGCCACCGTCGATCCCTCGTTTGTGCCTGCGCCCAAGGAGCGTCGCGCCATCCAGGTCGAGTTCGAACGGTTTGGGACCTGTGTTTCCAGTCCCGCCCGTTCGCCGCCCTCTGTCGCGCTGGCCTGCACGCCCGTCGTATGCGTCGCCTTGTACGGCTCGCTTGGCAGCGACCTTCGATCCGCTCCCCGCGGGCGCCTGGCGTGGTGCCTCTTCTTCCTCGTCGCTCTCGTTGAGGTTGTGAAGGAAGCCACGATTTGCCCCTCCCTTCTGTGCACGACGCCGAGCGCCCTCCTCCTCCATCCTATGCACGGCGTATGTGATGTCGAACGCCTCCTTGAGAGTAGCTAAGCCAGGGGAGCGGGCTTCCCGCACACCACCACGTGCATCGGCCAACAGGGGTGAGTCAAGGGGTGCTCGTATGCTGGGAAGTGGTGTCGGCTGGGGTGGCGCAGGTCCTGCAGTGATCCATGGGTGGGCCAGGAACTCGTCGATCGTGTATCGTTGCGCGGGGTCCACACACAACAAGTGGGTGATAAGATCTTTCGCTGTATTCCCAATGAGCAGACTGAACAACAAATCGTAAAAAAAGGCTTACCTGACGCGCTGATGGAGTCCCACCACGGGCTCAGGAATGTGTAGTATCCGCGAGCCACCTTCTCGGTGAGAACGTTGATGCTCTCGTCGTAGAACGGCGGGAAACCACAAAGCAGGGTATACAACACGCATCCCATCGCCCACATGTCCACGCTCTTGCTGTACCGCTCGTCCTTGACGATCTCGGGAGCAGTATACCCCACGGTACCGCACGGCGTCATCGTCTGTTCGTCCCATACGACCTTGCTCAGGCCGAAGTCCGCAATCTTGACCCTACCGATGCCGCCACCGCCGACGCCAGGGATGAACTCGCCTTCGTCCTCCTTGTCCTCTTCGAACTGTTTAGGTGCGGGGTTCTTGGAAGGCACGATGGGTATCCGCTCGAAGAGCAAGTTTTCGGGTTTGATATCACGATGCACAACGCCGCGCTCCTCGTGAAGGTAACGGATGCCTTGTGCGACCTGTACGATGACGTGCCGGGCGAGGTTCTCACTGAAGTACGTCAACTTCACAATCTGGTGGAATAGCTCGCCACCTTCCATCACTGGGGGGCGAGGTATCTGTTATCATCAGGGTCATGACGTCAAAGCGGGTACTTACGCTCAAGGACGAGGAAATAATGTTCTGGAGATTCGAAGAAAGCGAGTAGCTTCACTATTGATGGATGGTTGATGCCCCGCATGATCTGCACCTCTAGTCGGAATGTGAGACAGATGACAAGGGCTCAGGCAGTGTCACTTGCCTTTCAGGATATTTGCCCTCTACACCGGGGAATCAAAATGGTTAGCGGAGGACCGAAACACCGAGAATGGATTGCACCTCTGTGACCCGCGGCTTCTTTTTGAACTCGCGGTTCAGATGCTTATCGCCGGCCTGCAGCAAGCAGCCGCAAAGGTGGACAGGTACATAATGAATGAAGATAGGGAGGAGTGTGAAGGAACACTAACCTGCGATGCGCTCAACTCATACTTGCGAACGACCTTGACTGCAAGACGGTGTGGGTTCATGACCACGAAGACATCGTGTCAAGATTGCCGTACCTGCAACCTTCTGCCCTGACCGGAGATCGATGGCTTTGTAAACGTTTGAAAAAGCACCACTAACGTCAACAATCAGCACTGATGTCCCCATCGCAGACCATCACAGGGCCGTTTCTAGAGCATGTATACTCGTTTCTGAGCTCAGGGACTTTACCCGACAGAAACGAGTACATTATGAGTGAGGGCCGAACTCGTGTGGCGACACCGACAGTACGCAAGTAATATTCTCCACCTCGGCGGGCGTTTCTGACATCCCGACCAGATGATCGCCACAGCGTGTAGCCGAGAGGCAAAAAGTAACAGAACGAAAAGGGAGCACTCACTCTCCCATCTTCTCGATCAGCTTGTAGTTCTCGAGGCCCTTGTAGACCGGCATCTTCCCCTTGGCCTCGCGCTCCTCCTGGACGATTTGCTCGACTTGCTCCTTGTACTTGGGAGACGCCTGCTTCTGTGTTTGCTGCTGTTGCGCCTGCTGGGCTTCTCGGTGCTGGCGACTCTGCTCGGCGGCGCGCTGCTGCTGCGCCTGCTGGGCCTGTTGCTGCTGCTGGGCCTGCTGTTGGGTGTAGGAGTGTTGGAATGCAGCGTCATCTGGCTGCTGCCGCGTGGAATGGTGGTTCTTTCCATGCCGGATGAGATCTGATGTGGGGTGCGGTGGTCAGCATTGCCCGTGTTGGGCGTTGCAGACGGGGCGAGCGGGGGACTCACTCTTGAACGCGTCGACGACGCCTGTACCGGTCGGCATGGCTGTGGGTGGGGGGTATGCGTTCGGGGGAGGGGAGGGTGGGAAAGCGTGGCCAGGCGGGGGCGGGCGCGCAGGAGAGAGAAGATTTGAAGGCGAGGGGGGAAGAGCGGACGCTCCATGGCGTCATTAGGCGATGTACGTCATCGCCACTCTCTGTCAGCCCGCGCCCGCCAGCGCCTGCCAACGCGATCGGCTCTCTCCACCGCGCCCGCTGGCGCATCTCGACGAGCTCCCCTTGCCGGCCAATCGTTGCCCCCTGGCCTCCCCCTGCCAGGTACCTGCTGCTCCATCTGCGCGCCGCGGTCTGCCCTGCAGTACACGCGTGCATGCATGACTAGGTCCAGACTCCAGACGCAGCCGTGCTCCCGCCAGGCTGCCACCGCCCGCGCTCGTCGTTCCTCCATTGCACACCGTCTAGGAAGTCTGTTTGCCGCTTCTCCCCCTCGGACGCTTCTCTTCCCCCCTTCACGGTCTTTACAAGGCGATCAGCGGCGCTTCCTGGGTGGCCTGGGTCCGATCACCCCCATCCCATCGCCGAACATCACGCGCACGTCCTCCGAGCGAATCACCCATGCTTGTGGACCTCGCAGTGACCTGTGTACACACGTACGACGTGCCAGTTGGCGTATGACATCCATCGCACCGTTTGACGTTGTCTAGACCGAGCCGCCACATGGAACAACACTGGCAGCCACCGACGCCTCGGTGTCAAGGAGAACCTAGTCTGGAAACATCCGACTCTGGACGCTGCGCGATCGGGTGGGGCCAAACCGTTGTCCGGCCGACACAGGCAGGCCAAAATGGCAAACGCACCTAGAGCTTCTCCGGTGACAGGTGAGCGCAGTATGTAGCAAGTGCGTATGGTAGGATGCGAGTACAATACATGTATGTGCAACGACAGACACGAGTCCTAGACTTCGCCGTCGCAAGAGCTCTACTTGTCGTCAAGCTGCTTTTGCATCGCCAAAAGCGACTGCATCATGTCCTGTGTAGCGACCTTCTCAGGCATTTCGATACACAAAGTGAAACGATGGCTAGCTTACCTTGGACTGGATGTCGATTCCCGCCTCCTGGAATGCCGCAGCCATCTTCATCGCGCTCTCCCGGATTTCCGTCTTCATCAGCAACCGCAGCATTTCCATCTTACTCGGCATCCTTCCCGAGTGCACGTCAATGCCTGTATAGCCGGTCCCGACAAGCGCAACACACATTCGCCACGCAGCGATAGGACATGCACAATAAACGAATTTCGTCAGTTGAACCACCGTGATGCGATCTGAGTACAAGAGAAGAGCACGCACCGTTTTCTTGCAGCTGCTCGACGAACTTCTTGATGTGGTCGAGCGTTTCCGGCTTGTCCTGCAGCAGCTTGAGGAGCTTCTGCTGCTGCGCGAACATCATTTGCAGGTCCGCGTTCCGTGCAGGGTCCTCCTCCGCTCTCCGCCGTGGTGATGACGAGAAGGCACGCGCATGGAGAGCGTCGCGCCGCGGCGTCGGTGATATCGAGCTCTGCAAGAGAGCAAGAGAGGGGTGACGTAGGACAGCGGTGTGCGCGACCCGAAGCGCGGGGATACCGAGTGTACGGGTCAGAGGGACGTGGCAGATAGCTGAGCGAATCATTGTAGAGCAACCTCAGAGGTAAACGTTCAAGACGAGAGGCAAGCTAGCGTGAGGGAAGACGGTGCGGATACAGAACAAGCGTGGACACCCGGCAAGGGTGAGAGCGGGAGGGAGAGCATATACAGGCGTGGGAAAGTAGCGCGTGGTCGCGTTCCGCACGCGAGACGCGTCGCGTCGGCCTGCAGCTTCCTCAGCCACATCCTCCTGACGCCTCGGTCTCCTGCCCTCCTACACACGGGGTGTCTCAGCTCTCTAGGTGCATATATTTCAGGAACTTGACGCATGGACGACGATTACTACTCGATCGACTCTATCCTGGCTGAAAACCAGAAAATTCAATGCACGTTCAAGGTCGACGTCCCTGACATGGGTCATCTCGACGGTGGCAAGGCTGGCGATGTACGCGCATTATTCTGTGAACTGCTAATCACCACTGCTAAGAGAGAAAGTCAGATCAAGGCACTCAGCAAAGTCCAGATTCCGCTCTGGATGGCATACATCCTCATCTACTCGTGCGTCCTGCTCACCTCCATGCGGCTCTTCGACTGACAAACTGCGGAAAGTGACCACGCGGACTTCACAATACCTTCACCCTTCTCCGCACGTGTGCGGAACGCCCTGAATGCTGAGCCGCGAAGTGTCCGCCTGTCAGCTCTTGTAGGTCAAGGAGGACTGTGGTACGGTTTTGGCCGGTCAATAATGCACCTGTGTGTTTCTCGCATGCCATAGTGTTGTCGTACACCCACTAACCGAGACTAATCCCATAGGTTGAACGATATCCCGGCAGAAGAGCTGTCTCAAGTTCTGACTAAGGTTCGGCTTTCTGCCTCTGCGTTACTGAACCAACCGAACTAACCCGTTTGCACCATCACCCTGACATTCGCTCCTCCCACCCGCTAATTGCCTCTGTCGTCAACAGACCTTCCGCGCACGCCTCCCCGAAGTCATTGACCAGGCCCAACACTTCGCATCGCTCCAAGCCGGCGGCTCGGGCGGGGACGCCTTTGCGGCAGCTTTTCGGGAAGGATTGGACGGGACAGAGCGTGAGCGTACGTCTTGCCTAACGAAACCCTGCGGCGGGAGGCGCCTGACATCGGATCGGATAGTGTTCCAGCTCGCCCAAGAGAGCGCGAGAAAGACGAAGGCTTGGTACGAGACGAGCGATAGAGGGAAGCGGTGATGTCTGGGCTGCGGCATCCCACTGCGTTCCTCGGAGTCGTTACTGCTCTGGTGTTTTGCGACATTGGGACAGGTGTAGGATATAGGATGTAGGTATCTTCTGACACTGCTCTACGCGCGGCCAACTAGAGCGTTACTCGTCTTTTGGTCTGATGGAGGTCTTTCCTGATGGTGTTTCCGCTTCTGCGGTAGGCGAAGCTTGCTCCTGTGCGCGCACACTCTGCAGTTCATGCACGAACCTAATAGACCATGAACGACAAGACCGTGCACGACGAAGCCTATACCACTGACCATTTCACGCTGGCCCATAAACAGACTTCGATGATCATCAAGAAGAGCAGGTGCAGATTCCAGTGCGTGAGGATGAAGAGGGAGAGTAGAACTAGCAGGAGCACGCCGAATGCGCCGTCGAGAATGAGCAGGAAGGTCGGGTTCAGCGACGAGCCAGGCGTGAGAACGTTGGAGAAGAAACCGTCTGAGCCACCGTTTTTCCCTGGCGAGGGCGCGGCGACAGGAGGTGTAGTGTCGGTATCCATGTCCGGTCGAAATGGGAGGAGGCAAGTTACAGGATCTTCGCAAGCGGTACTACACGTGACGTGACGCGTACCGGTGAACGCGTGCAGTATGTACTGAAGTTACTTGCATCGTCCCCTCGAGTCCCTACCGGTCCTTTGCTTGCGAGGCAACGAAGGCTTTGTCCAGATACTGTCCACCATGGAACAACCAGAAGCGGGGCCCTCACAGCCCGTAGCGGGCCCTTCCTCTGCCGCGCAAGACCTCGCAGGCTCGTCGCCACCCGCGCCTGCTCCGGAACGCCCCTTGCCAAACACGCATTTCTATTCTGTCGAGTACCCGGGATACGTCTGCCCGACTTCTGTGCCTCAGGCTGTCGAACGCCTGGGCGGGCAAACCGCGATTGACAGCGCGTTCCGACGGGCGACCGGACGCGACAAGGTCGAGTCGCTGCTCGAGCTGCGCCTCCGCCCAGGCAACCCGTACGCGCACCCCATCTCCGGGGAGATCGTGCCGACGAGCAATATCGTGCTGAAAGTCGTGAAGCGCAAGAAGAAACACAAAAATGGAGACGCGGACGCCCCTGTGGGCGAGTATACTATCGAGGCTGTGGGCGTGGTGCCAAAGACTGCGCGATTTAGGAGTATGCACTTATTCATGTGAGCATCTAGGGTGACCTTCGAACTCAAACACACTTCTAGGCATGGCGGACTTCCAGTACCAGCCTGACATGTCTGACCCTGTCGCGCACTTGCGGAAAGCAATGGACACCATGGACGGTACGGATCGCAACGTCCTGCATTCAGCAAGCAGAGTTATTCACGCGTTTTCTCACAGTGGATGGCATACTGCGATACCACATTCTACCAGAGAGGGAGGATTATACCGTCCCAAACCCGGACTCATCTGCGATGGATATTGACCCGCAACTCCTTACAGAAGGAGAGAGCGCCAATTCCGCCGCGAACACGAAAATTCGGAGCAACCTGAGGCTCTTCACACCACCGCTGTTCAGTCGACAAGGCGTGCCACAAAACTACAAGTATGTGCATCTATGCATGTCTGCGACTATGTTGACAAATGGGCTTCCAGTTATAAGAGCAACCCTGCCTCAGTCGAGACAATCGTCGTCGACGAAGACACTGGTGAAGAGAAGAAGCGACTGATCAACCGTATGCGATGGAAAGGATTTGGACCAATCGCGATTTCATATGCGGACAAAGCGGTGCGGTTGATGAGGTTCCCTCAGAGTGTGCTTGACTGAAGGACTCTGTTTGCTTAGGTCCCTGATAAGCCATCCACGGCCGTTGAGGAACAGCGTGGCCAAGCCGACAAGAACATCCTCAAGAGGCTGGGGGAGGTTTGCGGTCCTATCTACATACCAGTTGCATCTCTGTCTCATCTCAACCTTGCGCAGCTCTTCCAGGAACGACCTGTTTGGACCCGCGCAGCCATATTCAACCAGTTCTCGCCCATGGAAGTACGAGACATCATCAAGTGCGTACATTCGCTCAACTATCGACCCTGTGTTGACACGGTGCTCTCCAGCTCGAAATACTTGCTTCCTCTAGTATCATACGTGTTTGAGGATGGGCCATGGCGCGATACCTACGTTCGCCTCGGCTACGACCCACGGAAGGATCCAGAGGCTAGATTGTTCGTACTCCCAACTATGTTCTCGGCGTCTCGTCTCACCTGCTGTTGTATCAGCTACCAACGGCTGTATTTCCGCAACATCAACCACCCCATCTCGCGTCCATCTATCGTGACCCGCCGACAGGAGCAGCGCAATGAGTCCGCACAGGCGCGCTTCTCGGGTGTGGACGACCGCCGCTCGCACATATTCGATGGGACGACAGTAACGTCTGAGACGGCCGCATTTCAGCTGTGCGACATCACGGACCCGATGCTAAAGGAGATGATCGAGGACGAGGACGCGCTCCGCGAGACATGCAACGAGCGTGACGGCTGGTACACCACCGCGGCCCTCGAACGCATAAAGGCCGTCCTCCGCCACAAGTTCTTCTCCCTCCTTCTGGGACACGTCGCGACGCGCGAAGAATGCGAGCGGCTCCTTGTGCCTGACGAAGGCACGGAGAAACTGCCCCAGAGGCATAGACACAGGCTCAAGTTTGGGAAGCATAACATGGCGAAAGGCGCGTTGCCGCCAGAAGACGCAGCGGTGGGTTGTCACTGTGATGACTCGCTAGGCTGCCGTTCTGACCGTCCTGGTATAGGCCCATCGCTTGATGACAACCCTCGAGCAGCAGCGAAAAACATTCCCCACACGATGACGCCGTGTCTGGACTATCGCGTTCCAGTGTTGCACATAATCAGTGGGCCATGTATGTGTATTCTCTGGTCTGATGTACGCTCTCCCATATGCGATGTCCACGTGGATGTACGCTATGTTCCAACCAAATTGGAACCGGTCGACGACATGAGCAAATGGTGGGCACAGCACACATAGAACTGAGATGTTTTTGGTCTTTTCCATTTCTGCTCAATGGGTCCTATGCATAGCGGCAATGGCATACACAGCATGATCGTGGTGGTAGTTTTACATGGATCGACGTCGCCTTGCGCGCGAGACGGGACGGGCCGGCGTATGTATATGAGCTTGATACTCCCCTTCCCTGGGAACGGCAGCCGCACCCGCAGTCATGTACTGCTCTGGCCGAGGGAAGGGAATCATGACGACGCGGCCTTCTGCTCGGCGCGAGCTTTTCTCTGTGGTACAAAAGGGGACGTCAGAACTTGTGCAAGATGTTGCGAATGGGGGAACGCACCGAACCAACCAACGCGAAGCGGGAGTTGCGGCGGAACTGAGGTAGAAACATCATCGGTCAAACAGCACTCCCTCCCTCGTACGCAAGTCATCGCACCTTGGGGTCAACCTGGAGAGAAAACAATTCAGCACCTCGCGCAATGAAACACTGTCAACGTACGTACACCCTTCATCGAACGCGTCCTGTTCCTCTGAGGCCTCTTGATACCATTGCGGTGAGCCTTCTTGTTCTGGTTGTGGTTGGTATGGCTGAAAACAGGTTCCGACCGTCAGCATCCTCCCGGGTCTCCCACCGAACACGACACGGGTTCTACGCACTTCTTAGACTTGGCCATGGCGACGTCGAGCGGGTCTTGAGGATGCGGATGCTGCTGCTGCACTTACCGTCGGCGCTCAGTCGGTGCGGTAGGCCCGTGGGAAAGTGCGCCTCATGTGGCTGAAGAACTATACAGTTCATAACGAGCGCTAACTTCTGGTAGAATGCCGTCAAATGGCACAACGGCCAGGAACCTTTGAACGGGAGGTAGGAGACCAGAAAACGCGGACCGACCTGCACAAATCACCTTGGACCCCCGATAGGCGGAAGAGAGAAACGAGCAAAAAGTGGCCAACGCCGGGATCGAACCGACGACCTTGGCGTTATTAGCACCACGCTCTAACCAACTGAGCTAGTCGGCCATGGCAATGCAGCATGTTTATATGTATATATGTCATTTGACACCTCACAAAGTAGCGTGAGGCTCAATGACGTACGTCCCTCCATTCTGGTCCTTGAACCGAGATCACGATCGGCGATCATCCATTCCACACATTCAGCTGAGCAGCGGATGCAAACTCTCCGTACAAGTAGTCTGACGATGTGGCCGACCTCGCTATACCCTCCAGCCTCTTCCTTTCACCCTCTTTCACGATGCACACACAACAACGCCGAATGAGCTCTAGCCAGGACGTACAAGCACGTCGGATGAGCGCGAGCCAGGGTGTGGTCCCCGTCGTGCAGCAGCGCCGGATGAGCTCGAGCAGCCAGTCCGCTCAACGGCGGATGAGCGTCAGCGGCCAGTCTCCCGAGGGGCGACGCATGAGTACCAGCAGTCGGCGCATGAGCATCGGCGCATACACACTCCCCGTTCCGGCCCCGTCCTTCCCCGACAGCATCCTTTCCAAGCGCTTCAAGCCGGAGCACATCCCTGACCTCTCGGGGCGGACCGCGCTGGTCACTGGCGGCACATCCGGAGTAGGCTACTTCGACGCTCTCGAGTTGGCCTTGGCCAATGCGAAAGTCATCATCATCTCTACGACGGCGTCATGGCACGGAGCGCAGGCTGAAATCGACATCAACGCTGCTTTGAAGGAGTGCAACTCGACCGGCTCCGTCGTCTGGCATGCGGTGGACATGAGCAACCTGAAGGCCGTGGATGGCGTAGCTCAGAAGGTCGTGCGCGAGGAGCCACGCCTAGACATCCTCATCTGCAACGCCGGCATCGGACAGACCCCGTTTGCGATGACTGGAGATGGCTTGGAGAAGCACTTCGAGGTATGTCCCATAGTGTCCGGTCATAGCTGAAGCTAACCATTGCATTAGGTCAATAATCTTGCCCACTACGTTGTGATGATGCGCTTGCTCCCCCTGATGCAAAGGACCGCTGCCTTCGCATCGCCGGCCACTGTCCGGATCGTGGTACAAAGCTCCGAGCTACACCGTCAAGCACCCGCCAACACGCGCTTTGAGTCGATGCAGGAGGTAAACGCGATCACGGACGAGACTCAGTTGTAAGTCAAAGCCTCTGTCATGATCTTCTATCTACTCTCTACTCATTAGTGAAAGATATGGTCGCACCAAGCTTGGCCTGATATACTTGGTCCGCGAGTTGACGAAGCGCAAGCTCGCCACATACCCCCCGGGGACTGTACCCGTCCTCGCAATGGCGGTGCATCCCGGCAGCGTGGACACTGAGGTTCAAAAGATCACTGACAACGGCCCCATTGCGAGAATCAAGAAGCTATTTACTCGCGCCAACATCAAGAGCGACGAGGAGGGTGCTGAGGTGTGCCTTTGGGCCGCGACGTGTACCGATATCGATAGGGACAACTGGAAGGACTTCCAGGTGAGTACGCAGTGTGCATGTGACGAGCAGGCCTGACCATCGTCTAGGGCAAGTACTTCGCAGAAGCCTATGGAAAACCAGACACGGAAAGCACACTTGCTAAAGACGACGAGATCGCGGCCAACTTCTGGGAGCTCTGTGCCGCGTGCGCGAAGGAGAAGCTGGGCGAGGAGCTCCGGTGACGGCGCTTTGTTGGACTCTATCAGATAATCAGGACTCGGCACGGAGGCGAACATACTGTATCTCATAGTGTACTATATCAACGGATTCTAGGCATTGTTTAACGGATGTATATTCATGTTCGCGACGAGAACGGAACGGACATTCTGAACGCTCCCCAGGTCGCCCGATTGTGCTACCAGGGAATGGCCTGGGCACTCTCGGTATTGCTCACTCCATTGCGAGGCCTAACCACTCTACTCATCAAGGGCCTGTCGCACGGCATGAGGGCGAGAATTACTGTTATGAGAGGCAGGCAGGGCCGCGGGTGGCAGTGCTGGCATAGGCACAATCCTAAAACGGTGTGGGACGCCCCTTATCAGGACGACTGAGGACGATGTGATGCAGAGCACTTATGCGTCATGGCCGTGAAGGAATCACTGCGCAGGGTGTATATAAAGGGCTATCCAGAGGATAACGTTCACGTCATGCCCTCTCTTATACACCCCAGAGCGTTCTCTCTGAAACTTCACCCTACTCGTATTTCATTCCAACACCATCGCAACATGTCGTCGCTCCTCCCCGACACTGCGAATCTCGCCACGCTCATGAGCAAACGCTTCAGGCCGGACCAGATCCCAGACCTCTCCGGTCGCGTCGCCCTCGTCACGGGCGGCTCAGCGGGAATTGGATACTGGGACGCCGCGGGACTAGCGCATCACAACGCGACAGTACACATTGTCTCCGCCAGCCCTAACCACGGCAAGGAAGCCGAGACCGATATCAATACGGCGTTGAAGCAAAGCGGCTCAAAAGGCTCGGTCAAATGGCACCAGCTTGACATGATGCACATCAAGAAGGTTGATGAATGGGCCAAGACATTTGCCAAGGAAGTCGATCGCCTTGATATCCTCATCGCAAACGCTGGCATTGGGCAAGCGCCGTACGGGATGACTGACGACGGCCTAGAAAGGCACTTTGAGGTGAGATGCGGCAAGTGATAAGGGGGGAAGGCGTCACTTAATTGTACACGTCCTCAGGTCAACAACCTCGCACACTATGTCATTGTCTTGAGGCTCCTCGATCTCCTGAAGAAGACCGCGGCGTCTGCCCCTCCGACCACTGTTCGCATCGTCATGCAAAGCTCTGAGATGCATCGTTTCGCTCCAAGTGGACGGTTCTCCTCCAAGGAAGAGATCAATGAGCCGGGCGACGGTGTTCAGCTGTATGCACTCGTTGGCTTTTACAGAGGCATGCTAACGATGTGTCAACAGCTACGGACGCACGAAGCTCGGCCTCATCGTATTTGCGTCCGAATTGGCTCGCCGCAAGCTCGCGGACTCAACTAAGCCTATTCTATCCATCTCGGTGCATCCAGGTATGGTGGACACGGACGTGCAGAACCAGTGGAGCCAGTCATATGGCGCGCTTGGCGTCGTTGTCGATAAGCTCAGCCGTTTGGGTGGAAAGAGCGCGGAGGAGGGCGCAGAAGCTAGTCTCTGGGCCGCGACGAGCACCGACATCAACGAGAGTAACTGGAAAGAGTTCCAAGTAAGTCCTGGTATGATGTCTGAGCACGAATCCGACACTTACGCTTCTCTTGGCCGTTAGGGCAAGTATTACACGGAGCCATACGGCAAGCCAGACCAGGAAACCAACCAAGCTAAAGACCAAGTTGTCGCCAATAACTTCTGGAAGTTGTGTGCCGATCTCACCGAAGAGTTCCTCGGAGAACGCCTGGAGTGACGGAATACGGCAAGGATCAATGCAGGAAATGTACAACAAAGTGAACCTGTGTAGTGAGAGCGTTGGAGAATTTCACGAAAATCATGCTCGACTTGACACGAGTCATGACTTGTACCAGTAGCCCGGTATTACTGAGGACTCGTGCATCATGCGGAGGGAATGAGTCTGCCTAGCGGCCTGGGGCGAGAGCACGAAGATCAGCGCGTTCAAGCATTGGAGAGAACATTGAATTTTGTATGATTTGGGTTTCTAGGGTGTGCGTGCTTGTGTAATGCACTCCAAACTCCGCATGTATGCAGACGGCTCTACAAGCACTGCGTATAGGATAGCCTTTTTACGATAGTAAACCCTGGATGCAAACAAACAAAGGGGTCATAGCAGAAGTGGACGAAGGGCGAATTGCTCACAGGCGCCTGTGTCCAGCTGTGTCTCCGTTTGTCCCGGACTGACCCGGTCCGGTACTTTCGGACCAACAACTATCAGACTATCGCTGACCAAGGGCAATTGGCGCCACCACTTCCTCTCGCCCACTCTACCCGCGACTCAACCAGCTCACGCCTTGCACTTGCACATTATCGCAACTGGTGAGTGCACGCTCTGGACTGTCCTGCCAGCGATGACTCAGAGTGGAAGCGTATACTCGACCCGCGAAATCGCATAACGCTGGGTCGAGAAGACGACCAACCATGTTCTAGATACTGCTGAGGCAACCTCACTTGCTCTCGCGCGTTTTCCCTGATGTGCTTCCCGTACTGACGCGCCGATTTCTGTCAGGTATCTGTCCGACCACTACTCTACCGCGATGGATCCCAGAAGAGCCCGCGACCCGCGTCTTTCTCGTCCAGACCCCCGCTTGCATCAACGTTCGCACTCCGGGACGCTTGCAGGCGCGCCTCCGCCCCAAGGGCCTGTCCCACAGGGTCACCAATACCAAGGACCTCCGCCGCAAGCTCCGCAGATGCAAGCATCCACATCGCAAGGTTACCCTCCACCGGTGCCGCAGAACGCATATCCTCCGTACCCTACCGCGACCCCACCGCAATTCGCCGCACACGACGTTTCCAATCAGCACCTCGCGCAGGAGGCACAAGGGGCGAAGGATATAGCCCAGGAGAACCAACAGCCGCACCAGGAGCATCAACAACAGCCTTCGGGGTACAAGCCCCGTCCGCTATTCTGCGTGGTGTGCGCGAGCAATCAGGTGAGCAGCCACGTACACTGTCCCTCGTGCTTTCTGTTCATACGGTTCGCCCACTCGGTTACAGAATCGGTCTATGGAGGGACACTATGTGTTGGCGTGAGTGCGCACATATCGCGGTCGAGCGTCTGATAGTGTCTGACGAATGCGTGTCTCGACAGGAAAGCAGGTTTCCGCGTTTGCTCGTCGGGAACCGGGTCTGCGGTACGATTACCGGGACCTGCTATCGACAAACCTAATATTTACCCCTTCGGTACACCATACAACGATATATACGAGGAGCTGCAATCACAGGATGCGAGATTGTGAGTACTGGGGTCGTCGTGGGGATCGTTCATACTCATAGCTGCGACCAGGTACACCGCGAATGGGCTGTTGCAGATGCTTGACAGGAATAGGCGGATTAAGCTCGCCCCAGAGCGATGGCAAGAAACCAAGACGGTCGCAGACGTTGTGATTACATGTGAAGAACGGTGCTTTGATGCGGTTTGTGACGGTAAGTCGTGGAAGTTCTGGCCATTGTCTCTGTGTTGACGTCGCCGCAGATCTACTCACACGAGGGGGGGAGTTTAACAAACCTGTACATATCATCAACATTGAAATCAAGGATAACCATGAAGAAGCCCATATTGCTGGCAAGGCAATCGTTGATTTAGCTACGGCGGTATGTTGGTTCTCGAGTTGGGCCCTGATATCGTGCTCATTTCCTCGAACGTAGATTGAGAATGCGAAGGATATTGACGAAGAGATCAACGGCATCCTGCAAGCGCACCAAGAGAAGCATCCACACAGCATCCTCCACGCTGTTGCGTACTACTGATCCATCCTGGGGTCTCCCACGCAGACTTTGTATCAGTAGAGGGTGCTCATGCCTTGGGGTATCTCTCGGGTCGTACGTAGGTCTTGTAGCGTATTTATGAATCTCCACAACCTTCGGGTTTGCTGAATGGCGTAATCGTTGACCATGGATGAGCGCATCGATGGCCTGTGGACAACTCTTCTAGCGGAACGCTATCCGGGCGGGCTAGCGCGATCTCGGACAACCCAGGGTGAGACTGGCAGGGGCATCCAACACCCAACATACCCAATAGGGAGTCCACTTTCCCAAGCCCAACTGACCCAAGACACGGCCCCAGTCCGATGTCGTGGAAGGGGTACGGGTACTGCGAGTGCGTGTGCGGCAGTGTTGTGTGGACGATCTGTGGATGAACGCGTCGAAGTCCCGTGATCGCGTATGCGATATGTGATCGTCGCGTTCTTTCCAGCGAACGTGTTCATGATGCGCCTTCGGGCGAGTAAAACGTTCTACAGCGCCCGGCGTCCCCCGCGCCCTCCCGCGCACTGCGAAGGTTGCTGGAAAAGTACTAGCTCTGGGCGACGTCTCGGCCTCCGCCATGATGACCTGCTCGACGGGCGTGCGAACGGAAGACGCGATAATCACCCCCCAGCGCCGATGGAGTTGCACTGGAGGCGTCTTGCGCCATGCAGTCATGCTCTCATGCGCTCGTGCTTCCTGCGCTCTCGCAACCCTCACGAGCCCAGGACCGGGGGACGCAATATATAAGACGCGCGCCCGTCATGGATGAGAACGATCGCTGATTCCGCCCCAATCCCTCACACCACCACACCCGCCCCCCACCCAGCACTTCCACACCGCCGCAATGGGACTCCGTCTTGGTGACATTGCCCCCGACTTCGAGGCCCAGACGACCAAGGGCCGTATCAAGTTCCACGACTGGATTGGCGACTCTTGGGTGCGCATATAGCCAGCTTTTTGGCGTGTAGCGGGCCGAGCTCACATCCGAATGTCGACAGGCCATTCTCTTCTCTCACCCCGGTGACTTCACGCCCGTCTGCACCACAGAGCTTGCCGAGGTCGCGCGGAGGTATTTCTCCATTGCTGCACTGCTTGACCGTACGCTAATTGCACTCAAACAGAGCGCCCGACTTCGAGAAGCGGAACGTGAAGCTCATCGGGATCTCCGCAAACGGTCTCGAGGACCATCACAAGTGGGTCCAGGACATCAACGAGTGGGGTTCGCAATTTGGCCCTACCGATGTGCAATACCCTATTGTGAGCGCATATCGTGGCACGATACGGACGGATTGATACTCAACAGACCCTGCCACAGATCGCGGACCCGGATCGCAAGATCTCGACGCTCTACGACATGCTCGACCAGCAGGACCCGACCAACCGTGACGCCAAGGGCCTGCCTTTCACCGTACGTACCCCCCCTCCTCGCCGGGCATGATCGCAAAATGCATCTGCCGGGGGCCCGCGGAGCGCGAATGTTGGCGCTGACCTGCACTGCGTTTGAGTAGATCCGCACGGTGTTTATTATCGACCCGAAGAAGGTCATTCGGTTGACCATCTCCTACCCCGCGTCCACGGGCCGCAACTTCGATGAGATCATTCGGTGCGCCTTTCCTCGTCCGCCACGTCCGCGCTGAATCGGTACTGATGCGGCGACCCCTGACAGTGTGGTTGACTGTGCGTCTTGCCTCGGTGTCAATCGTGCCGTGTGGGCGGTTCGCTGACTTTTCGTGCTTGACCAAAATAGCTCTCCAGATTGGTGACAAGTACCGTGTCACGACGCCCGTGAACTGGAAGAAGGGCGATGACGTGATTGTGCACCCGTCGGTATCGACCGAGGAGGCGAAGACGCTCTTCCCTGACTTCAAGATCCACAAGGTAGGGTGCTATTGTTGTGTTAGTATGTTGAAACGGAGAGCTAACGCGTCTGGCAATAGCCGTACCTGAGGACTACTCCCCTCAAGGTCGAGTAAACATTAAACACGAAGGGGAGGAAGGCACACGCCGTGTATCATTGTCATGTATTGACCTGCCGTATACCAACCGCTGGGGCTCTGGATCGAGAATGTCATATGGAATTGTATCATCGCCCGGTTGCTGCGCAGTTCAGTCACAACGTGGCGTGTTGGATGCAATTCAGCCTGGAACACGGACGCAAGTTCTGTCCGACGTCGGTACTACGAGTGGATGCGCGTCAACGTATGCTTCGGCAAGCGTGCTACCGTAACCAGTAGCGCGTATCATGCATAAAGTGTGTCCATGTTGACAATGTGGTGATGATGCCCAGCAGTCGCTAGCCGTCGGCGTTCACGGCGGGGCAGACGGGCTGCTGATTGGGGGTGATGGCGCGGTGAATATCGGAATCAGAGTTTTACGTCGAAGGGGAGCACGGTCGACGTCGGAGGGCTGGCTGCCGATGCGGGCGGACCGCAGTTGGGTGGCAGTTGGTGGTTGGTACCCACGTGTGCCACGCGAGAGACGCGGTCCCTGGAAGGAAGGGGCCACGTGGTGGCGTGCTTCGACGCGCGTTCAGCTCAGTGGAGGGCCAATTACGCGTCCATAGCTCGGTCTCTCGTCTCCAAACACACCCCCATCCCCGTCCTCCATCTTCGCAGACTCGTTTCATATGGCCAGCGCAGAGGGTGGTGCTTACAGGTCTGTCCGTCGCCCGCTTCTTCTAGACATGTCGTGCTCACTTCCCCCGTAGTTACTCGCTCACCGTCTTCTCTCCGAGCGGGAAGCTTGTCCAGATCGAACACGCCCTCGCGGCAGTTTCCTCGGGTACGACAAGTCTGGGAATAAAGGGTGTGTGTTTCATACCCTACTCGAGACGCGTCCGCGCGCTGACCGCGGCTGCCAGCTTCCAATGGCATCGTCATTGCCACCGAGAAGAAGTCCTCGTCCATCCTCATAGACGACTCAATGATAGACAAGGTCTCGGTCATCTGTCCCAACATCGGCATTGTGTACTCCGGCATGGGCCCTGATTTCCGCGTGCTGGTCGCGAAGGCGCGGAAGAGCGCGCAGGCGTACTGGAAGGTGTATGGCGAATACCCACCAACAAAGGTGCTCACGCAGGAGATCGCGACTATCGTGCAGCAGGCGACACAGTCCGGGTACGTCTACAGCTCCCGCTCCTGGATGAAGAACGCTCCCACAGACTGACACACCGCGGTCATCAGTGGTGTACGACCATACGGCGTGTCGCTTCTGGTGGCGGGGTGGGACATCACCCGAGGTCCAAGCCTGTACCAGGTTGATCCTTCAGGGTCATATTGGGCGTGGAAGGCGAGCGCGATTGGGAAGAACATGGTGAATGCGAAGACGTTCTTGGAGAAGCGGTGCGCCTTGTTTTCTCGCTATCTTTTTCGTCAGGGCTGCCGAAACTCACTGCGATCTCACTTGCCTCGCCGCAGATACAACGACGACATCAGCCTGGAGGACGCGATCCATACCGCCCTGCTCACGCTCAAGGAAGGCTTTGAGGGACACATGACAGAGAAGACCATCGAGATCGGTGTCGTCACCGTGCCCAGCCAGGCCGAGCTCGAGGCGGGCAAGATCGAAGGCACCGGCCGGGTGAAGCCCACGTTCCGCAAGCTGACAGAGGAGGAAGTGCGAGACTATTTGGCGATGTAACGGTGTGGTCGAGCTTGTATTTTCGTTCTGTATGCTGTGTGTCGCATTGTAGGTTACTGGATACAGGATGACATTTTCTGCAGGAAGCATGACAGTGTGCGCAGAAGACGTCTGGTCGCAGGCCGAGCTCAAAGTCGCAGTGAGTGTGGTCGGATGGCACGCCTTTCAATGTGTTTCATCGAGACTGGCTAGCGGTTTCTCCGCGCCGCGGTCCCTGGAGAATGCCCGGTCGGCATTTGTGGTCGCGCACACGTAGGAACGGGAGATCTTGAGGTAATGGTCTGCCGTAATCGGCGCCTGAGGGATCGGGCGGGCGCCTAGCACCGCTGTGTGCACGACGGACTTCGGCGCACAGCACAGTGTTTTACCGCCACTGCTCAGCCACTGGGGTACACCTGCCATCGAGAGCGTACCTGGAGGTGGAACATTGCCAACGGTCGGACGTGCTGCAATGCCGCAGTCCGCGCTGCACGGTGAGGATGTCATTCGGTGCGCGGGTTGAGGCGACGGGCGTGACTCGGCGGTCGACGGTGGATGGTCCACATCATCCGAACGTCGACCTCGCACCGAGACTCGAATCGAATCGGGGGGCGCCGGGCTGCGGCTGTTCGGTGTTACCGCCAGGCTCGGGGCGTCGGGCGTCGGGGCCTGTGCGTGCCAGACCCATGGACGGATAGAGACGGTGACCGCGCGTAACGGCCCACATCCGGTCGGGGTATTCAGACGCTGAAGGGCTGGGGGAGCAGCGCCGTCCGCTCGCGTGAGTGGTGATACCCTCATCCCGTTGTCGCAAGATCAGCTCGCCTCGCCCTCGCGTCGGGCGTGTTTCTCTCTTCTCGGCACTCGTGCCCGCGCTAGCTGGATTCTCTACATCCCAGCAGAGCCACAGCGTCATCCCATCCACCGCGCCTGTCCGTTTCACAAAACGGTTGCTCGCGAAGCGTCCACAACGCGTCCCACAGATCTGGCACTGCCTGAGACTTCTGATAATCACCCCGAGAGGCAGAGTGATGGTCGATGGTCTCCGACAGTCCGTACAGCAACAATGTGGTCGCCGGCGCCCGCTACGCTCAGCCTCGCCCTTCCACTTCCCATCTCCGATCCCCCTACCCTCGGCCATTCCCAGGCGATCGCACGAGCCCTAATGTGTCATTGGCTTTTGGTCGATAGCACAGCAGTACGGGACACCGGACAATGGATACTCGCGAGCGCGAAGCCATGACTTGCCCGTTCAGGCGCACCTGGCGCGATGCAAGGGTGCAAATCATCCAGTTACGTCGCGCGGCACACAGGCACAAGCGTTCTTCGCGGTGAGGCGACTGCGTTCGCTCGATGTCTGAGCTGTTACGGCCTAGCGGCATGTGCCCCTCCCCAGCCGGTGCACTGGATGTATAAATCCTGGCCTGCCCGTTCGTCCGTCCTCACTCCCCACACACCTCCGGTGCCCTGCCCGCTATAACCTTTGTTCCGTCGTTCCTTTGGAACCTGCCTACCCCGCGCCCCTCAATTACCTTCTTCGCGCTCTTCCCTACCCCTCTCCTAAATCCCGGCCACTGATGTCGACCAGTTCAAAGTCTTCCTGTGCGTTGTTGCCATCCCTCCGGCTTCAGCGCGCGGTTCTGAACCTGACCTTCTTCTACCTGCAGCGAGCAGCGTTCCGCTCGCCTTCGACCCGAGCCTGCTGCAGCCTATCGTCCGCTCAAAGCGTACGCCCATGGCGTGCACTCAGTGTCGCCAGCGCCAGGTCAAGGTGAGCCTCCGATCCACCGCCACTGATGCCGCTGCTAATTCTCGATTTCTTCGGTGGCCCAGTGCACGGGTAACATCCACGGCTGCGAGCGCTGCGCGAAGAAGGGCCTCGAGTGTGTGTACATGTCCCTAAGCGACCAACGCGCGTCCTCTGGCGGCTCGATATCCCGCACAAGCACCCCTGGCTCGTCAGGCCGTTCGAGCAGTAGTCGCATCGGGCACCAGAGCCAGTGGTCACAGGGTACGCAGGGAGCGCAAGCGTACCCCACCGGTGCCCCGTACCCTGCGCCTCAGGGCTGGCGCGAGCCCTCCTCGACCCACGGATCCTCGGCTGGCCAGTACGTTCCACCAGCGGCCCAAACCTTCCACGGCGGGCAGATAGGCTTCCAGGCAGGCTACGGCAGCCAGCAGACCGCCTATGGACAAGGCCCAGCTCTAGGCGGCGCGGTAGCGCCGGGCGGCGCTGACCTGTTCGCTCAAGGCTATGGCCAACCAGGATACGCGGGCGGGACAACGTACAACGCTTACGGCCACGCCATGTCCAGCAGCGATCCGAGGTACGCATACCCACCTACACAGATGGGAGGTGTAAGTGGCGGAGACCAGCCGACGTACGCACCGTCTCCTCATCACCCCCATCCATAGCCTGAGAAATCGATGCTGACATGTGCGATTGCCCCCTGCAGCTCGACGTTCGGCAACGACTACTCCTCCCACCACATGTTCTTCGACGCGGCCACGGGCCAGATGGTATCGGCTGACGTCGCCACCGCACAGCAATGGACAGAAAATACTCAACAGGTACGTGATCGCCGCCCGCGTCGATCGCGGTTTCGAAGAAGACCATCACTCACATTTCTCCCCGCGCTCAGGGATTCCAGGGTCACAGCTTTCCAGGACAGAATTTAGCGTAGATTTAATCTCCATAATCCTCCGGAGACTTCCGACGACATCCACTGGTCGCTGTGGCTCTTCCCCTGTAGCATATATTTAACCCCCTCTTTCCACTCTCGCTGGCCAGAGACTAGAGCTCGACGTCTCGTGCTTTTGCGTGTAATATGTTGTCCCCATCTAGGCTTCCTTTGTTTGTACTGTATTACCTAGGCCTCCACACTCGTATAATATGATGGGCGACGCCCGCATCTGCTGCTCTATCATAAGTTCCCCTGTCCGATATTACCGCCCTCGGCGGAAGCCATGCACAAGCCCGACACGCCACGAACAAACGCGGGCGACCACGGGATTGAGCAACAGGTCTCTGCATTAGAAGTCGCGCCGACCACGGTTGCGCAGTCGCGGGTTTACGACACTGGGCGCGTGGCAGGCACTCGCTCCAAATCGTGATCCCCCCGCTGCCCACGACCGGCGAAATTCCCAGGGCGGGTGAAGGGTGGGTGCTCGACCTCGCCCTCCGAGACTGGCACGAGCCGAGCCGCTGGAATGCTGTAACAGGCCCGCACCGTCCCCATAATGAACTTGCAGCGCGCGCAATCTCGATCGGCCACGACCAGTCACGCCCGCGCCGCCCTCGTGGCGGTCGTGCGGCGCGCGTGGACGGCGCGGCCGGCTGGGACCACGCCGTCCGCGGGGAAGACGTGTGGCTATGAGATAGATCGATCCGCGGCCGGGGGAACGGCGGTATCGACGCACAGTGCATAGATCGCGCCCGAACGTCTAATGGACGGGGAGCACTGCTGTAGCAGGAGCAGTGCTCGGGGCTCAACGCCCAACTTGAATACACTTCCCGCGGACACCGGTGCGACGAGTGCGCGATGATGTATGTCCGTTGGACTCGGAATCGTGGGGGGAGGAACACATTTTTAGTCTGACAGGGGCGGCGGAGTTTTGTCGTCGGACCGTGAGGGTTTACGAAGTGATGGATTTACATCGTATCTCCCTCGCATGTCAGCTCACGAGGGCATACAACGCTGTAGCATAGGACACTCCTCACTAACAGCGACATAGCGCACGTTGGTGCTCAGAAGGGGCTGCAATGTTTCTCTGCGCATTCCAAATTCGTGTGCCGAACGGGCATCCCGCGTTGTATCGTGTGACTCCCAACCGAACTTGTGCCATCCGCAAATTGCGACGTCAGATCACTGAACCTGCACCATCTCCCTCTGTGCTGCATGGCCGCCATACTGGGATATATTGGCATCAGTCTCGCACCAATCGCTCTCGGGGTTTGGAGGATGGACTCATCGGAGGCGGGAGTGCCATAGGCGGTCAATTCAATTGACAGCGCCCATTCAACTCCAGCATCTGCACGTCCGCCGTACGAGCATATAGGGGTGACACAACGGACTTACGTGGAATAGCGGATGGCGGGATTTTGCCTGATGCTGCTCACGATCCTGGGGAAGGCGAGGATCGGTGGACTGTGGCGCGACAAAAGATCGACTGTCATAATCACGACGGGCGCTCACATAGGCGCACGGCGGTTTCATATTGGGCGCCTTTCTTTTGTTGGGCACCGACGTCGTCTCAAACTTCGGGCGTGAGTAACGTCCTAGAGCAGACATAGTACAAAAAAGGTCCGCGCTCTTCGCAGACAACGTCAGTACAACAAACGAACATGGTGGCGGAGTTCCGACTCACGCTATTAGCGAGCGTCGTGGCACACTGGCGACAATGCAGAGAAGTTATGGCATACAGATCTCTCTCTGAGTGCACAATGACACACATCAAGATTACTCGTACACATTCACCGAGGTTCCGACTTTCCTTCTGGCACAGCTTCTCCGTCCTTCCCTGCAGTGTTGACACGTCTTCGGGCGGCGGGTACGCTCTCACAGCCACGTAGTGTGGATGAGGTCAGAGCGGCCAGTCCAGCTTCTCGCCGTAGTTCCAGTGAACAGCTTTGACGGACGTGTATTCCTCAAGGGCATAGCTGCCGAGCTCGCGACCTGGGTTCCGAAGGCATGCGGTGAGCGCTCATCTCCGAGAACCGCGGTTGCCCGTGAGGTGATCCCGCTGTTCCCATCGCGCGAACAGCGGATGCGATCGTGCCAAGGAAGGCGGGGGGTTAAGGATGCCGTCAGATTCACTCACCGATGCCGCTTTGCTTCTTGCCGCCGAACGGCACGTTATTGTTGAGGAGGTTGTATTGGTTGACCCAGACCTGCGTCCACGATGAGCACGTAAATCAGGCGCGCGACGGCGTTGCATCAGCCCCGCCCGTCAGGGATCAACAAGAGAGATAGAGTGATGCAGTGCGAGGGCATCGGCGGAGGCAACGAGCATTGGAGGGGCACAGCATGCAGCCTGCCCCGATGCACGATTGCCCACGTCGCACTCGCAGATCAGGGCGTGATTCCGGACTTTGAAGTGTGCCTAAATCGGGCGAAGACTCACCGTGCCGGCTTCGAGCGCCTGCGACACGCGCATGCACTGACTAGCGTCGTCTGTGGGGTCGGAAGATCATTAGTAAGAGGTCCGCGACCGTTGGATTCAGGGCCAGGAGTATGGAAGCGGAGGGCGAAGAGTCAGACTGCGCACGGGCGCCCCCGCGCGCGGTGGGCCTCGATCGCGGCCGTGGACGAGAACTCGCCAGGCCGGACGGCGCCCAGTCGCCCCCGCGACGCGGGCGGAGGCAGATACGACAAGAATCAAAACGCAAACGCCAATCGTCATCGTTATCGATCACCACTGCCGCCATGATGTACAACCCCGCGCTGCGCGACCTGGCGCGACCTGGGTCCCGGGTGCGACAGAAGTGCGACAGAAGTGCGTGCACCGACGAGGGCGGAACGCAGGTCACTATGCGCAGAGAATGGCGGGACATACTGGAGTGCAGCCCGGCCCCGAGACCGTACGTAGTGTCGTTGGCGAGCTCGATGACCTCGTCCTCCGTGCTGAACTTGGCGACGGCAAGCACAGGTCCGAAGATTTCTTCTCGAACCTGCGCGGCAAAAACACCATGGCCGTGAGTATGTGGCAGGGGGGTGTAAGGGCCAGGCCGCAGATGAACTCACAATTTTCATGTCTGGCTTCACATCAACAAAGACTGCGCGAGGCGCGACCGACTCAGTCGCAGAGCACGGTGCAATGTAATTCGGGGGTACGCACTGGTAGGGTCGACGAAGTAGCCTTTCCCCGGACGCTTCTCCCCGCCCAGGATCGCCTTGGCGCCTTGTTGCTTCCCTGCTTCGATGTACGAGAAAATTTTGTCGTACTGCGCCTTGGAAACCACTGGTCCGCCACCAGCCTGCTCATCGAAGCCGTCGGCGATCTTCAATTGCTTGAACTTCTCGACCAAGAGCTGTCACCAAGGCCAGTAAGCTCCCGGCGACGATCATAGATTCCTGTGGTGATCCGAAGTTCATACCGGGATAAACTTGTCATAGATCGTGTCCTGGACGAAGAGACGCGAGCCAGCGGTGCAATCCTGTCCGGTGTTGTACAAGATACCGAGTCCGACCCAGTTCGCGGCTAACATCGTTCAGCTCTCAGCCCGAATGGGAGGGTTACAGTGAAAGATCCCAACCTTGGTCCAGGTCCGCGGACTCGAAGATGATTTGCGGGGACTTGCCGCCAAGTTCCAGGCTGACCTGTTGTAGACACAAGGATGTTTCCGGTAAGTGGACACGTGAACCATGGATAGAGAGGGCGAGGGATCGAACCTTCTTCAGGTTGCTCTTCGCAGCTGCCTCCATGATCCTGCGGCCGGTGATGGTGCTGCCCGTGAACGCGAGCTTGTCGACGTCCTTATGGGACGACAGTGCGGCGCCGCCGACGGAGCCGAGGGAAGGCACGGTGTTCACGACGCCCGGCGGGAATCTTCGGATGTGCATGGGCGTGTCAGAGAACGTCCCTTGACGGATGTGCGCGCGAAGCAGGTGCGTACCCGGCTTCGACGACGAGTTCGGAGAGTTTCTGCGGAGAGAGTCAGATCGTGCAGATGATCATGAGGCAGAAAGATCCGGGATATTGTGAGGTTAGAGCAAAGCCTGGAGGACTGGGACATCCTTCGCAGAAGACCGTCGGGGTACGACAGGACTTGCTGACGGTGCTCTCCAGCCCATCCGTTCACAGAGACTCTGGCCATTCGGGCATTCATGTGGCGGACTCTGGGCGCCGTGGACAGCGTCCCATACGGCCGAGTGAGATCGCCGTCCTCAGAGACGTTGCGTCGGGCCGACTGTCACGGATCGAAGCGTGGAAGTGTCCGAAGCGACCGCTCGCGGCTTGTGGACCCCGGCGGACGGTGGTGTGGCCCCGAGCAGCGCCCGACGCCGGCGCACGTGGAGCGACCGAGAAGCGAGCAGGAGAGGTACTCACGAGCGCGGTGAGTGGCGTGATCTCGGAGGGCTTCATGACGATCGTGCAGCCGCAGGCGAGGGCAGGCGCGACCTTCCACGACCTGGCAACACAGTGAGGCATTGCCACTCTTCGCAAGCGCTGACAGGGACCTACCACATGTCGATAGGGTAGTTCCATGGAATGCTGTCAGTGCCAGCGGTCGGTCGCCGAGATTGATTTCCTCTGTCACACAGGCCGGGACTCACATCTGGCCACACACACCGATGGGGTCGTGACGGGTGAAAGCAAATTTGGTCTTGTTGTCCACTTCGATGCTCTGCAAGTCCAGTGAGTGACGTCGTCGGGCATAACTGTCCTGCTGCGGTCTCGCCAGGGCTGGCCAATATGTGATCGAACGAGGCGTGCCTCGCCCAGGGACAAGTACAGAGTGACAATGAGGAACTCCGAACCAACCTGGCCAAGTATCTTGTCCGCCCAACCAGCGTAGTAGCGGAGGCATTGGACGCTATCACCGATATCGAAGTCGCTACACAACGCAGTGAGCGAATGCATCTCCAAGTAATATCGCCACCGCTGCGCACCGGGCAATCTTGACGGGCTTGCCGTTGTTCAGGGTCTCGAGTTCCGCGAGCTCTTGTGCATCGCGCTCAATGAGATCCGCGAGTTTGTTCAAGAGGCGAGAGCGCTCGAATCCAGTCACATTCTTGCCCCACGTCGTCTTGAAGGCCTTGCGAGCAGCGGCGACGGCTACGTCGATGTCCTTCTCGGAACCTGCAAAGGGAGGCGGGTTGTGTATTTAGATGTCATGTCCGCATGTCACGCAGATCGCCAGCGCACGGAGGTAGATCCTCCGATCAACCTCTTCCGAAAACGGAAGGTAGGTACTCAAGCACACGGTGGCGATGAGTCCGACTTTCTGAGCTCTGGCTTATCCGCGTTGCTTATCCGCACGAGCGGCAGCACAGGGATGCGCCAAGGACGAGTCATTATGGACACCTACCTGCGACGACAGAGCAGATCACCTCTTCTGTAGCCGGGTTGTGACATCTGAATGACATGGAAGCGCGCAGTTAGTGCATTGTTCGTTCACAATGCCCCCCGCAGAGTTTGGGGACCGTGTGTCGTGCTGTCTAACGGGGAACCGAGACAGACGAGCACATATGCATACGTACTCGATGGTCTCCTTCGAATCGACAGAGGACACGAATTCGTTGTCGATGAAAAGCCCTGTGGGCACGGTGATCTTCTTGCCCGAGCCCGGGATGGTGAGGGTCGCTGGTTGAGCCATGGTGAGTGCAGATCCGTGAGCACGACGAACTGGGGTGGTGGTATAAGAGAGAGAGCAGTCAGCCCTTGGACTGGACGTCTGGGCGATTAGGTGCAGGCCGGTCGATAAGGGACGGAAGCGCGTGCATGGGAGCGCAGGGAGATATAAGCGGGCGCGGGAGAGCATGGGTTTGAGTGACCATCGAGTCTGCGCCAGTGGGCCGCGATCAGCAGATTGGACGCTGACGCGGACGCGCGATAGAAGGACGCGCCGGGGGCCCGCGCGCAAGTCCGAGTCGGGAAGATAAGATTCATGCTGGTCTGCTTGGAACCCCACCGTCGGGTTAGCGCACGCCGCAGGCGCCTGGCTCGGCCGTTGGGCGTGTCATGCTTCACGATCGTTCCCTCAATTACCACGAACCAGCGACTATATACGACCGCTCCTCCGCCCACTCTCTCCCTCGTCGCTCTCTCCCGACGTCGAGCATCGTACAAGCAATATGCTCCCCGTCGCTGACGCGCTCAAGTGATGCAGCCGTCTTACAATACCCCAAAGCACCTCGACAGGTGCGCCTTCTTCTCTCCGCTCCAGTGGCCCATCGGCGTGCAGCGCGTAACCTCATCTCCCTCCCTTTTCCTCTTCTGAAGCGGAAAGCGAGCAATCCCAAGAAGGAAATCTCCGCCGCCCTCGTTCATAAACCTTGACGACTGCAAGCCCATCATCTCCACGACCACCACGAACACAAGCACGAATTCAAGCTCCAACGGCACCACTGCCTTCGTATTCACATCTTCGCGGACACTCCGTGCCCTTCAGGACCAGGATGAATCTTCTCAACGCCTCTCCCCAGGCTCCACGTCCACCTCATTGCCCGTTACCCCGCCTACGCCCTCAAGCACGTCATCCGGCGAGAGCTATCGTCGTCGTCGCGCACAGCTCACCATGTCGCAGCTCACGAAGCATTCCGAAGGCGCCATCGACGCGCGCTCCTTGCTCGGTCCCAAAATGAGGGCTGCAGGTTTCGTTACCCTTCCCCATACCTTGGGCTCGCGGTCCGATCTGAGCAAGCCGGGCACGCCCTCGTCCCCGACGCTCATGTTTCCGGTAAGTGGCCAATTCCCGCCTACGCCGAGCGACCCACCGAATTTCCCGCCCATTGTCTTCCTCGATCCCTCCGCGGTCACCACCATGGACTTATGGGAATACCAGCGGGAAGGCCGATGGCGTTCATTACCCTCTTCCTCGACAAGCCATGGCGCGCCATCTGGCGAATCTAACGTTGGAACGGCCTCCAATGAGCCGACGCCTGGCCCCGGAGGGACAGCGATGCCCTCGTTCTTTTCATCTCCGGCCACGCACCGGCCGGGTGTCATCCATCAGTCTAGTTCATCGAGTTCAAACTCATCTGGCCTTCCCTCGTCGTCGGGCTCCTCCTCGACGCTGGTCTCATCAGGATCGACGCCTTCTAGCGGACTGTCTTCCGTCGAGGAGAGCGACGAGAGAAGTGCATCACATGAGGGTCGCAGAGGAAAGGGCGAAGTTGAGCACACTGAGCCATCCGAGTATCCGTTCCCGTCTACGTTTGACTACACGCGTCCTCCGCGCTCCCGTGGGTCTCGAGCATCGAGCGCAACGGCATCACCCACCATCTATGCTGGCCCCGCTTCGGCCCTTCTTCCTTCTTCCCACTACGCTCCCGCTGTGCCCTCACCATCGTCCACCCGACAGGATTCTGGCCGCGAGCTTCAGCCGCCCTCTCCTCGACGACGTCGCACATCCAACGAAAAACACGGACACGCAAGCATTAAGAACAAACCGGCGGTCGAACCCACGCCCTCTTTTGCTACTGCACGACGGCCACAAAATCAACGTCAGTACAGCCTGACCGAGCTCTGCGACTCGTCACCGTTCGCTTGGGTGACTACCTCGGACATCTTCGTCCCTCCTGCGCCGATACAGCGGGCACCCATTCGAAAGTCCAGTGTGGTACCTCTATCGCTTGCCGCATCGATCTCGAAACCGCGCGCCGTGATTGAGCCACCACCTCACCGACGACACCACACGGCTCCGGAGAAGATCCCCACTATGCACCCCGAGCGACACCACCGCATCGTCAGCGCCCCTCTCCGGCTTCCTGCAAGCGCACCGGAACCGAACTCTTCTGGTATGGACGGCCAAAAGTCGAATGCGGACCGAGCAACGAGGGCGCGCGATCGTGTTCAACATGCGTCGGGGGACGACCCTTCACATGGAGCTTCCGACGTTGTCGAGGCCCATCGATCGTGCGATGGCCCCAAACATGGACCTGCGCAACCGTCGAACGCAGCAGGTGCAGCGATCGGCTCCGGGTCCCGAGGGCGGGGCCGAGACACTCGAGGCAAGTCCCTCGGGGCGTCCGAGACGGTAGAAGAGCGGGCTGCTGCCGTCGGCCGGGCAGATCGGGACGAAGGCGGGACAAAGGAGGACGGCTTGGCGGGCCTGGTGCTCGCGCACAAGGAGCGCGACCGCGAGTACGCGCGGCACGTCGCCGCAGACCGCGAGCGCGACAGGCTGGTGAAGCAGGTAAGCAGAACGGTCATCGGTGACGTCATGACATCTGCTCACGAGCCGGGGCGCAGAAATTGCGCGCTCACCACAAGCTGCGCGGTAAACTCGTCCAGGACGAGGACCCGAGCGAGTCCGACGCGACGATGGTCGACCAGCACCTTTCCGTCGCCAAAGCCATCGGGTGAACGCAACCGTCCGGCCCTCTCCGTTTTCCTTCCATTCCACTCGTATCCCCTTTGTACTTGTATCCCCCGCGTAATTGCTCAGCCTTGGGTCCACCATCTGGCGACGGACTGAAGTCGCTGGCCGCCAGCCAAACGTCATGCAACCGCCAGTACTCAAGCGCCCCCGCCCTTTCTCGCTCTCCGATGCCTCCTCGAAACGATGCCTACTCCTTCCTCCTTCCTCCGTCTCCCTGTCCCCCTCCGCCGGCTCGTCTTTCACCTCATCGCTATTTCTTCGCATCATGCCGTCCCCCTACGCCTCGTTTTCATAAATGCCTCCGGTCTCTCCGAACGTTGAAATGATCTGCACATGGCTCCATTCATGACCATCGATTGATTCTCGCTGTCTTCTCACTTCCCTGCCCGCGTACGTTTATCCGCATCCCCTCGACATGGAATACTCTCGCCTCGTCTCGGTTTCGCACATCTCTCTGCATGCGCATCTGTTTATTGGCTGTATTGTTTCAGGTTCACTCTCGGGCATATCAGTAGTCTAGTATTGCGCTGCTATCGGTCTGGCACACACACACCCACACACACACATCTCCACATACGCACACATTCATCCATTCACTGCACGTTGTATTGTGATTGATATGATAAGTAGATAGTTGCGTAGCCAGAGTGTCTGTTGTGTTTCAGTCTTGTTGGTCCATGTATCATAACCTCCCCCCAAACATGCCGCTCATATTTGCCTTCTTTCTTACATATTCCCGCGTACCAGCTCCCCTCCTTCCCAGACGTGCGGGGTGCATACACCCCCGCTTCCTGGATACTTGGCTCCTCCCTCCTCGCCGGGGGCGAAAATCCATAGCGGACGTTTCGCACACAGCCATGCATCTCGCGCACCACACTGACATACGTTCTGTACCGCCGCGGTGTCTGTCTGTACGCATATCCACGTACTTACTGTATAGCTACAATAGGTGTGAATGTAATCGCTAGCTGAAAACTCACAACGCGCCAGCTGATCGTCGCCATCCGGCGTGAACAGCGAAGCGTCCCGCGCGGCGTTTCATCGAGGTAGGAACAGGCCTGTTGGAGCGCCGAGGTGGGTCAAGACTCGCGACACTTGGTAGTCCGTGGGCTGAGGTAGGTACGCATCTACGCCGGATGTGCCTAGCGAGAAGTAGAGAAGATCAAGGGCCTCCGCGAGGAAACGCCGAGATCTATCAATAAGGGTGCATAGACCACTGCGATTGATACAACCGCAGGTATGCGGGCATTCGATTTGCAAGAGCAAGTACCGATGCTCACGCGCCGGCACGGAACCGTACTTCGTTTTACCGGTTGCTGCATGCTGGTACGACGTAATGAGTCGGACGGCAGCACTGACCTCGACCTAAGGAAGTGATGTAGCATGCTACGCACCTGCTCTGTGAGAAGGCACTGTCGATGGGGCCAACCCTGTCTTCTGGCCAGCATCTCCCAAGCCGTGCCCCGAGCTCAACAACAAAGGCGGGGCCGCGCACCAGCGGCGAAGCGAGCGAGCATCAAGGCGTCAGGCGGTCGTCATGCGCGAGGCAGCACTCGCAGGTAATGGCCCGCCTTGGGCACGGCCGCAACCAGCCATGGGCCTGCCGAGGGCGCCAGGACCCTGTCAGCCGCAATGCGTCCGAGCTCGGAGCAGCGCCCGGGCGCAGGAGCGTGTCTTGGGAGCCGGCCAGGCATGGAGCGGGGGGCCCGAAGATCGCATCCCGCCGGGGGCATGGCTGTGATCCGGAGCCTATTGCTGCTGAAGATTGCAGCCTTCCAAGAGTAGGCGGTCGTGCGCCGAAGGGAGGGCCGAGTGGGGGTCAGATCACCACGAGAAGGCGCAGAAGAGGCACGCCGAGTTGAGACAGCGCATCGGATGACCACCCACAAGCCCTAGGCGTGCGTAATACCGGAAGGAGGCGGCCGAACACCTCTCTAGGTGTAAGCTCTCACCTGCGAATCGCCAGCAGTGATACATCGATGCGGATGCAACGCGCGATGGGGCTGTGTCATTTCTATTGTCAACATTCGCGTGACACACAACTCCTGGACTGGGCGGCGTGTTTGTTGTGAACATACCCCGCCTGTCACCAGTTGCTGTAACAGGATAGGGGGCCGGAGTCCTCCCCATACTCGGTCACTGACAACCGTGTAAGTTCAAGCATTGCAGCCGCCCACTCTCGCTCACCTTCCTAGATCCCATGAGTGGACGTGATGTACTGCGCATGGAGTCCACGGTCGCTGGCCCCGACATCCCTTCTTTGTGCAAGTACGGCTGAGAGCATACTGCATCCGTCTATCTCGGACCGGGAGGACACGGAGAACCAAGAGCTGAGCTGCCGGATGGATGCCGATGCTTGGTCTGAGACAGTGTGCCTGCTCGTTGTTCGAGGAGGACCGAACTGCATGCCACGATCGGTCGGCATCACCAGGCCAAGCGCTGCGTAGAGGCCGCCGCATTCTGAAAGGGGAGCGGATGTACTTACTTGGCCGGTACTGATCCTGGGGCACTCGCAACGCGAGACATGCAGAGCCTAGAAACCTAAACGCCTCCATCAGGGTTCGAGGGTCACCGCACACTGGGTCGGAAGGTTTCGAGGTGGAGAGATCTGGGGACAGCGCCGGGGAAGTGTGGCGGACGGAGTAAGGTGAGGAGCCGGTTTATACTACGCAGTTGGGCTATGACGACAGTACTGCGCCCTCTCTGGATTCTCTCACCCTGCCGGATTCCAAGGCAGCAGGGCGGAATGGGGTAATTCCTATGATCTCAGTCGCTTCATGCGCAGGGGAATTCCATCGACTACAGGCAACAGCATCAAACATGGACAAATGTCTGGGAGCTGGGATTAGATATCAACGAATTGGATTCCAGGTGCAGCAACGACGTACGATTTGCATGTACACCACAAGCCGTAGAGACAACATCGCAGGGCGTGAATACGCCTGTAGGCGTCCTGTATTTCGACACGTTGGAGTAGTCACCGCGGTCCAGAGAGCTGTTGTCGTGGACTTTTGTGGTTGCAACGGGTAGGACGTGATAGTGGCCCACTAGGATAATTCTGTATCGGCTGAGACTCTTGCGCGCGGACAATTGGTGGTCACCCTGACAGATTCGTCAATGCAGCGGCCAGCCCGTCACGCCCGGAGGAGTTATACAGTCGTATGCTGATGCAATGTGCCCCAATCAATGAACAAGGCGGGAAGCAGCTAGCGTGCAGTACAGTTCTTGGGCAAGTTATGGGCGCTTTCATGAAGGCGGCACACACGCCCGGGAAAGGCAATCGTGCGCGTCGCCTGCGACGCGTCACCTTCAGCACGAACGCCAGGCGCTTGCGCACCTTTGCTCTCATCCCCTCACCCTCGCCGCCATGGTATGTCGCGGATTTACATCCTCGCAACCGTCTCTGACGCGTAAGGGTAGTTCAGGAACACGTACGATTCAGACAACACCGTCTTCTCCCCTCAGGGTCGTCTCCACCAGGTCGAATATGCGCTTGAAGCCGTCAAGCAGGGATCGGCGGCGGTGGGTTTGCGGTCCAAGACACATGCGATCCTCTTGGCCCTGAAGGTGCGCCGTCTGACTCCTCTGTATCAGTGGTCGCGATATTGAGCGTACGCCTTTGTAGCGTTCGTTCGGCGAGCTCGCGTCTTACCAGCAGAAGATGTACCGAATAGATGACCATGTCGGCATTGCGATCGCCGGCCTGACCTCCGACGCGCGTGTCTTGAGGTGCGTACGTAGCGCTATAGTACTAGATATGAGTCTCACTCTGGCCATAGTAACTTCATGAGGCAACAAGCCATGTCTTCTCGCATGCTCTTCAACCGCCCCGCCCCCGTGAACCGTCTTGTATCTGCCATCGCCGATAGTGCGTCTCTGCATAACCTCGCTCTCTTCAGATCAATGGCTAATGTATTGAACAGAGGCGCAAGTGAACACGCAAGAGTATGGTCGCCGTCCATACGGTGTTGGACTGCTCGTGATCGGTCAGGACAAGCAGGGTCCGCACTTGTATGAGTTCTCCCCATCAGGGAACTCATACGAGTACTACGCAATGTCCATCGGGGCACGGTCACAGAGCGCGAAGACATACCTCGAGAAGCACTATGAGAGCTTCATGGACTGTGCGTGCCTTCCTGACTTCTTGTGATCCATGCCACTCACCTGAGCGTGATGACTGCGTATAGGCACACTTGAGGAGCTCATCAAGCACGGCCTGCACGCACTCCGCGAGACACTGCAGCAGGACAAGGAGCTGACTATCCACAACACGTCCATAGGCATCATTGGCCCTGCTGGCCCCCACGAGGCGAACATCAGTCCCGATGGGAACTTCCGTATCCTCGAGGGCGAGATCATCGAGGTGTACCTGCAGAGCATGACGCCCAAGGATACCGGCGAGGCACCTCAGGCTGCGCCAGTTGCGCCCGCGGGCGCGCCTGAAGCGGGCACCGGAGACGACGATGTGCAGATGGCGGATTGAACGTGAGGTCGAGAGTGAGGATCGGACGTATGTTTGTCTTTGTAAAAGTAGAACGGTTGCAATGTCTACGTTTGTGCGTCCATTGGCTGATATCTCCGTGCACGTGAGGAAACCACAGTAACTGATAGCAAGTGCGACGATGCATGAGGGGTGGGGTGGTGCTAGTACAGGAACAATTAGGTGCTCTACTCTAACCGTGAGTGAAGAATCTAAGCTGTCTTCTTCCTCTGTGCCAATGCCTGCCTCCATGCCCTCGCGGCTGCTCCTGGCTTGCGCAGCGAGACGAGAAGGTGTATCATGGTGGTCAGCAGCATGACACTGCCGGCCTGATGCGCGGCAGCAAGAGGGATAGGGACGAGGTACAGAAGAGTCGAAATGCCGAGAAGGACCTGGATGTTGGCCATCGCGAATGCAGACGTCGCCATCCGCCTCGTCAGGGGTGGCAAGACGGCCCGCAGCGCAGGCTTTCGGGTCGCGAGGAACAGAGCCGTGGTCGCAGCATAGGTAGCAATTGCCTGGCATCACGCATCAGGACAGTGCTGAATGTCTTCCGGATTGGGACTTACCAGACATCTGTGGTCAAATTGCACCGTAGTGGGGTTCTCGAAAATGTTACGCCACCAAATATCCGAGTAGTCGGGGCTCTTAGCGTATGCAGGGTCAAACAATTCGTCTGCCGGAGGGGCGAGACGGCCACCCATAAGCGGGAACTCGTTGTAGAGGAGACCCGCGTCAAGACCCGCAACGAATGCACCTATGTCGCAAACTCGAGATTCAGCGCCAAGTATTGCGTGAAAGGCCGAGGTTCGTACCAGACAGCGCGGTGAGAAAGACGAGTACGGTCAACGCCTTAGTATTCCTCGAGAACTTCTTCACGAGAGGGTTATTCAAGACCTCCTGCCACTTCGCCGCGCCGTTTTCCTTGAATCCGCCCCATGAGCCCTTGGTCGCGTACCGCCAGTCCATAAGCGCCGACAGGCCCGTTCCGAACATGCCCGCGTACAGCACGAACGCCGTACCCAAGTGCGCCGCTAGTCGGTACTGCGACACGCGCGGGACAGCTCCGGGAGTTGTCATGAGCGAGTCTTCCAGGCCGGATTTGACCATGTACCACCCGAGGGCCCCCTGTGCGCCGATGAGGAAGGCCATGGCCGTGAGGTGCTTGGGCAGGGTCGACGTGAGCCGTTTACGGAGGGCGAAGTAGGCGAGTGGGACGACGAAGCCGATACCGATGATGCGGCCGAGGACACGGTGACTCCATTCCCAGAAGAAGATGCCCTTGAACTCCTCGAGGGAGATGGAGTGGTTCAGCCTGCGTATACACGCTGTGAATTCAAAGCGTTCAGGGGGAAGAGGATGTCACGCACAGCTTGAACTCGGGTGTGGCCTTGTACTTCTCGAACTCCTCCTCCCATTGCGCCTGCGACAAGGGAGGCAGGACACCGGTTATAGGACGCCATTCCGTGATGCTCAGACCGGACTCGGTGAGCCGGGTGACTCCACCGACAACGATGACCGCGAAGACAAGACCTGCAGAAGCCAGTAGCCATCCTCCCACTGCAGGCGGTGAGAGTACGGGAAGTTGGCCGGCAGGTACTTCGGCCTGGGCAGCGTTCGCAGAGAAGAAGCGGGGGTCAAACGGACGGCGAGGAGCGGCAGCCTTGCGGGTGAACGCTCTGGTGCCGTTCCAGAGACTGTTGGGTCTCAGCCACGACCGCGACGACGCTAGCGGTGTGCTCCGAGCGTGCGCCGCGGCGGTGGGAGAAGACTGGTGAAGACAGCGGAGAGACGTCTGCCGCGGAAGCTTGCCGAGGGTGGCACTCGCAGAACGGCACTCGAGGGCGGCACCGCGCGCCCACAAGCCTGCGAACATCCCGATGGTCTCGAGGACGTGTCAGACAACGAGTAGAGGGGCGTAAGGATGGTGGGGACGCTGAGGAGAGCGCTGCTGCCTGCTGAAGAGGTTCTCGAGCTCGAGCGGGTGGAATTGGATCGCATCTGCCGGCGGCCGCGGGACGCTCGTCGCTCGCCACCAAGCGGCCTGGATTGCAAATCCTCCGCGTCTCTCTCTGCCCAGTGCCTCCACCCGGACGCAACGATCCAGCTGCGTTCCAGATGCTCGCCTTTGCACTGTCTCGACGAATAGCGAGGCCGCAATTGGCGGCCAGGCTCCCCGCCATCGTCCGCTGGTATTCGCCCGGCCAGGCGCAATTCTCCACGGACGGAGAGCGCCTCATTTACGACAAGCTGACGGAGAAGTTCAAACCTTCGGAACTCCGTGTGGAGGACGTGTCCGGTCGGTATCTGACATATTCTCGGTGTATCCGAGTATGCTCAAAGGGCCACGGAATAGGAGGATGCGGGACGTTCTACCAGATCATAATAGCGAGTGATGAGTTTAAGGGCCTGCCTCTGGTCAAGCAGCAACGGCTAGTCAACCAGACTCTGAAGGAGGAGATCCAGGGCATACATGGCCTGCAAGTGCGTGCTCCCCACAAATTCATGTGTGTAAGAGTTCCTGACTGCTGACTGCCGTGGACTGCAGCTCAAAACCATCGCGCCCAAGTAGCCTTCGGTGAGCAATTACATCATGGTCACTGGTCGGCGCGTCTCATACTCGGAATGTTGCTCAGGTGCGTACACGACCAACAGACTTGTCATGACATCGCAGTACTAGCAAGAGCATCTGAGCGGGGATATATAGTACAGAGAGCGCGTCACATACATTACATACAGCATACCGGACCTAATCGACAGCAATGCGAGCACAGTAGTCACAGCTTCTCGTTCAAGAATGCATCCAGTTCAGCGTCCAGGTCCTCCTCAGTCACTTTGGGCCGTGGTTGCCTTCGCTCCCTCCTCGCATCTTTACCACTAGGCTCTCGCCGAGAACGCGGTTCGAACTTCTCCTCATAGCCTTCCTCCTCCTTGCCCTTGTCCCATGGCCGGTGGTCGCCGTCGCGTCGCGTACGCGCACGTCGAGGGAGTGGTGCTATGAGCCTCGATGCAAGGCCACCTTCAGTGCGCTCGAGGAGAGTCTTCTTGCTCTTCCCGATGTAGTCGGAGCGCATCTTCGACGGCGGCGGCGGCGGTGGTGGTTTATCCTCGTCCTCCGCCAAGAATCGGTCGAGCTCCGCGTCCAATTCCGCCCTCTCAAGAGCTTCCTGCGCTTCCTGTTCCGGATCCCCTCGTCGACGCTTCATCGACCGCGGACCCTCCTCGAGTCCCTTCCCGGCATTCTGCCCATACTTCCTGTAGAACTCGCTTTGATCCCGCGCGCCCTTCTTCTTGACATCCTCGGCTCGCGCCCACCGCATGCGCAGGATGCCCTTCAAGCCCTCGCCTTGGCCGAGGGTGGCGTTTATCCGATCCTCCGCGGGCCAAACATTGACAGGAATGGGTTTTGCGGTGATAGACCCATCGTCCAAGGAGGGCTCTTCGGCTACGGATTTCTGGAGGGCACGGAAGGCTGTGCGGGCCGCGCCCTTCGTCTCGAAGACGAGCACACATGTCGTATCGTCTATCCACTCCAGACCGAGCGGGTGCGCATCGAAGCTGGTCGCGTATGCGAATATGTTGGATGTCGGGAGGTGGGAGATCGGGCTGCCGTGTAGGAGAATGGCGTTGTCTCGAATGAGAGAGGGTTCTGCCATGTTTGACTGAGTCCGGCTGTCTCCACATCTAACGCGATTGTTCAAGCTCACCTTGTTGGTCCATCTCAACGTCTTCTTCATCTTCTTCATCTTCATGTTTGCGCTAAAGCACGTTCGGGATTGGAGGGCCAGTCCATCCGATCCCATAGAATCACGGCCAGGGCGTTCACAGACAAGGTGGATTGTTCGGCAGCAAGAGCTCTCTCATTAGGCACACCGTCTCTACCCAGTAGATGCATGCTGTTGGCGCACCTTACCGCCCCGCGACTTGGACGCGTCCGAAAGCAGGTATACTTTAGTGCTTCCGATGCGGTCAGCAAGCGATTTGCCGGCCTCTGAGGATTCGGGAGCGTGCGAAGTGGTCGTTATTTGGTCCTCATAGGGTACTGTGTCATCGTATGAGAGTGCAGGGGCTTCGGAAGTGTCCAAGTACTCGGAGGTGTCCATGGTGGCAGATTTAATAGCGGTGGCGGCGACTCGGCGACCTTCGCACAGACTATGACCTGCGCGCTGAGCGCTTGTGGCGTCACGCTGTGACTACCCGGACCGGTGTACTCAAGCAAGGCGCTTACTTGACGTTCTGCACTTCGCCACTGGTTTTCTGCTGTACCGTCCCGCTCTCCGAGTACTCCTGGGGTCTACCGTCTCGGTACTGGTCCTTCACTTTTACGACCGCTCGTGCTAAAAACGGCATAAGAATGGCAGCAGAGAGCTCTGAGGCTGTGCCTGTGGTGAACAAGAACAAGAGGCATAGGAAGGAAAAGCGTATGTCTGCGACAGCCTTCGTGCTACTAGTCTCCACTAAACGACCAGAACAGCTTGGGACACCGATGATATAGACCAGTAAGCTCTAATCCTCAACTTCTACGCTGTATCTCGAGTACTCACCAACTATGTTACAAGTGTAAGCACGTCCACATAGTGTCCAGGACGTCTCGTGTAACGCTGCGCGTAGTGGAAGATCGACCCTTTCAAGCCCGATGACAACAAGGCTGGTCCCTTCACTGAAGAGTCGTCTTTCGCTACACTCTTCCCGAAGTACCGCGAAAAGTACCTACGAGAAGTATGGAGCGCGGTCACCCAGGCCCTCGATCCCCATGTCCGCCTTTGCATTGCCGTTCATACCCAATCATCGGCTGATGTTCCACTGCGTTGTACTAGGGAATTGCCTGCACTCTCGACCTGATTCACGGGTCCATGTCAGTCCGAACGACGCGCAAGACGTACGACCCTTACATCATTCTGAAGGCACGAGACATGATCAAGCTACTCGCGCGTGGTGTCGCTGTTGGTCAAGCAGTGAAGATCCTGAACGACGACATTGCGTGTGATATCATCCAAATTGGAAACATTGTGCGGAACAAGGAGCGGTTCGTCAAGAGGCGACAGCGAATCATTGGACCGGATGGTAGTACTTTGAAGGTGCGTAGTTCGTTCCCGCAAATAGAGTGCACATCTGAGGCAACAATTTGTCAGGCCATCGAGCTCCTCACGAACTGTTACGTCCTCGTGCAAGGCAACACTGTGAGTGTTATGGGGCCTTATAAGGGCCTAAAAGAAGTGCGGAGGATTGTGCTGGATTGCATGAAGAACATCCACCCCATTTACCGCATCAAAGTCAGTTCCCTGTCCTTCTCAGGGTTATGAATATGTCTCCTTACCAGCCCGCAGGAACTCATGATCAAGCGTGAGCTTGCAAAGGATCCACAGCTTGCAACCGAGTCTTGGGACCGCTTCCTGCCCAAATTCCGCAAGCGTCATCTTAAGACATCGGAGAAGACAGCAAAGAAGAATGAGCGATTACAGGAGAAAAACGAGGCGCGCAAAGCTGCTGGGCTGCCGCCGATCGAGGAGGCGAAGAAGGAGCAAAAGGAGAAGAAGGTCTACACGCCTTTCCCCCCACCCCAACAGCCCCGGAAGGTCGATCTCCAGTTGGAATCCGGAGAGTACTTCCTCAAGGCGCACGAGAAGGAGGCAAGAGAGGCCAGGAAGCGGAAGGAGAAGGTACTGTGTTCCCGTTGGACGTTATTGGTCCTCTTCGATGCTCATCTATGAACCACAGCAAGAGGAAGTCGCCGCAGAGCGTCGGGCCAAGCGCGCGGAAGCGTTTGTTGCGCCCGAGGAGGAGGCCGCGCCCACCATTGAAGAAAAGCGGAAGAGAAAGCGCGAGCACATACAAGAACAGGAGGGTGGTCATGATACGGAGGGTCATGAAGAAAAGTCCAAGAAGAAGAAAAAGAAGAAACGGGCCAGCGAGGGAGATTCCTGAGGCTTTCGGTCAGGGTGATGGAGCTCACCTTGCGCCTGTGTGCGCAGGGCAGTTGATTCGGTGTCTCCTCCCTCCCTTCCGCTTGCTTTTATCTGATCTCTGCTCATGTATATGCCTTGTATCCATCTCGCATCCATACCATACCTTGTATGACGCTCTTGGGGAAAACTTCATGACTCTGGTGACTCACTGTCGGTGTTACCCCGATGTGACAGCGCGGGCAGTCACGACGACCGCGGCGCGCGACGGGCTTGTCTCGTTTGTTCTCGCTGACCTCCACGTTGTGCAAAAAGGCTCATACTGTATTCCCTTCGTAGTCCTCCCGCTTTCTTCTGAATCTTGGCGACATCTCTTTCTCTTATCTGCTGCCCATAGCTCGCGACCATGAATAAGAATCCCTTTGCGACCGCGGCGTACACTCCCCAGCCTCCTCTCCCTCCCGGACCCCCTCCTCCGCAGCCAGCACAACCGGATTACTCTGCGTATTGGGCAGCGGCAGCCGCTGCACAACAGGCCCAGCAACCCAGTTCCGCTAGCGCGTACGCCGCACAGTGGGCCGCGTCGCAGCCAGCTCAGCAGGCTTCCTCTACATCCACCGCTGCTGCTGCTGCTGCTGCCGCCGCCACCGCTCGCCCTGCTGACCAAGCGCACCTCTACGCGAATTACGGCTATGGAGCGAACTGGCAACACCAACAGCGGCAACAACAACAGCAGTCGCAGCAGCCGTACCAACCTCCGGCCCCTGTTGTGCAGGCTCCCCCTCCCCCTCCGCAGGCACAATACAGCCCATATCAGCCCCAAGCAGGAGCGTACCAGCAGCCATACGTGCCCCAGGCAGCACCTCAGACAATACCACAGGCAATCCCTCAGACCGGATACCAGCCTACCCCCGCCCAGCCATACCAGCAGCCCCAGCAGTTCTTCCCACAGCAACAGCAGGGCCAGCATCGGCAGAATCGGCCACCCAATGCGCATCATACATCTCCCCAGCAATTCCCTCCTGCGAAGCGTCAGCGATTCGATGCTCCCAACCAGCACCGCGGTCCCCCTCCTCAACCTCAGTTCCAGGCACCTCCACCGCCGCCGATGCAGCAGCAGGGCGGGATATATAACCAAGGCCCAAGCCAGGGTCAGTACAACCGCGGCGGTGCACCGGGCATGAGCCAGCCTGGCGGACGGGGTGGATATGGCGCCGGGCGGGGCGGGAACATGAATCAGCGCGGGCGAGGAGGGTCGATGAACATGAACCGGGGAGCACCCCGCGGCCGTGGCGCTGGTGGCGGCGGTTACAACAACATGGGCGGGCGAGGTGGTTCTCAACAGTCCGGCAGTTTCCGTGGCCACAACTCGAACCGCGGTTATAACAACCGAGACACCCGAAGAGGCGGCTCGTTTGTAAACCAAGGCTACTCGCATGGTCAACATCAGCAGCAGCAGAACTACGGCCACCATCAGAACCACTCTTCATACCGTGGCCGGGGTCAGGGCTACAGCTATCCAAGCCGGGGCGGCCGTCACGATGGACCCTCGACAGGTGGTCGTGAAAGCGTCAGCGCGACGTCTGCGAGCTTCTCATCTGGTAAGAAGGAGGAGAACAAGCGGACACTGACAGACTTTAAGATCATCGGGCTCAAAATACCCGAGCTGGATTGGAGCTGGGGATCGTCTCCTGAGACCGCGGTTGCAGCCGTGGTCAAGGACGAGCCTACTACCGGTTCTATGCCTCCTGATACGCCTGGGACCGTCCAGCCCTCTGAGGGTACCCCCCAACCTCAGGCTGAGGGTGCCACCACTGGTGCGGACGCTGTCGCGGCTGCTGCTGCCGCTGCCGTTGCGGCCGCCGCTCCTGCTCTTGAGGCAGCAGGCGTAAAGGATATCGCTGCCTTGCTTGGTCCGCCGCCCTCGCGCGTCCGCATCTATTTCCACACTCCCGTTACTCCTGACGATGCGCATCCCATCTCGTCTCAGTCAGCAGGCTATGGTTCATCCAGCGCTAATGCCCGTAAGGGAAAGCGCAAGAAGCTCGAGGATGATGATGGTGACTACGAAGAGGGTCGGGGAGCCCCTCCACCTCCACCTCATGGCTCTGGTCTTGATGCTTCCGGTGACTATGAAGGGATGGGCCGAGACAGCGTTGCCCCAAGTATCGCTGAGACGACGAGCGAGGGCGATTGGCTCATGGCTGCCATTGGCGAAGAGGAGGGTGATGGCGATGGAGGAGAGAATCTGCATGTCAGCGAAGTCGAGAACTACTTGGATCACGGTGACTTCGGTAAGCGTCCGTCCTTTCCTGAGACTGCGCATGTGTGGATGAGACCTGTTCACAAAACCTCGTTCGCACCACTAATATGGCTCTTTTATCGTTTAAAGGCAATGAGTATGGACAAGGGGATGGACACGACGGTGACCACGCCATGGGCGACGAGGATGCGCAGGGTTCAGAAATTGGCCCTGATGACGAGACGTACACGGGCTTCAATGCTAACGGGCCCAATGATCACGCCGGACACCCTCTGGTGAATGGCGACGGCCATGGTGATGCGCCTTCTGGCTCTCAGGAGCAGGGTGGCGATCACCCTGCACCCGCTGCTCAGCAGGGCAACTCGGACGAGAGCTCCCAACAAACGATCTCCTCCACTCCTTCTGCCAATCATCCCGCTCAAGGCGGGTCTGCTCCCCCAGCGGATACCTCCGCTCCTGCGGCATCCGCTGAGACTCAGACCGCGAGTTCCAATGCTGATTCCTCGCAGGCCCCCTCTGCTGCCGTGCCGCGCCCTATGCCTCTGCAGGCGATGGATTCTCTTGCCTCCACCGTGCCAGATACGAACCAGGAGACCGGCCAACCGTCCCCCTACGCATCTACCGTGATCGATGGTCAGGAAGGTCCCGACAATAACGGGAATCATTACGAGGCCACCCAGCCCGCCTACGACCCTGAACATCCGAACGCCCCATCTTCTGCTTCCCATGATTCGAGTGGTGCTGAAGGCGACGACTCTACGGGCGCTCATACACTTGGGGAGAAAGTGCCATCTGCCAACCGAATCTCGGTGTCGTATGCCGGCGCGACGAAACGGCTTGTAGTTGATGCGGAGGTGGTCCCGAAGCTCAAGGTCTTCAGGGCCGAAGGGCGCATAGAAGTGACTTTGTCGCTGCAGCACGATGAGCGCGGAGGGCTGAAGGGCATTGCTGTGAGTATGCCGCGCAGAATGTGTTCGACAGGGACTGAACGTGACATCACAGATGGAAGGCTGCTCTGAGGCGAACACATACGTCTCTCTGGATATATCGGAGCAGCTTGAGAGCGAAGACACCACCGTCCCTCCGTTCTCGAAAGCGAAGGTGCCGTCGGAAGTCTCGCTGATTTTGTACCTCGACAAGGAGAAGCCGCTCTCCGAGCCCCGATGGGTGAAGACAGGCGACGTCCAAGAATGGCTCCGCAGCATGTTTGGGCGCATGTTCTGGGTCGCAGGCGACGCTGCCGATGGGTGGGAGCGAAGAATCGAGGTCGCTGATCCCGATCCGGTACGTGCCCTAGATCATGCTGTGCCTCCAGCGCACACAACTGACGTTTCGATCGCAGGCGCCGACGATTTGGACCGTCCTCGAGTCCTGGGCGGGCAATTCGAACGTCGGCCAGGCGTCCGAGCGGCAGCGCTTCCTGCGCACGCACATGACGGAGACGGACAACATCATGGAGATCCTGCTCCGCCTCGTGCGCGGCGAGCGCTCGACGTTCACGCAGAACGCGCCGCTCGCGCCCCCGTCGGTCTCGGGCCCACTCCTCTCTGCGCTCTCCCAAGGCTCCGCGCACGCGGCGCAGCAGACGCACGTCTCGCTCGCCGTGCTCGCGATGTTCCGCCTCGCGGTCGAGTACGCGAAGAAGGCGGACGGGGAGAAGGGCAAGGCAGAGGCAGAGGGGCGCATGGGAGAGATCATCCGCAGCCTCCCGTCGCACCTCATTTACAAGAGCCTCGACGGCATCTTCAAGGAGTGGAGGGTGGAGAAAAAGGGTGGCAGAACGCCAGCCTGACGCGGGTTTTGTGAACTGTGTACTTCGATCCGGCGTTGTACGTGCGATCCTGTACGTTGCTTGTACCTCGCCAACGTCTCCTGCCTCCACGCCTAGAACAAAATATCTTTTTCTTGCTGTCTCATATCATCGCGTGCGCTGTCGATATTGTCTGTGCCAATTGCTCAACCAAACAGGTGAGATGTCATTAAAAGGGAACATCATGGGTCGGGAGAAAACAAACGGATATCACTACCTACAACTATGATACATACGAAGACCTACAGTCTACAAAGCTGAAGTCGAAGGACTAAGCGGGAGCGAGAAGAACATATTCAGCGCAAAGATACTCGTAACCGGTCGTCATAAGTCTATGTCGTAACGCAAACACCAGGCAGTCCCCACCCGCATAGATGCCACGATATCTCTAAATCACCCATCCCCTCCATCACTGGGCGGCCTACTAAGCCGACGTCTCGTGCTTCGAATGGTGGAAGACGTCCTTGAGCTTGCCAAACAGGCTCGTGCGGCGCTTCACGCGCTCCGTCCCGCCGAGGCGGCTCGCGACGGTGCCGCTCTTGTCCTTCCCGTTCGGGCTCTTCCCGCCCTCGCCGAACTCGCCCGCGGACTCGGCGCTGGAGCGCGAGCGCGCGTGCAGCGAGCGCGAGGAGAGCGACGGGAACCGCATCCGCTTCTCCTTCGCGGGCGTCGACGCGGGCGAGGACCCCGCCGAGCCGGGCGGCGTGGTGCTCTTCCCAGGGGTCGCGGGAACCGACGCGGGCGTGCCGTTCGCGGGTTTGGGCGAGGAGGTGCCGTTCGTCCCGTTGACGGCGGCAGCGGGCGCTTGCTCTGCGGCGGGTGCGACGCTGTTCGTGGCGGGCTCGACGCCGTTCGTGGTGGGCTTTCCCTCAGACGTGCCGTTCACGCCTGCGGGTGTGTGCGTTGAGGGCTTCGCCTCGGCATCGGCACTAGGAGCGGCGGGGGCGGGGGCGGCCGCGGTCTCGGCTATTACGGTGCCTTCGACGATGGTGGCCTCAAGAGGCTTGCTCCCAGAGACGTCTGTAGCGGATGCGGTAGTGGGCTCGGCGGGGGCCTCAGTGGTGAGCGGAACAACTGGGGCAGGCGCCGGGACGGGCTCGACCGCAGTCTCTGCCGTCGCGCTGCCCTCGACGATGGTGGTTTCGAGCGACTTGCTCTCGGAGACGTCGGCGGAGGGTGCCGTGATAGCATCCGTTGGGGCTTCTGTGCTCAGGGGTAGGACCGATACGGGAACCTCTGGCGCAACGGGAACAGGCTCCGAGGGGAGGACGGCCTCGCTCGTGATCTCAGGAGCAGCCGATTCCGACTCGGTAGACTCGGATGCAGGTTTCTCAGGAGCAGGCGCAGGCTCCTCTAGCGCAGCCTTCACAGGAGCATGTTGTGGCTCAGACACCTGACGGGGACGTGAGTCTCCCGCAGTATGGCGATTCGTTGTGAACGGACTCACCTCCGCGACAGGTGTCTCTGCGGGTGTTTGGGTGGTGCCTGGGGCGATGGCCTCGACCATACCGACGACGGCCTGCTTAGCAGTCTCTACTATACCGTTGACTTTGCCGACAGTCGGTTCTGCGGGCTTCGCCTGAGCCGGCCTGGGGCTGGGCGGGCTAGCAGGGGCGCGGATGACATTGTTGAGGTTGCCGATAGGGTCAAGCTCGGTTGGCTGGTCATCGGTGGTGGTCCAGCGGCCGTCCACGATGTACTTGTACTGGGCGGTTTCGCCCCAGGGAATCTTGACAGTTCCCTGGAAGTGACCGGAAGGCGTTTTAGAGAGATGATGTGAGCACGACCACTGTTCGACGACGCGTCAGCACATGAGCTAGAGTACACCTGTAGGCACGTACACTGTCGAAGGAGCCGGTGACAATGACATCGGAGGCCCCGCGCTGTGGCCTAGGGGGTGGTCAGTCAGTGGTTGAAGGTGGATGCGCGCGTCGCGAAAGCGATGGTGCGCACCAGCGGATGGTTGCTTCGTATGAGTCGGACATGATAGGTCGTAAGAAGGGGAGAAAAGAGAGACGGAGACCTGGTCGCGGAGAGAGTAAAGGATGAAGACGGGGCGGGGGGTGTCGCTGCTGGCGCGAGAGATGGGCGAAATTATGAGAGAGGGCGAAGCGAAGCGATCAAAGCCATCGGCAGCGCCAAACGATTCGGGGGGCCGCAGATTGACGGGAGAGACCAATGGAACGCGTTCGGGGCCGTCAGCTCCTTGGCGGCCGTGCGCATCGTCGGGAGACACTCACCGCGAACGCCGGACGTGACAATGTTGAACGGTTGGACGCGAGACGGGTGTCGCTCTCGAGAACGGGCGGATGGCGAGACGGGGCGTGTGAGAGCGAGAGCTGAGCGAGGCGGGCGCGGGTGGCGGAAGGCGGGGGGCGGGAGGCGGGAGGGCGAGGGATGAGGAGACGGATAAGGGGGACCGCGCGCGAGAGTCGGGGACGTGCACTTTATGGGATCTGTCGTGGCCGTCGCCCGCGTCTAGACTCGCGCCCTTCCAAGTCTATTGCCCCCATCTCCACTCCCGATACCCGTAGCCTCGAGGCCGACACGCGCCCCCGCACACGTTCCACAGCGCACATATACCCCAGTGCGCACTCGGCAACAGCACTACCATGCTCGACCTCGCGCTCGAAGAGAAGCTCGACGAACTCGATCCGCTCCGCCACTTGCGCGACGACGGCTCCGATCAAGAGGGCACGAGTACCATCGTCCCCCTCCAGCCGCCCTCGGTCCGCAACAAGACCATCGAACTCGGGTTTCCGGCCCCTCCAGAGGTCGCTCAAGTCACCATCAAACTCGCCGTGGACGCGTCACCAGGATGCGGAGGCATCGCCTGGCCGGCAGGAGAGGTGCGTTCGTGCTTCTGCTCGGATCTGACGTTGGAACCAACGTGGGCCTTGTCCGTTTAGGTCCTGTCGAGCTACATCACAAGAAGGCAATCTCTAGAGGGCAAGACTGTCCTTGAACTCGGGAGTGGAACTGGCCTAGTCGGTATCGTTGCTGGAAAACTTGGAGCTCGCGTGTGGATAACGGACCAAGCGTTCGTCCCTCCTCGACATCCTCGCTGCATCCGCATGCCGACTTCGTCTCTTACCGTGCAGTCCACTCCTGGGCATCATGGAACAAAACGTGTCACTGAACAACCTTGAGTCCCATGTCTCGGTCGCGGAACTAAACTGGTCTGTTCCATGTCTGTATTGATCGTAACTCTCTTCTCATCCTGCCTGGTTAGGGGGGAGCCGATTCCATCTGAGTTCTCCAAGCCGGACCTGATTCTGGCAGCGGATTGCGTCTACTTTGAGCCTGCCTTTCCCCTCTTGGTCAAGACTCTCGCCGATTTGGTACAGGACGGAACGCCCAAGATTTTGTTTTGCTATAAGAAGCGGAGAAAGGTTGGTGTTCAATCGTTCAAGGCAACGTCACATTGATCCTGAGCATTCTGCAGGCCGATAGGCGGTTCTTCACTCTACTGAAGAAAGAATTCACGTGGGAGGAGGTTTCCGACGACCCACAACGCGCAGTATACTCGAGGGAGGCTATCACTCTACTTCGCCTCTTCCGCAAGTGATCAGTGCATGTTCCATGCGCCCCTCACGTTGCCGGCTTGCTCAATCGCTCAAGCCCGACGCCGATACGAAGGCAGCAAGCTTCTCCCTGGCCGTGGCTCCGATACCCCGTGCAACTCGCTAAGTTGACGGAACAAGGTCGCATCTGCGGGCAATCATGTGCTTCTCGTCCTTCCACCGTGTATGCATCTAATACTATTATGTACAGTGATCTTTCCTTCCTTGTGGTGCGTCCTTCACAGACCTATCGTCTAGCCTGAAGCTGACCGGCAGCACAGCGTGTATCTGTTCCTAGAATATTGGGTATTCAGGGAGTGAGAACGTTGCGATGTACTATGATAGAAGAGGGCAATCAAAAGAACGGATCAAATTCACCATGCACGTCGCAGGTGTGTGCAGGGCTGGGCAACGCTTCACCAATCCTACAACCAAACCTGTTGCGTGGTATATTCAAGCGTCTTGTGAGCTCCAGGAGACTGTGCGAGTGCGCACGCCACTAACGGCGTTGGTGGGCCCGCTATATTTGCGTGCCCTGGCACAACTCAACCGCCACAACCGGTACCAATACACAATAGAGAGTCAAAAGACACGCCGAAACCATGGCACGTCCTTCAGATCCCGCGATTCTCGGCTATCCGGTTCTACTTAAGCATGCCTTTGCAAGCCTCACACGCCGTGGTGATCCCGATCCCTTTCTTCACGAGACAGTCACTCAACACCCCACATCCGTCTCGAAGCCCAAGTAGACATGCCTGCCCAGATCAGCAAGCCCCGGACGCTGTACGACAAGATCTGGGAAGACCATGTTATGTACGTATTTCCGCTCGCTGAAGAAACCCCCCTAGATAACTGACCGCGAAATTGCATGCCTCTCCAGCAATGTCGACGAGAATGGCCAAGCGCTGATCTACATTGACCGGTACGTGCTGCAGTTCAGTAACCAGCATGCAGGTTGCTCAATCTAGGACATGCCAGACATCTGATACATGAAGTGAGCACCCCACAAGCGTTCGAGGGGCTGTGAGCACGACATACTCGTTTCTTGTGAACGTTCGACTCATGAGTTGTGGACCTGCAGACGGGCCGCAGGCCATCCCGTTCGCCGTCCGGACTGCACTCTTGCCACCGTCGACCACAATATCCCGTGCGTCAGCAGTCGGCCCGTTCCAACACACCAATGCTTACCACAATACAATAGTACGTCCTCCCGCAAGAGGTTCACTACCGTCGCGGAGTTTGTCCAGCAGCCGGACTCCCGTGCGCAATGTAGGACGTTCGAGGAGAACATCAGGGCGTACGGCCTCACGTACTTCGGTATGACCGACCGACGGCAAGGCATCGTGCACGTCATTGGGCCAGAGCAAGGCTTCACCGTATGTCGTCGTGTTATTCTGGAGTCTGGGTGTTTCGTGACACCGCATTAGCTGCCAGGCATCACCTGCGTGTGCGGGGACTCCCACACCTCCAGTAAGTTTGGCCTGACGTGCCTCGTTCCCACTCGCTATGTATAAACATTCCTGATGCGTCCCTCAGCTCATGGCGCGTTCGGGGCGCTGGCGTTCGGCATCGGGACCTCGGAGGTCGAGCACGTCCTGGCTACGCAGACCCTCCTCCAACGGAAGGCGAAGAACATGCGCGTCACCGTCGACGGCGCCCTCGGAGAGGGGGTCACCTCCAAGGACGTGATCCTCCACATCATCGGCACGATTGGGATGGCCGGCGGCACCGGGTGCGTGATCGAGTACGCCGGCGCGGTCGTGCACGGGCTCAGCATGGAGGCGCGTATGAGCATGTGCAACATGTCCATCGAAGGCGGCGCGCGTGCGGGCATGATCGCGCCTGACAAGACAACGTTCGAGTACCTCCGGAACAGACCCCTTGCGCCGAAGGGCGAGGTCTGGGACCGCGCGGAGGCATACTGGCGTACCCTTAAGACCGACGATGGCGCGAAGTTCGACATCGAGGTCAACATTCGTGGCGAGGACATTGTCCCCACCGTCACCTGGGGCACCTCCCCCAAGACGTCGCGCCCATCACCGGCAACGTCCCCGACCCCGCCGCATTCTCCGACCCTAGCAAGAAGGCTGCCATCTCGCGTGCGCTGAAGTACATGGGTCTCGAGCCGAACAAGCCTCTTCAGGACGTCAAGGTCGACAAGGTCTTCATTGGCTCCTGCACCAACTCCCGCATCGAGGACCTCCGTTCAGCCGCGAAGATCGTCCTCGCCGCCGGTCCCGAGGCCAAGGTCGCGAACGGCGTGTACGCGATGATCGTGCCCGGCTCGGGGCTGATTAAGCAGCAAGCTGAAGCGGAGGGCCTCGACGCGGTGTTCAAGCGGGCGGGGTTCGACTGGCGAGAGGCGGGGTGCTCGATGTGCCTAGGGATGAACGAGGACCAGCTGGCGCCTGGAGAGCGATGTGCGAGCACGAGCAACCGGAATTTCGAGGGCCGTCAAGGACCTGGGGGTCGGACGCACCTGGTCAGCCCCGCGATGGCGGCGGCTGCGGCTCTGACGGGCAAGCTGACGGACGTACGGAAGTTCTTGGGCACGGAAGCGCAGGCGAAGATCGCGGCGGGACCGAAGCTCAAGTTGGCGAGCGCGACGGAGTTCCTGACTGACCCCGTCCTCCCCCCTCCGGAGCCCACGGCTGCGAAGGACGCGAGCGCACCCGCCGTCGAGCGTCCGTTGCCCAAGACCGAGGCGCCATCGAAGGTCGCGAAGTTCGGCGTGCTGAAGGGTATCGCTGCGCCGCTGCACATCGAGAACGTCGACACGGACATGATCACCCCCGCGCGGTTCCTGAAGGTGCTGAAGCGGACGGGCCTCAAGCACGCACTGTTCGCGAACCTGCGGTGGAACGCGGACGGGCAGCCGACCGACTTCGTGCTTAACCGCGAGCCATACACGCACGCGAAGATTCTCGTCTGTGACAAGCACAACTTTGGCTGCGGTAGCTCCCGCGAGCATGCGCCTTGGGCCTTGTGCGTATTTCGTTGTACCATCGCAGTTGCATGATGGATGCTGACCGCGCCTATCACTGATATACAGGTTGGACTTTGGGATTATGTGCATCATCGCGCCGAGCTTCGCGGACATCTTCAAGAACAACACGTTCCAGAACGGCATGCTTCCCGTCGTTCTCACTGAGGAGCAGTGCCGCGAGCTCGCGGAGGAGGCGGAGCAGGGCCTCGAGCTGGAGGTCGATCTGGAAAAGCAGGAGGTGCGGCGCGCGAGCGGCAAGCCCGCGTTCCCGTTCACGGTCGACGCGTTCCGGAGACACTGCCTGCTGAACGGCCTGGACGACATCGCGCTGACGCTACAGAAGGCGGCCCAAATCGAGGAGTTCGAGAAGCGGCGGAGTCAGGTGTGGCCATGGCTGGATGGTTTGGGTTACAAGGGGAGGAGGGTCCCGGTCGTGGGCTTGAAGCAATCGAAGCGAATGGATTGGTAAACGATCTGGCTGCCCGGAGGGGGGAGGGGGGGGGGCGATTGTGTATGAGTGCATGAATGAAACATCCCGCTCTTCCTCGAGACTGCACAACGAACACTCCACGGTATCGGCGGGCTGCACGTGGGTACGAGAACGACTATCTCGTCGTGGGCACTGACAGACTGGACATGAGCGTACTGTCGGCATCAACATGACCTATGGACTAACGAATTTAGTCTGCTAGGCATCGCTGTTCCTCTTGTTTTAAGAGCTCTTCGGCCACAAACGGCTCAACCAAGTCCACGTTAACCACGCCATCTTCCCGACGAATGCTCCAGACATCGCGTCCAATAAGCGCTCTGGTCACGGCAACCGTCCTGACGCTCCCGCAGTGCTTGGCCACATCGTGGACGATAGCCTCGACGTCAAGGAGGCGCATCGCTACCTCCGTGGCCGGGCGGCCGGGAAAATCGCGGTACGGCGGGACAAGCTCTCCTGGAACTTCAGCGAGCCGGTTGATGAAGACATCAGACAAGATGATGGCGACGTGGAGAAACTCGACGCGCGACTCGAACATGAGCGTGCGCAGTGCTTCCTAAAGTACATATGGATTAGCCGCGGGCAGATCAGGAAGCTAAGAACGGAGACGGTGCGCATACCATAATATAGTGCGTTTTGAGGGACAGGCCGATGCGCAGTACTGGCTTCATCACCAAGTACCTCACTCCGTCGGGTCCTGCATCCTTGCTGTGTAAGAGATGGTTCGGCGCCATTCGCAAGGACTGAGGATTAAGGACGCGGAGAGTGAGCTTTCGGGGGCGGTGGCGAGACACGGCCTCCGCGATGTTGTCGTGCAACCGCGGTGAGTATGCCGTGAATTCTAAGCTGTGTACACGGCAGGGAAGACCGAGGGTCTTGATCACGTTAGGAGTGCCACGCAAGCTCTCGAGAGATGGCCACGATATATCTGAGTTACGAGCTTGGCCGGCAACGGGGGGCTCGTCCTCCGGATCGTCCGCATGCCGCGTATATAACGCATCGATCGATAGAACCCGAAGATTGGGAAACGTTTTATAGAGATCGTATGTGAATGGAAGGGCTCTCAGGTCTTCACATCCTATATGAAGGATGCGGACGGTGGCAAATGGCATGCCGGGAGGACTGAAGCTGTAGGTCTTGAGACTAAGGCTATGAAGCCGAGCATGCACCTTGGCGACGTCACGGAGAAGATCAGCGCCGGTCTGTCCAACTGGTACCCATGGAAGGCCGAGCTGAAGAAGGGAGGATTTGGATTCCGCGACCATTCGGTAGACGAATGTCAAGCTCTGGAGTGTATGGCGAGACAGCAAGACAGTAAGGGTGGTGAGAGCCTGCAGCGAGGATATAGCCTGAGAGACTCGAGGGTCTTTACAGAGAAAACCGTCACAAAACACAAGGCTCAGTGTCGAGAGGTTGACACAGTGGTCTAGTACTTGTAGGAACGCCTGCAGTCGATCGTGGCCGATTTGTTCGTCTGCGTAGTACATGCTGAGATTGTGTATACAAGACAGATTTTCCAGGCCGCCTGCGAGTGCGTATGAGCAGAACGATGCGACCTGTTGGTTTCCAGAGAGTTTGATCGGTCTCAAGAGCAATTGTGTGCGTACTTCTTCCCGTACGGAATGTGATAGGTAAGACATGGTTAACAGATCCGTACGAGGAAGCCATGCCAGGATGGTATTGAACACGTCAATGTTGAGTTTGGGTGGGAGCTGTGAAGCAAAGAATCAGTAGCTCAACTAGTAGCCGTATCCGAGGTTAGGCTCGTGCAACGTACGGTGAAACCAGATTGGTAGGGCAGCCTTGTGGCGTCGATCAACATAGTGGTAGAAGCTGATTACTATCAAGATCATAAGATCTCGTGGCAGTACCCAAGGAGGGAATCGTACCCATGTCCAGGAGCGAATGGTGCTGGCGAGTGAGCTGAGGATGAATTCGGCGACTGGTGCTTGCAGTGGCAGTAGTCTGAGTGAGTCGTCCCATTTTGGCAGGTACTGTAGTTGTCGCCAGCGCTCACCATGCTCGCATGGCCGTGAAGTTGTTCTACCCCAAGTCTATGCCTTCAATTGTTTTTAACCTTCAAATTTACAGAGTATGTGATACGCCTACAATAACCACATCACAACAGTCATTGAAAAGAGCATGTCGGATCTCGAGGATTGTATAGGCTCATATTCCGGCATGCCATACGGCTGTCAACCATATAACACTGTAGTGGTATGGCGGAACTCTGAGTAACAATAGAGAAATCCTGTCCTGAACAACAATCACCCGTAATATCACATCAATTCCGGTTTTGCATGAACGCTTGCCCTACGAACGTGAGAGCCAGAAGGAATGAAGGACATGTGTTGTTGACTTTCAGGCTTGTATTAAGAGACGGTGCTGGCAAATCGAAGAATGTGCAACGGAGAGGCTACGTCGCTACTGATTATGTGGATTCAGGCTTGGTTTCGGACAGTCAGAGGGGTGGACCACTAAAGATAAGCTGTAGGCTAGAACGACAACTCCGTCCAAGAGACGGACGGGATGCTGCCGCAGTCGCGATGATGACTCAATTGAGTGGCGTTGACGAAGCCGGCGGCAATTTGCAGCGGCACGGAAAGCAAGCCAATCAAATGGCCTCTATTTGATCTCGTGACCGTCGGGCCACATCGGCCGGACTGTAAATGAAGCAGATCTAGACGCTGACCCCACACTCGTTTATCGAGTCAGTCTAAATCGTCACGGTCTGCTATTTATTCACTTGTCCCCCACTCTCTCCTCCTGTTCTTTTTGTCGTCCCTCGCTGCTCAGTACAGCCTATACCATCACAACCACATCCACGCAAAACTGCGCAACCATGCCCGCGCCCGTCAGCCAGCCCAGGACGCTGTACGATAAGATCTGGGACGATCATGTCATGTACGTCCGCCATCGACCTCTGATGGGCTGTTTTGCGTCAGAATATTGACCAATGTGCCGGTGTGCGTTTGCAGTGACATCGACGAGAATGGTCAAGCGCTGATCTACATCGACCGGTATGTATGGGTGATTGCCATAATTACGAGCCACAAGCATTGATGGGTGAATTTTGTACAGCCATCTGGTCCATGAGGTGACCAGCCCACAAGCATTTGAGGGACTGTGAGTGTACTCCTTGTCAGTGCCAGGACGTCGAACACACGCTCAAGGATGCAAAAGACGCACTGCAGGCCGTCCCGTTCGTCGCCCAGACTGCACCCTGGCGACTGTCGACCACAATATCCCGTACGTCCGCGACTGTTAGTTCGACCATACATTATCCAGGATTGACCGAGTGCATAAAACAGGACTGTCTCTCGCAAAAACTTCACCACTGTTGAGGAGTTCGTCGCACAGCCGGATTCTCGAGCACAATGTACCACTCTCGAGGAAAACGTAAAGGCGTTCGGCTTGACGTACTTCGGCATGACCGATAGGCGGCAGGGCATCGTCCACGTTATCGGGCCTGAAGAGGGATTCACTGTATGTCGATTCTCTCCTCATAATAGCGTAAGTGTCTGAGATGTCCTAGCTTCCTGGTATTACCTGCGTTTGTGGAGACTCCCATACCTCCAGTAAGTTCACAACCTTTTTGTGTATTCCCGCACAGGAAATTTACCGTGTATGTAGCTCACGGCGCTTTTGGTGCCCTCGCCTTCGGTATCGGAACATCCGAGGTTGAGCATGTTCTGGCCACGCAAACCTTGCTCCAGAGGAAAGCAAAGAACATGCGCGTTACTGTTGATGGCACCCTGAACGAAGGTGTGACCTCCAAGGACGTCGTGCTCCACATCATTGGCAAGATCGGGACGGCCGGTGGTACAGGATGCGTCATCGAATTCGCCGGTTCTGTCGTTCGGGGATTCAGCATGGAGGCGCGTATGAGCATGTGCAACATGTCCATCGAAGGCGGCGCGCGTGCGGGCATGATCGCGCCTGACAAGACAACGTTCGAGTACCTCCGGAACAGACCCCTTGCGCCGAAGGGCGAGGTCTGGGACCGCGCGGAGGCATACTGGCGTACCCTTAAGACCGACGATGGCGCGAAGTTCGACATCGAGGTCAACATTCGTGGCGAGGACATTGTCCCCACCGTCACCTGGGGCACCTCCCCCCAAGACGTCGCGCCCATCACCGGCAACGTCCCCGACCCCGCCGCATTCTCCGACCCTAGCAAGAAGGCTGCCATCTCGCGTGCGCTGAAGTACATGGGTCTCGAGCCGAACAAGCCTCTTCAGGACGTCAAGGTCGACAAGGTCTTCATTGGCTCCTGCACCAACTCCCGCATCGAGGACCTCCGTTCAGCCGCGAAGATCGTCCTCGCCGCCGGTCCCGAGGCCAAGGTCGCGAACGGCGTGTACGCGATGATCGTGCCCGGCTCGGGGCTGATTAAGCAGCAAGCTGAAGCGGAGGGCCTCGACGCGGTGTTCAAGCGGGCGGGGTTCGACTGGCGAGAGGCGGGGTGCTCGATGTGCCTAGGGATGAACGAGGACCAGCTGGCGCCTGGAGAGCGATGTGCGAGCACGAGCAACCGGAATTTCGAGGGCCGTCAAGGACCTGGGGGTCGGACGCACCTGGTCAGCCCCGCGATGGCGGCGGCTGCGGCTCTGACGGGCAAGCTGACGGACGTACGGAAGTTCTTGGGCACGGAAGCGCAGGCGAAGATCGCGGCGGGACCGAAGCTCAAGTTGGCGAGCGCGACGGAGTTCCTGACTGACCCCGTCCTCCCCCCTCCGGAGCCCACGGCTGCGAAGGACGCGAGCGCACCCGCCGTCGAGCGTCCGTTGCCCAAGACCGAGGCGCCATCGAAGGTCGCGAAGTTCGGCGTGCTGAAGGGTATCGCTGCGCCGCTGCACATCGAGAACGTCGACACGGACATGATCACCCCCGCGCGGTTCCTGAAGGTGCTGAAGCGGACGGGCCTCAAGCACGCACTGTTCGCGAACCTGCGGTGGAACGCGGACGGGCAGCCGACCGACTTCGTGCTTAACCGCGAGCCATACACGCACGCGAAGATTCTCGTCTGTGACAAGCACAACTTTGGCTGCGGTAGCTCCCGCGAGCATGCGCCTTGGGCCTTGTGCGTATTTCGTTGTACCATCGCAGTTGCATGATGGATGCTGACCGCGCCTATCACTGATATACAGGTTGGACTTTGGGATTATGTGCATCATCGCGCCGAGCTTCGCGGACATCTTCAAGAACAACACGTTCCAGAACGGCATGCTTCCCGTCGTTCTCACTGAGGAGCAGTGCCGCGAGCTCGCGGAGGAGGCGGAGCAGGGCCTCGAGCTGGAGGTCGATCTGGAAAAGCAGGAGGTGCGGCGCGCGAGCGGCAAGCCCGCGTTCCCGTTCACGGTCGACGCGTTCCGGAGACACTGCCTGCTGAACGGCCTGGACGACATTGCGCTGACGCTGCAAAAGGCGGCGCAGATCGAGGAGTTTGAGCAGCGGAGGAGCCAGATGTGGCCGTGGCTGGATGGGTTCGGGTACAAGGGCAAGCGCATCCCTGTCACAGGCGGGAAGCAGGCGGCGAAGATGGACTGGTGAGATGGTGCGGTGTCGAGGCGGCGCGGTGTAGTGCTCGTGTGCCTGCTGGGAGTGGGAGTTTTGGAGACGCGGCCGTCTGGTGTCAGACAGGCTGGCACGGCTCGTTGACGTCGGAGGAGGTGCATGCATGTATCTGTCGGGGTGGGTGTAGGATACGGCGGTAGTTCTGAAAGCTGCTTGTAATTTTGCGACATTGTTGAGGTGCCTGAGCGCGCGGTCATGCATGATACGCTTGCGGAGAGACGGATGGGAACTGTGATTGACGACGACAGTGTTCGTTTCTATGTTGGCTCCCACCGTAAGCGGAGAGAACGAGTGTGGGAGCTCGAGGCTGGGAGGCGGGGTTCGCGCGTGCGGGCGGTGGCGGAGGAGGCAACGGCGTCCCTGAGACTGACGTGAGTAACTGCGCGGGGCGGCGCGGGCGGGGCGCGCTCTGTCCGAGTCCGGTCGCCCGTCATTCTCAGTTCGCACTATAACGACGGCTTCCATAGCCCCTCGCGCCTCAGCCCCCCCCCTCTCAGTCCCACCCCCACCTCCTCGCCTCGCATGCAAGCCCCCTCGCCGTCGACCCCGCCCTCACGATGAGCACGGTCATGCCCCCCGTACAGCCCAGCGCTCCCCGCGGAGATGGCGAGCCGTCATATGCGGCCACTAGCACCGGTATGTTCCCTCTTGGCCGTGAGACAAGTCTCTTTCTCTGTTAACGCGCGGTCTGGACAAGCCGTGCTCTCCCCGACCCCCCGTCCCAACCTCGTACGCCGGGAGACGGATCAGATCCTTTCATACTACCAGTCCGAGCATGCTGGGCGGTCGTTTGACTACGCGACCGCTGCGGGCGCTGCAGACAACGCCCAACATTCCTCCCCCGCCCCACACGTCCGGAAAGGGTCCGCGTTCTCCTCTGAGTCCGACTACTCCTCGCATTACTCGTCCGAGTCCGTCACCTCCGACTCCCCGAGTGCGACCACCCCTGTGCGCGCTACGACCACCAAGTCGCAACCGGAAGGCACCCGCACACACAATCCCGTGGCCAGACACTCGCGGCGACCAAGCGTGCCCACCGAGGGCGGTGCAGACAGGCGAAGGCTGGCCATAGTAGAGATGGACGAACCCGCACCGCTATCCGTCGGCCGTAAAAGGAGCAGGGGCCTGAAGGACAAGTCCTCCCAAGACTTCACCCACACGCCGTCCTCGTCCATGTCCGGCAGCACGCTCTTCTCGCGCCGCGGGGTGCATATAGGCGGGCTCGCGCTCGTCGCGCCGCCCGACGCGTCGCCTCGGACGTACACGAACTTGACGCCGCCGTCGAGTGCGCCGGTGGCAGCGGACCGTACGTCACACCCGCCGCCTTCTGCCTCTTCACACTACCATCACCACGCCCACGCGCGCTCGGCGTCAGAAGCGGCCCAGTCCTCGAACAGTCACTCCCAGTACCACTCCCACTCCCACTCCCAATCCCAATCCCAGTACTCCCGCCTCCACCACAAGTCGTCCCGTGACGTGGGCATCGTGGGCCTCAGCTCCGCCTCCACCGCCTCCGAGAGCGCCGGCCCCGCCAGCCCGACAAGCGACGACTACCACATGTACGCCCAGCACGGCGGCCTCGGCGTCCCCCTCTTCCAAACCCCAGCAAAGTCCCGCTCGCCATCACCTGGTGGCACCACCCCGGACCTCTCGGACACCAGCAGCGCCAGCGCGTACCACCGCTCGCCGGGACAACACCTATTGTCCACACCCATCTTTGGCATGGAAGACGGCATTGTAACACCCGGGATCGGGGAGTTCAAGGACATCCAGCAACCCGTTGTCGGCCCTGTGATCGTCGGGTTGTCCCCCGAGCTGATGGCCCGCACACAACAACCGCCAGATGCCTCCGCAGCCGCTCAGCAACACGCGTCTGTCCGGTCTCCCCAGTCGCCCACTTCGACTTCCCCCTCGTATCAGAGTTCATCGTCCTCATCGTACCTGCACTACCAGCCCGGCATTCACGCGACCGCCGGCCCCCTACCTCCCCCTCCGCGCTCTATTTTTGACGCCAGCACCGGGCCACCTCCTCGCCCGCCGCGTTTCCACACCCCTGTACCGTCAAGTAACCGCCGCGATATCGAAGCTATCAAAGAGAAGCTGCAGCTCCCGCAGTCGGTCTCCGCAGTCCTTGCTGCGAGGACACCCCCTGAGGCCAACAAGAGGCTCGGACACGACCGTTCGCCTTCTCGGTCCGACACCAAAGACAGCGTGGAATCTACTTATAGTCAGGACAATGAGTGCGTTCAACACCTGCGGATTCTGTCTCCGGTCGTATTAATCGCTTCTACAGTTTCTCTGTCAAACTGGTTCCCAACAACAGCGTGCACAGGCGCGAGGGCGCATTTCCGCCCTCGACGATTTTCTCGTCGCCGCCAAACCAGTCGCTAGTGCAGTCACCGCTATCTAGCGAGCCGTCAACAAGCTTGCACGCAGAGGGCCTCAGTAGGCCAGTGGTTGTCGTAGAAGATGAACGCGACCGGGAAGAAGATGAGGAGGACGCTGCGTCGCGTACGCACGAAAGCGCAGAACCCGAGCGTCGGCCGGGGCTCGAGCTACGGCGCGAGAGCAGTTGGGTAAGTCTCAGACAGGAGGCAGCGGAAGCCAGCTCGTCACCTAACGGCCGCTCCGCTGTACTGCCCAACGTCTCCGCCTCGCTCTCACGCTCCACATCGTCCGGCCACTCGTCCACATCCAGTCTGCCCGTGCCGCCACCGAAGAGCGTGCACAGCGGTTCAGACGACGAGAAGCATGCGTCGCTGGCTCCAAGCTCGTTCCGCGCAACGCTTACGAACCTCAAGCGATTCTCGTCGTTACCTCGCACGCCGTCGCGCTCCTCACGGTCAACGCGTTCGACGAGTCCCGACCCTCGTCGATCGTTCTCCCCTCCGCCCATGCCGCCGCCTCATTCAGTCTCTTTGCAAATTGAACTTCCCCGCCGTCGGGTAATGCCACGGCCAACGAAGGTCTCTCCTTGGCCTCGGGCGATGGATTCCAAGGACGTGACCATCCTGCGAAGTGCGCGGGAACGCGCTCGGGCGTACGCTGATAAGATCAACGACTTGGCGACGTATGACTGTGGTCTGCGAGAGTGGTTGGCCACTCAGGAACGTTCAGGTACATCCATTCGAGCACCGGTATCTAGACGCAGTCTGGCTAATTGCACTGGCCATAGGTCACCACCCAAGACAACATTCCCATCGTACGGTTCAGCGCTTGTTACACACAGCCCTTCCCCCTGAACTCGGCGGCATGACACCGCAGACTCGTCATGTCTCCCATGGCTCGTTAGCTTCTCAGGCGACATTCCCAATACGTGCGGACGCATATACCGCAACGGACCTCTCAGTCCGTCCTATTGACATTGCGCAAGCCCCGACCACCGCTCCGCCTCCAACACTCCCGTATCCCGCACTCGCGCAGGCAAGTGCAACACGCGCCCACGCGCGCAATTCCACCCTGCTCTCGTCCCCTACCAAGTCCCTCGCTATGCTCCCAGGCACAAAAGGTGCCGGGACAGGTTTCTTCGCCTCGCTCGGTCGCAAAACCAGCGTCCGGAGAGAGAAAGGACTATCTAGTCTCGGCCCCCAGTCTGCCAACAACAAATTACTTACGAAACGCCCGCCGGGGATGGCACAGTCGCGATCTAACCCACAGCCGTCGACGTCTGCGCGCGACCGCGACATACCGTTGCCGAGCGTGCCCGCCATCCCCGGCGGCCCGCGCGCGGCCCCGGGGCGCATTCAGCGCGCGAAGACGTATTCCGTCGCCCCGAGCCAGCCGCAGCCTCAGCCGGTACCCGTGGAGCCCGCGCGGACGAGCACGCAGCGGCAGAGCGCGGTCGGGCGGCGGCCGTCGCTGTTTGCGCGCGCGCGCCCGAACCATGCGTCCACGACCGTCGGCCCCGCCGCGCCGTCTGTGGTCGACCCCGCGTTCCAGCAGCAGGTCGAGAAGCTCGCAGCGATCCTACCCCATGCGGACCGCGCAATCTTGGCGGGGTACTTGCGCCGCTCGGGCGAGGACATCCTCGCGATCGGGCAGTACCTTGAGGACGAGAAGAACGGGACGCTGCGGCGGGACTAGGCCTAGCGTTGGGTGCAGGTCGAACTTTCCGAATATCTTCTCGCTTGTATACGACTGCGGTATACCCGCTTGGTCCCCGAGCGCATGTCGCGCTCGGCCAAGTAGTCGTCTTGATTTCCGTTGATATCCTGGTGATGTGAGTCCTCATTTTTATTCCCTTTTGTTATGCTGGCTGTTGCCTACGGCCCCGCTCCTTTCCTTTCTATCTCCGTTCCATGCCCCCACGCTCTCTTTATGTCGTTCATGTCGTCATCCACGGACAGGTCGAGTTCGCTTTTACGATACATAGCAGACACGCAACATAATGTACGTATATCGCTCGTTTCAATGTACCACTAGGCACACAAAATGCATAGACCACCAGCCCGCGAACCTCGAGGAGTGTGACACGACGGACCCTTGACCCACAGTCGCTTTGCCCGCTGTGTTCAGCCTATCGGGACTGGTGCCGGCTTGAATTTGGGTCCTGGGCGTTTGCTCACCGGGGCTGCGAAGTCTGCGCTCTTGCAGTCAGCGCTCCAGAGCAATCATCCCAGAAAGACGTGTACAGACCTCGAGCCATGGTTGCGTGGGCGGTAGAGACCCGCTGCGGCACAGACCACTGCTGACGCGCGGCATGCGCACTGCGCCCCCCGTGGCGTTGGCCACCGGTGTTGGCGATCAGCTGCTCGACTTCGCCCGTGCTATCCGAACGGTCGGAGCGCGTCGTGCTCGCGCTTGTCCGGAAGGACCGCTGGTCCATCGCGCTGAACGGCTGGCGTTGGGCCGCGCCGCGACGCGCGACGGGGGCCTGGTGTTGCCGCCAGCCTGCTGCGCCATTACCGGGCTGCATGCCGAGCGGAACGCCTGCCATAGTACGATTGACTATTGGTGTCCGCTGGATCTGCCGTACGGTACGTGTGATGCGTTGAGTTGGTAGGAAATGAGCGGCGTCGGCAGCGGCGAGAGTCCACTTACCCCCGCAGCCTCCATGTTGCCCACCACTGCACCTACATCCACCACTCCTCCGGCGCCCCCTATACCAACGCCGAAGGCCATACCCTGCTTTAGCCTGGCGGAGTCGTCCTGTCGGTCCTGGATGCTCAGGGCTTGGTTCCCGAGGGACATTGCGCCGTCTTTACCCCCCACGGCGCCGCCGAGGAGTGCCTTGCGTTTCAGCTTGTCGTACTGCGCCTGTGCATGGTTTCGTCTCAGTCGCTGTGTTTCGCATCTTGGAGCGCATCTTACCTTTAGCTTGTGATACTCCTTCTCGCTCTCCTTGAGCGAGTCTTGAAAGGTGGCCGATTTCCGGCGTTCAGCTTCGAGATCGCGTTCCAAGTCTGTATGGTGAAGTGAACTATTGCTTCAAATAGCAAAAATGATAGCGCGGGGCATTACCGGTCAGTTTGTTTGTTAGCAGGCTGATTTCCCCATTTGCTACAAGAAATGCATTGTCAGAACAGAGATGTCGCTTGACTTGGAGGTGAAAGCTTCACCCTCTCGGATCACATTCTCAAGCCGTTTCTCTAACTGGGCGTTTTTCTCCGAGACATTCCTGTATAGCGCTTGCTGGAAGGTGCTAATACAACGATGAGGATGTGGCGACATGCACAGTGCGGTTGCGTACTGTTCCTGGTGTATCTGGTACTGCCAAAAGGACAAAGCTCTGCATACATGCGTCACAGTTGAATACAGACAGAGCAAGAGGAGATGTATATCACCACATACCTGCTACATATCTCAAGGATGATGGTTGGATTGAGACCAGACAAGACCGACTGTGAGGTAGTGAGTAGTGATCGCCCGGTTATATGCGCGCATACATACAGTTTTGTAGTCGTTGGATGGATGCAAAGAGCACACCTGTGCGTGGTTCACAATGCGCAGCCAGTCTAACCATATGAATAGGGTACATACAACGACATCGTCGCTGAATGCGAGTTAGATTCGCAAGTCATCATACAGTCCTGGCGGGACTCACGGCTCGGTCAGCGAAGTTTCACACGCTTAGAATCAAGCAAAGCTCATTCTCCCGGCAGAATGCGTGAGTCATCGCAATAATACCTGGGCATAGCCTTGATGCATTGAATAGTTCGTTGGCGCAGTCAACTGGAAATTTCCATCTCGTGAATGGGGTAGCCCAGACATAGTGAAATCCTCACGCACCGCAGAATATATGAGAGCCTCCTCAAGCATTTGAGTGCCGACCAACATTCCCCCCATTGACGGAGAAACGTACATGTGGTCTATATCTGTCAATCTACATGCGTCAGTGATGGGTAATAGCATGTGCTCACCACTACGGCTTTGTCCGTGAGTGTCCGTCTGCAAGTGAGCCTGTTGCACCGCAGATTGTCCATGATGGGAAGCAAGTACGAAGACGAGAGCGGGGGAGATGGCGGTTGAGGTCAGACAAGTAGAAGAAGCTTCTGTCGATTGACACTGGCGTGTCAAGACGCGTCGCATTATGCACGTGATCGTGTCAGTACAGTGAACCATACGGCGGGAAAGGAAGGGATGCTACGGTGGATCGTTCAATGAGTAGTTATTGTAATAAAACCTGCGATATCCGCGGTAAGGGTAGTAGTATCCAAGAGACGTATACAGCGTGAACAACATCAATGTCATTAAATACCGCCATGCCGGACTAGTCGAGAAACCACGTACGACGTCTATTGACAGCAGCTGACTGTCCATAAGCGTAAATGTACCTACTAACGATGCGGGGCAATGTAACAGTGTGTAGGTCCGTGATGAGGCACTATGGTAACATATGTTCATGGACGCCACGCTGGCTGATGATGGCGGGACGGGGTATTGAGAACTGGGGACATCCCACTTCGTGACGAGCGCGTTGGCGTCTCTGGGCGGTATGACGGAGGGTCTCGTTCAGCACGTCGGATGAATTGTAGTGCATGTAGAGGTGAGCCAGGGGAAGGGGAAGTCTTGAGCGACTTGGGACTCGTCCCACCAGGAGTGGATAGTGCGAACGAGGGCATGTACGCTTCCTTAGGCTCGGGTGTTCGCGGTGGCATGGGCGGGCTCATGTGATCAGCCGCGTGGATCAGAGATGCAGAGCTAATCCACTTCTCGTCGCGAGTACCCATGTGAGGCGGTGACACGTCGGGTAGAGGCAAGAGCCTGAACGCATCGGCAAAGTGGTCTTTGATGAACCTGCGTGAATGATGAAATGAGTAAGCGAATGTACACCGCAACACGGCCTGAACACATACTTTGACAATTCGGACCAACCGCCGCCAACGCGAACCATGACTGTATGTGAACGGAGAATGCGGCAGAAACAGAGCTTAGGGTCTGTGTCTCCGATCCAGTACTTGCCACTCTGATCCTTCCACGTATCTGCGACGAGCTCAACTTTGAGATCGACCGGCAGTCTGTTCAAGACGTCGCCGACAGCAATGTCGAGCTTGTTCTTCGGGTTCGCAACGTACGGCTTCCTCGCAGGTCGTCCAGGCTGTGCACGAGATGACGGTGGGGACTTCGGCGACTTTGGCATACTCGACAACGATGTCCGCGGGGCGCGGGACCAAGATGAATGCGAAGAGGATGGACGCGGGAGGTTCAGGCTAGAACGACCTTGGGAGAACGACGCGTCTGACAGCGCGGGGGAGCTGGTGCGCGTCGCACCCGTCTGAGCGCGTGGCCGCGAAGTGGACAGCGTCGGCCCGCGACGCACTGGGGTGGCGAATGTAGGCGACGCAGTTGACGCGCCACTGTTGATACGCTGTCTTGACGAGAATGTCGTTCCGAAGAGTGATGAAGAGCTTGATCCCACCATGGGCCCGGAGACCGAGCGAGTCGATGACGCAACCGAGAGTCTGCTGGAGCTGCGCGATTGCGGGGTGACAACCGATGAGCCCGACGCGGCACGGCGAGCGTTGGCATGCGGGGACGGAGGCACAAGGAACTTCCCACCGGGCGATGCAGACAGCTTTGCGAAGCTGCTCTTCTTGTCGAGGCTCGGACGCGCGCGAGGAACGTCGAGGCTGCCCCTCGTCCGGTGGTTGTCTAGGCGGGCGAGGTGGGACGAACTCTTGATGACCGACGAACGACTACTACGCCCAGAGCTGACGACGCTCGCAGGCCGGGATTTGTGTCCAGTGATACGATCAAGCGCCATGGCCTCCAGCTCTGTCCAAGTCTGTATGATGCGCTCCTTCTCTGGTAGAACACGGGGGTCGTTAGCGAGCGCACGAGCGAGGTTCTTCATATTGTTGAGCATATCCCGAGTGAATGCTAGGCGAGCGGACAGCTGCTCCTCAGGATTCAAGGCGGGATCAGGGGCATGCGACGATGCTAACGGGCCTACAGGCGGAGAAGGGAAGCTGTCGATGTGTTCAAGGAGGTCGCTCAGGACATCATCACACTGGCGAATGAGTAGCGAGAAGTCTGCAAGTTGGTGGACCCGACGCATCAAGTCTGCCGACGTCTCGAGTTCGCTTCGAAGCGAGCGTAGGTTCGCGTCGATGGCGAGATTGTCGGGGATCGAAGCAGGGAAATCCACAACCTCGGTCGTAAGCGCGGTTAGCGCGTCCGCCATGGTTTTCCGCACGTCATCCTCGGGGAGCCCAGGAGAGGATCGAGCACTGGGCCTTGCGACGTCGTTGATGCCTATGATGCGCAGTCGTTTCCGACACTCGAATATGCGCGAGCTCAGTGCGCTCAACTCCACGCTAACACCCTTCTTTGAAGGAGAGCCGTCACCCGCGGAGAATACGTCTTGAATTGAAAGTCAAACCAAGAACCTATCGGGAACTGGTGACACTCACCATCCTCGCCGGAGACGATGAAGCTGACCTCTTCAACAGTCTCCAAGGAATGGTCGCCGAGTGAGGTTTCTGCTTCTCGTAGTGCTTCCTGCCTTTGTCTCTCCTCCTCCCGCCGCAGTCCCTCTTGCTCCCCTTGTTGCCGTCTGTTTTGCTCTTCACGCTCAGCTCGCTCTAGGGCCTCTTGTCGCTCCTGCCGCTCTAGCTCCTCCGCCTTCTCGCGCTCGAACCTCGCACGCTCTAGAGCCTCTAAACGTTCTGCTTCGACGAGGGCTGCTTGCTCGCGCGCACGAAGGGCCTGAGTCTCCGCTTCAAGCCGCTCTTGCTCCTCTTTGAGCCTGGCTTCCTCGGCGATGCGGTGCTGCTCCGCCTTCTGGGCATCTGCGAGCTGTTGCCTGAGCCCTGCGAGACTCTTCTTCCACGAGGATATGTGGTTCTCGGCGTTTTCCACCGCCTTCTGCCTGGCGGTGACCACGGCGTCTCGCGAACCGATATCGTGACCGCCTGAAGCGGCGCGGAGTTGATGGAGAGCGTCGCGGACGGGGGGAAAAGCCCGCTCCAAGGAAGCGGTGTGTGTCTGCGCTACCGCATTCAGCGCATCGGAGAGCTCTTCTAGGCGATCTACGGGCAACCGCTCTTCTACTCCGGTGAGAGAGGCATGGATAGACCCAACGGCGTCTTCAGCCTGAGACGTGCTGTCGACTAGGGACGCGAGGGAGATATCGAGGGCACGCGCTCTCTTCGCCAGCTGGAAGTAGTCTGCCTTCGACTCGAGGCCTTTGAGGGCGCCAGACAACATCATGCTATAGGTGTTCGAGTCGGTACGGACACCCTTGTCAAGCGCCGCCGGGTCAAAGGGGACTTTGGCCTGGACGGCCTGCTGAATAGCATCGAGGGTGAAGCCACCAGGGAGCGAAGTCCTGCGCTTTGGTGTGCCGTGTTCGGAGGGGCCCACCGCCTTGACTTCTCCGACAAATGGGACGCGGCTGGAGAGCCCATCCAAGAAGGCGCCAACTGCCGTTCGAGCGGTAACCAATTCGGCTGTGAGCGTCTCCTCTGTCTGCAGCTGGGCGTCGTCGTCAAGGGAACCGGCGAAGACGTCTTGAGTGCCCTTCTCGAAGCGCACTTTGAGGTCCTCGATGCGAATCTGCAACGAGTGGACCTCGTCACGCACGGCGCCCATCATAGCGGCTTGCTGCTGCACGGCCTCCCAGAACCGTGCTGTGTCCCCTGTCGAGTTGAGCATCGACTCGAGGGCGGAGGAAGACTGGATGAGGTATCCCCGTAGTGAGAGACCCAAAGACAGCGACAAGGACGAAAGAGGCAGCGATACTTCATCGGCGAGGCGGGCACGAAGTACTGTTAGCCGTTCGACCACCTCGGCGAGCGATAGCGAGACAGTAGGAAGCGTGGCCGTAGGACTCTCTGGCGTAGGTGGCGCGTCATGGCGTACTTGCTGCCGCCACATCTGACGGGACATGGCGTCGACAATCTCGCCCCGCAGCTCATTCGCCTCCTGGAAGAGCTGGTCCATCGCCGACCACACCTTCCGCACGCAAGTTAGCGTTGCAGTCTGGGATGTGACCAAGTCTTTCGCCTTCGTCGCCGCGTCGCGACTGGCCTCCAGCTGGTCGATCGCGGCAGCCGAGTCTGCCTTCCACTGCGCATCGATACCAGGGAAATCCAGATGCAAAAGAGCAGCGCGAGCGGTAGCGAGCAGCGGAGCAGCTTCGGAGTCCACCTGCTCGAGTTCGCCGAGAGTGGTAGGGAACAAGGACAGGAAGACTGAGTGTTTGGCGCCCTCTAAGCAATCTATGGACGACAAGTCTGGCGGTGTACCATCACCGTTTGCCGTCGCGATGCCGTTCTCCAAACGGCCGATGAGAGAAGAGTACCTGGCAGTCAGGTCGGAGGCGGTCTTGCGAACGGCCTCGACCTGCTTCACGGCCTCCGCAGCAGCGTGGTACTCTTTCGCACACGTCTCCGCCTTCCTCGCATACTGAAGGGCGGAAGACATTTCCGCTGAAAGCTGTTGAATGACCGTCTCCGTATGAGCAACCTGATCGGGGAAGAGGCGATGGGAAGGTTTCGGAAATGTGAGAGAGGTTGAAGGATTGCCTCGAAGAAGCAGCCGCTTGTTAAGAGCGCTGGTACGAGACATGAAACCGGCGTCTTGACGAGGGAGAGGGTGGTTGAGTTTGGCGACCTCTATCTCTTCGAGCAGCGTTTGCGCGTTCGATTTGTCCTTCATAGTCTCGACATAGAACTCGTCAGCTCTGTGGAGGTGTGAGAAGACATGTTTACTATCGTACAATATGATTCTTACTTCTTCCACTGCATGACAGTCTGCATGACAAACTTGCCGATGTCTTCTAGTTCGGTGATGCCCTCGTTCTCTAACTTGTCTTGCTCGTCTAGGAGCTCGTCGGGAACAGGCTTACGACTGTCATCAATGAGTTTGTCCAGTGCTTTCCCCGCAGGCGTGATCTTGGTATGCCTGAGAGAGGAAACTCGACTAGCAAACTGGGCGGCCTCCCGAGATAGTGACTCAGCTAGCTTGAACCGAGCGCCGCGAGAGAACCCAGCCAAAGACGCAGAAGAGGCTTCGGAGGCCATGGATACCACTGAGTTTCGCCTGGAAAGAGTGCGTTCCCCGGGCGGGGGTATAGGTACATCCTCCTCATCCAAGTTGTCGTACACAGATGGAGACCACCTTGCGCGGTTCGCCAGGAACTCCTGCAGGTCATCAAATAGCTTCTTGTACTCGGTCCAGGCAGAGATGCGGCGCTCCTCCCAGGCCAACCTTACTTTGAGTAGTTCGAGGTTGTCCGACCTGTCTCGCAGAAGGTGTAGTAGCTTGTCCAGTGCATAGATAGTTGTGAGCGTTATTTCTATGAGGTCCGTGTCCTCCGGGGATAGGTTCCGCTGGGCCGCGGCTTTGTGCATCCCACAAGTTCAAAATTGGAGAGCATGAGGATCGTCGTGTCCCACTCACCTTTGGTGAACTTCTTCAATTTCCTGAGCTCACCCGAGTCGAATATTTCCGTTTCCTTCTCGATCCTGTCATGCTCCGCTATCCATTGCTTGAGTTGCTCGCGGGTCGGGAGGCCGGGCACCTCCGTTGCGGACTCTCGCACAGCATCGAGCCCGGCGAAGACCTCGATTGGAGGGAGTTGTTCAAGGAACTATGCGCCGACGTTGGAACATTGCAATGCACGCGCCACAGGGGGTGGCTTACCTTGGTCTTCTCCTCTATCCAGGCCTTCCTCTCGCTGAATTCCTGCAGTTCGATCACCTCATGCCACTCCAGCGCCTCATCACCTTCCGGTTTCTCAGCAGCCCTCTGTCGTTCCAGGGACAAGACCTTGTCCGCTACGGCGAGGATATCAGGGATAGAAGTGCCAACGGAGGCGTCGCCAGAGGCGGACGGGGTGGGAGCGTTCGGGGGATACCCGAAGGGGTAGAGGCGTCGGTTGCCTCAGACATTTCTCCGCGGGCGGCAAGACTAGTCAACCGTAGCTGTTATCGTTCGTCGGGAAGCAGGGGGGAGATCATGGAAAGCGGTCAGAGCATGTTGCACCGTCGTGGCGAGAGATATGGGACGAGCGTTTTGGGAGTGTGGAAGGCGTTTGCAACGAGGACTCGGCGCGGACGATGCCCACACACAACCAGCGTCTCTGCATCCTCATTGGAGTGCCTACAGCCGACCTGTACCCGACTCGCTTCCACCCCACCCACGGACCACGGCTCGGCCACTGCGTCTATGGCAACACACCCTCGCTGCCGGAAACCATAAAAATCTCCTCTCGTCCTCGCATGCTCACCCGACCAGCGCGAACTTCCCAAAGGCCCATTCTCACAGGCCTGCTATAGCTCATGTACTTTGTTCGTGCTGTCAAAGGGCTGTATGCAAAGCCGTCAATTGTTGTAGGTGAAACCGCGATTTGCGTGGCCAAACATGGCGATTTCAGGCCATTTGTGGCTTATGCGCATCCCTAGCATGCCGGGTCGGTCGGTTTCGGAGGCGCTCTGAGAACTACTCGATACTCTACATGATGTGTCTTTCAACGAGGAACAAGGTTTGGTTAGATAGCAGCAGAACAGTCTCCTCCAACGATGACCTATCATGGTCTGCTTCCCTGCATTGGAGGGTGGGCAGAGCATGATTATGAGTTGCCGGGCTGGGCCTGGCCATCACAGGTGCAATAGATGATGTGAGTGTTGCTCTCGCATATTAATGATATTTAGAAACGTCAAGACATCCACCGGCTGATCATATGCTATGCGTGAGCATTGAGAGGTATGCATTATTTTTTGAGTTGAGATATGTACTCTGTCTATGATGTGAGTACTTATAGCTGCATGTTCAGTGATTGCATGGTTGATGCTCACCTCCAGTTTGTCCAGAATTCACTTCACGGCCGTCATGCAGTGACATGCACATAGATGAGCTAACTAACTGTGGTTGTCTGCTTTGTGTGCAATGCAACACTGGTTATTGTACCATTTGAGCATCCCAATGTCTTAATAGCCTGAAATGCCTATACTGTTACATACAGTACATCTGGGGTTGCCCCAGATGCGTGCCATGACTTTTCCTCCAAGCACTGTAGGTTGACCTTGCAATACAGTTTGACGCTATTCCAGTGTGAGAGGGTACATACCTTGGGTGCTGCATATCTGTATTTTTGGTGTCAAATGCCTGTTGACTGTACACAAGGTGAGCACTCGTCGGTCCGTGGACTACGCTAAACCGTAGTTTGCCCCCTCGTTCGACCTACGGTATATCGCCTATCACCACAAGTAATAATTTAGATGCTCTATCTTTGTGTTCGTGCGCTTTCGGCGGTCGTTCTTCGAGTCGCGACCGTTCGGCAGCCGGGCATCCGCGGCTCGTCGCTGCGAACACCGTGCGCGAGCTCGGGCCCGTCACTAAGGTGTTCCCGTTGCTCAACTGCAGGTGCTCAGTGCATCAGGCATAATCCCGGTCGTCCTCAGCACGTAGAAGTGGGATGTCGTGAATGTCGCGAGTGTCGGAGTCGGAGTGGGGATCGCTATGAATGGTCACCTAGCCCGTTGGCAGCGATCTAGACCCTGTTGTGTGGGGTGGTCGCAGGTTCAGCGGCGCGTAGGTGATTTCTGTCCCGGCAATCGCGTCCAATGTGTCAGCTGTTGTCGTGGTGTACATCGTACAAGCCTCAGAAAAGATAGCGTGCATGCAGGAGGCAGACGTGCGGCGGCGAAGAGAGGAGCATCGGCTACAGCTGTAACTGTTCACTTGTCCAGACGTCGCCGCAGCTCCTCGGCATACTCCAAATATGGGTCGCGACGCGTAGTGAATCCACTGGATTAGATGACGGCTGAACGAAGCGTGCATGCAGAGAGGGCGGAAACAGTGAGATACGAAGGAGTGTGCGGGTGATATACGTGGTAATAGTGATGTGGATCTACACAACAGCATCGGGATACAGGAGGCTACAGATCGCGGGCCTGGCGCGAACCAGATAATAAACCGTAGGGGCGAACAACAAACGGGACGACTATGTCAGGGCGGACAGGAACGAGAACAGCATAAGATAATAAGTCAAGTGTCAAGCAAAAGTCGGGCGTACGGTGGCACAAATCGAAGAAGTCGAACATAGGAAGAACCATTACGTACTGGTATGTACTGTACCTCTTCCAAGCTTAGTCCAAGAACATCCGAGCGCACATGACGAGAAGCCAGTGCATGAGGAATTATTACTCGGCGTACAGAACGTGTCGTTCTGTGCTTTCCAGCCAGTTGCGGAGCTCCTCGTCGCTGTCAATCGGGCAAAGCTCATTGCTGAGGCTGTCGCGGAAGCGCAAGCTAACCACGTTCCCGCCGAGGCGGGCCTGCACCTTGTCCATGAGCTGCCCGTGCGTCACGCGCGGGTGTACGCGGATCGCGACGAGATCGTCCTGGACTCGGTCGAAGATCTTGATCTTCACGAACGCCGCGTTCGAGTTCGTGGCCGAGATCGGGGGGTTGTATGCAGCGTTCGACGCCGAGCGTGAGCGCCCTGACATCGAGGTTGCCGCGGTGTGCACCGAGCCTGCTTGTGACGAGCGCAGGGAGACAGGCGAGGGGTCGTGTGAGGACGAGACGGAGGAGCGCGAGTGCGTGTTCGCCTCGTATGGGTCGATTTCAAGTGGTGAGCGACTCCGACCAAGACCTTCCGAGCGACTTGGAGCTGGAGAGTGTGTGCGGGAAAAGGATTGAGACAGTACTTGCGGAGAGTGGGCGCGGGGCGGGACAGCATCAGACGGCCGGCGGTGAGAGTTTGAGGACCCTACACGCTGATGACTTGTTGAGCGAGGTGGCGCGTTCAACGATGAACGTCCTGGAGAGTCGTAGCCGTATGAGTTCCCATTCGAATAGTACGTGTCCCTGTCTGGCTGCGGTGCAACACTATCGCCTTCGTCTTCGTATGCGGAGGCATCGCTCAGGCGGTTCTCGGGATGCTCCGAAACACGGAGACGCGCCATCCGATCCGCGGCACTGTTGGGGTCATGGTAGCTATGGCGCTCCTCCTCATAAGAGCCGCGTATCGCCTCAATCTCACTGCGCCGAGGCTCGACGTTGACCTCACCATCGCCTGGCTTGAGCGCGCAAAAGGCACGGATGAGCCGATGCTCGAGGATGTACCGAGCGTAACTCTTCAGGGCGCAGAGTTTGTGCAGATACTCGTCCAGTTCAGCCCGCCTGCTCAACGTGATCTCGTTGTCAACGTAGTCCACCGGGCCGGGCATGAACGGTAGTATGCGTGTGCCGGTGTCGGGGCGTCCGGCCTCGTGCGGGAAGGTGTCAAGCAACTCGACCTGGAAGTCATAGAAGTCGTTGTAGGAGCGGAAAAGAACCAATTCTTTGGCGGGAGGGAGGGAGTGGGATCGAGAGGAACTGTACGGCTGATAGATGGCATGTACGCGGAACCAGTACTCCTCTGCCTCGAAATGGTAGGACTTGATTTCCGCGGACAAAAGTATTCCTTCAGGAAGCAGTTTCGGTGAGGGAGAACGAGGAGGCTCTTGCGGTATTGGCGATTGGTGTTGACCGGGAAGGGGCGTGGCGTCTTGGACGTTGATTGTGGGTTCCAAAGATGCGGGCGGCGGTGACCTCATCGCGACGGACGCAGGGGACGACGTCGTAGACTCGTCTAGAACGCCAAGGGAGATGCTGTTGGCCTTGTAGCTGAGCACGGACTGTTTCCAGTCCTCTACGGGAGGCAGCTCGCCGGAGTCCATGAGGGACATGACGTCTTTGATTGGTTGACCGGTTGCGAGGTCTTGTATTTCGACGAATGTCACGGGGATAAGTCCTGGCCGCCCAAGACGACCTATGGGTTTGGCGACGAACCATTCCCGATTGGACTGCGCAACGACGGTGATGGCATCGCCGGATCTTGCGTCGAGCTCATCCGCACGCTCTGCGGTGAAGTCGTGGACGACGACCGCGTAGAATGTCTTGTACTTGGGAGATGTAGGGGAGGTCTTGTTACCGCTCGAGATACTCGACATGCGGTCGGTTGAGCTGAAGCTCTTGGGAGAGCGAGGACTGATGCAGGACTTTAAGGGACGTAGAGGTCTAGTGATGCCTATGAGACTCACGTAGCGGCGCCCTTGACGAACTCCTCGAACATCCGAGAGGGCACAAGCCCTCGCGCACCGGTCATCGGATTGTGCGCTTCATACCAGAGGCCGCCGTTGTCATTTACAACATGGAAGAAATCGCCCTTCTCGAAGGAGAGCTCCTGGGGGGTGTTTGACTTGTACGAGGCGATCGCCTTGATGACCTTCTTGGGCGGGACAATGGCTGTGGATGGTTTGGAGAGGGCGGGGAGGGGAGTAGGTGTAGAGATGTGGTGGTGGAGGTGGTGGTGATGGTGGTCCTTGTTGCCATTCAATGACTTGCGGAGGGACTTCATAACGGAAGGAAAGGATAGTCGGATGTCGTGAAGGGGCGTCAGGAGAAGGAGAGAACGAGGAGCGATCCCGGCCGGAGCGAGGGCGAGTGTGTATGTATTATCTGAGTCTCTCAAACACCCGCACCCGCCCCCTCCTCAACCCTTCCCACGCCTGCTTCCAATTGTTATCCCGCCCTGTTTGGCCACCCTGGCCCATCACGCCCATCTTTGGCCACTCGTCCTCCTCCGCCACTCCGTCCTCCTCCCACCCCCGCCTCGTCTTCCCCTCTCGCTCGCATCTGCACGCTCTGCTCGACTCCGTTCTCTCTGCGTCTCCCCTCGCCCTTCTGTGCTGTCCGCCTCGTCCTGGCCGCTTCACTCACCTCTGATCCCATCATCCACCGTGCTCTGACGGTCTCTCGATGGCCATGATTGGCAGCTACTAGTTCCGCACCGCCAGTCAGGCTGTACCACGCAACCATGCGCCTCCCTGCTCGCGCCCTGTCCTCCGAGCCCGTGATCCGCGTACTCCACATTCGCTGCCAAAGATCCCGTCACCCTCATATTCACTTCTAGCCATCCATCCGGAGGCAGTGGGCTGCGCTTTGCCCACGTCCCACTTCTTTCGATGCCAACAAGTTGGTATCTCGACTTCCTTGGAAACTGTTTCTGTCCGGCTGCCCAGAGTACACATTTATCCCCACTCGTGTGGTGGCTTACCGGTGAATTCGATCCGCAGCCTACGTGACGATCGTCCTGTATGCATTTTCTGTCCGCATAAGGCATGAGCAGTCCACGCATCATGCATAACGTAGACGGCACTGCTGTGAGATGTATGATCAACGACGTAGTAGTAGCATTCACAAGCCACGCAAAATGCCCGCACCAATCGACGGTCCTCGTCTATGAGGTTGTTGGAAGTGTACCTTGATTTGAACGTTGAATACAACTCGAGCACAACTACGGTCACGGTGCCGGTAAAGCGCCTGAACATATGTGCGCTTATGTCTCACGTGGCTTCAACCCAAATTGGGGCACAAATATACTGCATCACCTGCTCTTGTTCAGCGCCTCCCAACTCTTGCCCGTACATTCCCCTGTCCATCCCGACCACGCTCACTGCACACCATGGCAGCACGAAAGCTGCAGAGTGAGTACAACCCGAACACGTGTACACTCTTGCTTGCTCAAACTTTGCTCGTTCCAGCCGAGATCGACCGCACCTTGAAGAAGGTTGCGGAAGGTGTCGAGGTCTTCGAGAGCATATACGACAAGATGCAGGCCTCGACAAACCAAACGCAGAAGGAGAAGCTGGAGACGGACTTGAAGACGCAGATCAAGAAGCTGCAGCGATTGCGTGACCAAATCAAGACATGGGTAGCAAGCAATGACATCAAGGACAAGTCTGCGTTGCTCGAAAACCGCAAACTGATTGAGACGGTAAGTACCGCTGCGCACCTGCATCTGGACCACGGGCGCGTCTCCGCACGGCGCAGGAGGAGGAGGACGCGTGCAGACGCCACTATGCATTGTTCCGCGAGGGCTTGCACATGCTGACGACTTTGTCTGGGTTCCCGGTTCCCGGTCCTGTGGTGTCCCCATTCACATTCCTGTAACGCCCTACACGTACTCAGCAAATGGAGAAGTTCAAAGCATGCGAGAAAGAGATGAAGACGAAGGCGTTCTCCAAAGAGGGTCTCACGCAGGCGTCCAAGCTCGACCCGAAGCAACAAGAGAAAGCCGACGCGATGTCATGGGTGCAGTCCATGATGGACGAGCTCATGGTCCAGGTTGAGACGGCGGAGGCGGAGATTGAGACGCTGCAAGGCGGTGGGAAGAAGAGGAATAAGGCGGGAGGCGCGCAGGCAGAACGCTTGGAGACGTTGGAGAGGCTGAACGAGAGGAGAAAGTGGCATATAAGCCGTCTCGAGATCATCCTCAGGTTACTCGACAACGGCTCGTTACCCACAGAGAAGGTGCTCTCCATCCAGGATGATGTCAAGTACTTCGTGGACAGCAATATGGTGCGTCCCCTCATCTCTGTTTTCGTACCCTCCTCTCACACCTCACAGGAGGAAGACTTTGAAGAGTTCGAGGAGGTATATGACGAACTGAACCTGGATGAGGAGGAGGAGAAGTTCCGACTACCGGCCGACGACAGTGAAAGTGAGGATTCAGAGGAACCAAGTGAAGGTATGTCTCAGGCCTCGCGCCTCGTGTTATCCCTCCTTATGAGTCCAGTAGACATGCCAATACGTACACCTGTGAAGAAGCACGACGAGGAGAGCGTGGCAAGTAGTCATAAGCGCGATAGTCCAGTATTGAAGAAGGCGGGGACGACATTAGGCCAAAGAAGTAAGTCCATGCTGTCTCCTCCCACGAAGCTTGCTGACCCGTTGCCCAGAACAATCAATAGCAACAGAAGGTATTGTTACCCTGCTGTCTCGTTTCACTCCATCGCTGACGGTGAATGAAGCGACGAAGCCTCCACCACATGCGAACTTCGCCCAGCAATCGGTAGCGAGTATGGTCAAGACACCGGCACCTCCACGAAATCCGCCATCCGGGTACGCGAAGGTTGCAGCGGCAGCAGTCGCACCTCCAGCAACAACACCTTCACAATCCAGTCTCCCGGCAACATCATCTACGACGGCGGTCCCATCAACACCCTCTGCAACGACAGGCTCTACTTCAGCAACAGCAGACCAACAATCTGCTGTAACGTCCTCACCAAGCCTCACACATCCATCCATAACGAGTCCGATGCTCTCGTCTGCTGCGTCCGTATCCAATCAGCCCGACGACTCGTTGCACTCTGCTCATGATTCCCCTGCGCTTTACGATGCTGTCCCCAGTTCGATTGGCGCTCCGGCAGCGACCTCATCGCCACAGCGGCCGATGGCTCGTCAAGGTTTGCTCCATATCAACTGGAATAGGGAAGCGAACAGACAGCTTATGACGTACACCGCAGCGTCGTTATCCTCTCCCACATCTGTTCAGCCACCCGGCATACCCGTGCGTGCTTGCAATGCTTTCTCCGCATGCCCTGGCGCGTCTGACCGACCGGCCTCCCTTAACATAGCACCCCACGGAACAGGAGTCCCAGCAAGCACCAGCGTCGCAACTCAACGGCAGCGCCGCCCAAGCCACGCAAGCCGCTGGCCAGCAGCTACCCCCACCCCCAGGCGTATCGCCGAACCCGCCTGAGGCGCGTGCGTACTCGAACGCGTCCCAGCTGACCGCGACGGCCACGTCGCCCATGCCGCACGCGGCACAACAGCAGGCCGCCCAACAGCAGCAGCAGCAGCCACAGTTCCCGCCCGGCGTGGCGTTAGGCAGCACTCTCGACCAGGCGAAGCTCGCCCCGGCCGCGCCCGGTTCCGCGCGCCCGCCGTCTGCGGCGCCGTCACAGCTGCCGCCCGGCTCGCAGCTGCCCCAGCAGCAGCAGCAACCGCAGCGCCCGAACGCATTCCCGGGGTCGTTGTCGGACCTCGTGATGTCGTTCGAGAATGTCAAGCAGAAGGGTGCGTGTTTGTCTGCTTGTCCGCTTGTCTGTTGGTCTTCCTGCCCAATGCACTTTCTGTCCGTTTGTTACACTGGGCGTGTGATGGATGGGTGGCGTGGAATGTATGCTGATGTGTCTGTTGTTCAGCGCCACACCGGATGTCGAACCTCGACCAGGTACACAAGTTGCTGCAGGGAAGCTACTCGAGCATGCCGCAGCCACAAGACACGGAGAAGTGGGTGGCATCTCGCTCTTCAGACTCGTTGTCCATAGCTAAACCGTCCATTCCTTCGCAGGCCCAAGTATTATGTGCCTCGGAACCCCATCCAGACGCCGTCGTACTACCCGCAGGTGCCGAACCCGATCCTCAGCTCGCCGGGCATCTTCTCGCAGCTCGATGTTGAGACGCTTTTTTACGTGTTCTACTACCAGCCGGGCACGTACCAACAGTACGTCCCCTCCCTCATGTCCCACCTCTCCCGCCTGTGGTGCTGACGACTGAATGACAACAGGTACCTCGCTGCGAAAGAGCTCAAGCGGCAGTCGTGGCGGTTCCACGTCAAGTACCTCACCTGGTTCCAGCGGCACTCGGAGCCGCAGGCGATCACGGAGGAGTACGAGCAGGGCGTGTACGTCTACTTTGACTGGGAGGGCTCCTGGTGCCAGCGCAAGAAGAGCGACTTCCGGTTCGAGTACCGCTACCTCTCCGAGGATTGAGCGGCGCGCCGGCTGCGCCCCCCCCCCCCGCCCCCCCCTTGCCTCAGGCGTTAGGTCTGCAGGCCGTGAGGGGAGCGCAGACTGCGACTTCTGCTACTGCCGCGAGGAGCGCTTCTTTCTCTGCTCTCGCCGTGTCTCTGCTGCCTTTTGCTCCCGCTCAGGTTCTCCCGTTGTTATTCGAGCCAATCGTCGCTACGCGCCTACCCAGTGGGACGCACACCCCCTTCTCTCTTTCTCTTTCTCTCTCTTTTAGCAGTACGAACCCTGTTCCTGATATGCAGCAGCCCACCGAAGGCCCGCGTCTGTATACGATCTTGCTATAATTCGCTGTATCCGCCGTCGTGGACAATGACCGAACGACCCTAGTTTCTATCCTTCCACGCGCATCCTTCTTCGCATGGCCACCTCAAGACCTTCAGATGGAACGCACCACCGCAGCGCGGGTCCTAGAACCCCCCTCGCTTGACGCACGAACAGGAGAGCAGAGGCAGTAGAGTGACCATTAGCGTATGTATAAGGTGTATGGGGATGACGACATGGCGGCGTGTGCGCGGGCCTCTAGAGCACCGGCGGGAGCAGAAAAACCACGACGCCGGCGCACAGCGCATCGCGCTCACTCGAGCGCGACGGTTGCGCCGAGGTCGGTGAACGTCTTTTTGAGCTTCTCGGCGTCCTCCTTCGAGAGACCCTCCTTGAGGACCTTCGGTAGCGACTCGACGAACTTCTTCGCCTGCGGGTGCACGACGGAGTGAACGGGACAGAGGTGGGGAGGGGAAAGGGGTGTGACGGTCAGCACCTGCACCTCACGGGGAGAAGGGAGGGCGAGGACGGACCTCGATGAGCGTAAGGTTGGGTACCATCGCCTTGACTTCGCGGATGATCTTGGGCTTCGCACCGGCGTCGAACGCCTCGAGCTTGACGTTGAACACCGTCTTCTCCTTCGGCTTCTCCTGTGGCCGAGTCCCGCGGGAGCCCGTCAGCCTGCGCCCCCGCACGCCGCGGACAGTAGCTGTATAGCACGACACGCACCGCTTCGGCCTCCTCAACGGCCGCCGGCGCTGCCGCTGGCGCAGCGGCGGGCATGGCGATCTCCTGGATGTTCAGCCGCGACTGTGGTGACGGGACGCACGTGCGGCGGTCAGTATGCACCGACTGCGGGAGGCGGCAAGGAGAGGGGTGCGGACCTTGAGCAGCGTGACGAGGTCCGCGGCCTGGAGGAGGGTGAGGCCGGAGATGTCGTCGACGATTTTGTTCAGCTTGGGGTCGGTGGAGAGCACAGGCTCGGGCGCGGCTGTTGATGACGAGGCGGCGGCGGCCTCGGTGGACGCATAGCGCGACGAGCTCGCGAACGCCCGTGGACTGTGGCGGACGTGCTGGTGAGCGTGCTGGACCTGGGAAGTGGAGTGTACGCTGGACTGACCGGGTCGCGCGACATGAGCGGGAGAAGGAGCGGAGAGCGGAGGAGCACCGGGTCTAGAGAACGGGTAGGGTGAGTGAGCTGGAGAGCAGAAGAGAGAGCGCGCTGACCGCCATTGGAGGACGTGGAGAAGGTGGGGCGGAGGGGAGGGCGAGCTAGCTGCAGGAGACGGCGACGGTGAGCTGGAAAATCCGGGCAGAGGCGAGCCACGTGCCTCGCGCCCCCGACGCGTACCGCGCTTAGACGCCCGCTCTGCTCCAATCAGCGGACGCCGTTGGCAAGCCAAGCTCATGCTCTTCGAGTTCATAGTATATTCTTCTCCGCGCCGTCTCCAGTGTTAAGCACTTCTCAACACCATCGCTACGGCGGAGAGAACACCCTGTTTCTCTCGACGCCCCGCAGCCAAAGTCTATCGAGCACCGCTCGTGGCGGGGTCCCGCAAGTGCGGTATCTCTGCAGATCATCACGTCCGTCTTGTGCAATGTGAGACATCCGGCCATCTGTCTGCACAAGTTGGACCCCGTTGCAGAAGCTCATCGCTCGTCGTGCTATATGATAGATATAACCGTACCTCCGCTAGTTCGCACCTTCTCCGCCCGTCCCAAACACCACGAAATCTGCGTGAAGGCGCACATGTATATCTGTGCCAATCGCGGAGAGGCTTCCGCGCACCCGCTGTAGCAGCTTTGGCAGACCGCCTTGCGAATATGTGCTGGGTGCAGATCAGTGCCGGACGAGGAACAGTCGGGTACAAGCCTGAGGCACAGCGAACGGCACATCGCCGCCGTCCTGATACGCTGCTCGCAGTGCCATAAGAGGTGCACCGTGTCCACACTGCCCCGCCCCGTGCCCTCGCCGCCCGCCTTTCCAACAGAACGGCGGGCGTCCACTGGGCCTTCATCGTTCATCCGTCCAAGAGACCCCAGACCTAACGCGGGCTGTCCATGCAGATCCTCTGCCACGACGAGTCTCACCCCAATTTGGCGACCATCATCCTTGCTCATCAATGTGGGAGAGATGCCTTGCTCAGCCTTCTGACGTTGCCCCCCCCGCCTCCTCCCGTGCGCGTCGTTCAGGCTCGCCCTGCCCGCTCGGCTAAGGACTACCATCGCAGATCTCGTTTCCTCCTCCGGCTACAGGATCTTCCCTTCCCTCGGACTCGGGTCGCCCGCATGCCTTCGCCCGCTGCACCCTGATTTCATTTCCTGCGTTTCTTTTCTTTCCTCTTCCTGCGCTTCTCCGCCCGGCAGCGCGCCATCCACCTCGCGGCGTATAAGATTCGCTGCCGCCCGCAGGCGATCGACGTCCCGCTCCCTCTCCCAGAAGGGCCCTCCCTCCGCCGTCCGCCTCTTTTTCCGACCGCTCGCCATCGACACCGCTCGTTCACCATGGCTGCCCTTGACTCAACGTCTGTCCGTTTCGCTGTGATGTACAGAATCTGTCTAACCGCCGTCATCTAGTATGGGACCCCTCCTCATTGGCGTGATCCTCGCCGCCATGTAAGCTGGGGGAAGCCTGTCGGTCACGTTTCGAACAGTGTTGACCTCGTGGTCCTGTTTCAGCATGTATGGAGGTGAGCGGAGCGCGCTCAGGATCTCCGTCCATCCGCTGATGCACCCCGACTAGTGTCGTGTTCGCAGATGTACTTCTACTTCACCCGCTATTCGCGCGACCCATGGACCGTCAAACTGCTTGTGGGTTCCTCTCTCCTGTCATCCGCTAGTTCCCCAGTAATGTGTATGTCAGGTGATCGCCGTGTGGACGACGGACACCATCCATCAGGTGAGGGTACATTGACCTCGGCTTGTCGCGCATTCCACTGAACACACTGGCGGCAGGGCTTGATCTCTCACAGCGGTAGGGTTCCAACTAGCTGGGTGGCGTGTGCAGGACTGAGGATGTTTCAGTGTATTGGTACCTCGTCACGCAGTACGGAAACCCGCTCGCGCTCACCCAGCTGGTCAAGTACGTCTTCTCACTGTCCTTCGTCCGACTGTGACTGACAGTGGCATCGTTCCTAGCACCATCATCATCGAGGTGTTCTTCAATGTATGTACCCGCCGGCTTGGAAAGCTGTGCACCCGAGTCTGAGACCGCTAACGGAATTACGGCAGGCCTTCACTGGAGCGTTGGTCCAAAGGTATGCACCGCCACCACTCGCTCCTCCACCTTGTGGGTCCGGTGGCTGATGGCACTCTCAGTTTCTTCGCAGCACGCGTGTGGAAACTGAGCGGTAAGAGGCTTTACCTGGTTATCCCTGTTGTGCGTACCTGTCCTTTTCCTAGGCGTTGGTCGTCAACCTTGTGGCTTCGTGCGCTGACGTCGCTCTCAGGTTATTTTGATCCTTGGCGAGTTCGGTGAGTGCATCGGTTGGTGGTATTGTGGCGTCTGTACGAGTGCCTGACATGGGCTTGTCACACGTATGAAGCTGTTTCGATGGGTGAGCATCCTTCCTGTAAGTCATTTCTCCCATCTAGTGCTCAACCTTGTGTTCTCCTCTAGCATACAGCATCAAGGCGTAAGCGTCCAAGGGTCTAGGTGTCAGATTGCGAATGTACTCACCCCACTATCTTTAGCCTGTACTATAAGACATTCGTCGACTTGGTGCAGATCAAGGTGAGCATACTGTATGGTTGCACCTCCCAGTTGCTCAATTTTGTGTCAATATCTCCTTGGCGGCGCTGCATGTATAGGGCTTGTCTATTAGCATCAACGCATTCGCGGCTGCTGGAGACGTCACTATTGCTGCTATCCTATGCACGATCCTCCATCGGTCCCGCACAGGGTTTACCAAGTGCGTTTGTCTCGTGCCTTATCCCGTCATCTCAGGACGCGACCAATTCACGGTAAATTCTACAGGTCCAACACGCTCATTAACAGGCTGGTGCGTACCTTGCACTATGCGCCACCCATCGTGCCCAGCCGCAGAGGTCCCTAATGGCGTACTCACAACAGATGGTCTTCGCTGTCAACACTGGCTTGCTGACTAGGTACGCTGCGCGGACTGGGTCACCCGTTGACGACCTGGATGCTGATGTCGTGGCGGGAACCTTCAGCGTATGCGCGTGCCTCTCCCTGATTACCATCGTCGCCTTGCCGGACACGTTCATTTACATCTGCTTCTTCTTCCTCGTCGGCCGCCGTGAGTTCGCGCCCGCGCCCGTCTAGCCGCGACGGACATTAGCTGACTTCTTCCCCGCCCCCGCCGCCTTCCCTACCCTTCTCTTCTCCCGCGCGCCCATTACGGCACTGCGCCCTGCCCCGGAAATGAACTGATGGTTCGCTCGGATGCGCTCTGATTCGAACGGGGCGCGCGCGCGCACGCGTAGTGTACTGCAACTCGCTGATGGCGACGCTCAACGCACGCAAGGCGCTCCGCGACGTGTCGACAAACGACCTCTCCGTCTCCCTCCGGGACATCCAGCCCGCGGCGTCGACGAACATCAGCAACATCTCGCCGTACTCGGTTCGTCTCCCTTCCTCCCCGTTCCTTCTCTCCCAGTATGGTATGGTATGGTATGGGCTGACCGCGCGGTGTGCAGAGGCGCGAGAACATCACGATCCGGATAGACACGACCAAGGAGTCGAAGCACGACGGCGACGGCGAAGAGGTATGTGTCCCCGAGGCCTTCTCCCCTCTCTACTCATCGTTGCGCGGCGTGGACGTGTTTGTGCTGACGCCGAGGAGGGCTCGCAGCTCTCGTACAAGCAGTACACGGGCGTCGACAAGCACCCCGTCGAAGAGGTCTGAGATCCGATCGCCTGGCCCGTGCCTCCGCTGTCCGCGCGTCCGCCGTGGTGCTTGGGTTGTGTTGTGGGTTAAAAAATGTACGATACCGATGCCCCTGGCCTGGCCTTGACGTTCTGAGGCGATGGGAGGCTGCTGCTGCTGTTGTCGCCGCCGCATCTGGCGGTGGCAGCGGTGGTGGTAGGGCGGGGACGGTCGACCCTTGCTTATTGCTTACCGTATACACGTCCGTCTGATCATACGCTCTGATGCTGCTTGCTGTACCCTCTGTTGTGTTTGACTAATTCAGGACGGACAACATTCGCTGTTTGACGGACTCCGAACACTTGAGTCTCCTGCATGAGCGGCCCCAACGTGTCTTCATCGGGATCGGGGATCGTTGCATAATAATATCCGCTCATCTTCCCAAAATTGTCGTGCTTTGGGGGAAGTATGGGCCCGGAAGGCCGTCTGGGCACCGATCTCCGGACGATTTGGTGAACTGTCCCAGTTGGGATACTGGCTGGTGCTGCCTCCACAGCGGCAGTGTGTCGGGCCCGCATGGTGCGCCACGGTGAAGACGAATTAGCGGCTAGAAACGTCTCTCGTCACGCTATCTTCCAGGGACACCGACATGGCGACTGACTGGAGGGCCCGCTGGGCATACACGTTTTCGCAGCGTCGGTTGCCAGCCGACGTGTATGAACGATCACCGTCGACTGGGCTCGCGCCGCCGGCTCCCCTGCGCAGGCCAATCAGACGCGCAGCGCGCGTTCTAGCGTCGCCGCGTACGGAGGGTGCACGGTTCAGTCGGCGCCCCGCCCGAGTCTCCGGTGGCGTGGCTCCGGGGCTGCGGGAGGTACGCGACGCGACGGCGGCGATCCGCAGTGGGAGGTGCATCAGACGGGCGCGGACAGGGCCGCCGCCGGCACCCTTGGCGGACCGAGGGTGCGTATGCAGTGCTCGCCGTTTGCTCCGTGGTGCTCGGTCCCGACCCTCGCGCAGCTGGCGGTGATGCGGGAATCCCAGCTCGTCCGTGCGTCCGCCCGACCACAGTGCAGGCACGATAAGTTGATGCTCAACGCTGTCCCGGATTGGCTGGATGTGGGATATTGCCTATAATCATACACAATATACATGCATACTGCAGCTTTGCAGATGAATTGGCATGGCCATTATGGCCGAGGGAACCCAGCAACAAAGGGAAAACGGGAAGGGAAACCCTTCAAGGCGGGTGGTCCACATTCACACACCTCTAGGTCTACGTCGTGGTAGTCGTTGATGCATGTCATCGCGCACGCTACGTAGCGAGTGTCGCTGACGCGCACACTTTTAAGTGAGATGTCTTAAGTTGGGGGCCCTGAATGCTTCAGTCGCTACTGTCATCGTCGTCGATGTCCATGCTCTCGGCGCTGCTCTCGCCGTCAGAATCTTGTTGACCTGCAGCGCCTTGCGTGCCGCTTCGCTGAGCCGTGCCGTTGGACGCTCCTGTGGCACAAGGGTTGTGATCAGCGGAATGGTGGTACGGCAATCATCGCTACATGTCACCTCACCTTGCCCAGAAGCCTTCCGTTCCTCCTGCAAGACTTTCTCTACAGAAGCCTTGACCCCAGTAAGAAATGAGGGGCTCGATAGCGCAGGTAGATCAGACACGGCGCGCTCCACGATGGGATACCTTGTGTAGCAACCAGATTGAATGACTACACGCGCAAGGGGGGTTAGACCACGGACCTCTCAAGCTCCTGCATGATCTCCCTGGTCACCGTCGCTTCTGGCATATACTGCAACTTTGGGTCCGACTCGAGCTTCTGCTTCGCAATATCCTCCACGCGCGCGAGGAAGGCCGCTAGCCCTTCCTGCCGACAGCGGGGATGAGAGAAGCGGACACACGCACCATCCGGTGAAACGGAAACCCACACTCTGCCGGAAGTCCTTAAGCAACTCCCTTCGCAAGCGATCGAACTCGCCGGACTTCTTGAACCTGAGAGCCGGGTCAGACCGCACGCAACACGCTCCCAGCAGCCAGGGTGCCGCACTCTTCCACGAGCTGCGTCGGGTTCGTGATCGTAGACATAGTGTCGGTTTGGTAAGTGTTGTTACAAACGTATCACCAGCGGGGGTGAGAGCTCGGGTATGTACAAGTATAAGCGAGGCGCCGGATGAGTGGCGGGAGGATGAGAGCAAGAGGCAAGGAGCGTCCCACAGTGGAATAGGCTCTCATCGCGGGATCACGATGCCCCCCATTCGGGCTCCAAGCCCTCGTCCGCACTTTGTACAGTTTGTCTTCCACGTCGCCAGACCCGACATTGAACACGTACCAGACGTTCCCAGGCTGCAAAAGAGAGCCGTCTGAGTGAAGCGGACATCCCCTGAACCTCGTCGCACAACCTAGCTTGCTTTCCGCCCACTCGCGCACAAGCACTCTGTCCCTTCCATGGCGTTCCCTCCTCTCAAGAACGACCTCATTCTGCGCGCTGCGCGTGGTACGTACCCATCAATGCTGATGGAGGCGCGTTGTGTGAATACCGTACATTGCAGGAGAGGAGACCGAACGCGCCCCGGTATGGGTCATGCGTCAGGCTGGCCGTTACTTGCCGGGTGAGTACAACTCGTTTTCTCCCTCCAAACGCGCCTATAGTGATTACTGGAATCTGCAGAGTTCCAGGAAGTTCGCGCCCACCACAGTTTCTTTGAGATCTGCCGCACGCCTGCGCTCGCGAAAGAGCTCACTCTCCAGCCCATCCGCCGTTACTCCGGGCTCATCGATGCCGCCATCATCTTCAGCGACATCCTCGTAATCCCGCAGGCACTGGGCATGGAGGTCGAGATGAACCCGGGTCCCCACTTCCCGGACCCGCTCGTCGTCCCGGCGGATGTCGAGCGACTGACCAAAAATGTCGACGTCAACAAGGAGCTGGGATATGTCTACGAGGCGATCACGCAGACGCGCCACGCCCTGAACGGCGAGGTCCCGCTCATCGGCTTCTCCGGCGCGCCCTGGACGCTGTTCTCGTACATGATCGAGGGCGGCGGGACGAAGACGTTCCAGAAGTGCAAGGCCTGGCTGTTCAAGTACCCCGAGGAGTCGCAGGCGCTCCTCACCCGAATCGCGGACGTCTGCGTCGACCACCTCGTCGGCCAGATCAAGGCGGGCGCACAGGTACGTCGCGCCAGCCGTCCCTTCCCCCCGCCGGCCCCCACCGCACACGCGCTGACGCTACCCCAGCTGGTACAGGTCTTCGACTCGTGGGCAGGCGAGCTCGCGCCGCACCACTTCGCGGAGTTCTCCCTCCCGTCCCTCAAGCGCATCTCCGCGGGCGTGCGCGCGAAGCTCGCCGCAGCGGGCATCCCCGCCGTGCCGCTCATCCTCTTCCCGAAGGGCGCGAACACGCAGCTCGCCGCGCTCGCCGAGAGCGCGGGGTACGACGTGATCGGCATCGACTGGTGCATCGACCCCGCGGATGCGCGAGTGGCCGTCGCGGGCAAGGTCGCGCTGCAGGGGAACGTGGACCCGAACGTGCTCTTCGGTGGCCGGGACGCGATCGAGCGCGAGGTGAAGCGCACGGCGGAGGCGTTCAAGGGCGGGAAGGCCACAAAGGCGTGGATCGCGAACTTAGGCCATGGCATCACGCCTGGTGTGAACCCGGACGATCTGCGCTGGTTCTTCGAGTGCGTGCACAAGTACTCGGCCTCAGGGTCGACGGCTTGACGTGCTCAGAGGACGCAGTAAGTAGAAGAAGTTGTAGATCGTTCCTGTAGTAGTATCCCGTGCTGTATGGAACCACACGCTTTGAGCTTTGCACGCAGAAACAATGCTTGTCATTGCTGGCCGTGCGAGAGTGATGTACAGGATAACAGTGCGGTGGACGTAGATGCCCGAAGACAGTCCTCGTAGATCAGAACAGATCGTTTCATAAGAACGTGAGAGCGACGATGAGGATGCGAATGCGGGGTGTGGATAGCGCTATGACTGTGGGAAAATGGCGGGGTGGGGACGATAGACAAGGAACGGCGATGGATATGATCAGGCAAGACAAGCAAAAAGGGGAATAGAGGGATAAATATTCACAAATTGAAGGAATGTGAACAGCGGCGCAAAATCAGCGGAGATAGTGGATAAATGGGAGAGGAAGATGAGGGGAGTGGGATGCGAGTAGTGAGATTGAAATTGAACATAAGATGGCCACCGGGAGCCAGCTCGGTGGGTCCATACTTTATGCTACGACGTCTGCAGCGCTGAAGCTACTCCGTCGCCGACGAACGCTGCGCAGGCCAGGACGCTCCGACTTAGACGCGGGAACAACGACTCCGGCGGTGTTGGTGGCGACCCACGTCCCTGCAGCTGCGAGCGCGGATTTAGCGATGGCTGCCGCAGACGCAGCGGTTTCCTGCACAGACCCAGTAGAGTTGTGATGCGAACGTTTCCCGCCGACGAGCGTTGGCAGGCGCGAAGGAGTCGGAGACCCAGGCTGGCGCGGACGAAGCGGACGAGTAGTCGTGTTCGTGAGAGGAGCTGAGGGTGGCGGTGCGGTCTCCTTGCTGCCCGTCGCCGTTCCGCGAGCGGAGGTACCGTTCGCGAGACGAGGGATCTTGTTCGGGGGGTGTCCGTTCGCCTTGGTACTCTTCACGGGGTTGAGGACGGCGGTAACCTTCTTTGCAGCCGCACTCGCCGCTGAGCGAGTCACGCGAGTCGGCCTCTGCTCGGACGCGGGTACACGTTGGGAAGTGGACCTCGCGGAGACAGGTTTGGTCTTTGTTCGCGTACGGTTGGCAGCGGGCGCTACACCAAGGGCAGGAAGCACATCGCCCTCTTCCTCCACGTCGGAGTCCTGGGCAACTCTCTTCGCCGCGGGCGTCTTCCGAGGCTGTCCAGGAGGTGCGATGGCGTGGGCCCGTGCTGCCGCAGCAGCAACATGTTTGCTGGGGGTCACCGGGGGAATGGGCGCAGTGGTTGTCGAGGTCATGACAACAGCTGTCGCGTCTGTGAACACATCCATCTCATCCTCCTGCTCCGCGGGTGGCGTGACAGGGGCAACGAGCGCGGTCGCCGCGAAGGTGGAAGCTTGCTGTAGCTTGCGCATCTCATCAACCGCTGCCCACTTCGTCCACTCAAGCTGCTTCAGGTACATGTATTGCTGCTGCGGCCCGACGACGCTCCCTGGGCGAACGATACGCATGAACGCGATCGCTTCCGTTGCTGTAAAGCCATACTTCCATATCAGATACGCTCCGATGAGCGTGCCAGTGCGTCCCAAGCCAGCCTTGCACTGTGAGAGTTCAGCATGTCAGTTACAAGGGGATTTCACAGCCGAGCCTACGCACATGCACCGCAACCACACCGCCATCTTCGATAACCTCGTCAGCCATGTCGATGAACTTCCGTACAATGTCGTCAGTGGGATTCGTGCCGTCGTCAAAGTAGAGTTCCATGTGGTTAATCCCTCGTTCCCGGAAAACCTGGGCGTCGTACAAGGGATTATTGAGCCGCACCACCAGCTTGACATTCTGTCGCTCGAAGTACTCCAAGCAGTTCTGGAATGGGGTTGGTAGTTTCCTTTGTAGTGCGAGGCTGCCGTTCTTAGCAGGAGAGGCGGGAGATGCGATGTTCTCTTGCTCCTTCTTCTGCTTGATCCATATTGGGTCCACTGGCGACGCAAACGCTATGAAGTTCGGCGTGAGCCAGTTCCAGTCTCCATTCTCCACTTTCTCGTAGTACTCGTAGTCTTCCACGTCGAATTCGTTCATGTCGCATAGTCCGCTCTGCATAGCCTTGTAGATGCCCCAGAGACAGTCCTGAATGCTGAGATTGAAGTCTGAGCGCCCTCGGCCGGCGTCACGGAAAGGCATGAATTCGATTTCGGCGATTGGATGGAACGCTTCCCATGGCGGGCGTTGTTGCACAATCATCTATAACATCTGAGCGCGCCCATCCGGTAACCACACGTATGACATACTCACCACATATAGAGCCATAAGAAGCGCAGCATTTGCCTTCTTTCGAGGGTCGTTAGAAGAGTAGAGTACCAGTCGATGTGAGGCAATGGCAGGATCCTTGGAGATAGAACGGTTCACAACGGGGCAACCGGAATCCATATTCACACATACCTGGAGCAGCTCGTGTATCAAGATACACGCCTTGTACACCATTGCCAAATTGAGGGGTCCCCAGTCTTGAAAGAAGGAAAGATAGAGCAACTGGTCGTCGATCGTGAAGTAGTAGTACTTCGCATCTTCATCGGGGGTGGTTGAGGACGATCCTCTCGGTGCACCACGTATATCCGGAGCGTTGTCAGGGTCCTGGGCAAGATGGTTGAGAACATCTGACCGCGGGGCAGGATGCGGGAAGCAGGTGAAGAATAACCTGAGGTTTAGACACATGGTTAATGTCTCCGAGCTGGACGAGATCGTTAACGGATGCGAGCCACTTACCTGCCGCCGAAGTGGCATAAGGGCTCGCAGGGGAAAGTCATGGCAGAGATGCGCCCGTGGAGGACGACGGCGAGGCTCGACGGGGGAACGGAGGGGAAGAGCCTGTGGCTGTCGAGGACGGAGAAGAGTCGCGCGACTGACTGAACAGGCGAGTTGGGTTCGTGGACCTGCCATGATCACGTGATCGACACGCGGTCGCCTCCCCTTGGACGCGCGGGATTCGCGTCCTGACCGCGAAGCTGCCTCACAAGGCACTTTGCGTGGATAGAGAGCGTGCTGGACGCAGCGCAAACAATGGGCTTCGTTCACGACACCGCGAAATGGGTCTTCCGAGCGTGCCCTTTGTCTTCTATGAGCGAGCCGTACGTGAAGTTGCGCCGGAGATCAGCTGCAGCCACAGCCACGCCTGTGGCTGACAGACCCACGCACGTCGCACGCGTCGCAATAGGGTGCATGCGCCCTTTGTGTCTGATCGCACCTGTGCGATACGTTGGGTGATTGGAGCGGCTGAAGAGAAAGAAAGGTCACGAGGCTAGGAGGGCAGCAAGAAGGTGTTCATGGAGAGCGTGCTCGCAAGTCCGGCGACTGGTCGGAGTCGGACAGGCGTGTTTCTTGAGCGATGAATGCGTGACGCGTGAGAGCCGCGGGCGCTAACGCGTCTGGGCGCGTCAGGCGGAGGCGGCTCTCCCTGCGCTCCCATCCCTCTCCTCCGCAAAGTCCGCTTCGCTTTTCTTCCTCCCGAAAGCCCTCAGTTCTTGCGGAAGGAACGAGTTGGACTAATTGATTGCTGAGAGGAGACCGTCATGCCAGACAATCAGATCTTCAAGGTGAGCCTTCTCCCTCTTCCACCCCTTGCTCGCCGCCTCCATACCAAACCTGACGACGACCCAAATCACCTAGGCCACGTACAGTGGCATTCCGGTGTACGAGATGTATGTTTTAGGCGCGTATGACGCGTGATAGTATTTCTGAAGCTGCGAACAGGATGTGCAAAGGAGTCGCCGTCATGCGCAGACGGTCCGACTCATGGCTCAACGCGACACAGATACTCAAGGTTGCTGGATTCGACAAGCCTCAAAGGACGCGTATCCTGGAGCGAGAAGTTCAGAAGGGCGAGCACGAGAAAGTTCAGGGTGGTTACGGCAAATACCAAGGTAAGCCGTACCCTATGTACCCTTTGCTGATCTTACACCCCCGTCCATCCGTAGGCACATGGATACCCCTGGAGAGAGGCCTCTCTCTGTCTAAGCAGTACGGATGCGAGGTTGCTCTTCGCCCCATCATCGACTTCCAACCAGAAGCGAAGAGCCCCCCTTTAGCTCCGAAACATCTCGTTGCCGCTCAGTCATCGAAGGCGAACATACGTCGTGGTGGTGAGCTAGCGGGTGCCTCCGTCATCAGCACAAGATCCTCAAAACGAACAGGACAGGATGTAGATGCCTCCGACATCGATACTGCTTCTATACGCGCTTCAGAGGATGGCACAATGACCCCTTCTCCTTCGGAAGCAACCACTAGCTCGCGTACCCCTTCCCCGATTCGAAGTAGTCCTGGACCCCCTGCATCTACATCTAACGCCATGGACGAAGACTTTCCCTCGCCCTCACCTGAACCCAGTCGCAAGCGGAAGCAACGCCCCATCGACGACGAGGTCGAGTCGATCGACGGCTCGTTCGGACCCAATGGCGCGAACCTGGCGATGTACGGTGACCAGATCCTCGAGTATTTCATCTCCGACTCCAACCAGATTCCGGAAATCCTCATCAACCCCCCTCCTGACTTTGACCCAAACATGGCGATCGACGACGACGGCCATACCGCATTGCATTGGGCGAGTGCCATGGGCCGCATCCGAATAGTGAAGCTTCTCCTCACGGCCGGCGCGGACATTTACAAAGTGAACAAGGCCGGTCAGACCGCGCTCATGCGCAGTGTCATGTTTGCAAATAACTACGACGTCCGGAAATTCCCCGAGCTCTACGAGCTTCTTCATAAATCCACTCTCAATATCGACAACAGCAACCGCACCGTGTTTCACCACATTGTCGACGTTGCGATGTCGAAGGGGAAGACCCACGCCGCACGGTATTACATGGAAACCGTCCTGCAGCGACTGGCCGACTTCCCTCAGGAACTTGCGGACATTATCAACTTCCAGGACGAGGACGGGGAGACGGCGCTCACGATGGCGGCGCGCTGTCGGAGTAAACGGCTAGTGAAGCTGTTACTGGACCATGGTGCGGACCCCAAGATCGCGAACCGCGACGGGAAGACTACCGAGGACTACATCCTCGAAGATGAGCGGTTCCGATCATCACCCCTCCTTCCCTCACGCCCCCTTCCCTTCCGCGCCGGGGACGTACCCTCCGCTAACGGCGCGTCCGCATTCTCCTTCCTTCCCTCTGCCAGCGACAGGCTATCACTACACTACTCGGTCACGGGGCAGAAAGTGGCGACGCGTTGCGTGAGTGACGTGACAATGATGCTCGACAGCCTTGCGGCGTCTTTCGACCAGGAGCTGAAGGAGAAGGACCGGGACCTGACCCAGGCCAACGCGCTGCTCGGGAACATCCAGACGGAGATCCTCGAGAGCCAGCGGACGGTCGGGCACCTGAAGGCGCAGGCACAGGGCCTGCCCGCCGCGCAGCAGTCCGTCGCGCAGCTCGAGGACGAGCTCCGCGCGAAAATGGGGAAGCGCTTCCGGTTGGGGTGGGAGAAGTGGGTCAAGGACGAGGAGGACCGCGAGCGCGCGATCCGCGACGCGGCGGGCGGCCAGCTCGTCTCCGCGAACGGCGCGCCGGTGTCGGACCTCCTCGCGCTGCACGCGGACATACCGGCTGACCCGGAGGCGCTGCGGGCGGAGTGCGAGCGGCTGCGGGAAGAGCTGTCAGGCCATCGCGCACGCCGGAAGGATATGTTTGACAGCCTGGTTAAGTTCCAGGCAGAGGCAGGGACGGGAGGGAGGATGACGGAGTACCGACGGCTCATCAGCGCGGGTTGTGGCGGCATTCCTCCGGAGGAAGTCGATGGTGTGGTTGGTATGCTGTTGGAGGTGCGTGGACTGTGATGACTCGTTGTCTTGAGTGTTTCGTTGACATCGCTGCAGACGTTGGAAGCTGAGGAGCCACCAAGTGCATCCGCGGCCTGGAACGGCACGGCGGCGCGTACCAGTACAGGGTTACCGGCGAGCTGATTGTAGCATGCACACCTTTGTTGTAGTCCTACTATTATGTCTGTATTACTTGGAACGCTGCTTCGTTGTTTATGTATATCTCACTGTCCTGGCTTTCTTGTGTGTAGAGGTAGTCAATTCTCGTGCACCTCACCGGACGTGTCGCGACTCGCTAAACGAAACGCGGTCGCGTGTGCGTGTCTGACCGCTTACGTAACGGGCGTCTGAAATTCTTGGTAGTCTGTCGCGCTGGACGCTTGACCGAAACGACACAGTACTTGGGCTCGCGCACAGAGTCTCAGCGGTCGCCTCTCCATCCTCTTCTTATCCTGACCGGCAGGGACTTCCTGCGCCATGTCTATCACGGCCAAGGAGTTGGCGTACGCGGCTACGTCGCAGGTCTTCACGCGGAGCTTCCGCCACCTCCTCCCCGTTCCCCGCTTCCTCGTGCGAGGGCCGTTTATGCCTGGGCAGCCAAAGCCGAAGGACACGAAGCCTAAAGACAGGATCAAGTTTTGGAATATTGTGCCCGGAGATTACGTGCGGGTGCGGGGAGACACGAGTGGGACGATACGTGAGGTGCACAAGGTGAACAAGATCAGCAACAGGGTGTTGCTGAAGAGAGAGGTCAACAAGGCGGTACGTCCATAGCATCGAATTGGAAGGGGGGTCTGTGGAAGTTGACATGGGATGGGCAGGGATTCGTCCCGGACTCGCGGTCTGGTACGAGCATCTCTGTGCCGTACTCACAATGCCAGTTGCTTGTCGGTCGGTATGAGTACCCTCCGGAGGGCGATGCGACAAAGCCAGAAGTCAAGCCGTACGTGTGTTCACGGTTTACGTCGACGTATGTGTCTGAACGCGCTACGCAGCGTGTTCGCCTCTCGTATCACCATGTCAAAACCGTTCTGGGACAAGGGAGGAGGCTACTGGTTCTGGCGGCGGTACGCTGTGAACACCGTCCCCCGCCTCCCCAACTTCTCTCCAGAGAACGTTGTGTCTGTACGGATCCCATGGCCTAAGTGCACCCCTGTGTCGAAGCCGGAACGTGCGTACCCCAGACGGTCCTCCCCGTTTCGCGGCTAACATGTCTCTTAGCCGGCCTCTACGACACCACCGAAGACGCCGTGAAAGAAGTCACGTACACTCCTCCCGCCCTGCCCGCCTCTCTCCTCAACCCCGCACCCAGGATACCGTCCGAGCAAGAGTACATCACTTCGCTCAAGAAGCCCGGCGAGGTCTCCCTTCCCGAGTCCGCGCCGGTCGAAGCGCACGTCCACAAGGAGCTCTCGAACCCGCACGGCCGCGCGAAGAAGCAGGCGCGCTGGCAGGCGGCGCAGGCGCGGCAGAAGGCGCTCCTGCGCGAGCTCGTCCAGGCCGAGTACGCGAAGCTCGGCGGGCGGACGCACCGCGAGGCGCGCGCGGACGCGACGTGGAAGTGGCGGAACCAGCTCGAGGAGGAGCGCAAGGCGGAGATCAAGCGCCGCTGGCGCGACCGCGGCGGCGAGGCGCGCCTCCTCCGCACCAAGGCGAGGAAGGCGCGCAAGGCGGCGAAGCGCGAGGAGCGCCTCCGTAACCTCGTGCTCAATGACGCCCCAAACCAGGTCGTGCCTCCGTCGAGCAAGGCGCCTGCGTCTGCGTAGACGGGGTCGCGTCTCGTTACTGTACATGTCGGTACGCCCGTTTCTGGCGGGCGTGCTCGAAGTAATAGATCATGCATTGCTCATTCCGTCCGCTGTAGCGGCGTTGGCTATCACTCGGAACCGGTTTTTTCTCCGAGATGATCAACGTAGGGAGAGAGAGACAGCCTCCAGCGCTAGTGACGATCGTTGCAATGGTCAAGTTGCACGCATCGGTTGAATGAATCCGAGTTGCATGTATATGCACGGGCGTCGGCACTCGGAGCTAACTCGATGAACATGGGCTCGAAAACCGCCTGTGTACCCACTTCTTTCACCGAACTGAGACACCAGATGGAGAGCTCGAGCAGTCTGTGCGGATCCAAGCTCGGGAAGCATTTCTGGACTCTTTTCGCGCCGCGCCGGGCATAGCACATGTGTCGCGCAGAGAGCGATGAAGTTCGTCGCGGGCCCTCGCCGTCCTGGACCCATAGCATGAGCTGGGGGTTCACTCGCCACTATGTACTATACGGGCAAGATGAGGAGGCGCGCGAGACTCGCACGATCGACTTTGTCATGCGTGGGTGGCGGGAGAGGAGGGGATGGGCACGGATGACATAGTCAGCGCCGAGCGCCAATAGCAGCTTAGAGAGAACCTGACAGATCGAGCGTGCACCGTTCTCCTCGGCTCACCCTCCCACAGCGCGCGTGAAGCAGCTCGCGAGGCCCGAGGGCGAGTCAAATACATATATCTCGCCCTGCACGCCGCCCGCCCTGTCCCCGTCCCCGTCCCCGTCCCCGCCCATCGAGCAGCGTGCTGCGCCTCCTCAGCCTCTGTCCCGTTCACGCCAGGTCGTACTCACGCTTCTGCCCGTCATGTCGCCCAACCATTCTGAGACGATCACGCTCAGCGACGCAGATGTCGAGTCCAACGGCGCACACCCGCCCCCGTTCTCCAAGGAAAAGAGCGGCGAGCCGCCCCGCTCGCCAGACGACCACCAGGTCCAGCTCGAGCCCGCGGACGACCCAAAGAACCTGCCCATCTGGCGCAAATGGCTCGCGGTGCTCGTCATCAGCGTCTCCTCGCTCTGCGCGACGTTCGCGAGCTCAGTGGTGCGTCCCATCCCGCCTTGCGCGCCATACCGTGCTCTTGCTAACGCCCGCGCACTCGCGCGCCTAGGCGTCCGCGACCGAGACCGGGCTCGCGCAGGACCTGCACACCACGCACGAAGTGACGATCCTCAGCATCAGCCTGTTCGTCCTCGGGCTCGGCACGGGCCCCCTCTTCGTGGGCCCGCTGTCCGAGCTGTACGGGCGGAACGTCATCTACCGCACGTCGTACGTGCTCTTCTTCGCGTTCACATGGCCGACCGCGTTCCCGCCGCACATCGGTACGTGCTTGCGCCACCCCGCCGCGCGGTGTCCGGCGTTCGTGTAAAGAGGCTGTCTGACATGCATGTGCTCCCCGCAGCGGTCTTCCTCGTCTTTCGGTTCATCACCGGCCTTTGTGGCGCCGCGTTCTTGAGCGTGGCGGGAGGGAGCGTCAGCGACCTGTTTGACAACCACCATGTCGCAAAGTGAGTACTCCGGTGCCGCATTTGGACACGCGCATTCATAGCCACCCGCAGTCCCATGGCCGTGTACACCATCTCCCCCTTCATTGGCCCCGTAGTGGGGCCGCTCATCTCAGGGTGAGTGTGTTTTCAGGCATCGTTTCAGTCCGAGCAGTGGCTGACTTCGTGTGTGCAGCTTTATCGTACAGGTGCGCGTCCGGCTATCCCCATACAGTAAATTCATGACTGACTTGGGAGCGTAGAACACAGACTGGAGATGGTGCTACCGCGTTCTCCTTATCTGGCAGTTCGTGCAGGCCGTCCTACTGTTCGTAGTAAGTGCTCGCGTTTCCCAGTTCAGAGCTGTCGTCCATACGATCCACGCAGTGCGTTCCTGAGACGTATGTGCCTGCCATTCTCAAGCGCAAGGCGAAGAAGTACGTGCGCTCTGCCGTGTCCCCGGAGTTTCCCGCTGACGTAGGTCGTCAGGTTGCGGAAGACGACTGGTGACGAGCAATATTACGCCCCGCTGGAGCGACAAGAACACAGCTTATTCCACATGATTCTGTTCAGTTGCTCTACGCCCTTCAGTGAGTGCTGAAGAGCATGCCAAGGACGAGCCGGGATCTGACGGACGCCTATAGAGCTCCTCTTACATGATCGCATGGCCCTTGCCCTGGATATCTGGTCTGCACTTCTTTTGGGCATCCTCTACCTAGCCTTTCAAGCGTATCCCATCATCTTCACGGAAGTCCATGGTTTCAACGTGCAATCGACGGGACTCACGTTCCTGGGTATTGGCCTCGGGATGGTTCTCGCGTTGTGCAGCCAGCCTTACTGGAACGGGTATGTCCACTCTCCCTGTTCGCCTTGATGGTTTGCTGAATTCTGGTTCTAGCCTTGTCCGCCGTGAGGCCATCAAGAACAACGGACATCCTCCACCCGAGGCTCGCCTCGTCATCGCTCAATTAGGCGGCATCCTCGCACCGCTTGGTGAGCTTTCCGTTGCGAGACCGTTAGTGGCAACTGATACCAATCTGCTCGCAGGTCTCTTCATCATGGCGTTCACGACCTATAAACACGTACACTGGATTGCGCCTGTCATTGGCTCGATACCGTTCGGGGCGGGCATCCTGTTCATCTTCACCGGCGTGTTCACGTACCTCGTCACGGCGTACCGGCCAATCGCGGCGTCCGCGATGGCGGCAAACAGCGCGTTGCGAACGATGTTCGCGGCCGTCTTCCCCTTGTTTGCCGGCGCGATGTACCACAGACTGGGAACGGTAGGCGCTACGGCGCTGCTGGCCGGTCTGTGCACGGTGATGGCACCACTACCGTGAGTGAACTCGCCTGGTGCAGGGCTGGAATGGATGCTGATGCGGATTGCGCAGGTTTATCTTCTACCGGATCGGTGCGCGATTACGGGCGAAGTCCCGGTTCGCTGTCCCATGAGATGCCCCCGATGGATAGCTGAAGATGTGTACGACTGGTTATACGACGTAGTAGACGTGTTGCACCGCATTGAGTATGCTAGCATTGTCTTACGCACCTTACGACCTGATTAATTGTGGAATCTACACGCGCTTTATCTCCGTGACTATGCACCGTCGCGCCACGTCAGACATGGTGTGTGCCTGTGCGCAGGGATGTGCTGACCTTGGTCAGACGCCCGGTCGGACCTTGGTCGGCAGGGGTCGGACCCAGAAAGGTCTGACCTGAGGTCGGCGTCAACGGGTGGAGCCCCATGGCGCGAGCGGCGCGGTGTGATGTACATCGCGCGAGATGTCGCGCGCGAGCGGCGCGACACCATGTACGTCGCGCGCGTTGAATCGGGTACAAGATGGAAAGCAAATATATACAAAATAGGTCATGTAAATAGCTACAGAGGAATGGAATGATGCTCGCGAGGGATGGGTCGCTCACAGAGAGTACATGGGTTCAGATGTCGAGGCGTTTGTGGTGTCCTGAGCCGCCGAGGGTGTGTCAACAGCAGCACTGGCAGAGGCGGGTGCTGCCGTCGTTGTTGCATCGAGTGGTGTGTTGCATACTTGGGTTTCCAGTATCGCACGTTCGCTCTCCAACGTCCGCATGCCAATAGCCCAGAGCTCGCTGGTGGCTCGCAAAAAGCTGTCAGATGTGAAGTTGAAGATGCGCTGGAGGGAGAGTTCGTCTCCCGTGTTGATGCCGAGAGTGCGGTCGCTGGCCGGGTACATTGGTGCGGTACTCGGTCCCGCGCATTCTTGCGCAGCTGCTGCGATTGCGTCGTCGACAAGGGCGGAGAAGGAAGGGAGCCCCGTTGAAATGCTGCCGGTGCTCGAATCAACGGGCGCGCTGGACGTGGATGGTTCGCTGCTGGCAGCGCGCGAGCCCGGTGTGGCGGGCAGTTCATCTTCGGATGACTCTGGGTCGGAGTCGGACTCAGCAACGGATGGGTGGCGATGGTGAGGCTTTCGGGGCTGTGGATGTGTGCGAAGCAGGTGATCCTTGATCATGACTGTTTTCCGGACGCGCTGGGTGCGAAGGCGGCTGCGATACTTGGTGTGTACGGCGCCCATTTTGCTGAAGATGCGTTCAGTTGCACCCGTGTTAGGAACAATACTGAGTAGCCGTGCGGCAAAGGTCACCATTGCTTGCTCGCCGGTAGCATCTGTGGTTTCAAAGCGGCGCCAGATTGCCACAAGGTCGATGCTTGTGCCCTGCCGAACATAGCAAGACCTATTAGTGCCGGCCTGCCATGGCAGCGAGAATGGAGTGAATGAGTAGCATACCTCATACACAGCTTGTTTCCTCCAGTCCTGCAGCATCATTGATTCGTCAGACCACTGCCCAACACGGGCCAAGTAGTCTGAGAATGCCCGCATGACCTGGACATCTGGTTCGCGCTGCATCATCCGTCTGAACACGCGCTTGAAGATTCTCCACAGCGAGGCCACCGTAAGGGCTGGATTAGCGGAATTGAAGCAGTCACGGCGTACATAGGGATTGAAGAGAAGCGCGAGGATGAAGATCTCTCGATTGTCGCCTACTTTCTTCCATCGGTCTTCCAGCAAGGTGAGAATGGTGGTGCGTGTGCGCGGGTCGATCTCGACAGGGTCGGAAAATATGCAGGCGAGTTTCCCCAGTGTCAGGAGGATAGTGTCAAGCCGAGTATTGTCAGCCTGTGCGATATTTGTGGCAATCGAGAATGGTGCAAGGTGTTTGTAGAGGCTAGTAGGCAGTAACTTGCATAAGCGGTACAATGAGCAGCATGACAAGCGTGGGAGCTCACCTATGCAGGGCATCCCAGAATTCCGGGAGCAGTGCAGCGCTCAGAATCTCTCGGGTTTTGTCCTTCTTCCGAGCAGTGTCCTCAGTGTTGCGACCACGTGTTGTGAGGTTCACGAGATCTTCTAGCTTTGCAAGAAGCAGGCAGCGCATGGCATGCTCGATCTCAAGAAGACGTGCACAAGTGAGATAGTGTGAAGACCAGCGTGTGACGACAGGATACAAAAGAGCGAGCACACGTCCATCATAGCGATGTCTCTGCTCTTCAGCCAGCATTGCGAGGGCGCGCGTGTGGTTGTTAAACCATTTGATGATCTCCTCTGCCTGGTCCATATACCCTGCATAGTGCCGCATGTGCTTGAAGTAGTCGCCAACAAGCAGATTCATCTTTGATTCTATTAGTTTCATGGACTTATGGTATATAAATAAATGCGCACCTGATGAGCCCAACAGTCAACAGTAATAATCCAAGGAAACTGCTGACGAAGGAGCTCGCGCATAGCCTTCGTGTCCCCCCCTGCATCAGTGCAGTAGCCCACAACAACCGTTGACAAGTACTCCATGCAGTACTTGATCTCAGCAACGACAATCTCCAGGAGATTTTGGGCAGTCTTGGCAGCCGCACTGATGTTGAACACATTGAGAAGCCAAGGCTGAACAATTATAACTTATTCAGTCATGCACTAATTAGTTCAGAACCCGGTGACTACGTACTGTGTACTCAACATTTATAGTAGACACGACGAGGGAGTCGCGTGTGATATTCTTCCACCCATCGCACTGACCTGTTGCATATCGGCCAATGACATTGCGCTGCATTTCCCGGGTCACGCGCTGCGCTTCCTCATCCAAGATGCGACCCGAAAGAACCTTGCGGCTCGGAATGAATGCCTCTGGCAGCCACCGCTTGAAGAACTTGCGGAAGAATGGGTGTTCAGCTGCAGCCCAAGCAATATTGCAGGCAATGAAGAGGCGGCATAAGTCCATTGCGAACTCAGCCTGTACGTTCTCGGGCCAACGGGGTTTGGGTGCCGTCTCCCCATAAAAAACACCCGTATCCAGCAGAACGCCCTCACCATCAACCCGTAGCCGCTTACATGGTCTCTCAGCAACATCTTGCAGCTGGGAGCAGAGATCTGACTGCACATTGGGAACTGCTTGGTCCGTAGTTGGCGGGATGTTGGACAATGTAGGCAGTGGTTGCAAAACCTCCGACGAGGCAGCCGGACCCCCCGAATGTGTAGTATTTGAGCCCTCGGACGAAACAGAGCTTACAACACTTGACATAGAACTCGACGGACCAAGAACAGAGCGCACGCCTGTACGAGAGGCCGAAACCGGTGAGCCATTCTCCTTGCTCGACCCGACCATTTTCACCACCCGTCGCATGGCCGCTTTGTCCGCCGAGTTCTTCTGTCTTGTATTGTATGCAGTTTGCGCAGCGTCCCTGAGGTCTGTGGTATGCACACATCGAATGAGGTGAAGGAGCATGAAGTTGATTTTGCCACATATGGGTTGAACAAGTTCGCGTTCGAGAACTAAAAAACACACACCTGAGATGAACTGAGGTGTCTATCAGCAGCAGAGTAGATACACACCTTCCTGGGTTATCACAGGCTTGGAGCGGGGCTGAAAAAACCCGTTGGATGTGAATGTTTGTTGCAGCTCTTGGTCCTCTATCTCCCGGACCAGCGCATCCATGCATCTATGGCAAAATGCCTTCCAATGGGTTTTGTCATTGCCGAATTTTTGATTGCCCTGGTGGAAGTGATCCCACCACTCCGACCGTTGATTCAAAGGCATAAGCTCAGAGGAGGGAAAAGCAAGAGAGTGTGAGGCAGGTGTACAGAATGAGGACAAGCAAGCGATGTAACTGGCCAGAACGCTCGAGCGAGACGGGCGCTCGACATTACTGGTTTTGGTAGGAGTCTGTTTTTCCGATCACGTGCTGACCCTTGTCTTTTTCCAACCCGCGGTCAGACCCATGGTCGGACTCCCGGACCCCCGACAAGAGGTCCGTCAGTCAGCTTTTGACCCGCCCATCCCTGCCTGTGCGAGCACCGGGTGTGGTCGGCGTGGTGGTCGGCCGGAGTCGGGAAAGCGGATCCGACGGGTGCGGGGATTGGCCCTCTGCGGGCGTCTGCGCGAGGGACGATGGTGATTGGCGGGGAGGGAGTGGGAGGCGCGGTGTGGGGGGAGACGCTCTGCGCTGTGATTGGCCAGCTCGGTGGTTCGCCAGCGTGCATCCCCCGCGCGTCGCGGCCTGGCGGGCGACGGGCAGCCATCGGGGGCTCAGCAAATTTCCGCCAGCGCACGTCGTCCCCGCCCGCCGCGGCTATATCTCCCCCCGACGCCCCCGCACCCCTTCCCACGCATCTTCCTCGTTCTCCACCACCACCACAATGTCCCTCCTCGCTCGCTCCGCCGCACCCCTCCGCCAGGTCGCCGTCCGCGCGCGCGCGGTGCCTGCTCGCTCCGTCCACTCCGGCTACAAGGTGCGCACGGCGTCGTGCTCGCGCGGTCCGCAACGCTGGACGCATAGCTGACCTTGATTCTCCAGCCCGTGCCCTTCAGCTACCACAACAAAGGTGCTTTTGGGCTCAAGGTCGGCTCCTACCTCATCGCCGGCTTCTCTCTCCCCTTCGTCGCGGCCTACTACCAGCTGTACGTGTTTTCTCCCGCTGCGCGCTGATCCGGGGCTGAACATCGGATTGCAGGAGCAAGTCTGGCTCGGCATAGACTGCCCCGGTCATACACGTACCGTAGACCGTAGACTAATCTGTACCCCCGCATATCCCTAGAACTAGATGGACAGGCAATGGCATGTGTAGGATCATAAACCCTGGTGTGCCAACAGTCTGCAGCAACATGCACGAACTCGCCTCCAAGAGCGACTACTCCTCGTCGTCGACCGCGTCCATTACTCCCTCTACCTCCGCTGCTTCTGCTTCCTCTTGCGTCATGCCCTCTGCTTTCGGGGCCTGCTTCCTCGCTTCGCCGGACCCGCAGTCGCAAATGCGTGCGAGCAGCTCGGGGTCGTTCGCGAGCGCGTCCAGCGCCGTCAGCGACACCTTGCGCGTCGCAATCGTCGCCGACGAGTCCGTCGCGCTCGCAATGACCTTTCCGTGCACGTGCACTACGCCCCTCCGGTCAGCACCGTGGCCCTCTCACGACACACTCTCGCCGCCGCACGCACCTTCGATCTCCACCGGGCCGTTCTGGCGTTCCTGCGGCTTCTTGACCACGCCGTGCTGCTGGCAGCCCTCGGCCTGGAGGAGCTCGAGCAGCGTCACCTTGGGGTTTGTGGAGAGCGTCTGCAGCCGGACGTGCGCATCCATGAACGGCTTGAAGACCGTCTCGAAGAAGCGCCCGACGCCGACTTCGAAAAAGCCGTCGCTCACGTAGAGCGCCCCCACGACGCTCTCGACGACGTCAGAGAGACACTACCGTGCACGTCAGTATAATTCAGTCGCAGGCGGGACACTTCCCGCTTCCGAAGCCACGCGGAGGCTCACCTTGGGCGGCTCCATGGGCATGTCGAGCCAGTACTGGCCGGGGAGGCGCTTCTCGTGCGCGGCCGCGTCGTATTCCTTTCGCCGGAGCTCGTCTAACGTGCGCACGTAGCGGTCAATCGCCGCGCGGAGCTGCTCCGACGCGAGGCGGAGGTGCGCGTGCAGGCCCGTCTGTACGCAGAACGCGGCGAGCGCCCGGTTCGAGACCATCGCGCCCTTGAGGAGCGTGAGCCCGCCCGGGGAAAGGTGCACGTGTCGCTCGAAGATGTGCCGCGCGACGACTGTGGGAGGGCGCACGGGCGATGCTGAGACGCGGTAAGTGAGCTGCAGATGAAGTGGTACGCACGGAAGTCGAGGATCGCGTCGCCTATGAATTCGAGCCGCTCGTAGCTGGCGCCCTCCGCGCCTCCGAAGACGGACCCATGGGTCTGCGCACGTCCCGTCAGCGTGCATCACCAACCACCGCAGAATGCGCTCACCAGGGCCTGCGCGAGCAGCTCCGGCTTGCCGAACACCGAACCAACGATCAACTGCACAGCCTCGACGGTGCTGGGCGGCAGCGGTGGAACGCTGGGCGCGTGCTCCTGCGCCGCCTGCTGCCCGCCGATGCGCGCAAAGTCCGTCCATTGCGCGACGTTCGGCAGGGGGACCTCGAGCCGGCGCGCGGCCTGGAGCGCGGCATCGTGCCCGCCCGAGAGGAAGGCGGCGGCGAGGATGGCCTCGACGACGTCCGCGACGACCTTGTCGCCCATCCAGAGCGTGTTCTGCGCGTCGAGCTGGCGCTGCTTCTTCGTCCTCCGCGCCTTGCCCTTCGCCTTGCCTTGCCCTGGCCCCTTGCCGGCGCCGGCGCCGCCGTACGCGTCCTGACCGCCCATCTCGACGTCGCCGTCACCGTCGCCGTCGCCGTCCGCGTCGTCGTCGTCCGCGGCGTTGGGGAGGTGCGGCGGCTGCCAGAGCTTCGCGACGAAGCGCTTGTGCTGCACGTACGGCGGGACGCCGACGCGGGTCGCGCCCCCGTGGAGCGCCTTGTTCCCGATCACGTCCTGGCGCGCGCGGTGGAGCGCGCCCTCGCCCGCGGCGGGGTCCACGGCGTAGGCGAGGTTCGAGGCGAGCACCTTGAGGAACGCGTCGCCGAGGAACTCGAGCCGCTCGTAGTTGGCGTCCGTCCACGCCGCGCGCGTGGAGAGCGCGACGAGCAGGTGCGGCTCGGCGATCTGGAGGCGGAAGAGCTGCGCGGAGAGCTCTTTGACGAGCAGGTGGCTGTCGAGCTTGGTCATGATCGAGGGCAGGAGCCAGAGCGTGCGAAATGTGCTGTGTGGTTGTGAGCCCGGTGGCATTCGGGGCTGGATACGTAGACGTACCTTGCGGGGATTGTGAACTTGTAGGTCAACTCAGGAATTAGGTCTGCATATGTACGTCAGAACCGTCTGGAGGAGCGCGCCAGAGGAACCGCTCACATTTCAAGGGCACTCTCGCAGGGGGTGTCGGAGGTGCCGACATTGGATGTAGATTGTTGATGACTCCTGGGATCGCAGTGACCTCGACCATGGGTTGCTTTTCATCCTCGATCCCCGCAAAGTCCTTCCTACGGGCCTTGCAATACTCGATGAAGTTCGCGAACCCGGCTTCGCGCTATAAGTACGCTGTCAGCAACCAGACCCTAATCGCACTGCATGGGCACGGAAACACACTGGGCTGTCCTCCGCCTTGCTGAGGGGGGTCATGTCATGCCTGACCTTGACGAGGAAATGGCGCATGGTGAACTCGACGTTGCGGTCCTGCACGACCGCGTCCCGCGCGTTGTCTTCCAGCGCCGTCAAGTTGCTGTACAACGGCACCGCGAAGTAGTCCGCCGCGAGCTGCACCGCGTCCCACGGGATGTGCTCCCCGACGGGCGCCTGCGACCACCGCGCGCCCTGCGTCCCGGGCAGCGGCTGCCACGACGTGCGGAGCGGCGCGAAGAAGCACAGCAGGTCCTCGGGCGCGCAGTCGAACGGCTTGTTCGTGAGCGAGCGCGTCGCACGCACGGTGTACCCGCGCAGGGCCTGCAGCTGGGCCGAGGTCACTTCGAAGGGGAGGCCTTTGTAGAACCGCACGTTCGCCCACGCACCGCTGTAAAAGACCGGGAAGTCGGGGATCCCGGGGAGGGGCGCTCGCGTGAGCAGGACGACGGGCGCATGCGTCTCGCCGGCCAGTGGGTCCGGCACGACGACGGTGGGGTACAGCACCGTGACCTGATACTGGGACGAGTTGGCCCAGAAATCGGGGGACTTGCGCGGATAGCCGTGTGTTGAGGAGGATGCGGTGGCAGTCTTGACTTCCTTCTGGCTGTCTTTCTCGTCCGCGGCCGACGACAGGTCAGTAGGACGCCACTCGGGCTGTGGGAAGTGTCGATAGTCCATGAGGCCCATGAGTACGCACACTTGGCTGGCCAGATAGAATGTCTCCCTGCGGGCTTGAGCTTTTGTTGGACAGTAGGGTCCGACCACATCAGGAACGCCAGTGCCCTTCGGAAGCGCGATGGTGCAGCGATAGCTCTCTGGGATGCCCTCTGGAGGGTGTTGTTCAACGGAGATCGACGCAGGGCCCTGTGCCCAGGTAGACTGAGCCTCGAAGTCCGCAATGAACCGATAGAGGGCCGCTTCCGCATCACACCGGTACAGTCGTGCGCTGGTGGTGGGGTCCAGTATGAATTCCTCCTTCGTAGACTCTTCGTCGCTGTCAGATAGGCATGGGTCCATGGAGGTATGGAATGACTTTGGCGGGAATCCCTGCGAGGTCCCCTGCGTGAACCCAGCAATCCATGTCCGTAATTCCGCATCCATGGTTTGGACATGGGATAGGATCCTACGTTGCTCATTGTTGCCCTTCTCTACGAGGTAGATCTGGTGGCTGTTCCGGCCCTTGCTGTGCGCGTGGTTATATGCATACGACAGGTGGTCTTCGAATAGATCGAAGCTGTCGTACTATGGTGAGCATATGTTGGTAAAGGGGAAGGGGAGGAGTTGCGGACCTGATGACTGTGGATACCGGCGGAAGCTCGAGATCTTGAGACGACCTCGTGATTATCAGCAAGTTGTTCTCCCCTTTGCTGAAGGCTTCATACAGCTGTTTCTGCATTTTGAGATGAGTGGTTGTTGCCTGAGATCCTGTGCTTTGCATGACGAACCTGATAGCTTGAATCGCTCACCGCGTTAGGACGAACTTCGGTCGCACGGATAAACGTGAGTCCGGTTTGAGGCTTTTGGAGGAGTTCACCTAAACACTGTGCAACAACGCTGTCCTTGACTGGAAAACTTGGCATACAGTGACTTTTACACAATCATAGTAGAACGTACCGACAATGATTCCTCTGAAGTTGCTGCCGTACTCCTCATATATAGACAGAACCTCAAGCACCTTCGCCAGCTTCGGCGTTATGTTGCATCCGGGCGAGCTTAGATGGGGAACCAAGGTCTCTTCAGCCCAACCCTTCCGTGTGTGAACCAGCCTCCCTAAGACCGTCGACAGCGCAGCCTCGTCCTTGCTTGTAGTCGTTTCGGAAGTCGGCAAGAGGGCAAGCTCGTACAGAAGATTCCTCCAGAACAGATTGCTGCCATAGGGACCGAGTTGCTGTAGAGCGCAACGTGCCTTCCTGAAATGTCGCGGTCGGAGGAGTAAGCCTTCCGGATCAGACTCTCGAAGCTTTGCAGTAATCGGAGGGTCAAGATCATGTAGCGTTGCAGGCTCGTACTCGACAACAAGTTCCAGAGGTCCGAGCCATGTTGCAACAGCCTCGGTGGTGATGAAGAGCGATTGTGCCCGGAAGGCTATCTCTAACCGAGAGAGGTCTAGTGACGCCCAGCGGTCAAGATCACTGGTCACTGCAGCAAGGACCCGGGGTGGTTCAAGGATCTTCGCGTAGAAGTCCGTCATCATCCGTAAGACAGGATGTGGGATTTGCATCGGCATCACTCTCTGTGCGTCGCTGATCACAATGAGATGTGCCTGGGACAACTTGACGTTCCCGTCAGAAAGAGAGTCGAGCAGCAACTGCAGCATGTTTAGCATTTAATCTTCGGGAGACCATTGAATGTGCGTACATTGGCAGCGACGACGACGATGTCGTTATACACAACGCTCGGCCACTCATTCGAGTTAGAAGAGTGCAAGGCGACAGTATACGATCCAACTGTGAAGTCATCGTTCTCGAGTTCAGTCGCATACTCCGTCAAGGAGTAATTGTCACTGGGAGGAAGGTGAGCGCGTTGAGATGAAGGTATGTTACGAATTGAAATCTTACTCCACGACAAACAGGACAAAGCGATGACCTTGTGTCCCGTCGTTGGTCGCTTTGCTGGACTTCTGTTCTACAATGCTGCGTCCAATGAGGGAGCGCAGCATTTTTAGCTTTTCTGTACAGTGTCAGAGCAGGTATCGCTTTTCAAGCGGCCGTTTACACCATACCTCCTTGGCTTTCCACGACAGCAATTACTACAGGTATGCAGGCGTAGCTCAGTACGACTGGCAAAATATCACGCTCGCACAATATCTTACCATTTCCTTGGCTGAGCCGTTCATAGGCTTCTTCGCTCGTCGCCTTCGGCCTGGGCAATTCGCCTATCGTTTGAGCTGGTATGGGCATATGGCTCATTTTTCGCCTTTTTGAGGGCTGTTCAGGGTCGGAGGTCTGGTCGCCAGCGCCTTCACGACGCTTCGTGGTTTCGTTCGTCGCAGTCTCGTGAGCCGTCCCGTTTGTGCTTGCCAACTTCTGCGACGCTTGCTGCCACAAATTGAACATGGATCCGCAGACGTGTGAACACACGCTCAAATGTTACTAGCTCGTGGCAACTTCAACGTGGATGCACAAAGAGCCGGTCGTTGGGCAAGTTCCTTGGAACTGCCGCACAGCTTTCTACCTGGGCCGAAGGTCAGCACACCCTCGCCTCTTTCCATACTTGGGATATCCATCTGGATACATACCGTTCGGCCACGGAGTGGCGGGGGTGAAGCATGCAGTGACTAGGTGCACTAGCCGGAATAGGCGCTCTTCGTAGGACACGCGCGGCCATGACGCCCACCAGCGGCCGCTGGTACTCAAGGTCTGGAAAAGTATAACTACGCATACGGAGCGAACCAACTCCGTCGCCGGGCCGCAGTCACACTAAGGATGAGTGGATTGTGAATTACATGCTCCATGAGATAGCACGTGGATACATGTAACATTAGTGATTACGGTGTGGATCTATAGTACAGTCCGGTTCGCTGATTGCCAGCCTAGTGCTGTGACAATACGTCCTCTAGCATCTCTTCATGATGTCGGTCCTGCAATGCCTTAATAAAATCTTGTAGCCCTTCGCCATCCATGACCGACGTGAGGTTCTTGACTGACATGCCTATCCTGTGGTCTGTCACTCGATCCTGCAAGATCGCGTGAGACTTCACCGTCTCGCCAGGCGTAAATGAGAACATACTTGTGCATAGTTGTACGTTCGTATCTTTTCGCTGCGGTCCACACTACGGACGAGGTTTCGACGGAGATCTCGTCGGTCAAGCATCTCTTGGTACAGTTTGCGGTCCATGAGACGCGCCCGGAGGACCTGGAAAGCTCGTCTCCGGTTCTGTGCGTAGCGTGAGCGTGTGCTTGTGATGTATAGGGCCGCATCGACAGACCTGATGTTGACTTCTCTCGTCTTGCATCGAAACGGAGATTCCTGTAGGGATATGGGTGATTCGCACAGCGGACTCTGTTTTGTTGACATGCTATGGTAAACTATCAGCCCCAAACTCTAAGTCTATGGGGGTACATCGGGACTCACTTGACCGCCAGCACCCCTTGAACGCATCACTTCCAACTTGATGTCGCTCATTTTGAAGAGATCGTCATCGGAGGAACTGGGCTCAGCGTCCTCCGTCAAGGGGAGTACCTGTTGACACATGTGTGAGTTTGATATTCACAACAGCATGCTATAGGGACGTACCATCACACTGACTGTACTCGTGTGCACTCGACCATTGGCTTCAGTCGCCGGTACTCGCTGTACGCGGTGGACACCGCTCTCCCAGCGCAAAGCGTCATAGACGCCCTGACCTTTGACCTCCATAATGGCGTCCTTGATACCGCCGGAATCGAGTACATTACTACTCATCATACTGACGTCCCAGCCCATCGTCTGCGCGGCCCGAGTGTACATGCGAACCAGGTCGGCCACAAAATGGGCAGACTCGGAGCCACCAACTCCGGCACGCAGCTCGATGATGGCAGAAAGATTCGCTGTTTGCGACGGAGGGACGAGGAGGGAGGGGAACGTATTCTCGACCAGATTGTGCATGCTCTCAGACAACGTGGCGTATTCCTCTTCAGCCATGCTTCGCATAGTTGGATCGGGGTCGTTCAGTAGAGTCAATGTCTCGTTCAGAGACTACTGCATTGTATGTGGTCAGCGATTGGTCCGGGAGAAACGGTAGAAGACGCACCTCTTTTGCACGAGTCCATTCTGTCCAGGCTTCCTGCAGGGGTTCAAGCTCCCTGATTTTGCGAACTCGCCGGATGTCCTCTTCTGAAATGGCATCTGCTGACAACTTTGTACCAGATTCGTAAGCCTGTTCTAACAGAAACTCGGATGCAACGTACCTCTGACTGCAACTTGCGCCGCTCTTCCATCTTCCGCATGACATGTTGGACTATAGGCGCATCCTGCACCAAAGACGTCGAGCCTGGCTGTCGCTGCGCCTGCGCAAGGACCAGTCTGCTAGTTTGAAAGCCTCTGGCATATGCAATCCGATGAAAAGCACGTAGTCTGGAGATGGACCGCAACATCGAGAACAGAGGCCGATCGAGGTGGCTCGGACAAAGCTTTGGATGAGCGTCCGGCTCGACCGCGGGCCCGCCGTGGGCGCCTCCTCCTGCGCTCTCGAGGTGTTCCCACGTCTGTCGTGAATCGTCTTGACCAGGACAACGATGATACCGCCTTACGATATATCTGAGGACCACAATTGTTGCTTCTGACGTCCAACGCTTGTCTCTGACACTGCCATATGCTGTGCCGATAGCGGGGCGACCCTGAAGCGGCAGAAACACCGGCCGTCTAAACCTCACCTACAGGAGCTTGCAACACTCAACCCCTGCCATCATGTTCAACAACGCGCCGATCGTGGAATACGTAGCGGCCAAGGACCTTGAGGATGGAGCTGAGTCACAACCCGCCAAACCTGCCGGACCACCTCGCCAGCGTCCACGATCGGACCCATGCCTTCCAGCTCGTCTGCCCACCTCCGGTAAGATGCACACACCCTCTGTGAATTTGCTTGCCGACATGTGTTAAGGCTTCTTGCAGAGGGAAGCAGAGCGCGTAGCTCCCAAGGCCGTTGAGGCAGAGCTGGAGCGCATACGCAAGGCCTTAGAGATTCCCCCGCCCCCATCCCCCACAGAGACAGAAGGGGAGAAATCTCAGCCAGTATCCCCCTCGGCTAGTCCCAAGTCTAAACGCAAGTCCTTTTTGAACGTCTTACCCTCGGCGTTCCAGGCCGCGAAGGCACTACGAAACGCTTCGCATAGTAATGGTGACCGGCCCTGGAAAGCACCTGAGGTCAGTTCTTCAGTAACACCCGTTTTTCATACTACTGACGCGGACTCTCATGAAGCCATATGAGGTATTGCGCGCAATTGAGAGGAGGGATGTCATGTTCCTCATGGAGGTCCGCGACCGCTCTTTCCAGGTCCATAATCCCTATCCCACTACGCCTCACGACTGCTGACATAGACATCATTTCACAGAGTCTCATACAGAAGTCGGGAGATGTGACACCACTTATCCACGCCATGCGGATAGAGCATACAGACGTGGCCATCATACTATTAGGAGCGTTCTCGCGATATATCAACAATCTGCAGGACGAAGACCTCGAGAAGCCCGAAACGAAGAAGGTGTTGAAGATACTGCGTGAGCTATAGTCTGCGATAGTATCCGCAAGTTCGTCGTACTAATCTCGGAGAAGGTACAAACCTGAAGATCGCCATCGACTACGGGCTTCAGAAGCAGCAGAAGGACCTCATGGCGTCCTTTCTGCAGACGCTGATCATGAGCGAAGGAGACGCGTGGATCGCCTTGCAGACCGCTGACGTTGCGATAGCGCTGCGGCAGGGAACTCAGGGCAAGCCTGTGCACCTTGCAGAGGCCGCCGTGCGCAGTTTCGCGACGAAGAGCCTCGGCAAGGCCGAATTCATAGCATCGCTGGAGGACTAGTGGGTGTTCGTGCTGTACAACACGAAGCTGTCAGGCTTATGACACGTCCTGTTAGCATTGCGAACGCTACCGCAGATCTCTTAATGATGGCAGCATGGTCGTTGGTGCTCCAGGTTGTACAAGGAGAGCCTCTACCGGTATGTCGAGGTTTGCTTCCCGGTCATTGCCAACCATAATCCTATATCAGGCGTATTACTTTGCACGGGACGATCGCGTCTACAGGGCATTCGTGGAGCGGCTAGACCGACATAAGGACGCGATTCAGTTGAAGGTAGGGCGCCGATTGCGGTGGCAACTGAGAGTGCTACGGACCCAGTTAGAAGGAAGGAACCGGACATATCGTGTAGGTCCCATTTGTCTGGATGCCTGTCTACGTCCACTGACTCGTGTATACCAGAGTAAGGTTGAATCGCTGGCAAAGGAACTTGATGAGGGGAAGGCGTCTGATTCCCCCGGACATTCTACATGTATCGGTATCCCTCCGACTTTAACATTGTACACTAATGTGTATCAGCAGGCTCCATATTATGGACTTTCTCTGGGGCTGGGTGTGTGAATTCAGACCTGCTCATACAAGGTGCCCTACCGGTTGAAGCCCACCTTCGGTAGAGGCGTATTATTGAGCAAACATCAAGTTTGGCCCGGAGCACGTTCTCCGCTGGCTCTTTCGCTTCACTGGAAGCGCGTTGCTCGTACTAGGTGCCGTCAGTGTCCGAGAACACAACACGTTATGCGGCGTATTATCGAGCAGACATGTCTAGCATTAACTGATGTACTACATACTGTGGTGGCGGTGGTATGACGAGTTGTCCTTGATGGCTCTTGCCACGAGGATTGAAGAAGAACATACGACTATGGATGTGTTCGCCAAGGTGGATTGATCAGAGTGTCAGCTTGAACTCGTTGTACCATGTGTACACGCCGGCCACGACCAGGCTCAAGACGGCTGGACCGAGGTTCAGCTGCACTACAGCGTATACCCACGAAGTGGCGATCGGCGGAGCCTGCGAAGCATTCATCCGGTCCGCACTATGATATAACTCCGAACAGCATGCTTACCTGCTGCATGACTGTGAGCCAGTTACCGCGGTTGAGGAGCCATATGAGACGCATTCCGGCGACACAGGAGAGCCAGAACAAGACGGCCTGCATTCTTCTGTCTTCCTTGTACCGGTTAGCTAATATGGTGAGTCATGTTAGAAGAGGTTACTTTGATCATATGATACCTGTACTAACTGTAGAACACGAACACGGCTATGACTGTGATTATTCACGTTTAGGTCGTGTCAGTGGTAGGAGTGCATCAGCGGACGCACTCGGTATTCCGGGTAACATTCGGTCCCATAATGCATCATAAGACGGTTTCCTACCATACTGATAGTGCACAAGACTACGCAGATTGTCCATGAGCTTGTCGTTCCTACATGAGTGACAGAAGTAACGTACATCTCCATGAGGAGCAGCATGAACGACGTGGGTATGACCAGATATAGCGCTCGGAATATCTCGTCTGCCAAGGGGGAAATCTCATAGTCCTCGTCTTCGTCTGCAGTGTTTTTCTTTCCCCCCTTTTCTGCGGCAACGGCTTGCTTCAGAATACCAGTCTCGTTGATAATCCGCCATTGCTCCTCCTCGGGGATGTCCACAGCGGTGGATTTGCTGGCGGCGGTGGTGGCTTGTTGCTTCGCTCGTTTCTCCTTGCGATTGTTTCCCATAATATGAACGATGTCCCCGAAATACGGATTTGCGCAGGAGTAGTAGTCGTGGTGGTCAGAGGAGTGAGGACCTGTTTGAGTCTCGGCGTTCTGGCCGCGTGCTGCGCCACAGCGAGAGATCGAGGATGTGGCAGCGGACCCTAACCTACACACTTCAAGCATCCTCTTGCTGAGCCGCATCTGTTCAAACTCTGTCCATACACTTCGACTATACCTTCGCGACAGGAGAATAAGACGGGATAACGGTATACTTGAGAAAACTTGCTTTCGATCACTCTTACCACCTCAGAGGTCATGTCGAACGAAGATTTGCTCAAGGCTCTGGAGGCGCACGGCCAACAATTCTTGCAATCCTTCGACTCTCCAGTGGTTATCGGCAAACGCAAGGATCTCTTCCGCACAAACGCTGGTAGAAACACAAAAAAGGCCAAGAAAGACGAAAGCGAGTCCGAAGAAGAGGAGTGGACTGGCTTCGGGCACGGTTCGAGTCAAGAGGGGGAAGAGAGCTACTTTGGATCGTCGTCAGAGGAGAGCGAATATGAGGACGAAGAGGGCGGAGAGGACATTGATTTTGGTACGGCTGGATGGTCTATGTATGCTACTCTCATATGCTCACCGATCCGCAGAAGATGAGGACGACGACTTCCGGTACGACACACAGCCGGACAAGGTGCAAAGCGCGCCCCAGCCAGACGTCGTTGTGTTCTCGGAGGCAGGGACGTCTGTCATGATACCCAAAAAGTCAAAATCTGGATTCATGGTGGGTGAGCATACACTGCATCCAATCTATATTTTCACGCCACGAACTTACCGCGATTGTAGTCGTCCAAGGTGTCCAAACTGACACAGGACGCAACCCAGTCAAACAAGAAGAAGTCCTCTTCGGACAATGAGGACGATGACCTGTGCGTTTCATGTACCTCCACTCGCCCGACGCAAGCTCAACGTGCGCATGCATCAGGACAAACGCGCAGAACGATGCTCTTTTGCATCGACTGGTGCATACACAACTCTTGTCGGGATCGCTCAACCCCGATCTGAATCTGAAGCCCGCGCAGCGCAGAAAGGCGCTTGAGGGCCGCGTCCTCGAGGCCGCGGGTAAGGCAAAGCTCGGGAAGGGCGAGGCAGCTATCCGCCAGAAGGAGCGTAATCGCGCGGCGAAACATGTCCGAGACGGACTGATGGAAAAGCAGCAAGAACGCCGCGAGAAGAAACTTGAAGAAGTACGTTGAACTGCAATTCCGTGTAAGGGCCATAGACTTATGGGTTATCTGTGAACTTCAAGGCGAAGCAGTTGGGAAACTACCACCCGACGCTCAAAGCGCTGTATGATGCAGAGGCGGCAGGTCTGGCGAAGCCGAAGAACAAGAAGCGAGAAAAGGGCCTGAAGATGGGTGTCGGGTCGTTCCAGGGCGGTATCCTGCGCCTAAGCAGGAACGACATCCATGCTGTGGAAGGCGGGAGCCGTGGCAGTGGACGAGGCCGAGGCAGGGGTAGAGGTAGAGGCAGAGGTCGAGGAGGGCGCGGAAGGGGTGGCAGACAGTGATATTCTCGCTGCCTGCCCTACCCTGTTCCTAATCATGGGATATGTCAGAGGTGAATTCGGTGTATTTGCATAATCATGTAGGGCATACAACCACACTGTACATAATTCCGATGCAATGTCCTGCCCAACTGTCCGCCTGCAAACAGAAGCAACAAGTACCATGAACGTCAAACGTCAAACTGCATATCCCACCCCGTCAGTCAGTCCAGTCAGTCATATTGGTCATCATAGTTGTACCGCCGCGAGCGGTAGCGTCGGCCATCGTCGTCGTGGTACGAGGCGGTCCCAGAGCTTGTGTTTCTTCGGCCTCTACTGGTAGTGGGCGTCGGCGACCTTCACCTCGTCTAGTCGGCATGGACATACTCACTGTCTTCGCGAGGTGTGCGCGTCGCGTCGGTAGTAGTCGCGTCCGCGGTCGCGCTCATCTGGGCGATAGTCGCGCTCCCGAGCTCTCGAGTCGTGTGTGCGGCTCGAGCTGGAGTGGTGGTCGTAGGCATCTCGGGGGCTCGAGCGCACGAGTGTATCACTGGAGCTCCCGCTACGGCTGCTCGCCCACCTTAGTCAGTGCGTCATACGCACACGGGCAACATTGACACGCACCCTGAGCGGGCACTCCGGTCCTGACGAGGATCGACGTAGTACGCCTGGGGGTCATCTCGCGACGAACGAGTGCCAGCTCGTGGTCGCGAGGGTCTGACGGCCATGGTGAGCAGTGGTAGAGTCATGCATTAGATGACGCGACCTACTGGTAATGTGGGTCGTTCATGTAGGAGTCGGGACTAGCATACCTGTGTGACGACGAGGGCGGAGATTGATGGTGGGGTGTGCGCGCCCTGTGCGTACTGTGTCATGTCAGAACCACCCGACTACAACGAGGACACCACAAACCTCCGTTCATGCGGCTGGTGGGTGCTACGACCCCGCAGATCTGCCGGGGCGCTTCTGCTACTGTGATGCGAATAGTTGTCACGGCTTCCGACAGAAATCTGGTCATCGTTAGAGAATCCGGCTCTGAGTTTGCATCCAAACGTAAGCACAGCCCTTAGAAAGAGAGACGGTGTGTGGCTCACCTGCATATCTCTCGCCCGTACTGATCTTGCACAATCACCGGACGTGGGCGGCGTGGGGGTTTGTACCGCCCACTAAAGTCTCCAACCCTAACGCGATGGATCTCGTCAGCCGGGGCGAAACATACAACATCCTCGACAACCAACCGTGTCAATTCATTTCCATCCTCATCCTCGAAGATGACCGGGGCCCCCCCTGGGATGATGTAGTACTTATCCTTCTTTCCGTGCTTGCCGTGTTCTACGACCACGACGACCGGCGGCTCTTCCCTCGGGTCCAAGGGCTCTTCCCAGTATGCTGGATGGTCCCTGTGAGCCTGTACACGAGTCAGCACCATGGTCACGCATGCTTATAACGATTGAGACTTACCCGCGGAGGCGCGCTCCGCTCCCTCTCGCGGTGCCGGCGGTGGGCCCGTTGGTGAGACGGGTATGAGGCGGAGTGGTGCACAATGTCCGGGCGGACACCATGCAGCGGCGCTGAGTTATTCACGAGCACCGCCGGCCCCTGCATGTCGTTGACCGCAGACACATGCGGCTGGCCGATGGATATGCCGGGTACGGGCTGCGGCGCGTAGAACGGTGCGCCATGGGACGCGGAGGGCGCGGCGGAGAGCGCGGGCGCATAGGTGCCGTGGTCGGCAAACGCTTGCTGAAGGCGCGTGAGCGAGCTCTCCCGTTGGACGAGTGGCACCGCGGTGTCGCTGTGCTGCCCGGACAGGAGGTCCTCGAAGGACTCAGATTCGTCTGTCGGTATGCCAAGGAGCATGCGGGGATCTTCCGGGTAGTCTTCTACAGTTGTTTGATACCCTCTGTGATGAGTAGGTGATGCCTAGCAAGAGCCGTCGTGAGCGACCGCAATAGGTGGGTCAAGTGGAACGCTTGCCATACGCACATTATCCATCCCAGTGTAGTTCTTCAGTGAGCACGTTAGAAGTGAGACACTCGAGACACGATGTATGACGTACTTTCTTGGTGGACTTCCTGGAGAGGACCTTACTCCATGCAGAACGGTTGTGGCGAGGCTCCTGCTCTGCATACCCATAGTCATAATAGCCACGGGGAGCATTGTACCCGTCATACTGCCCGTACATATCACCACGAGCATGTTCTTTCGAGGAACGACCAAGGCTAGGAAACAGGCGAGGCATGGCGTGGACAAGAGATCAAGAGTGAACGGAACAAAGGTCAGGGAAGGTGAACGAAGAGAAATGCGAAGTAGGGTGAGTGCAAGGACAAAGTCTAGGTGAATGCCTGCATTCAACGCCACTCTGATGAGCGACGGGGGTGATGCTGGGGCCTGAAGCAAAAGGAGAAGGTGCACACGAAGTATGCAAGGAGAAACAGTGAGCGAGCCCCAAGGGGGCAGGCGGCCTTATAGCAGACAGCATGGCAAGCATGAGGATACCGCGCACGAGAAGAAGAGCGGAGAAGGGTCATCCCGCAAACTCATAGCACGAGCTTGTCCTCATAAACGCCAAGAGCCCGTCGGTCCATCGCACGGACGATATGTGAGAACTTACGCCGTGCCAGGTGTCCCAGTTGTTCGCGATCCCAGGAATGGGGGATTCACCAATTAGTCTACAAGCGCGCGCGCTATGCTCCGCGCAGTTCTAGAACGCCTCCCATCCGCGTGATTCTGATACGCTCACCGTGTCCACGGCTTTTCCAGTCGTACACACAAACCTGACGTTCTTGGGCGGTAGTTGAGGTATACCACCGTCTCCTGACCTTCCATAGAGGCGGCAGCAGACGTTGAGAGAGCTGCGCGATCAGGGCACACGACATAGTACGTTGCATTACAAGCGATCAATGGCACACATCTGGCTCACCTACGCAAGAGCCGATGAACATATGATCATTGATACGCTTGTGTGGGCGCAGGGTTGCTAAGAGGTTCGCGCCTGCTCTTCACTCCAGAGTAATTGCTTGACCTGAGTGAGAGCCTGCGAAACTTTAGCGATTGTGTCAGCTGTCTGTCCGATCGGCGTTGTGTCCAGGATCGTGCCGCCGGAAAGGCTATCCAGTCGCGCAGAGAGCGACACAAGGGAACGCTCGAGAGACCGCGCGGATACCTCAAGAGCGGAGGAAGTGGCGGAACGTGGGACCTGAAGTAGCTTCAACACCCTGTGAACAACGTGGGACAAAGTACACTCACAGGTATCGCCGGTCCCGGTGCGACGTATGTCACGTCCGGCAAATCATCCAGGTTGCGGACCTGGTGAGGCATGGTTACGAACCTGGAGATTTTCGGTAGTAGAGCAAGGTCTCACCGAAGGCTGGAGATTGGCAGGCCTCGCCCTTTCTTTCCCTTTATCAATGCGCATCTGTGAAGACGAGGGCGGAACGGCGGCAGACACCGGAGCTCGGGTTGTCTCTGCCGAGGAAGCGGCATGCTGCATGGGTACCAGACGATCTTGGCCCAGGACGTCCTTCTCGTCTACATACACGATTCCACAGATCACACATTCCTGTGGGGTGCAAATCTTAGTGACAACCCTTTGTTCAATCTGGGCTGAACACTCACCTTCCTCGGGTCGATGGTTGCCTGTGCCTTTGGGGGACGCACGAGGGGGATCCCGTAGCAATTAGGATTCGGGCATTCATCTGCGAGCATCGCCCAGCCTCTGAGCATCCGTTTGCCAATCTCGGCTGAAGCTGTATCCGATTGCTGCCGGCGGCGGAGCAATTCTGCTGTATCCATTATAGGTGCGAGGACTGGTGAGTCTGGGGTGCTAGAAACGTCCGTTGGCGGCGTGGAAGACCGAGACATGCGGGTGCTGTACGACACGGTCGAGACGGAGCTCCCATCTGGCAATGCGGCGGATGGTTGAGGCGCTATGGGCGGCCGGAGTGGTTGAGGACCACTGCCACTCACTCTGCTGCCGGAGTCGGGAGCCGGATCGCAGTTGGCACAGAATTGAGACAGCCTGGAAGCGGCGGAGGGGGACCTCATCATGGGCACTTTGCCGCACTTTTGACAAATGCTGTCCGTCAATATCTGTGTTTTCGTTAGGAATAATGTCACTGTGCTGGGCATGATACCATACGCGCACCCAGCCCTTGAGCATGTACTCTCCGAGTCTGCTCGATACGTCTATTACAGTGGCCATGTTTTGTTCTCCGAAACCCTCGGGAGGCGCAGGTGAGTACGAAGATGAGGGCAAGACACGACCGACGCGAATGCTTTGCATTTGCCTGCAGCACGAAGCGCCAAGAACAACGTCATTAGCGCTCATGTACCTCCAATCACGTGCAGACGCCTTCCACGTCGATCTGGCCCGACGAACTCGAGAGCTGTGGCTGGGACTTGTTGCAACTCTCACTCACCCGCTCACCCACTCGCTCACGGCCACCTCGCACGCACTCTTGGACTGGGGACTGCTTGGGCCCTCTGCGCCGGTTTAGTCTTTAGCCAGCTTGCTCTGTATGAAGCTGCCCGCGCTCTGGCCTTCTGGTCTTCTCGCTCTACTCATCGCTGCCCTTGACAGTCCCTGGTTGTCTCCCTCCTCCGTCCATGCTTCCTCTGGGGCCGCATCATGGACGACCGGTCGTAAAATAGCTGTGAGGTATGTCTATGAATGGCATACAAGTTAGGAGACTACATCTGTCCTTCAGGGAGCAAGTGCGTGAACTTTGGAACCACGGTTATGACCAGTACAACAATCATGGTATGTCACCACGGCTGTCTAAGTCTTCGGGTTAATCCACATTCAATGAGTTTAGCCTTCCCTTTGGATGAGGTAACATACAGAGACTTTCTCTTTTGCGCTGCTAACGTCCAGGTATGTAGCTCGCGCCGCTGTCCTGCACTGGTCGCGGACCCAATTGGCACAACCCGTACGTTCATGGTCCCGCTGATTACCACGCAGGAAAGCAGTGATTCATCATGGCTACAGTGCAGACATTGCTGCAAACGACGTCGCGGGAAACTTCTCTGTGACATTAGTCGATGCATTGGATACCTTCATCGTCTTGAATGATCCTCCTGGGTTTGAGGACGCAGTCCGCAAGGTTATTCGCTGGATATCCTTTGATGTGAACACCAAACCTCAAGTATTTGAAACGACGATCAGAGTCCTAGGTGGTCTACTCTCTGGCCACATATTTGCCAGTAAACCGGCACAACCCTTCCGCCTGCAATGGTACAACGGAGAACTCCTTGATCTTGCTTATGACCTGGGAAGAAGACTATTGCCAGCATTCAACACCATCACCGGCCTTCCCTATGCAAGGGTATTGTCTCTTCCCCGATCCTGCTTCACTTGTTCTCATTGCATTGCAGATCAATCTGCGTCACGGCGTGCCTAAGGGCGAGTCGATTGACACCTGTGCGTATCCGCCTACGTGGTTCGTTTCTTTCACCTAATCTTTGGCAGGTACCGCCGGGGCGGGGTCACTGATTCTAGAATTTGGGGTGCTGAGCCGCCTTACGGGTGACGATCGCTTCGAAAAGGCTGCTTACAAGGCCTTCTTCGCCCTGTGGAACCGCAGATCGGATATAGGACTTGTAGGCAATACCGTCAATATATTTACTGGAGTACGTGGTCTTGCTGGTGTGATGTTCGGAAGGAACATAACAGCGTGCTTTTTCCATCACAGCTCTGGACACACCCGGAGGTAAACGGTATCGGTGCCGGTATCGATTCGTTTTACGAGTATGCTCTGAAGTGGTATATCATGAGTGGTGTGTCTCCTTCCTAGCCATGCATGGAGACGTGATTTACATACCTCGCACAGGCGAAGTGGAATTCCTAGACGTGTGGCAAGACGCGTACGCTTCTGTCATGCGGTATTCACGAGCTGCGGACGGCTACTGGGTGAGTCTCTTCGTGCCTGGGATAAACTTGATTCTCATGGTCGCGGTGTAGTATCGAAATGTCAATATACATACGGTATGGTTATGGCGAATATCCGGATCTCCTCTGAGACTAACGCTCACCGACAGGGCGATGCTCAATATGCTTCAGTGGATTCGCTATCCGCGTTCTGGCCAGGTTTGCAGGTACTCGGCGGTGACGTCGAGAATGCGGTGAAGTCCCACCTGCTCTGTATGCGATTCTCGATGCCCGGACCGCCATCCATAGTCTGACCTGATCCCTCAGACTGGAATCTATGGCGCGGGTTTGGTGGCCTTCCGGAGGTGTGGGACATGAACTACCGCCAGGCTACGTCCTTCCAATATCCATTGAGGCCTGGTGTGTGTGACACCTATTTCTATCGCTGTCTATCACCAACTATTTGCCTGCAGAGTTTGTGGAGTCTACGTGGTATTTGTACCGTGTGCGTGTCGATGCGACATGGCAGACCATACCCGACGTGACTAAAATTTCGAGCAGGCAACGCAGGATCCATTCTATCTCGACGTTGGTGGTAAGTTTTGCCCGATGTTCCCCTCATCCTCCATGCTGAATATGCGCAGAGCGTATTCTGCGGGATATCACGCAGAGGGCCAGGGTGCAATGTGGACTGGCTAGCATCAACGACCTTCGGACGAACGCCCGAGACGACCGAATGGAGTCGTTCGTGCTCTCTGAAACCCTCAAGGTTTGTCTGTCTTCAATTATAAACCCTCTTGCGTCAGTACTAAGCCATTCCGTAGTATCTGTATCTCCTCTTTGACGAAGAGAATCCTCTGCACACTGACGACTCGCACTGGGTTTTCACAACGGAGGGCCACATCCTCACACTGGACCACGCAGCCCTTCGCCCCATCTCCGAAGCACGGCGCAAGCTCCGCCGTGTCGAGAGTTTACAGTGCCCCGCATACGAGGCGCCCATGCTCGCATACGACGACCCATGGGAGGGCGAGACGGGTCTCCGCGGAGGGGTGATGTGGCGCCCGGATTTTGACTACGCGCGCGAGCTCATAGGGCGGTCCCCGTCTGAGAACGAGACGCGCTGGTGGGATCCGGACGGGTGGTGCAGTCTGCCGAAGTACGAGCCCTATGTGCGTCCGCCCACCCTGTACGGCCGTAGGGATACTGTGACATGAACTGCTGCAGACATACGACTTCGTGCTCTCGGCCAACGGAGAAGTCGTCCCGGAGGACGTGCATCCGTCACCGGAGAAGCTCGTCCCCGTCGCGGACGGGTACCTCGTGCACAACGTCACGGGCATCCGCGTGCACATCGTCAGCCGTCTGGACGGCAAGGGGTACGACATTGCCAAACGTAAGTATGCGCCTTCGCATCGCAGGACAGCGCGGCTGACAGTCGCCTCCAAGTCGGGCCGCACGCCGTGAAGACCGGGCAGAAGATCTACTTCAACGACAGCGCGCTCGTGCTCGCGCCGGTGGGCGGCCGGGGCAAGCAGGGTGCGACCGCGCCCAAGCCGCGCGTGCCCGAAGTCGAGCTCCGGCTCTTCCTCGACTACGTCGACCCGCTGCTGCAGCTGCAGGGCCCGGGCATGCACGACGTCATCACCGAGACGATCGTCGTCGCCGCGACGTCTATGTTCGGCGGGGACCCCGCCGCGCCCTCGTCCGCGTCCCGTGCGCAGCCCCTCCGCTTCGGGCACGGCGACGGCGTGCGCGTCGTGCGCTTCCCGGACAACCCGCTCGGATGCGCGCCCTACGCAGAGCAGCTCGACGGCGAGGCCGTCGTGGTCGCGCGGGGCGAGTGCACGTTCCTCGAGAAGCTCGTCTCCGCGCAGGAGGCCGGCGCGTCTGGCGTCGTCGTCCTGGGAAACGAGGACCACCACATCAACCCCTCGGCGGACGCGCAAGACCTCGCTGACGCGGGTCCGGCGATCAACGACGTCGCCATCGTCGTTCTTCGACGAGGAGACGCGCAGCTCCTCATAGACATGCTTGACGCGGCGGATCGGCACGGATTGGGTGCGGTCAAGCTCGTTGTAGAGCCAAGGGGTGACGGGCTTGCTGAGCCGGACAAGGTGGTAGAAGAGAAACCGAAGAGGGGCGGGAAGCTCGAAGACGCGACCCGTGTGCTGTATCTCAACAACCACCCGTTGATTAACACAAGGCTATTAGTCTAGTTGGTAGGAATCAGCTAGGATCAGCCTGTACACACACGGGCAATACATGTACATGCTCTGCTGATACGAATACACTGGAGCGATTGGTATACCGCGCCGGACACGTCCTGCCTCGGCCACTATGATCTATGCAAACCAAACACAAACCCAAGAAGCCCGATAGATAGAATCGTAAATTAGTCGTCAACCTTGACGATGGAGTACATCGGTCCGTCGAGCTTCTCCGCCGCCTTGAGGAAGGTGAGCTCGATGATGAAGAGATACTCGAGCGTCTTGCCGCCGAGCTTCGCAACCAGCTCCCCAGCCGCCTTGGCCGAACCACCTGTCAAAAAAAATCAATATTACGAGGGAATTATCCTTTACCTGACGGGCGTACCAGTAGCGACAAGGTCGTCGATGACAACGACAGTCTGGCCGGGCTGGATGGCGTCTGCCTGCATCTCGAAGATATCCTTCAATCACCAATTGCCGTCAGCACCAGACCAGGAGGCACTGCACAACACTGAAGAACGTACCAGACCGTACTCCTTCTGGTACTCAGCGTGGATCGTCTCGCCGGGCAGCTTGCCCTTCTTGCGGACGGGCACGAACGCGGCACCGATCCTCATCGCAATGATCGGCCCGAGCAGGAAGCCGCGCGCATCGAGGCCGACGACGACATCTATTTTCTTCGAGGGCGAGCTCGCAATCGTGTGCGAAGTGAGTCGATGGACGAAGTGCGTGATGAGTGTCTCGAACGCGACGGGATCACGGAGGAGAGGGAAAATGTCCAGGAAGACAATGCCCTATAGCATGTGGAGTCAGTGGTGGACAACCAATGCCTTGGATTACGCTCCCCGGTTCACACACCTTCTTGGGGTAATCGGGGAACGAGCGCAGGAGGCTCCTGAGGTAGTCGACGTCGGCGGTCATGGCGGTGGAGAGAAAAGTTGGGCTAGGACGACAAAAGCTTCGAGGGACAAACTGTGGCTGCAGCCATTATAGGTTTTGCCGTCTCGACCACCAAGGGTTCGGGATCGGAGACGCCCTCGTTTATTGGTTGGCGTGCCCGTAAACATTATACGCATGTCATTCAAAGTCCACGTTACAAGTACCATGTCAATTTGTCATGGCCACACAGTGCACCTGCACGTCATCGGCTCGCACACATTCACAAGCATCAATCCCGATACAAGCACAGATGGACATAACGATAGAACCGAGTGCAACCACAGGACAGGGTAGTGATACGGCGGGCGTGTCATGTCATAGATTGCCATACCCTTGTAGCATAAGTGAAAGAGATCATGATGGTGGATACAAATGCGGGCGACAGGTAGGCTTTTATACAGACTCGAGGATCTCGGGCTCCTTGAAGTCCTTCGCAACACGAGTGCCGGTCTCCTGCAGACGCGAATGGTAGGCATTAGCGATCGCGAGCAAAGGTCTCCAGATGAATACACTCACGTCTGTCGACTCGCCGTGAAGCTCGAGGAGCTTCGATACATCGAACTTGGGGGACTTGAGGATCTTCGCCTTGTGAACGTAGACGTTCTGCAGGGGGTAGATGCTCCGCGCTGCCTTCTCAATCTCCCGACCAATCGCCTCAGGGACAAACTTCTGCACGAGCTCCTTGAGGTCGCAACTCGAGGCCTCCCGAGTCATGATCTCGAACATCTTCTTGCGGATTTCCCGGATCTGCGAAGACTGGGCGTACGTGGTCTTGCGAACCTGGGTAGGCCGGCGCTTCGTGAAACCGATCGCGAACAGGCGGATGAGGTAGCCGTCGGTCGTCTTCACGTCAACGTGCGCCTCGATGAGGGTTTGCCACTTGCGAACGAGCGAGCGAAGCTTATCCGAAGTGAAGCTCATGCCGTGGAAGTTGGTCAAGCAGTTCTTGCCCTGAACCTCGTCAACCCGGAGCTTGATCTTGCGGAAAGCCTGCTCCTCATCCTTGTTGAGATCGGCCAGGGAAACCTCAACGATGCGGCCCTTGAGGGAGTCGTTCGCGTTTTCTAACAAAAGATGAGCCACATGATATGTGAACAAAATGCAGGTACGCACTGAGACCCTGAGACCGGTTGACAAGCGTCTTGCCGACGTTCTTCACCTCAAAGATTGAGGGTGCCTTGATGTCGTACCAGTCTGGTTCGAATGCATTAGCATGGCCACAAGTACGATAGAAAGCACAACTCACCCTTGCGGGAGAAGGGGTCGACGACCTTCTTCTTGATACCCTTCTTGCCCTTAGACAAACGCTTGTTCTACCAGACCAGCCAAAGTTAGTTCTCAAGATAGAGGTAACGCAGTGGCCCAGCTATGAGACAAACCTTGCCGACAGCCATGGTGGGTTATGAAGAGTTGCGGCAGAGGAGACCGCAAGAAGGGGGAGCCGGCAGTTGGACGGGCTGAGTTTTGGAATGCGTGAGTAGCGCCAGACGCGGGCAGCAGCAGGCTAGCTGTGGGAATTTGGCACGGGTGGCTGAAACCTTATTTACGGTACTGCAGGCGCTACCTCCCACGCCACATCCCGCTCCCGTGATGTCCAGACTCCAGAGATGTTCTACACTCTCACTCGCGAACAATTTGAAGAGGCTTGCCGCCGCTACGTCGATTCTCATTCTGATGAAACCAAATCTGGAGTGAAAACGTTTTCGTCTGGATGGTCGTGGCACGAACATCCTGTACGCTTGACTTGTCTGCCGTGGCTTGATCCCGTCTAATTCGGCTTAGTTTGTTGCTCGCCTGGGATATCTGTCAAGGACTGTGGTTCTACCACGAACACATCCCCCGGCATCGGAGAATGACGGAGAGCTTGCTCAAACGGTGGATACAACAGAGGATGAGTGTGTCGCTACACCAGCAACAGAGCTCCTGACGTGCAAGCAATACATCATCTACTCCCCAACGTTCGAGGTGCCCGCTTTTTACTTCACCTTGCACGACAGCAGTGCGTGTCCCTTCGGCACTTGGTATTTTCCGCCACTCATCTCGGTGGCTGCAGGCGGTTCACCCTTGTCGCTGGATGGCGTAGCGCAGTCGACGTTGTTCCGGCGTCAGGCGCTTCCCTCGTCCGAGGAAAACACCTTCGCGCTTACGTTCCCGGACTCTTCCTTGGCTCTGCTGTCCCAAGGTGATCACCCGACGCTGGGAACACCCTCCTGGTACTTCCATCCATGCCACACTTCCGAGGTGGTCGGAGAAATTTTGGCCGAGTCTAACGCTGGCGGGGGAAGCATAGAGCCGCTGAGATGGATGGAGGTGTGGTTCATGGTCTTGAGTAACACAGTAGATTTGTTCGCGGGTAGCGAGTGGCAATGATGCTGAATGCGGCGAGCTCGGCGTCGATGTGGCTGACGCACGGGGCGGGGTCTCGTGGGCGGGGCGGGTGAATCACCTGCTCGCGCTCGTCGACACCGCGCCCTTCCCGGTCGGCTCTCCCACATGCGATGGCCGAGTCTGACATATAAAGAGCGCGCTGTGGTCTCACTCCGCCGCCTCCGACGCTGGACAACACCGGCACGACACTGAGCATCGCGCGCTTTTGTTTCTTAAGACCGGCGTCCCTGTCGTACGATCGCTAAATACCCAGAACGCCGACCACACGTTTGAGGCTAATCGATCAACGCAGTCCAGCAAGCGGTTATAAAGCTCGGCCAGGTCCCAGGATGCTCGCGGCTCGTATATTCATACCCTCTTCTTCAGCCACCCGCTTTCCCCTCACACACCTCGTACGCAGAATGGTATGTGCACCGTTCTGCCAGCCCTCGCAGCCACACGCAGTGTCTGACCCGCCGCACCCAGTCCTCCCAGACTCGTCACGAAGCCGTCATCGTCGCTGCGTCCCGGACGCCTGTGGGATCGATTAACGGTGCTCTGAAGACCCTCACGGCTCCTCAGCTCGGTGTGGTTGCCCTCAAGCACGCCTTCCAGCAATCTGGCGTCAAGCCGGAGATCGTCGAGGAGATCTACTTCGGCAATGTCGTCCAGGCCGGTGTCGGCCAATCTCCTGCGCGACAGGTCGCTCTTGGTGCGGGCATGAGCACGCGTTCCGATGCGACTACGATCAACAAGGTCTGCGCGAGCGGCCTCAAGTCGATCATGCTCGCTGCCCAGAGCATCGAGTCTGGCTACAAGAGCGTCGTGGCAGCGGGTGGTATGGAGAGCATGAGCAACGCACCGTATGTGTCCCCCGATCTACGCATAGATGCACTTGCTGATTGATGATCTCCTGACCAGGTTCCTCTTGCCTCGCCAGAACCCCGTGTTCGGCAAGTTCACCGCGCGAGATTCGCTTGAGAACGACGGCCTCTGGGACGTATACAACGAGTTCGCAATGGGAAACTGCGGCGAGGCGGCGGCGGAGAAGCATGGCATCAACCGCGAGTCGCAGGACGCGCACGCCATCGAATCCTACAAGCGCGCGGAGCGTGCGTGGAAGGCTGGCGTCTTTAACCCCGAGATCGCGCCTGTTACGATCAAGGGCAAGAAGGGCGACACCGTCGTGTCTGAGGATGAGGAGTACAAGCGGGTGATTTACGAGAAGATCCCCACGCTCAACCCCAGCTTTAAGAAGAACGGCGGTAGCATCACTCCCGCCAACTCTTCGAGCTTGAACGACGGCGCCTCGGCGCTCATCCTCATGTCGGCAGAGAAGGCGCGCGAGCTAGGTCTGAAGCCGCTCGCGAAAGTTGTCTGTTAGTACTCCTCGCCCATTCCGCTCTGGTACATTCCCTGCTCACCCGGACTACCCAGCGTACGCCGACGCCGGTGTTGACCCGATCGACTTCCCTGAGGCCCCCACCCACGCAATCCCTATCGCTTTGGAGAGGGCCGGCCTCAAGATCGACGACATTGCGCATTTTGAGATCAACGAGGCGTTCTCCGTCGTGGTCAAGATCGCCGAGAAGAAGCTCGGGATTGACCCTGCAAAGATCAACCCCCACGGGTATGTATTGTCAGCCGTTCACCGATTATGACGAACCTCATCGCGTTGTTCACAGTGGCGCAGTTGCCCTGGGCCACGCTATCGGCAACTCTGGCTCCCGTATCATCGTATCTCTGGTACACTCCTTGAAGACCGGCGAATACGGTGCTGCTGGTATCTGCAACGGGGTAAGATCATATCATTGTCATATGCGCATTGGTACTAATCTTATCGTGTAGGGTGGTGCTGCGTCCGCATTGGTTGTCCAAAAATTGTAATTTTAGACGTCGTTCTCTACATGTACTGCTCTCGCACTGCTATCATCTGGGTAATCACTTGGAGCTCCGAAAGTACAATGTGCCATGTCTGCCGCGGTAGGTAACAATGATCGTGTGAGTGTCTGCTTGTTATCATGAACACTATGATGCTTCATACCAAAGGGGGAACGACTCCGGCGTGCTGGCTGCCGGGTGAATGCATTATTGCTATCTCAACATCCCCCTTGTTGCGCATGTGAGTGGAAGATTGTGTTACGGCACACAGGTTCGTCTGCTTATCTTGCCGTCTAGCGGCGGGCCGTCCCGTACACTAGCCCTGACCTCTAAACTTCGCCAGGATGGTGGCTGATGTGGTGGTTGGATGCCAGATACACCGTCGTGCCTATGCCGCGGCCCGCAAGAAGTGTGCGATATAAGTCAGGAGCCATCTGACTGAGGGTGCCGTGAGACAGGGAATACGCCCTACCTCATAGCTGGTCCCCCTCTATCTGCCGGCCTCACTCCTCAGACCCTGTACCATGTCTTCGCTTCAGAAAGACAAGAAGTCGCTCGACGAGAAGACGCAATCCCGGGACGAGGAGAAGGACGCGTACGATGTCGCGGTCTCGGAATCCGAGGTGCCGGTGGAGAAGGCGGAGGGAGACGAGGCTCTCAAGCTCGTAGGGATGGAGCGCACAGCGCAGTTCACTGAGGAGTACAACAAGAAGCTCCGCCGGAAGCTAGTGCGTTTCTGCTTATATATTCCGACATCGACTCGGCGCTGACAAGAAGCGCAGGACTTGATCATTCCTCCTCTATGCGCTGCGGTGTACTTCACGCAATTCTTGTGCGTCTCATTGCTCGCGTGCCCCTGTTACGGTGATGCTTACTTGGTGCTCGTAGGGACAAGACCTCCCTCAACTATGCCAGGTGAGTTTGTCCGCGACATGCATTATCGCGGACGATACTCAGAATTGCCTCGCAGCATCATGGGTTTCCCGATCAAGGGACAGGTGACGACGATTCACTCCTATGATGTATCGCGACTTAACAGCCATCTCTATAGCAATACAACTTGGTGTCCCTCGCGTTCTACCTGGGTATGTTACTCGCCATCGCGATTGGCTTGCCCCGCTAATACTCAACAGGTTTCCTCGTCTGGGAATTCCCGACGGTGTACATCTCCCAGAAGCTGAGAGTGAGCACAGATCCTGCCATAAATCCAATGTCGCTGACAGAGATCCCCGCTAGGTCGCAAAGTACCTAGGTGCTAACATCATTGTCTGGGGTATTATCTTGATGTGCCATGCTGCTGCTACATCCTTCGGCGCATTTTTTGCGCTACGTTTCCTTCTGGGTACGTCATCCGTCCGCAGACATTCGACGATGACGCTGACGTTAACCCAGGCATGTGTGAGAGCTGCGTTGCTCCTATCCTCATCCTCATCATTTCCATGTTCTATAAGAAGGACGAGCAGGTACGTTCGAGTGGATATGTATCTCTCCACGAAGGTTGACGGCATACGCAGGGCACGCGAGTATCGTGGTTCTACGTGATGGTAAGCGGTCCGATATCCTTCCGGTGTCTGACAACCTACTTACTAACATCCTTCCGCAGAACGGTAGATATGCTCCACGCTGACCTTTCGTCCTCGATCTCACGTTGTGCAGGTCTCACTCAGATCTTCGGTGGCTTCGTTGCTTACGGGATCTCGTTCTATGATGGTCACGACATTGCCACCTACAAGATCGTCTATCTCCTCCTCGGCGGTCTTGCCATCCTCGTCGGGTTCTGCGTCGTCATGTGGCTACCCGACTCCCCCGTCCACGCCCATGTTCTCACCAAAGAGGAACGCATTGCTGCTCTTGAGCGCGTGCGGGACGATCAGGGCGGCATGGGGAACAAGCACTGGAAGAAGGACCAGATTCTCGAGGCACTGCGTGACATCCGTACTTGGCTGATTGTGCTCACGACTATGATGAGTGAGTATCTTGGCACTCATGAGAGATGATCCTCTTAACAATTATGGCAGCGAGTATCCCCAACGGAGCGTTGAGCAACTGTGAGTCTAGGCGCATGGCTTTAGCTGCGTCATTCTCATGAACTGTGCAGTCAGCAACATAATCATCAAGAGCTTTGGATACACGTACGTACTTCTTCTAGCTTACTGCGCGATTTCGTTAGCTGAAGGCCGCGCGCAGGTCTAAGCAGACCCTGATTCTGTCAACTCCAGGAGGTGCCGTAGCGTCGTTCACCACATTGGCTTGCGGATGGTACTCCGACAAGAAGGTATGACTGCGTTCGCCCATCGTGCTACTCTTTTTGTTGAGTCTATGACAGAATGAGCGGATGATTCCCATCATCTTCTGCTTACTTCCGACAATCATCGGCTCAGCCATGCTCATTGGGTTGAACGACTCGGGCAACAAAGGTGCTCTGCTCTTCGGTAGGTGCTCGCTCCTCAGCCGTCGCGATCCAGCTAACAACATCATACAGCAACGTACCTCATCGGTACCTTCGGTAGTGCGCTGTCGTCGGTCTACGCGTACAACGCCAGCAACACCAGTGGTCATACGAAGAAGGTTCGGCGCAAGCCCCCATCGTTCGCACATGACCCTCACCTCGAAACCTACAGAACACGATCAACGCCATCACGCTGGCAACCTTCAGCGTCGGCAACATCATCGGCACCGAGATCTTCCAGCCCAAGGATGCTCCTGCGTACATCCCGGGCAAGATCGCTATCATGGTCCTTCTGACCGTGCAGCTGTTCATCTCGCTGCTCCTGCGATGGATCAACATCCGACTCAATGCAAAGAAGGCGGCGAAGCTCGAGGAAGAGACGCGCAAGAACGGTTGGACAAAGGAGGACGTCCAGAGGGAACGTGAACGGCACGCCTTCATGGACCTGACTGATAAGCAGTACGTTCGCTTTTCTCTCTGACCGGCTTCGGTCAGGACTGACTTGGGATGCAGGAATCCGTTCTTCGTGTATACTGCGTAACGAGTGTAGAAGAAGTGTATTGAAACGGTGTTAGAAAACGATCCGGTCTGCAGCAGGACACGGTCAAGGCTCACTCCCTGATAGTACGCCCCTTAGCGCTTCGGATGATGAGAGAGCTCCCCCTTGTTATCTGGGGCCCTGCAAAGCATCCGCACGAGACGATGCCCCCGCGCATGCCCAGTCATGGCTCTCATGCAGTGCAGCCGCTGCAGCCAGAAGTTTCCGGTTATCGTCTGACAGGTGCTATCGTATCTGACACTCAGTACCTCGCGTATCCAGGGTTCGCGAGCCATGCGCCAATATTAGTCCCTCCATCCTATCGCCCTTCGATTGTCCTCGTGGAGAAGCTCGAGTTGCAGGTCACCAGATGGTCAGACGGTGAGAGTATAAGAGTCGAATGTTGTCAATTGCGGCTGCTATCTTCGCCATCCAACCTCATCATGGAGCCCACCGAGTCCAAGGACGAAAAGCGGCTCGAGGAGGTGCTCGTCACTGAGTTTGAGTCCAACGTCAACTTCGAGGATAAGGACGAGGCGCTGAGGCTAGTCGGTCTTGAGAGGACCGTGTCGTTCAGCGAGGAAGACTACGCCAAAGTCCGGAAGAAGCTGGTGGGCCTGTCTAGTGATTCTCGGTCGTGCTGAAGGTTGCTCAACTCATCGTTCGCAGGACTGGGTGATCCCGCCGTTATGTGCGGCGGTGTACTGTACACAGTATCTGTGAGTTACACCGTGTCCTTGCTCCGTCAGCCAGTAGGAATTGTAACAATGTATAGGGACAAGACAGCGCTGAGCTATGCTAGGTACGCCTCATGAGTCCCTCATTGGACTGGAGTATACCAGAGCTAACCTATCCGTCATCGCAGCATCATGAACTTCCCGGTGACTGGTGAAGTACGCGTATGACCCGTCTTGTCTGTTCTCCTCACTCATGATTGCACACGCAGGGATACAACCTGGTCGCCCTCTCGTTTTATATCGGTATACGCGGTCATATCACAGAATTCGGATAACAGGCTGATCCCTTGAGCGATGCAGGATTCCTCATCTGGGTCTTCCCGTCAATGTACATCGCGCAGAGGCTGCGGCTTGCGAAGTACTTAGGCACTAACATCGTCGCATGGGGAGCCATCATGATGCTACACGCCGTGCCTCGTTCGTTTGGCCCATTCTTCGCTCTCCGCTTGATCCTAGGTCTGTTCTTCCTGTCTGGGTGTGACGGAATGCGACTGACGTTGAATTTAGGCATGCTGGAAAGTTGCGTTGCGCCTATCCTGATATTGATTGTCTCCATGTTCTATCGGAAGAACGAACAGGTGTGTTATGCCCACGTCTGCCTACAAGGAACGCATATGAATGGTTTACGGTTCGACAGGGAAGCCGTATGGCGTGGTTTTACATGATGGTGAAGATCACAGCTTCAGCTTATCAAGAGATTGTCTTGACCGGGACCCCTCTCAGAACGGCACTGCAGGGATTCTCGGTGGATTCCTGGCCTATGTAGGCATTCATCCCATCCCGTTAGGTCTGTCGCTAACTCCCATCAGGGCATATCATTCATTCCTGATCGCGGCTTCCCGCCATTCAAAATAATCTACCTCATTCTTGGCGCGCTCGCGATCGCAGTAGGGGTTGCGGTCTTGCTGTGGATGCCGGATTCCCCGGCAAACGCTCAGTTTTTGTCGAAGGAAGAGCGTATTGCAGCCATCGAACGTATTCGCGACGGCCAGTGCGGCACGGAAAACAAGCGACTTAAGAAGGAGCAAGTCGTCGAGGCATTGTTTGACGTCAGGTCTTGGCTCATCGTCCTTGCTACGCTGCTGAGTGCGTGTCTCCCAGCAGCGTCACCAAACGAACAGCTCACCCTGATAGTAACCCAGCGAATATACCGAACGGGAGTTTGGCTAATTGTATGTATCAGCAAGACCTGACAATACTGACAATCAACATGACTGACGTTCGGAACCTGTAGTCACCAACATCATCGTGAAAGGGTTTGGTTACTCGTACGGCTCTCTTGATTGGCGCACATGCACCCTGAATCACTAATGTCTCTTGGTGCAGTACGAGGCAGACATTGATATTGTCGACGCCGGGAGGCGCTATTGGTATACTAAGCGCGATAGTCTGCGGGTGGTATTCTGACCGGGCGGTACGTCGACCTTGTTGGCCTCTGCATTGACGTCGAAAGTCCTTACAAGAGCTCTTGCAGGGTGAGAGGATGCTGCCAATCGTCTGGTCATTGATACCTACGCTCGCCGGCGCTGGAATGCTGGTAGGCTTGAAAGGCAGCGGACAGAAAGGTGCACTGCTATTTGGTGAGCATGTCGCCTGAAACAGTATGCGTAATAGTCAAGACATGTTGACAAGTATATTGTAGCGACGTGGATTGTTGGCACATACGGCTCATCTCTCGCGATCATCTACGCATATAACGCGTCCAACACCTCCGGGTATACGAAGAAGGTGACAGTGAATGCGCTCACGCTCGCTGCGTTTTGCGTTGCCAATATCGTCGGGACCGAAACGTTCTTGCCGAAGGATGCGCCACGATACCTCCCCGGGAAGATATCCATCCTGGGCCTGCTTTCCGCGCAGCTCGTCTTGTGCTTCATCATCCGATGGGTGAACCTGTGGATGAATCGGGAGAAACGCCGTATGATCGCAGACCTGAAGAGACACAACGGCTGGACGGACGAAGATGTAAGGCGCGAACGTGACAAGGCGGCTTTCGCAGACATGACGGACAAGCAGTAAGCCTTTCCAATTCTCGATGATCATGAAGGCGCTGTGCTGAAACACGTCGCGCTAGGAATCCTTTCTTCGTCTATACTGCGTGATGTTTGCGACTCCTCCGAAGATGCTAGCGTTACGACTCGCTATCTCGTATCATGACATCCCTGATAATCATGACTTGACTAGATCCTGCGCGCACCGGCATCTTCTAAGAGCACTGGCAGAGTTGTGTGACGAAGGGTGATCATGGAGCGGCGAGGGAGAAACAGGCATCGACCTCTGAATGGACGGACGGCCCCACGTGCACTGCGAGGGAGTGTAGGGCGCAACCCGCATACGGGCCGCGACATGTGACCTAGGCGTTGTCGCGTCCACATGACGTCACGTGCGTCCCAGCCGTAGATCGCGTTGGACCTTGTTCGGTAGCTAGCTCGTGTCGCCCGCTTGGTCTCCGTTCAACTCCTTCCCCGTCGTCCTGCCAGGGCTCGGGCGAGAGACCGTCAGGGCCCTTGTGTTCACCTACGAGGACCTCTTGAGCTCGCTCTGTCGATCATCGGCTCATGTCTGCCTCTAATACAGCTAATCCAGGTCGAACTGACCTACCCCTCATCTCTCCCAACCTCCGCCAACTGGGCGCAATCGACGCCGACAAGAACCGCTTTCTGCGTTCCTACATTCGTTCACAGGAAGCCTATCTGGCTGGTTACGCCCTCGAGGGTCAACATGTCCTTGCTAGGGCCGGTGCTTCAACTGCTGGAGGCGTTTCACACAGCACCCTGCGGGACGTAAAGCTCGAGAGCGGCTTCGGGACTCCCATACTCAAGCCTCGGGCCAGGATATCTATGCGAGGGCGGACGAAACAAGCAGGAGACATTTCCAGAGGCGATGATGGGATGCATAACCCCTCGGCAGCTCAGGCGGAACGGAAGAGGTCGGACAGTGCCGCACCGGCCACCGAGGATGGAGGACGAGCTACGAGCCCCAAACGACGCGGGACCAAGTTGAGCCGTGATCTGGAACTTCCCTTCCCTCTCGAGCTACCTCACGAGGCCAAGGAGGTCAGAGAGAAAGACAAAGTCCGGGGTAGGGCCTCTCTCAAGAAGGGCAGCACGTCCAAATCAAGGGAAGCCGAAGCCGATGAAGAACACCGGCAGAGTGCGTGTGTACCTGCGGATTGAAGCCCAACTGACCATATTTTTTCAGGGCTAGCCGAGCGGAGAGAGCGACGACGAGCAAAGAAGGCGATTGTGGACCCAAGACCGAAGGCGACAGAGAATTCGTCTGACGAAGAGCCAGACAGCGAGCGCCGAGACACGTCCAGGAAGGCTTCAAAGAAGAAGAACAAGGGCTTGAGCGTTCCTGCGGGATTGGCTTTGATGCATGGTTTCTCTGCAACGAACCTTGGGAAGAAACGCTTGACGGTGGGCGACGTCACGCCGATGCACTTGACCATCTCGATCTCACACGAAGACAATGCAGCTCGATCCTGTCGTGGGGGTCTTCAACAAGGGTAGAGCATCTACGAAGACGCGAGTACAGAAGAACAAACCCACCAGTCAGTGGTGCTTTTCGAGGGATGCCGGTTCACTAACACGCGTCTTAGAACCACAACTGCAACTGTTCTCTGAACATAAGTTTCTCGGCAAGACAGAAGCGGGTTCTCGGAGGGCCCACGCGCAGACTGAATACTCCAGTGGAGGTGACGAATCATTTGTGGTAGAAGTACCCCAAACGAGCAAGCGACAAAGACACCAAGATGCGCAGGATCATGAACGTACCGGGTCGTCGAGCAGGTCGCATGCGTCCACTGGCGACACCGGGTCCGCGGACCACGACTCTCAGGTCGGCCATCCCCCAGCTAAGAAAAAGCGTCAAATAGCCCGAGCGGAGTCGCCGCTCTGGGACATTGAGCTAGAAGGACGACTACCCACTGGCTCTGTCTCGGACTCTGGGACGCCAGTCCAGTCAGAGAAAGGGGAGAAGGTGACAGGTACTGTGATCCTGGACACACGTACGTTAGCGGCCAAATGGGTTTCAGCAGCGCACGACAATCCACTACAGGCGCAGGGGGACGTACCAGCGAACGAGCTCGAGCCGTATGTTTCCAGTCATTCGGAGGCGACCTCGATCAGCCCTTCACATTCGGCCTCCCAAGCCGCGTTTAACCATCAACAGCAAGACCTGCAGGTACAGGGAGCCATGACCAGTTCGAAGTACTTCCCACTCCCCGAGCAGTACGCGAAGGAGATGGTTGTGGTGCCCGCTTCACCCGCAGCAGCGGCATCACTATCTGGTTCTGTCATCCAACATCCGGCCCAAGACGAAGAAGCTGTCGACCCGGTTCCCGCTCTTGCGATGCCTGAAGTTCCGTACGCTCCACCTATTCTCATGGAACCTGGCGGAACTGTGAACGCCTCCCCGACTGCTCTACCGGCTAGTGTCCGGTCTCTGTCGCCGTACCCTGCTTCTGATCGACCAGCTCGTTCTTGGTCTCCTGGATATGAGTCTCCTCTAACCTTGCTGCTAGGACCTCCTTCACCCGTCTGCTCTCAGATTCACATGGAAAGATATCGCCTACGAGGCCCTGGTGCAGTGGTAGAGAGTCGTAACCTCGAGCACGACCCGCCTCGGAACCAATCTCAGCGTGCCCATCACAGAGACTCTGACATGGACTCCTTTGAGGCGACCCATGCAAGTGTTGTCACACACCTGGAGGACTTGGCCACCGCTGGACTGCAGGCAGGCTGCGCTGAACCTGTTCCTATGTTCCTCTCAGACTTGGCTGGATTTGAGTGGCTCACCTATCAAGGCGAGGGCATAGTAGACCTTCAAGGCGATCCTTCCCTGACGCAGAACCTGCGAGTCTCCCGAGACACCTGCGTATCTGACTTCACCCAAGACCAAATGCCACCCATCCACACAGGCGGTGAAGACTGGATTGAAGAGGAGCTGTATGATGACGACTCGTACCCTTGCGAAAGAGTAGGCGGTACTCCTGTCCTCCCTCCTGATCTCGCCTTGGAGATGCTGGACACCGAGGATGGCTTCCTGGACCCTCATGACGCAGGATGTTCCGGGGACATCGTGGCCGAGCTAGGAACCTGCGCTTATGTCCCTCGAAACTTGGACTGCGACCCTGAGCCCGACACAGCGACGTTCGGCTGGGTTGCAACGGCCACGGATCTGGAGGAGGATCTCCTCGGCTCCGAATCTGACCACGAGGAATCGGTGTTGGGGTCTCTGCAACGGTTTTCACAGGGTCGAGCGCTGCTCTTGGGTGTGTCCGAAGTCGAAAGAGGCAACGGTGGTATCCGGGAGGGATTATCGCAGGCGGAGGAGGACGTGGCGAGGAGCTTGAAGGGGCACTGGCAGCCACAGCGGTATTGACCGCTACCTTGACATCTTCTTGGGGTAAAATTGTGTATCGACCTGATTTTCTCTGTTCTGTTTTGAGCCTGACACCTCGGAAAGGTGGAGCTTCAGAGAGCGCGAGCATGCAGTCTGAGTTTGTCGTCGGGTGGCGCGAAGGTAGCTGAAGTCATGTTGTGGCCCGACGCATTGTTTGTCTCTGTTCGGTGTATGTCCATGCCCGGGCGTCGCCGTACAGTATCCAGGGCGCGTGGGGAGACTCGCTCACATTACCCGTGTGGACACCCCCACGCGCCAGGATCAGCTGCAGCGCGAGCTCCTCACATTGTACTCCTTTCCACCCTCTCAGCTTTTTCAGGCCCCATGCAGAGGTTGAAGGATATAATTGGCCGGCCCGCCTAAGATACTGTAAGTGCTCGTACGCGAGTATTCAATGCGTTCCTCGCGTGTCAGCCTGATCTTTCCGGGCCCGCGAACTTTGTGCATCCTGTTAAACACTCCACCAAGTCGGCTTAGGTTCCTTCGGTCCTTTCTTGCTGCAGAGTTAGCCATTCGTCAAATCCGAACCCGTCGAAGCACGACTCGCGCCCCTCGCGTCCGCAGCCTTAGCTCTGGCCCACACGCGCGCGAACCCCGAGCCAGTAGGCGCGACGCGTCTGGTAATTCACGCATCTCATGTATACCACCACACGCGCTACCGACATGGACGGTGCGTGCTTCTTCGTTCAGCCACCCCCTACCACAGCAAGGAAGCGATCGAAGGAGATGTCTCATTCCTCAATGGCGCGACGAGTTTACAGTACTTCTGGACGACCTCGTTGACGAAGATGGGAACGTCAAGCAAAGCACCGACTTGCGTAGCGACGCCGGTATAGTGTGGTCGAAGGTGGAGATGACCTCTCATCCTGCGATTTGTGAATCTAGCATGACTTTTGACAGATCCATGCTGTCTACCCAAATATCACGCAGAACCAGTTGGTGCGAATAAGTGTCGACCAGATCATTGCGCACGACCCAAGTCAGTACTTGGCATATATGCGGGTATGGTTCCCAGCTAACTGGGCATATGGATACTTCTTTCAGAGATTGCAAGGCTGTTCGGAACAACCAAACACATCACAGCACCAGGTTCACATACGTTCGCGACGGAGATCAGCAAGTACATCAACTCAAGGACCATAAGCATGGTGACAAGAAGGACAAGAAGAAAGACCAGAAGAAAGACAAGGAGAAGGACAAGCAAGACAATGACTCTGCCTACTGGCTGCTCATTTGTCAATTGTGCATCTGTTACAATGCACGTGCCCTGTCTACTGGGGCAATCATGGTAGACTTGCCCGGTGTAGTGGATGTGAACACTTTGCGGAACATAATGACCAAGGACTATGTGAAGAAGTGCAACTGCATATGGACCTTGGCCCCTATCACATGTGCCTGTTAGGACCATGCTGTTCTGGAGTTATTCAGAAGGTTGGGGGTTGGCAGGAGTATGTGGTGGGGATACATCTAGAGGTGGGACTTGGCACAAGGTGAGGACTTTTGTGAAACTATTAGTAATGCATGGGTTCCTTGTTAGTGTCCTCTATTTGGACAAGGATAGGTTCAGACTTGTTGGAGGTTGTGGTTGGAGTAGACAGAGGAGGGATGGAGTAAGTGCCAGACTTTAGGGATTGTCACGATCCATGCTGGAACTCCAGAGCGACCCCGAAGGAGTTCCGTTAGGACTTCCGGACTTTCCATGTTTAGTACGTTCTCGACCTTTCCTCGCGCTGGCGTCATAGAGTTCCTAGTAGAAGTTCTATTCTCTTGGCTTGCGTCAAGGGACCTCAGACCCACCGGAGTTCCGATGTCAGTGACGCAAGTTCCCCTTTCCTTATATGTTAGGATCGCTTAGTATATAAGGCGAGCTGGTAGTAGCCTTTGCCTCAGTTCGGATACTTGTTCTTACTCCCTGTTCGTTGCTTCCCGTTACTCTATGCTCTCCGGTACTCTACTCGCAATACACCTTCATTCCTCGGACTCCCGTCTCGGACATCCGTCGGACACCTTTGGTCTTCCGTCTCACGTCGGTGAACTCTAGTAAGTAGGGGACACCCGACGAGATTGCTCAGGGCGTTACCAATAGTTTCGCCAAGTCCCCATCATCCCCGTGTCGTGGCTGGAACTCTGCCGGTCATCCCTCGGAACCCCACCCTTGTCCATCGGTCTGCCCACGGCACGCGTCATAACAGTGTATCCGAACTCACACTGAGGGTCTTGTCATGTCTACGGAACCCGAAGGCGTTTGGTCCGGATTCTCTGCGCGTCACATTCGGGTCCCCGTCGGGGATCCGACCACTCCCACACGTCCCGCGGGTTTGCAACCACTTCTCGACGTCCCCACTCAGTCCCCTTTAGCCGAGTCACACGCTGGAACTCTGGAGACAGCTCCGTCTCGCCTCCCCGGAGCTCCACTACTCAGTTTTCCCCAATCCACACCCACCAACCCGCCTCATATCCCTTCCGGCAACCCGCGGACGTCTCCCAACAACCCTTTCGTCGCACCGCCTTGGTCGAGCCCGCAGCCTGCCGCACCAGCCCCGGAACTCTGCGAATATCCACCTCACCTCCCCGATCCAACTCCCGCACCCCCATCCGACCCCCAACGGGACCTGGCGCAGGCTATGCTGCTACTCACCCAGACGCTCCGGCTCACCCAGACTACTTCCACTGCCCACACTGGAACTCCGTCCGCATCATCTGAACGCAGCAATGTTCGGGAGCCCGACCAGTTTGACGGATTGGATCCCACCAAGCTCCGTTCGTT